>JAGFBS010000029.1:0-662871 GCA_018397855.1 Boletus reticuloceps
CAAACCCTTGGGTACTAGCGGGCACTGCAGATCGGAATGTGTCTCACCTCGATCAAGGACGGTAATAAATATTCCGAGCGCTCTTCACCACAAAACGTTGTGATTCCACTGTCTCCTTCCACTCTATCTTCCATCTTCATTTCACGACGTGCGTACCTGCCCTTTCCGCCCATCACACAGGCGCTAATATGACATCTGTCGTCCAAGTGGATACAACATTCGGTGCCTTTCTACTCGGCGGTTTTTCTGCTGCAGCGTGAGTACCGATTAGCGTTCATGTTGTGTTGATTCACTGATATGACCGACCTTGCTAAATTCTAGCTTGTCAGGGGTCGTTGTCGTGCGGACACCCCTCTACATCAAGCTCTTCCCTCGAGATTCCGCGAGGATCAAATCCATAACAAGTCGCTTCGAATGGTCCTGCTCAACGCTAATGATCACGATTAGGTTGGAGCGGTTTGGTAGGTCCCGGTCGTTCCATAGTCGCTTCGTGGGCCAGTGCTCAAACTCCCTTCCGTTAGGACGCTTGACGCCACCCACAGCCTACTGGTCTATGCATCAATCTGGATTTACTTAATCACGAATTACGGCGATGTGACGAGAATAGACACAATCCCAGTGTACGTTTACGACTTTGGCGTTCTACTCCATTACTCATGTGAAACGAACATCGTTTAGCCCACAAGCAGTGTGCACATTCTCATCTTTCTTGCTTCCCTGCTTAATCTTCATGTCGCAGTTGACGGTCATATATACCGTGAGCATCATCCTCTATTATTTCGTACAATGGTCTATCAGCTCGCGCCAGGAAATCCTGACGTTCATCGTACACTGGTAATAGCTTGCCACACTCCGCCTTGTTAGTCTGTTGATATCCTTTCGCAGTTTTTTCTCACATCGAATCCACAAACGTAAGTAACGCTTTCTTGACCTAGCTCAACAAAGTGCTTATGCTTTTCAAGTGAGCCGACAGCAATGGCGAATGGCATTAATTATAGGCGCCCACTTCACTTGAAATTGTGACCTGGGACCACAACTGATTGAAATTTGTCAAAGTTGGTGTGGCATTCTTCCGTCTCTGTAGGTTTTCACGATTCCTTTCCACCAACGTATCATTGACCCGGATGAAACAGGTTGCGCGACAGTTAAGGGGATTGAATCATGCCTCGCTAAACGTTCATCAAATTCGCTCAATCCCAGCTTACAGTAACGACAGTAGCATATCCTTGCTTGGCCAACCGTAGTCTATGCTGAATCCAGTTAGGGTTAGGATGATCACACCGACTGCCGCGAAGCGGCAGGAGGTGGGACAGAGCTGACTAAGCAAAGCCCCCGCCTCCCAGGTGCAACAATGTCCCTACCGCCGGTTACCCGGTTAGGTTCAGAACTCCGTCTTAAATTGGTCCATCTACGCTTATTCGCGGTTAAAGTCAGTGTCACGTGACTTCTTCGGGTCGCGGCCTCAACGGGCCGGTCCCAAGATGGGGTATCCAGGCACAACGGAAAATCCGGGGTTTCGACCCTTTAGGTCTCATCAGCTGGGCTACACCTCCCAGAACCCTGTCTTTTGTCGCACTAGTATCCAACTTCAGTTAGTAGGTTAGCCATGCCCCGACTACCCTTCATTGAACTTTTGCATTTGCCTGGTACCGCGGAAGCGCTGGCCTTCCCGATATGGTAACTTTCGTTAGCCCCTAGGTTCCGGTTATAGGCGTTCACCGGACCCTGTTAGGGTCTCGCGTTAAGCTACCCGGTTAGGGGTTGGGTCTAGTTCGATAATTGAACAGTCCCACCCCTGTAGATGTCAACACGCGTTGATAGTTCTCAGCACCAGAACCACCACGCATCCGACCAATAAGTCCTTCATACAAGTCTTGATCAAGCGAGAATCCACCGGGAGAGGTTGCTGAATGAAGGGCTCCAGCCTACATGGTCGATGATGTACTTGGTAGATGGTGAGTAACTGACTATTGCGTCATAATATTAATCACAGTAATCAACTGATAGGCTGGAAACGGGGCGGCTGTGATTTGAAAGACTTTACCTCGAAGAGACTGCGCAACAACCCGTACAAATCGATTGAGCTGGCCAGATGTCGTTAATTGATGGTCTCTGGGTGGTACATAGAGACTCACCCCAGCCTGCCATCCAAGGAAGCGGGACCTTGGGGAAACACAGCCCTCGTGTACACGCGAAGGATCGCATTGCACTTTGGGGTAAGTGTCTCGGCAGATCCTGCACTTGGGGTTGGGAGGACAGAGATTGACCGTGCTGAGGGGAACGGCCGGTTTAAACTGTAAATGCACATTTTTGAGTGAGGTGTAAGGTTTATGCAAGAGGTGCAGTGCTTGTAGAACAATTAGTCCCGATATGATAGCATTTATGGTCGCAATAGCAGGGATGAGTTACCGGCCATTTCTGTCAACGAAGCGTAAACCATGGCCTGGGAAAGACTGCACCTTTGACTTGCCAGCGTGTCTTTCGCTCAATGTAATATGCGGCTGAACGGAGATTTGAGGTAGCGGTGACGAAATCGAGTGTCATCATCATCCTTGTCGAACGCGATGGGTTCTTCTCCGGCACGCACACGCAATACTAAGCGGTTGGTACTAGGCGTCTCGGGTCAAACGCTGGGGTTAAACTTTGTAGTGAAATGAGAGCATACCTTGACACGAAAAGAGCAAGGTTGTCTCGAAGTGTCAGCGCACGCTGATCTTTCAATCCACCATTTCCGTTCGACGACAACGACTTCATGGCACCCCCATTAGTGTGACCATTAACCTGCCCCTTCGAATTCGAGGATGATGCTGCAATTTTGGTGGGTTCTTTTACCACAAAACTGCCATCCAAGATGGCGTCAAAATCGAGGGGTGTCGGCTTTTCTCTTGAACGCCACATATCCGCCACGGACAACAGGTTTTGGCTGCGTCGTCAGTCGTCAGTCGTGAGCGTAATGCATTGTGAATGGCCTTGTAAGCCAAAGCTTCTTTCCGCAAAGCTGCTCTCTCTTGCGCTATCCTTACGTCAGTCGGCGCAATGATCCGGTATATAACGAGAGAATGGAGACCATTTTCGCCCTGCTTCTCGGCCTCGTCTAATTCGGTACTGCCATCTTCGTCCTCTCCGAATAATTGCCTATTGACGATTATGACAGTCAAGAACAAGTAATTAACCTACTCGGCAACTCACGGAAGGAGATAACTTTTGGCCCAGACGATGCAGTGGATAGGCTGTGAAGGCGTGGATCGGATCGTGCAAACAGGAAATGATTTTGGAGCCGGTTTCGGTATGCAGTCGAAACACTCCATGCGATCCTAATACCGAGGTGGTCCGGGTAAAAGGACGAACCTTGGGCAGAGGCTGAACTTGACCGAGATAACCAGCTGCACCCGACTCGACGAGCGGTATACCAGCCGCCATGCACATCCTGTTCACGTGTCGGCGCGCGTCTGGCTCACAGCAAGTCATGAAGTGGGGGAGTGGCGGCACGGATCCGCTCACCAAGGTTGTCGAGGTTATTGAGGACGATATCAAAGGATTGGAACCACTCGACGTCGATCTGGGACTCCTTGATATTTGCGTGGATCGGTTGAATACGAACGTTTGGATTGAAAGCGCCGGCTGTCTGAGCTGCGACCTGCAACACAGAGCTGACTGAGCACGGCTGCATAAGAGTCAAGCAGTGGCGCGCTCACCATGGCCTTACTCTGTTTGACATCTTTCTTCTTGAAGAGAAACTGTCTATTCAGGTTGGAGAGATCTGTGGTGTCCAAGTCTAAGAGCGTGATGTGACCAAAGCCCGTCACGATGATGTTCTTGGCTGCACGCAAACGAGCGTCAGAAAGGCGGTTTCGTGGTGAAAAACAAAGACTGACGGAGTTCGCATCAATTCCACCTGCCCCAACTAACAAGACTCTGGTATCTGCAAGACAGCCGACGAATTATGAACCAAGAATTGCCTAGACATGGGCGTAACGACCAGTTTTGCGCTGTCCATCCATGTTTGAGTGTCGACGGGGTGTAGGCCAACAAAGAAACTAGACGAGGAACGACCATCGCACTTGCGCCTTGAGTGCGCGCCCGGTCACCGATGTCGGTGAAGAGAAGAACCTCTTCTGATTCATCACCTGTCGATAAGATACAAGCGCGTAATGAGGAGGAAGGTGGAGTAGTTCTGGTCGAATTGAGAAGGGGCATCCTCTGGTATAAACTGTTGGGCCGACAATGCTGAAGCCCACAACCCTGCGGAATGGGTCTAGAAACGCAACCAAAGCGGCCTTGTCTATCACAACGTGGATGCTGACAAGTAAGCTACTCAGGGTCATTACGATGAGCGAGGCACTAAGACATACTGATCGGGATGCGAGACTCGGAAATGTCTAGATACTTCGTGGATGACCAGCAGCATCAGACGGACGAATGTTTGGTCGCACTAATATCAGAATATCTATTCCAAAAACTGTTGGCCGAGGTGATACGCTATAGCTCATAAAACGTACCTTTTGCAACAAGAGTGGTTCAGCTTCTGTGAACAAGAACATCCAGTCAGACGTTCTCTCCGAGAGGCTGAAGAACTTACTGAATGCAAAGAGGCAGTCGTCTTTGATCACCCTTTGGTCCTGACATGTGCAGATGATCCATCGTTCTGGTAATTCATACTCTTGCTAGTACAGTCACATCTGACATACGATACGGAGGAACGCCAAATCCCTTGGGACGACCTATTTTGAGGATAAATCGCACCAAGACGCATGCACGGGAGTTTCGCTGGCAAACCGAGGTCCTTGCGTCCTTCATAAAGGACGATCTAAAAAAAGAACGACGAAATGAGATCACGACAGATGCGTGAGTGATGATAAATGAGATAGCTGGGCAGACAAACACAGTTGTAATGTCTGTGGTCGGATCAGTATATTGCAGCGGAGGTACCAGCTTTGAGGTGGCCAGGCAAGTCCGCTCCAGGATCGTAGACGAAGGGTGCAAAGGAGGGAACGAACGCTTTCAACCCAGGGTGCGCAGTAAGGGGTGTCGATCAACAGCTGTGTTAGAACGAGGAAGTCGCGAGCATGGCTGACAGTGGGAAGGCGGTGTGCAATACATTAAAATTTGACCATGACACATAGGTTGTATGCAGTGTCCGTGCCAAGGAATGGATGACCGAGGAAGGGAGCAGCACGGGCACCATGTGGACGCAGGGCCAGCCAAATCGCTCGCGAAGAACAAAGTGATTCCCACGTCAATGCCCGACTCGGTGGAACTTCCCGCGAGAGTCGAGTGTGTTGACGATGCGAGACACGTACCGGCGCTGGCACGGCCGGCCCTCGTCGCATGTCATATGACTGACACGCGTGGTTGACCATCTCTTGGTCGTTTTCTTCTTATCGTCATGGTTGGACTGGTCGTGGTCGAGGTCAGGATGGTTTGCTGCCTGCGACGGTATCATTGCATAGGGATGCGTCGGATAATTGGCCATGGCGGGACGGGCTTATTGGTTGGGCAGGACGAGGCTAAAGTTTTCAAGGGTGTGGTTTCAGATATGTGACTACCTCGTGACTGATCGCTCTCACCTGTATCGTCCCGTCCCATTAGATTATGCGTCTGAACCACTTTTGTTCCAGCACGATCTTACCAGGAAGCTGAAGGATCAGCAATTTCAGACTCAGCCAACACTTTTTTGGTGGCTGACTCTGAAATCGGTAATCCCTATTTAACGACCGGCAATTTCTCACGCAAACCATTTCCACTCCTTCGTCCTCGCCGCCCGCTACCAATAATTTAGACTATGACACTTGTAAAAATTTTACTTGCAAAATGTAGAGTGACGTAGCGCGATATGCTGATTCCACACCTTCGAGTGCACAAGGTAACTCAAGTAAGCGATCCCTCCATGTTCTGCTTCAAATATGTTGCTAACGCCGCTGCTAGAAAACTCCATTGCTCATCCCTTCAGCTCATCATTCGCGTGACACAGATGGTCCTTTTCGCAGCTATTTGTGAACCTCGCCATGAGGTATCTTCCCCCATCCGTTCCTGGTATTCTCTTGGCACGAGACATCGGCCGCTCTGCCAGCAGTAAATACCCTTTCACTCCGTCCAGTGATTGACCCGCTATATCCCACTATTTCTTTCATGGCACAAGGACTCTAGTATTCTAGCTTAAGGAACGTATGTTGTAGAATAGCCGCTCCATGCGCCAGTACACTCCCGGCTACGCTCATCCGTTGATAATCCTAGACTCTATTGAACACATACCCGATTTGTCAATCAAATACAAAGGCGTGGTGGAAGGTGGACCTCCTCCAACACAAACACCGCCAAACATTCCAATTCGCCAATCCCTATAAAATGTTGCGACGAGGTGGTCTTGATTCTCCTTTTGCTTAACCATCTAACACCACCAGAAAGAACATTAGCGCAGTCGGTACTTAGTTTGTTGCAACCCAATACAAGCTGTGTGAGTGCGCGTGCGCGTGTAAAGTCCATCCTCTGACGCGAATTTTACACAGAAGCCATGCTGGTCAACGCGAACTCTACAACGGGTGAGTTGTCCGGGTTCCCCATCATTGGTCCACTCACAAACTCTGCCTCGCACAGTAGGTACCAATGTACCACCGTTACTGGATCGACGCGAAGCTTGGCAATACGTGATGCAATGGGTGAAGGGTGAAATAGAGTTTGTCCCTCTCACTGAAAGATTAACAGAACTTGGGGGCTATAATCCCGAGGACTGGCAAAGTCTATTCAGAGATTTGTTCAATCACTCTGAAGATGACGATGTATTGGGGGCAATCGCAACGGTGGAAAATGCCATGCAGGCCCGTGGTATCTCCGTGACGGATCAATCTTGCGATTCAGGACCATCACAGTGTCGGGGCAAAAAAACTCAACGGGATTCCGAAGATCTACCATCCCCCAAACATCGGAGGGTTGGTGTCCACACTATAATTATCCCTAGTTGTCTTACTCGTCAGCAGGTTGACAACAAGGGAAAGCGCGCAAGTAGAGTCTCTGGCTTCTTAGATTTAGAAGCCCAACATGGCACGGATGAGGAGGAAATCGAGGAGGACGAGAGGGATGGTACGTCAGTTCCGCCGTTTGCACTCCGTGTGTAACATTCACAATCTCTCTTATACTCAGACGCTTTCATTGCCTCGGACAGCGAGGACGGACCAATACCCGGACCCAGTTCACTCGGGCGCCATATCTACCCTGCCGCTCCTGCCCCTGGTCCGTCGACGTATAGTCGAGCGATCGATGCAATCTCCCAGCGCTATGGCGCCCTCCTCGAACTAGAGGAGGAAGAAGAGAAAGAGGAAGATCTAGACCTCGAGGTGTTGGACGACATTGGTATATGGCAAACAGTCGGTAATTGGTTGTGTGGCACACTGAACTTCGAAATCCTCATGAAGAAGCTGGATTTCCAGCAAGGAAAGTATCCAAAAATAGACTACTGGGAAGATCTCGTCTCCGAATTGGCCTTCGAGAAGGATTTGGAGAAGCGAGAAGAGAAGTTCAACGCAATCTCACTCCCGGAACATCATCGCAGACTTACCGCCTATGAACCGACCCCTGTCCGACAAGCCCTACATCGCGAGTCAACATCCCCGTCACCTCCGCCCGGCCCTTCGAACGCCGCTGGGCAGATCTTGCTCTGGTTTGTCAAAATTGTACCTGGTGAGTTTCTACGTTCAAAAACTCCTTTCGACAACTAATCCCTCTGTGCAGCCAGCTCGGCGAAATTTATCACAGGGATGTGGAACAAGGCGGGCCTCAGGGCCTCCACCATCGAAGGACTCCCTGGCCGTGTGCGCGTGTTGGCTCCCAATCCTAAAACCCTCCTAGGTTCTGCCCCCCTCTCACATTTTGACTGTATACGCAGTTTCACACGCGTTCCTGCTGAGGAGACTCTACTCCACACCATATTCGGAGGATCGCGCACGATTCCAGCATGGTGCGCTGTTACGAAACGTGGACGATATAAAGGCGACCTGGGATACATGATCACCTCGAATCAGGAATCCGGGTTGCTCGACGTTCTGGTAGCACCGAGAGACCTTAAACCCCTTCCACGTCATCTCAATGACAAGATGATCGGAGAAGATCTCCATGCCCGTCGACTCTTCTCCCAGGAAAGCTACAAATGCGTAGAATCCGCCCCCACTCGCGGACGTCCGACATTTATATTTCAAAGGCGTCAGTATGTTTCTGGGCTTTTGCTGCTTCAGCTACCAGAGACACAAGTACGCGTACTCCTCACGCCGTCTCCTCATCAAATTGCCCTTCATGCCCGATCTGGGATTAATCCCCCCTTCGTGGATGATGCCCGCAGTCGATACCATCAGATGTTCTGGAAACCCTCCGACCGTGTGGTGCTCAACGATATCAGTCATTTCCAATTGCGCGCTAAATTGGTTTCCATCGACCTCGAAAACAATTCTGCGGTAGTGGAGAGCATCGTGGAGATGGAACAGCTGGTCGTACCTCTCAGAGCGCTAGCCAGGGTATATCAAGTTGGGGATCTTGTCCGGGTTATCGTCGATCCCTGCAGTGACTATCAAAATGTCCATCACGAAAATATCGGGACGTTTGGACTTGTCACGGAGATAGATAATCAGACCCAGGAGGTCACTTTCCTCGATCAAGATCAGTCACCAGTAAGCTTTTTTTGTCTTTTGAGAAGATCAAGCTTAGTAGTGGATGCCTTAGATTCACGCTCCCCCACATCTCCTAGAATCGTATTTACCAGATCATCCCCTGCCCGTGCCTGCGAATGACACCGAGCAAATCGATCCCGATGTACAAATCGGTGACAGCGCTTTGGTGCTATCCGGCCCTTTCCAGGGATCTTACGGAACCGTCGAGGTTCTCTCCTCAACTGTCGTTTCGTTACAGCCCTTGGATCGCTCTCGCCATGCTATCGTGGTCGATATCCGTTCAGCGACGTTCCAGCCACCCGCAACAGCTCTCTGCTATTCAGCCGAGCGCGGTTACAATGTTAAGTTTGGTGACGCTATTGTGGTCGTACGAGGCAGGTGGTTAGGGAAAAGAGGGATCGTTGGGGCGGTCGACCTCGACAAGAAAATATTGGAGGTGAATGCTTGGGCTGACGGTGTATGTGTCAAGCTCTTCTTCCTCTGGCGCACTAACCTTGAACTTAGGAGCGTTTCTTTGTGCCCATCACGCACGTTGCGCACGAGTCCCAGGTGTCTGAGCGTGATGAGACTGAGCGATATGTGGGGAAGGAGGTTCTGGTGATTAAAAATCACTACAAGGGTTGGCGCGGTACTCTGAGAAATGTATCGCGAAACAAGTGCGTGGTTGCTCCAGGTAATGCCGCTTGTATTACCCTTGACAAGAATGATGTCGTTGTCAAGTAAGCCTCCATTCATAATTTGAATGATTCCTTGGACGTCTTAATTCTCTTCAGGGGTTGTAACACAACGCTAGGTGGATTGCTTCTGACGCACTCCCGGCTTCTACACGTGGCGGCGGCGTTCAGATGTGCTGAGATCCCGGCCACGAGACAGAAAACGCCTCCCCCGTCTCCCCCAGATGCCTCGTCAATCGCTGCAGGTTCGTCGACTGATGCATGGACGTTAGATCCAGATGACAGCGTGCGGAGCCCACCGTTGACAAGTGAGTGTAACCTCCCTTGATCCCTCAACCTAACTTAACTTTGCTAGAACTCAACTTCATGTTATACCCGGAAGTTCAAGCAGCCCTCCAAACTCATCACGCGGTATTCAAGATTGAGGATGCTTGGTGCGCTGGTTATGTGAAGCGCTGCTGCCGAACTGACATTCCCGACCCTTTGCAATTCGCATCGGGCGGACCAGTACCCTCTTCCCACCTCGCCGTCTCTCTCACGTCTCGGGGAGCTGGAGGCAAGAAACTCTTCGAAAATATTCACGAGAAGTACTTGGCTCCTTACCCTCCCTCTCAAGGACGCAGGTATTGCATGGTTATCAAAGCTAGAGAAGGAGGACAGGGTGAGACCGTTGGTACGATACTATCTGTCACCCGTTCATCCAGAAAGACAAAGAGTGTGTCTGTGGTTCGAACTGACAACTCCCCAGCGACAGAGGCAGAAATAGCTTGGGATCGGGTTATTGAAGTCGAAGTAGCTATCTCCTCTTGCTAGTTGTACCTATGTACATACACATGATTAATGTTGGATGGGACTACGCTTATCAGGTGGTGTGGCATTCGACCAATGTCCCATGCCTAGTGTAATGAATTTCTATTTAGTTCCTGGACCGAAACTGGTCCAGGTTTGTCAAGAAAAACTGTCCGTAATCAGCCTCTTGCCTCGAATGGTAGTAGCCGGCCTAGATAATATACTCTCGGAACCAAGTGTCTTGGTTCCGGCGGAGCGCTTCAGGCGCTTCCGCCGTAGACCATGTGTGACAGTGATCAGACTCTTAAAGTGTGCGTGCACCCCCCTTTTTACCATGCCATGGGATCATAGCTTCATGTGATTATTCCCTTGATCTAGACGTGGGTCCAAAAAGAAGAGCCATCCCTCGAAATCCTCAAAGCCGCATGGGACCTCGGCATCAACACCATCGACACTGCCAACATCTACTCCAACGGTGAATCAGAGCGCATCATTGTCAAGTTCATCCAAAAGGTAATCCCATCCTCAGCATGCGACCCTCTGATTGTCCAGCTGATCGCCTTGCTAGTATTAAATCCCGCCACCAAATCGTGATCGCGTCAAAATGCCACGGTCTCGTCGCCAACGATCCGGGTACCTGCACGTACCTCACGCCCGAGCTCAAGGAACGACGGGAATACGTCAACCAAAGCGGTCTCTCTTGTGCGGCCATGTTCAATGCCGCTGATGCTTCGCTTGCGCGATTGGAGACGACTTACATCGACCTCTTGTAAATCCACAGATATGACCCCGAGATCCCCGCCAAAGAAACGATGAAAGCCCTCCACGACCTCATCCATCCTCGCGCATTTTGTCGCCACGGGAGATCCGTGATGCTGGACTTGTCTGTTTCTTGTCTCGACCCTCAATTTGGAATGCGTGGCAAATGTGCGTGACCTCATTCAGAGCGGTATATTGGCGCAAGCTCGATGCGGTGCTGGCAATTTGCGCATCTCAACGAAGTAGTGAGAAAGAACGGTAGGACCGCCTTCGTCAGCATGCAAGACGAGTACTTGTTGCTGTACCACGAAGAGGTGGGATCACGTTGCATGTATCTGTCGACATCGACTGATCTCACGTAGGAACGCGAGATGCTGGCGCATGTACATTCCACGGGCTCGGTGTCGTCCCCTGGTCGCCTCTCGCAACAGGCAATCTCGCCCGCCCTCTCGGCACTGAAACCGCTCGACTCGACTCCACCAATGGTGCCGTATTCGAGAGGAAGCATTCCGAGGGCGATAAGACCATCATCGATCGCGTCCAAGAGCTTGCGTCCAGGAAGAGCATCACGATGGCTCAGATCGCGCTGGCGTGGATGGGTCAAAGGTGACGAGCCCTATCATGGGCGCCAACTCGGTCGAGCAACTCAAGCGGAGCATCGTGACCGACGTTGCATTGACGCAAGAGGAGATGACCCATCTTGAAGAGCTGTATGCATGCCGTTTTCCCTCCATAGAACCGCAGCTTGTTGATCGTTCCTCGTCCACAGATATGTCCAAGTCCCTATTCGCGGTCACCGCTAATGAGATGGAAAGGCATAGATATACTTGCTGTGTATTTGTATGAATGACTGAGCTCGACTGCATGTCTCGGTTGAAAAGTAAACAATAAAGAGCCTGAATTATGCAAAAAAGAAAATACAGATGCGAGGAGAACCAAGACACGCGACACGGCGTCCCGATCAGGTGGCTGGGTCGCGCAACACTGCAAGAAGAAACCGATCGTCTAAAGTGTATGTATACCACGTGTGTCAACATCCACGCAAGTGCACACAAAAGCCAAAGTGATGCGACTCACCTGGCGAAATCATCAACTCGTGGCGTTTCGTCCTGATTCTCATAAAGCGAATATGACCCTAAGCACATGTTCCATGAGACGAGTCTGACAGGGCGGAATGGAGTGAGAGAAGCACGAGTGAATGACCAACGTACCCCATCGTTCTCTTCACTGCTGACCTCCCCCAATCCCGCCTGTACGTTCTCCACGATTCTTCCAATGACGCTCGCGTACTTTCTGCCTTTGCTTGCCCTCGAATATGACATCCGAGTGGCGGGTGATAGATACATGGTCGCCGCGCGAAAGGAGGAGGTGGGATGAGAGCCCGCCAAGCGGACACTCAAAGATCTCGAGTGGTCGATTGCTCAGGCCAATCATGAACGGTATGTCCGCCCCTCAGGCTCTGACCTCAAACACCAACCAGTCCATCCGCTGACTTGCACATGGTCTTCAGTATCTTTGCTTCTTTGGCGGCGGATACTTCCTCGTTCTCGCCCTACAGTGTGGAGCTCGCAGATCAGTGTCGAAGATACGGAGAGAGCATGTTACGTCGGGCAGACAAACATCTCACTGGTCAAAAAGAGTTCGAGGCTGAGGCCCACGCGAGACTTGAAGTTGCCCGTCAGAAGAGACAGAAGGAGAAACAGCGACAAGAGGCTCTTGAGGTTCGTCATTCCTTCTTTACTCGACAACATCGTAATGACCGACACGTTCCTGTTTGCGTTCTGCATCCCTTGCGTCTTGCCGTTGGAACAGAAAGCAAAGATGGAGGAGCTACACATACAAGCTGAGAAACTGGTGGAGGAACGTCGGATTGCGCGAGAGCAAGCTCTCGAGTGGACAAGGGAGGTGCAGATGGAAAGCGACGAGGAACGGGAACGGAAATACAAGCATTCGAGCAAGAAGATCAAAGTAGCAAAAATGTCAAAGTCAAGGGGGGGAGGTGAATATTTGAATGGCCCCTATGAACAAGAAGTCATACACACGGTATGACTTCTTGTTCATAGAGGCCAATGCCAGCGGGCCCCAGTCGGCGTACATAAATGGAAAGTCACGGGAGCCAATGCCGGCGGGCCCCAGTCGCCGTACCGTACTACATAAATGGGGGCCAATGCCAGCGGGCCCCAGTCGCCGTACATAGATACCATGTGAAGGGACGGAGAGCTGGGTGTTGGTGATGATGGCGGCAGCGACAGGGATCTGGGCATGGACGGCAGTGAGGTGATGGGAGAGGAAGAGGCAAGGAAGTCGCACGACCTTGTCACGTCACGTGCTCCACCACGCATTCTCTCAGCGTCCCCAGTAGACGTTGCCTTTTTCTTGCGGTCGTCATCATATTCCTCGCCTTTGCAGTCCTTCACTGAACTGGCTCCAGAGGTGGCTTTCTTGGTGCCATCTGGTGAATGGTGTCTGTGTCGTTGAACATGGCAGAAGAAACAAGCCTTGGATCTCGCTCCACACAGGAACCAATTCCAACTTCGCTTCCATTGAATGCACAACTCCTCTCTTTGACCGTCCTTGCGTTGACGTCCCTCGCACTCGCCTTTGTCGGTCCGGATTACTGGACCCGAGTTTAAAGGTCTGGTAGATCCAGGCTCGTGCTGCGTCTCCGTCCCAGTTGTACGACACAAAGTCCCTCTGGTCCTCGTCCGTCCATGTCAGGGTTGGCCAGATCGCATTCGCTCTTTTTCTCCTCTGCGTCCTCTTCACCCTCAAAGCCCCTCCCTTCACTATATCTGCCATTCCTTTCATGATACAGCTCTACTTTGACAAATTTGCTTGGTGACACTCTCTGGCATCCATGTCGTATGTAGGTGGGCAGACGGCAACTGCAGTGGCATCGACATCGACTGGGGGAGCATGTCTTGGCGGAAGCCCGCCTCAGATCGAGCCTCAATCTCAGCACGTGTCTCCTTCCAAAGCCCAACCGCAATTTCTCACCCGATCCCCTTTTTTAGTTCTCTGATGTCCACCGCAGACAGTCTGCGGGATGGTCAAGTCTGTTAGCGACCCTCCCCGTATGTTTGCTCTACCACAAGATATCACGCGGGTGTCGCTCAGTGTTTGCAGTGACCGCTGCATTCGTTCACGGTCCCCAGGGTAGCGGGAAAACACACTTAGTGTTCGCTGTATTGCAAGACAGTAATCGGTAAGCGGAGATTTCGACTTAATTTTCAGATGTCCGGGATTCATTATCCATAGAAAATCGCTCGTCATCGACTATGCAGAGCTCAACAAAGCCATCTCGGATTCCAGACTCGTTGCTGCTCTATCGCAACAAACAGGCTATAGGTCCGTCTTCACCTTCCTTGATTCTCTCACCAACATCGTCGATATCGCAAGCGTGGCGGTCATCGGTCAAAAAGGTCAGTCGTACCACTTCTCTCATGGTTACCCCTTTATTCACTGTATATATGTATGAACAATGGGTGGCCACCCTTATCGAGAACAAGGTAGGCGATCGTATCGTGGTGCCTCCTTGTGGTTCACCGATGTATTTTTTAGATTGCACATGTTGTTGTCGTCAGTGACAGCAGAGAGCAAGCGAAATTAGTTACACGTGGTATGACCCGATCTATCATCTCAGTCATTCAACGACTCACTCGCCGTTCTTCTGTTAGCTCCCCCATCGAAGCCTCTCAACTTTATCCCTCTATACGATGCAGACACTGGTAGTGTCATGGCGTTCGTGAAACAACATCTACGTGATGCCGGGATGACCGCTGAGCTAACCAAACGGGAGGTAGCCAGCATTGAATGCCTCGGCGGTCGCGCGAGCGATCTTGAGATTGTCGGTGGGCCAACCGATGCTGTTCGACGTTTGTACTAAGCATGATCTCCAGTTAATCCACAAAGTCCGCAGTGGTCAAGTGATCGAGGATGCCATTGGAGACATCATATCCCGCAGCATTGGCGAGCTCCGGAAGAGCGCCTTTTATTAAAGGACATTGAAGATGCGAAATCTCTCCCGTGGGCATAGGAGCAGGTTTGAACTGTACTCAAGCAGCTCGCGCAGAAAGCAGAGGTGGGTGTCCCCTTGTGTGGTGTGCTCACCAACAAACCTTACACATAGCTTCCTTACTACGACGTATTGGCAAACTTCTCGTTCAAGGGAGATGAGCTCGCCCTACGCTCTATGGATCATTCAGAGTTGATCTCTATTGGGACTTTGAACGGTGGGTTGCATCCCTTTGGGTCATGCGACGAACAATCCCTGAGACGTGATGATCAGGCCGACCATCTACCATACGGCTAGGAAAACCCGTGTTTAAATATGTCTTTGAAAGACTTGTGAATGGTGAGACCCTCTTAGTTTTCACCATAACCACGTTGCTGATTCTGTTTCAGACCCCGTCTTCCGAGCGACTACTCATACCACACACTGCCTCGGTTCAAAATAGCATGTCGGTCGTACTGATGCATTCCTTCGTATCGTCTCCAACACCATCCCGCAACCTTTGTTAGCAGGACAGACTGAGTTCATTTTCGTACTGGCCGACGCAGTGTAGCATGTCCTTTCTACACGGTTACTCAAAACAAAGTCCTGGTTCTCCGCACTGTGGTTCAAAGAAGATTAATACACGTTTTTGTAACATATGGCAGGTTAAGGCAGGGTTCATGCTACATTTACACATTTATCAGACAATGTTCATTGAGCCCACTACAACCCACGCATTTCAGACCGATCCCAAAACGCGCACACCGATGAGCACATTAGACAAATTGTTACAGACACTACATTTCTCGATTACATTTCACTACCATTCATTTCCTAATCACTAACACTAGTTCCACTAGTGCACCAAAACACTACCAAAACACTACCATAGTATTTCTTATCTCTTATCTCCCTTATCAAGACTTACCTTATCAGGTCACATGCTTCACACACTACTAGTCACATGACCAAGTCACATGATCTTATCTCTTATCTAGGCTATGCACCTCATGGCCACCTCATGGTATACACATTGCATCCTTATGCTTGCCTCATGACTTTCTGAAACAACCCTTAAAGGACTCTCAGTTAAGAGAAGCCTAAATGTATCTAGGTTGCTTGCAAAGTGAACAGAGGACTGAAGACGCAGTGAGTCGCGAGCTGGTATATCCTTTAGGGGGAAAGATCAAGAGAACAAGACTAGTGTTCTCCGGGCATGGCATTGGGGTTTATATACTAAATACATGAGTGCACGGACCAAGCAGTGCTACTACTACATAAGATAAGTATTGGAGAACATGAGGTAAGTGCATGTAGCGGACATGTGTCGTAAGCATGTATGGCTATGCCAGCATGCAGCTTGTGCATGTTAGAAGTAGAACATGTGTGGTGTGCATGTATAGCATGAGGTTGCATCGTGTATGCAATGTGATCGAGAAGCATGGATGTGGGTAATGAAATAGGCATGTGTGCATAGAAGCGATGTGGCGGGAATGCATAGAAGGCGTGTCGAACGCGTGTAAAGGAAATAAATAAGGAATGGTTGTTGCTAAGTCCACATTTGGACTAGCGATCGCAGCGATCATAACACTTTCCTCTTGACTCACTTTCCCTTATCCTCCAATAGCATTAACACCTTTTATCTATAGCATCCTCATGGTACCCAGTGACTGTGATATTAACCTTATTTAGATTCCCACAGCCTTTCCACAGCTTGGCCTGTGCTCGCACTTAGCCCCTATAAATACCCCTATGTTATAGTAGTTAGTCTCTAGTCTAGTTCTCTTGTTGTTTCCCCACTTTCTTCCATTGCTAGCAATCTACTATAGACCCTAGTGGTCTAGTGATTGTACTTGATAACAGAAACTACTCATTGCAAGCGCTCTAGGATCTACAGGCAATCACCAGAACCTCCTATTGTCCTTGATAGGATATTGGGTCGTTACACAAATGTGCTGCGCATTTTTGAAGATGGCAGAAATGCGCGACAATTTATGTTATATGATCATTGTGTATATGCTAATATGTGCTATATGCTGCGCATTTTTGAACATGTCCAAAATGCGCGACAATACATGCGATATAACACTGTTGGCGTGATATGATTGGCAGAACTGGAAGCCAACAGTGTTATATCACATGTATTGTCGCACATTTTGGACATGTTCAAAAATGCACAGCATATAGCACATATTAGCATATACACAATGATCATATAACATAAATTGTCGTGCATTTCTGCCATCTTCAAAAATGCGCAGCACATTTGTCTAATGTGCTCATTGGTGTGCGCATTTTGGGATCGGTCTGAAATGCTTGGGTTGTAGTGGGATTCTCAATGAACATTGTCTGAGAAACGTGTAAATGTAGCATGAACCCTGCCTTTTCTCCGCATCTCTGGATCCCCTGGATATGTGAGAAATGACACATTTCACAACACTTTCACTACAGATTCTCTACATTTTCAACACATGATCTAGACAGTAGACTACATATTCTGCACACATTCACATGACCCAGCACCCATCTACCTGCACATTGACCGTGGCCAATGTTACACTACACATTTCTGTACGCTTCACTATGCATTTCTGTACACAATCAAGCAAAGATCTGACCAGATCTTGTCCTTCCCCTTACCAGGGAATGTACATCAACAGTACCAAACACAAGTTAAGGGTTAGCCAAGAACGTAGAAACCAAAGCAATACCATACACAGCCAAACAGGGATTTAGAGTCAGCATCAGTAAAAACTGTAGTGACTGATACCAAGTACTATGCATTCATCCACCCAACAATTCATCTATCCATCTGATGATATCCACCCATCCATCTGCTGACTAAGCAACTCACTCACTTGGCCAAGTCAGTACCACTACCGCTGACTATGCGACTACCCAGCCTACTCACCCAAGTGAATGCTGACTAAACAACCCACCCACCCCCCAAGTCAGTACTACCACCAAGACAAGAACAAGGGAAATAAAACATAAAATCAAGCCAAAATCAAGTGATTTTATGGTGAAAAATCAACAGACCCTGGCCTTTACCAATCCTAGACAAATACTACACTAAGTGGCCAAGACAAACTAGCACAAACCAAAAAAAAAACAGAACAAAGAAAACACTATGTACATCTGACTATGCTAAGCTACACAATCAGTAGACAATCAGTACACATTCACTACACGCTCCTACACTTTACTATGCTTTGACTATGCTTTTTTTCTGGAATTTCGCCTTACCTTTCCTAGTCAAGACTACATTTTTGCTAGACCTTGGTAACACACAATCTAACCATGACAACAAACACAAACAAGACCAAAGACTTATGTACAGTATGAAACAACCAGGACCACTGAGTGACTAAGTGCTGACTAAGCAAATCACTCACCTACCCACTCAATTGCTGACTCAGCAATCAATCTACTAGGATCAATTTGATGGCCTAACTTGCTTTGTATAAAATACATACATAGCTTGAGTTGTAGAATTTAGTGATCTGTAAAGCCATATGTAATAGCTCTCAGTCATAAATGATGAGAGTAAAGAAGGTACTCTGAGAGATGGTGTCAACAAAGAGGTATGCAAAAATTATTTGAGATCCAATCTACTTACATCCTGCTAGGGACATGTAAATAATCTCGCACACCCAGCACTTTCTGCATGTTACGCTTTGACCGGCGGTACAAGCATAACCCTCATGAGGCAAAGAACAAGGAGAGCATCGACTTAAAAGCACGACGAGGTCTTATAGAGATAACATCCTTCAGAGTAGGACAAAGACTTCAATGGGTTAAGGGAAGCTCATGGGATCATCCACACAAGGTTCAAGGTTTCAAAGATGCTGGGCTGGTACCAGCAGTTTCAAGTGGGGACCACAAGAGCGATAGATTGTACAAGGTACAAGAATACAAGGGAGCTCAAGAGTAAAGAAAGTACATGGAGCGATAAGCTAAGGTTTATATACTACATGGAAGAGAAGTTCAGGGCAAGCATAGAATGCAAGAGAATGTGATAGAATGTGAAGGAAGTACATGATAACAAAGCAAGCAAAGTTCCGTCGGAATACCAATGGAAGCAGGAGTTAAGAGTGAGTCATTGTGGAAAAGGAATAGTGTCCAAGATAAGTGTTATACAGAGAAGTGATAAGAGAAAAGAATAGATTGTAACACCAGACTCATTGTTGATTTTTTTTACACTGGTTTGACATCCATTGGCAAGTTATTTCCAGAGGTTTTCGAGAATGCTGTTCCCAGGACAATGGTAGCCTTAGCTGCGACGGCCGTCAGTTTTACAACATTGCCAATAAACTTTATTGAACAGTTGGAAAGTCACGCTAGATGAGATGGTTTCTGGCCAAGCCAAGGTCAACTTCAAGTTTACATCTACTCCCCGGTATACACTGAAGTTCTTGGGCTTATGGACAAATGCAACTTGAGTACCATTCATAGTGCTAAAACACAGGCTCTCCGTGAGAGATGAACCTGTCAGGGGAGGTGCGTTTTTTGATTATTGTGATTAGTTCATAACTTCTTATGTTACCATAGTGGGCAGATGACTACAGAGCTTAGGGTGGTGGCAGGCAGCTTTGACATGTCACTCTCGGGTTGATCTACATTTGTAATGACTCATCATGTTCATGTTTGTATTACTGTCGGAAGCTGGAGTGTGGGTTGCCCAATGCTAGGTACTAGTTTACTTTGAGTTTAGTCTAGTCTGGGACAGCTCTAGCCAGTTCTGGAATATTGATAAGGTACTAGTTCAGGCTATACGGTCACTTTGATGCAAGGAAAGGGGAGGATTACTATAGAATTTTGATGCAATTTTACGAGACTCACACTTGATGTATGATTATGTTTGACAAGAGCTGGTAGTTCTATAAGTTGATGCATTATACTATATATGAAGGCTGGTGTACTTTGGTTGATGCATGATGCAGACTTCCCTGTTAATGCATCACAGTATCTAGGAAAGGTTGGCACAATTTAAGTTAATGCATCACTCTTGCACCATCCTCGATCCAACTGCACTGATGCATCAACCAGGTTATCTTTTCACCACAAATACTCTTATGCATCAGACTCCCAATCATAGCAGTTCTTCTGCTATGGCGTTCCATTTGGACTGGACAGGGACATGGTTGGATGTGCAGGTCTCAGATGGAGCAGAGATCCAAGGTTGTTCGGTAACAGATACCTCAGAGGTAGTGGGCCCTGTCTGCTGGGAGATAGTTATATCAGTGGAAGGGGTTGGGTGGGGATGATTCTGTGGCTGAAGCTGGACACTTGATGCCATAGCAGATGCATCACAAACCATCTGAGTACCTCCTACTGGCTGGTGCTCAGGGAGCACCACTGCTTTGTGCCTGACCCTTGGTTTCAGATGAGACTTGACAGTTAATTTCTCCAAGCTCAAAGTTCCAATGCATCCAAGCAACGAGGGGCCGTTTGTTGCGCTAGCAGGAGCGGATTGAGTTGTCATGTCGCTTGCTGGTCAGTGCTTGGGAGGTACAATTGCGTTACCCTTGGGTCTGGGCTGCAGGCGGGACTTGGTGGTTTTTTGCTGACATGGAGTTTCCATTGCACATTTATCAGGTGGAGATATGGGAGGGACAGCTGGAAGGCAAGGCCGGACTGGACTTGGATTGTTTTGAATGGGGAGAAGTGGAAGTAGCTCAGTGTCAGAACCAGCATCCAGCCCAATTCCAGAGAAGTCCCAGTTACTATCTCCAGAAAGGTCGGCAGTAATCTATCTCATGGCAGCAGAGAAAGAAATACCATTGGTTGGATCATCATAACTGAAGTTGCCTGAGACATATCCGCTTCCACTCCCTGAGAGCCAAGGTCAATGCCAAGATGACTCTAGACAGTTGTTGAGTGAATGAACAGAAAGCATGTGGGAGACCGACCTGAAGACCAATAGTGGCAGGATCCTGCAGCTGCATTGATGCATTGAATTGAATTATCGATTGATTGGGAGAAGGCCCAGCAGTTCCTGATGGACTCCATGTCCCAAATGATGCATCAAGGCCAACAAAGGATTGACCTGCATCACTTGTAACCTATAAAAGAGGTGGAGTTCAAGTATAAAATACAGATAATTGAGCCTACCTGCCACTCATCTCCCTCAACAATGGCCGCTCCATACCCCTGTCCCCCTTTATCTATTTTCTCACCTTCAGCATCGTCAGTGCCTTTGTCTCCAGCCCCACATTGGTTCTCACTTTCTGGACTGCCACCCTCCTCAGTTTTTCGGTTCTCCATATCATCTCCTGAGTCCTCAATAGCAACATCACCATTGTTGCAGCCCTTGTCCGCTGGTAGGACTCCCAATGTTTTCTCACTCTTTGTAGGATTGCGCGATTCCGGAGCTACAGAGATGTCATCAATGGATACAAGGTGAAACAAGGAAGAAACTCATGAATATAGTCTCGGCATACTCCTGGAACGTGATGAGCATGGCATTGCTCTCTCTGGGGAAAAGGGATGGGAAGGTACATCCAGAAGGGGTCATATCAGGATGACAGCTGCAGAGATCATAAGTGGACACTGTGAAATACATGATGAAGATAACTTACGAGATTGAGAGATTTCCCAGTTTCTTGAAGGATCTGGACCAGTGCAGACAAAAGATATGGCAAAGCAGGTGCAGCGTTTGACCAGCTTCGCCACCCTTGTGAGCATGTAAGGGAGATCATCAATGGTGCTATAGAAATTGGTGAGTCCAACTTCAATGAAGATATCATAGCACAACACTCACCATTTTATTTCTGCTGGGTCAGTTTCTTCCTCTGAATCTGAGTCGCATGTTGCCTTGGAGACCTTCTCCTGCATCTCATACATGAATTTAATTTTTTCCTTGATTTTGCTGTCCTCCGATTCCAGTAGTTCCTGAGCGTATTTGTGGACCACAGTCAGGTTATTCCTGAAGGTAGGAATCCTACCTGCTTGTTGCTCAGCCATGATTTGAGGCTTGATTCGATCATCATAGTGCTCAAGCATGTAGAGCTCTGTAGGCATACAGATGCATGAGCCTTTTGGTGCGAGGACCTTCTCAAAGACAGAGGATTTCTTCTGTTGCAGCTAGCTCCCTTGCGATTCGTTTGCATGCCAACGGAACCATGTTTGTAGTCACTTTAATTACGAACTTGTAAACCATGAATGTGAGTGATACTGCTGAGCAACATACCTTCTTATGCATGTCCACGGCAGCACCAAGGGCTTTGCCTTGCTCTGCATTGAGCACACCTTCGATGTTTGGGAATAAGGTGGCCCTCTTGGGCCATCTCGCGAACCACTTGGTATACAGCTCAGCCCAGAATTGGTGGTAAGATTTGTCCATGGTGTGCTCCAGATATTTGGGGTACAAACCAGTCAGGAACTCCACTTGTTCCAGTATCGTCCACTTCATTGGTGCCATACTGTGATAGAAAGAGTGGAAAAAAATCAGAAAATATCGCAGTTTCTCTGCTTAGGGTTTTTTTTAGGAGAGTTACATTGATCTAATTGTCAGACTCACTGTGGCTGTATAAGGGGCAAGTGAAGATAAGGAATCTTGCTATACAAATAGCAAGACAGTATTCCATCAAATGTCAGCCTCATGAGCACCTTCGCAAAGAACTTGAACTCACAACATGTCGAGAGTCTGCCTGCATCGCGACACTGATAAGATCTACCTGATCAAGATATGCTGATTGTTGGTATAGAAATATATGATGCATATATGTAGTAATTAAGACCTGTTCTACTGATACCGCCGTTTACCGCTGTGCTCTCTCTGGGAACGATGCATTAGACAGGGCACCCAATCTTGAAAATCTAACCCGATCAGGGATTCAAAGTCCTCCACCTGCAAGTATTTTGAACCACCTGTCATTATGTACTAGTATGTGATACTGCCCAGCCTGATCCACCTGATCATACTCTTTTCTCTCTGCTGCCAAAGATCAACTCACCATAAAATATTATAATGGCCTGAGCTGACAAGGTTGCCTTGGACAACACTGTAATTCCCGTGACCTAATCTTCCCTCTGCAAAGCCGAGGATCTAACATGTGGTAGACTACTCATTGAACCTGCCAAATCAGGAAAGGCTCCATTATTTCCTGGTCTGCCAATGGTTGTGGGCACTAGGTCAAGCAACTAGCCAGTAGCATTTTATAGTCACTGATGTGTTTGATAGAGAATATATGGTGATGCATAAGCAAACCTTCCACGCCGAAGAGGAGGAGGAACTGGACAGTGACTGCCTGGTACATGAACCAGAAGTGACACCTGTAAAGTAGACGCTGTATCAGTGCATGGTATCATGAGATGCTCTTCATGGAGAAAATACTAGACTCCTGGCCTTGAGCCGGTGACCAAATGAGCTACAGAGGCACTCACAATGAGCACTGAGCCATAGTTGTCTTAAATGGACTTACTAGTTGCTCTGCAAGATGAGTGATTGTGTGGATATGGAACTTCTTGTGTTTGTGAATAAGATCATGGAATGAAGGGCGGAGGAGATCTAGAACCAATCCTTCATAACTGGCCTCTCTGCCAAACCAGTGAGCCTTGGGTGGTAAGTGAGATCAAGGCTTCGGAGCTTCTCTGGCTTCCTTGCCTTCTCGTGGGATTACTCTCACCATCATGACCAATGGCTAATCAACCTTTCGACAGTCCTGCAACTGTTCATAGGCAAGATGTGTGAACCAGCGACTCCAAAATGGTCCTTTCAAGTCACAAGACTCGCTACAGGAGCTTCTTTCCCACTTACCACCACCATGCCCAAAAAAGCGCCCAAGCCCCCCCCCCCAATCCTCTGCCATCTGACCCACCTCAGCCTCAGTTTACCCCCACTCCTAAGCACATCTGCTCTCGAGAAGCAGCTTGTGTTGTCCGATTGTCTGACATAGGAAAGAAATACCACACTTTTCCCTCTGGCACATTTCACCTCCGTTTCTCCCCACCCACGGTACCCAAGTTCGTCTTGGCATATTTCTTTACCCACCCTTTCTCCTGGAAATGGACAACCAGAGGCGGCCCCAACAAGGGCAAATCCTTTCCCGTCCCAACCATTCCCACTGCCTGCACTCAGGTAGACCATAGGGCTGTGCGTTGGACAGTGGACCTGTTCCACTCATTCAAAGCCCACCTATCTGACAGTGCCCTCTTCGAGGGCCGAGTCCGCCCGGACATTATCAAGTTGTATCAGAACAATATGCTTATCCACTATTGGTCCCAGCTGAAGGCCTTGCGGTTGTCATCCGCAGTTGGGGTGCCCGTGACCACGCACAGCCCTCCCTAGCCTTCTCACACCACCCCCTGTCCTCCCACACAATTAGGAACTGTTACGGCCTCCTCCCCCCCACCCGATGCTATCACTGCTTTGTTGCAGCGCATAACCGCCCTGGAGTCTGAACTCTCACAGGTCAAGCAGCTCCTGCAGCAAGGGGGGCCCTCCGCACACCCCCCCCCCTTTCTGCCAACCTGATTTGCCACTTACCCAACCCCACACCCCAAAGCCCCATGTAAAGGTCAGCTTCAGGCGCTCCCCACCCCTTGCTCCTCTGGACCTTCTACCAGGTCACAGGGGAGGAATAAGAAACCACCCTCACAGCCTTTGGATGTGGGCTCCCCCCTTCCCACCATTCCGGAATCCTCTTCTGGGCAGAGCTCGACTGTCGTCGAGCAAACCGCTGATTCCCTCTCTTTCCCACCCTCACACTTCATCCATGCAGCCACCCATCAACTCCACCTATCCAGCAAGAAAGCTATTACATTCACTGAGACCTCTATTGTTCGCAGTGTCACTTCTCTGCCATCTACCACAGTTGCCACCATCGAAGTTTCCTATCCCAGAGGCGACTCACGTGTTACCTGGTATCTCTCTGTACTTAGAATGGATCCGACTATCTTTGCTTTATTGGATGCTTCTGCTGATGCACTGGAGTTCACAAACTGCAACTTGGACCTTTAAACCTGACTGTATATGACCCTCTGCCCTTGCGCATGCTACCTATGAAATCTCCCACACACAGTTTCCCCTTGATAGTTAGTACCCACGCATGTATTGTCTGACATAGGGTCACGCCCCACCAGACAATAAACACGGATATAAAAAATTAAAATTAAAATTAAAAAGACTCGCTACAGCGTGCTGATGGACCAAAACAGTGTTGTATTCATCATATAAGTCCTTGAAATCATACCTTGACTTCTACTAATGCCTCCCCGCCGAGGTAGCCGAGCACAACACTCAGACCCCCAATCCCCTCAACCTGCTGTTCAAAATACCCATCCTCATCGTCTTCCTCGCTGTTATGTCCATTCAGATAACGAACATGAAGGTGCAGACCCAGATGTGCTGGCAGATCCAGCACCAGCTCCACCTATGATTGCGCCTCATAACCCTCATGGGCCTTGCCAAAATGAACAAGAATTAGAATATATTGACCCTGAAGCATACAGTGAATTGGATGGCGATGATGAACCTGGGGAAGTCCCCATACCATGAGCAAGGGCACCTTGGGCTGCAGAGGCCAGCTGAGATATGCAATGTTCAACTACTAACATGGTTGATCCCCTCAATTCCATACAGTTGACAACAGAACGTGCCAGAGACGTTCACCACTTCTTCGAAAAGAAAAAAGGTGAAAGCACAATATGTATTTTTTGCAGGTATGTAGTCAACTACACATGCATCAATGACACTAATGATTGGTGTAGAGATTGGAAGGCTTCGGACCCAGAGAAGTTCCCCAACCACATCTACATCTATACTCCCAGAACTGCGAACTCTGGCCTTCGCAGGCACATTGAAAAGTATTATATCCTCCTTTTCCTTGAACAGGCGGAGAAACACGGCTGGCTGATCCTCATCAAATCTGTCGAGAGCGCATTCAGCATGGGGTACATCAGCAAATCCCTTCGTTGTTGGCCAGCACTGGACAGTTAGTCCCAGGCTAGTCCAGCCACCACAGCCACCACAGGCAGGTCCCCTTTTGTACAGTGCTGTGCCATAACTGTACAGTGACAGCACAGCTGTATCAAATATAGACTAATAATTGCCATGCCTTGTAAGCAATGTACAGTGATGCGTGAAAACGCGGCCACTGTACAGTATCCAGTAAACCACAGCAAAGTAATACTGCACAGCATTGTACAGTGACGTGTGACAATGCGACCACTGTACAGTACCATACAGCAAGTAAGTCCATTTTTGCACTATCCAGTAAACCACAGCAAAGTAATGCTGCACAGCATTGTATAGTGAACCATTTGGATATAGCACTGCACAGTAGCCCTTTTTTTGTCCAGTACACTCAGTCAACGTATGAATCAAAACACTTGTGCATTGCAACCAGTAAACTATCTGCGACAAAAGGGGAAGCGATTAAAATGCAACCACAGTAACCACAGCAACACAGGATAGCTACAGTGACCACAGGATAACCCAGTGACCACAGCAACTCAAGGACAATCACAGCAACCGCTGCAAGAAAACAAACAGCAGCGAGGAATGGGGATAGCGGCAATCTAATCAAGCATCATTGCGAATTCATTCTGAGCACATGTAGTAACTGAAACATTGTTCTTGTAGCCCGTCCTGACAAGACAATGAGTGTGATGAAGTGAAGATCAAATCATTAGAATGACTTATATTCCCGATTTGGCCCAGTCTTCAAGCATAGCATTCAGCTTGGGGCCGTGATATTTGTGCGTGCAGAGTTCGTCAAGCTGCTTAAGGAACTCCTGTTGTGCATCCTGGATGGTTGACCAGCTTGTATTCTCAAATGCAAGCTTGTCGTCACCGTATTTCCTTAGTGCGTCCAGCAAACCATAGACCTCAGAGAAGGTGAGAATGGACATATTATAACACGGGCACAACTTACAATTGCTGCGACTAGGGCAAGGGCTTTGTATGGAACGTGGGGCTGGAATTTAGAGAATTGGCGAAGTGCTTTTTTCGAGTTACTGTAGAAGAACGCCAGACATGGGCGCTGTAGACCAAGGTGGGCAAAATTGCTGGCTTTACCCTGTACATTGTGCCAGTGATAATTGCAAAGTAAAATAGAGATCATGCATTGGAATCAACGTCTCCCCACAAGTAAGCTGCTGTGGAAAGCAGCTGGTGTGCCTGCTTCTTAATCTCTGTCTGTCGCTCGGTTTCAAGCACGGCATTCAAGGGTGGCTGAATGTTGTAGTTGACACGCAAATTCTTTGCAACTTCCTTCTTGAGATCACTATGAAATGTTTGAGTGTCATTGAACAGCTGGAACAACATTATTAATAAATAGAATAAGGAGCGAAGCTCACATACCAATCTGCACATGCCTTCCCAATGCTCAGGATATATGTCTGGATTGGAGATAAGTTATATTGGAGCTTCGAAAGGCAGTGAACTCATCAGATTCCAGTTCCCACTTCTGGAAGGCATAGTGAGCCATGACCTCATGAAGAATCTCGAGGCATTGACCACCAACAGCCACCTCAAGCTTCAGGAATGCATCTTCGGCAGCAAGATGAAGGCACATGTGAGCCTTGCAAGGTTGAGAAGGGACCTCCACTGCCTGGGATAATATGACAATTTTGTGTCATTGACTGTAGCTTAGGTCTTCTTCAAGGCCACTTGCTGCTTGCTCTGTCCTTTGCATTCATCTCGCCCCTGGTTGTCCTCACGCTCAGGACAGTGTGCTTGCTCCGCTTCATGCTCTTGTCCGTCCTTGCAATTGCAGTGTTTCTTTGATGCTCGATGAACGCCTTTGCCGCAAACATTGTCCAGGTGGGTTGGGGAGGGGGAACAATGGCAACAGTTGGTCATGTAGTGGCGCTGAAGTACATCATAGGCAACTCCTGCCTGCAAGCCAAAAGAATATCAATAAACAGACTGGACTGTCGATGGAAAACCTTACCTGTTCATCACCTACACGGTGTGGAACATCATTCACCAAACTTGCTGAGTTTTCGCGAGAAATTGGGGGTAACAGGAGGGTTTGCGCCTGTGGTTGATCGGTCACAGGACAGTGTGAATGTGATGTGCGAGTAGTGGCCTGGGAAGACTGATTGGATGGAGCAGGAGGACGTCCTTGGGTGCTGAGGGACTGAGAGGCTGCTTGTCTTACAGTGCGCAATGAAGAATGATTCTGGATGTTGGATCCCTGGAGCGGCCGGATCGCATTGCACTGGAAATTGAAAGATTGCCAAATGATATGGGATTGGTGACTACTCGCTTGATCAATTTCACGGTGTAGGAACCCGTGGTTTCCTGTACTCGCATTCCCCTTTCTTCCCCTTTTCTAGCAGAACAGATAATCATCACTGAACACTCTTCAAGTCATCCGTTGAGTCCCATGTCCGTCCGAGTGTTGTCCGGTGCGTATCCATTGGCATTCGATGTTCTTCCGTGCTGGATGCGTTGACCGGGTTGACTCTGACCATTCCGGATGGCTGCACTCTACCTTACTTATCTCTTTTCCCTGTCGTATGAGACACATATGACCTGTTGAAGGTAGCGTCATTAGTGGTACTCGATCTGGATCCATTCAGTTGGTCTTGAGAAGGTCTAGAGCAACTACGCAATGCAGGGATCATGGTCCTTTGTCCTTAACCCTTTCGCTTAGACCTGTCATAGTATTTTCACACCGCCTTCAGAGCCGTCCGTGAAACAACCCTTAAAGGACTCTCAGTTAAGAGAAGCCTAAATGTATCTAGGTTGCTTGCAAAGTGAACAGAGGACTGAAGACGCAGTGAGTCGGGAGCTGGTATATCCTTTAGGGGGAAAGACCAAGAGAACAAGACTAGTGTTCTCCGGGCATGGCATTGGGGTTTATATACTAAATACATGAGTGCACGGACCAAGCAGTGCTACTACTACATAAGGTAAGTATTGGAGAACATGAGGTAAGTGCATGTAGCGGACATGCGTTGTAAGCATGTATGGCTATGCCAGCATGCAGCTTGTGCGTGTTAGAAGTAGAACATGTGTCGTATGCATGTATAGCATGAGGTTGCATCGTGTATGCAATGTGATCAAGAAGCATGGATGTGGGTAATGAAATAGGCATGTGTGCATAGAAGCGATGTGGTGGGAATGCATAGAAGGCGTGTCGAACGCGTGTAAGGGAAATAAATAAGGAATGGTTGTTGCTAAGTCCACGTTTGGACTAGCGATCGCAGCGATCGTAACAGTCCGCGCACCTGAGAAGCATTTTCTTACATTACACTCTCTGCTCGTAGCTATTGGATATTACACTCGGATACAGTCTTGTATATAAAGAGACTTGTACTAGCTAGAAAAAAGAATCTTCCCTTTCCTGAACTTTATTGGAGGTGATCGTTGGTCGTCATCGCCCGTCTTCCAAATACCTCTTGCTCATATCCAGCGTCATTTGTGACCGGACTCATCAGGCTTCCATTCCGTCTGTTTCTCTTCCGTTCTGGATCCCATCCACATCTTCTTGTATACAACCGGAAAACGTTTTCGCTACCCCTTCTAACTACAACAACCTCCCCTGAATCCCTTGGGACAAGTTCATACTCGCACCCACCCTTTCATCCCTCAGTCTATCTCTACAGAGGATACCACCACCCTGTTTCTCATCACTACAATGGGACACAGGGGAGCGCTCATGCTCTGAGTTGGCTGGAGCATCATCACTACCCATTCTAGATCTCTCTTCGTGGTTGTCGGGATCGAATTGATTGCCTGCATCATATTGATGCTCATCATCTCCCAATCCTGCTGTAGATGGCCTATTAAAGATATGTATTTGTGGCAGTAATGAGCATACTGTCGATTGCATCGTTGTCAGCCTGAGAATGGTCAGATGCAGAAAATGCACCATCTACAGGACCATCATACAAGTCGTCCTCTGAAAATGTTGAGTCAGATTATGGCCATAAGCATGGAACATACATGATGCACCATTCACGGGATGGTCATACAGGTCTTGGTCTGAATTCCCGTTATCACTTGGGTACCTTTTATCCTCAAGCTGCTCTTCAGGCACCTTGCTCAACTCTGAAAGTGATTCATTGATGGTGGGACAAACTGGGCGATGAGAATACTTGTTTGGGGCAGAGGGTGTGGATGTAAGTGTCGTGTGTGCAACATGTGGGTGGCGGTTAGCAGTGGTGGGTGTTGCTGTGGGGAGTGACTTCTCAAGACAGTTCTGAAAAGTTTCAATGTCCTGTGAGCCAACGTATCCGGGATGAGCAGGTGAGTTGAGTTTAAAACCGAAGCGACTGTTTGGAGAACCTGTGATGAGGGTGCGAGTGGGAAGGCCATCGGCTGAACTACCTGAATCATGCTGTGGTAGAGGGCCTTCCTGTTGTACAGTAGTGAGCTCGCAAAAAATATGGGAAAGAAGTGACAGACTGGAAATAGACTGCCAGCATTCTTTGCATCCCATTTCCTGGTTTTCTTCTTGGCCTGGGCTGGGGCCATCGGATTCACTGGCACGTCTTTGGGAACAGTCGTCATGGGGCGAGGAGTCTTCAATGGTGCCTCAAGAGTTTGACCAATCATCCTAAGCTGGTCCGCTCTCCCACTGACACCAGTATTTAATTGCATTGTCCGTCGACGAGCTTCCTGGGTATCAGTGGTGTTCTGAGCTGAGGCCACGTCTGGAACCACATTTGATGAGGTGACTGTGGACTGTGTGGTCTTACTCGGGGGTTGTCTTCTGCCCATGGGAAGTAGAGCCTGAAAGCCAAGAGAAAAAAAACACTGTCAGCCCCAAATTTGAATGCTCGGGTATGGCATGTGCATGGCCGAGTGTTGTAATAACGCAAGTGAACATTGCACCCTTTCACCACTGGCACAAACATACTACATAACTGCTTCTAGCGATGACTTGAAACACCAGTATAGTGATTTGAGGTCGACAGATACAGAGCAACATGGGTGATGCCAACCTGGGCAATATCAGCAAAAACGACAACAAGGTGGGTGTTCGCTCTCAATGGTGAGTAACACGGCGAGGTGAGGCTTGAGATCAGCCAATACCGTGACAATGTGGGGCTGGACGATGGCGGCTGAGGACTGTACTGGAGCGACATCGGCGAAAATGATGGTGAGGTGGGCATATGTGAGATTACAATATTGTACTGAAGGGTGATGTGGTACCACTGAACAGCAGTTGGGGAACATACAAAGAGATGGGGGAGAGAGCCTGGGCTCAAGGTACACCCAGAACAACAATGTCTCATAATGATGTCGATGTCGAGTAGAGGCCAGGGCAAGAATGGGAGGGAAAGGGACACAGGGAGGGGTTGACATGATTGGATTCTTTGTTGATGGCATACCAGGACCGAGACATCACAGATCTGGGAGTTGAGCATGAATGAGGATTTGTGGCAAACAGATGGTGACCCAAGGATCTCTGGTGGTCTGAAATGTACCTTAAGTTGCTGCGCGACAGCCGACCGAGCGCAACGGGGGGCATATGATAATGCCGAGAACGGGTTGGCAGCAGTTTGCACAGCTGAATTCGTCGTCAGTCGCAGAACAAACCAGAAGCAGGGTGTCATATATACCGGAAAAGTTGACTATGGATGTGATATAAACAAATGGTGACTCAATGATCCCTAGCAGTTGAAAACACCTGTCAAATCCTATTATATGTTTGACAGAGATTGGAAAGCACAAGTAATAAGTAAATGGGGGCTGTCCTTCTGCCATATGGTGCCCATCAAGAGAACACGGCCGCCAGCTCAGATGATAATGTCATGCCCGGGGATCAAGGACACCTAAGGTGGAACTTCTATGGCAGTGTCATCAAAGTTTACACTGTGACAACCCAATACCATGACAGACTCAAGCCTCGTGTCTTCGGGTCCATCTGACTCCATCATCGTGAATCCTTTTATTTTTGCCCACCCTGCTACTCTCCCTCCATGTACAGGTGTCCAAGATGTCTCAAGACTTTCATGACTGAAGGAGGGGTCGCCCATCACCGGGCTCAGCCGCACACTGCGTGTAATGCAGATACCTGGTCAACAGAGGTTGTATCGCTTCCAGTTGCTATCCCTGATGAACAAGCCAATGGAGAACCTGATGAAGAATCAGTCTCATATTGTTCACTGTCCCCACCACATCCTTCCGCAGACTCAGACCACGCCAACTGGGCGATAGAACTTGCTGATGAAGACCTTCAGCCACATCCACAGATCAACGACGTTCGGATTTCCGTATCTCCTATTCCACATGACAGAGAAGATTCCATAGGAAGAATTGTTGTCCAATTTCTTGGTGCTGCTGCAATCATCGACATCGGAGAGACTTTCCTTACCCTGTTTGAGCTCGACCCATACTCTCATTACTGGCTCAACAATCTTTACTACCCTTTCGCCTCGTTCAAAGACTGGCAAGTGGCGAACTTCTTGCCAAAGTCAAGACTCAGCATGCAGCTCATTGATGAGTTCCTGTCGTTACAGATGATAGGTTGATCATTATCACCCAGATTTGAACTCATGCATCTTCTCAGGTGGGGTTAGATATGCCACTCTCTTTTCTCACCGCAAAAGATCTATGTGCACGAGCAGAACTTCTACCGGCAGGCCCGCCCTGGCAATTTCAAGTTATACCTACTACACATCCTACGAAGAAACCCGTTCACCTGTACTACCGTGATGCTCTCAAATGTATTGAATCCTTGTTCAACCACTTTTTTTTTGCCGACAAAATGGAAATTTCTCCTTTTCAACTGTTTACAACTGCCGAGCACCTTATGCGCTTGGGAAATGCAGGTAAAAAGAATAGGTATTTTCCTCCACCATCAGTTCATTGTCTTTCGCAGTCACAGATACCCGAAGGTGGTTCACTTTGTGGTGTTATTCTTTCGTCAGACAAGACTCATATCATGAACATCAGTGGGGGTAGGGCTGCGCATCCACTTTTGATCAGCCTTGCAAATATCAAGATGTCCGTCAGGAACAAGGGATCTTTGCATGCCTTCCTTCTTCTCACATTGATGCCAATTGTAGAATTCATCCATCCCAAGACACAGATTGGATACATGGTCAAGAGGACTGAGTATCAGGCATATCTGAAGGCCACCGGTCATTCACAGGAGGTCAGTATTGAAACATCGGCTGCAATATCAGGACTGACTGATTAACATCAGTGGTCCTCTTGTAATAATCACCACACCGTGAATCAGGCCATTGCAAGCCAAGGAAAGCTGGAGTCCACCGGCATTGGAGGTACGGCTTGTGCCTGGCATGGTTGCTTCTTGCCCCATTCGGTCGTAGATTTCCAGAAGGGTGAAAGGTATGTTATTTCCTTCATGCTATTATCAACCCTTTGGAGATTGCTCCATGCAGGTCAATATGGACTATTCCTTCACCAATGCCGCATGGTATAACATGAAAGACATAGTTCGGGTGATAAGCTTTTATGACATCAATTACATGAAGAAGCTCCGAGCCAGGCTCCGGAATAGCAGTTTCATAGATATACCAGAGACTCTTGACATCATTCCAGGAATCGGCCTCTGGCATTTGCAGGGGCATCAGTCTCAATGCTTTCCTCGACATTTCCCCCTCTTCATTACCAGGGCTGGTTGGGTTGAAGGAGAAATAATCGAAACACTTTGGTCAATCCTCAATGTTGTCTCGGTCTTGGCCCATGGGATGTCGTCGCCTCATCGTCAGGAACTTCTCAACTTCCAGATGAATGACTCCAATTTTATGAAAATGGTCCGGATCACTCACAGCTTGGTGAGGAAGTTCAAGCAAGCGGCATCTTCATTAACACAAGCCATTGCTGCCATCAACAAGCTTGATAGTGCCATGACCAATAAGCCCATCCATGAGCCATATTTGATCCTCTGGGGCCTTGAAATTTCCATCCATGATGAAGGTCTGAGTGTATTTCCAACTGAACATAAAGGGAGGTTCAAACCAACAATGCCCTGACCATTAAATATTCTTAGTAGAAGCTCACTGCTTGGCTTCCTCTGGTGTCAGGTTGCAATTGATGCCAGGTTGAGGACAGGCTGGGCAAAATAACGCAAGCTCCCCAGTCTTCGGACATCTGTTTGAGTGACCGAACCCATTCCATTTCAAGAGCTTAAGGAGGCGCCACTGCCTGGCTACTTGGAGTAGGTCGCGGTACCAATCCTGCTGGCCATCAGACACTACAAGGAGACTGAGATGGTTCTCTACACAAACCGGCACCAGATGAGGAAATACACTTGAGGTGATCCTTCGAAGCTTGCTAAAATAGTTAGAGCCAGTCGTCCCACACTCCAGGTTGTCACAAATGAAATCGTCCAGGACCTGAAAGGTGAATGCTGTCCTCAGCTGATTGAGCGTTGCCGGAAAGAGCCTGCCGCTGAGGAGTTGATTATAAGCCTGTGCCGATCCAGGGCAATTACAGAAATTAACTGTGAGAAAATGAATCCCGGAGACATCCACGATGGTCATATAATCTCTATGAAATGGAGGGCATAGATTTAGGGGAATGAAATCTTCATCATCATCAACCTATTCTTCTTGATTCATCGGGATTGGTCGGCTCGGCCCATTTAGGTTCAGCCATGCTCAGGCTGGGCAAGGCGCACCGCCGTGGCCAACATGCAACTCAAACCTGGCCTGTGAGCATTTTACTATTAGCCATACAGAGTCTGATTGGCCATAGACAAACCAGGTGCAAAGATGAATCCTCGAAAAAGGAGCCAGTCCATTGCTGAACCCTATGGAAGGGCTGCTGAACGTGTCGATCTCGGGTACAAGCTGTGCAAAAGACAGGTTGACTGAAGCAATCTGAACATCGGTAAATGCCATCCCGCTCACAGTGGAAGCATCTCCGAGGATTTGGAGGAGCCTCCATGTCCAACAATATCTGAAGGAATTCATCCTTCTTCTCCAACCATTCAAGCCATATGTAACCTTTTTCTGCTGGAAACGTGGTGTTTTGATTTCTTCATCAGAATCGATGTAGGTGTCATTGAAGCTGGGGTCCAATGGATCCCAAAGTACTTGAGATGCAGAGCCAGATGGCTTTGATGGTGATGAGGCTGGACCAGCTTCATAGACCGGTGTCGACTGCATTGAATCCGACTTGGCATTAGCATTCTGTACCTCATCCAATCTGACCAGGTGGGTCTTTGGTCCCCTGGTGGTTTCCTTGGTGATCCATTTATCTTCCTTTTCTGATTGTTTTTTGGCATCGTGGACCTTCAAGCAACTACAATCCATTCCCCACTGGACAAGGCATTCAATCCATAAGGGTTAGATTGCCTAAAAGACACAGGGTGCCTGCCATTGAGATTTTTAACCGACACAATATGTATTTGATCAGCTAGTAAGACCCAATTGGCTCTTAGCTTTGCCGAGCTGACTCAGCATGGGCTGAGTAAAACCCGATTGACTCAGCTATTACTTCGAGCTTCCTAATATGGTGATGCCCCTGGGCTAACCATTCTCTGAAGCTGGACATCTAGCATGTTGTTCCTTTGGGGGTTGTAAGAGGAGAAAATCCCCTGGTTACTTCTCATTCTTCCAGTAAAACTGTTTTGACCATGTCTGACACTGAAAGCCTCTACGCTGAGACTGAATACCAAAGAACCCAATATGAAGGCTCAGGAACAGAAGGGAGCAGCAGTGGAGAGCAAGAACAAGAGGAAGGGCTATTGCCAGTCATAAAGGGTGCGGGCAATGAAGATCAGCTTGAGGAATCTGAGAATGTCTCTGGCCTTCCAGCAGGCAGCAGTGAGGAAGGTCCACTGGGAACACATGGTAATGGCCATCCTCAGGATGATTCCTTGAGTCCCCCACTTGTTGGTGCCAACTCTGTTGAGGCTGGCCCTTCCGAGATTGAAGTGGTTGGAGGTGGTTCCAAGCTTCCAAAGGAAGTTCTGAAGATCCTCTGAGATCGATGGCTCCCCTGGAAAAAGGCAAAGGGAGCCGAGCGAAAGATGTGTTGGAGGGCCATTGTCCAGAAGGTGAGACCCCTGCCCTTACACAAAGGCTTGAAGAAGGCAGAATGGATGGAGATGTTGAGAGTGGGTCAATGCATCAGGACTGGTTGGTGGTCTGACAGCTCCATTGGACAGTCATACCTTGCATGGATGCACCAGCAAGGCCGGGGCAAGCAGGGAAAGCTCATCAAGCTTGGGCAGAAATGGACTGCCCGGACCGTTGTTTGGGAGCTTCGAAGGAAGGAATTATTGGCCACTCTTGAGGAGTTGCACAGAGTAACTGCAGGCTCAGACAATATGTTGCGATTAGGGGATTAAGAGGCAGAGGACATTCGGCAAAAAGTCACGATGAAGAGGATCTTGACCCAGACTATGAGGCAGATGAGGAACCAGAGCACCCCAAGAACATAGAAGGTACCAGCTGGGATGAACCGCCGAAGGAGGGGTCAACAACAGAAATCAGTGAAACGACAAGGGTAAAGGTCGTCAGGTGACAGAGCAGACAGAGCAGCCAAGCCAAGAGGCTGAGCCAGCAATGGGTGGGCTGAACCCTGTTGATCAGCCAAGGAACGAGGATAAATCCGAACCGGTGATGGAGCAGGGCGGTAATTTGAGCTGAGAAACCCTTTTGGTAAATGGTGGGCCGAATGCCAATGATCAGCCGAGTGACAAGTGTTGCAGATGCTACATTTCTCAATTACATTTCACTACCATTCATTTCCTAATCACTAACACTAGTCCCACTAGTGCACACAAAACACTACCAAAGTTATACCATAGTATTCCTTCACTTGCCAAGACTTACCTCATCAGGTCACATGGCTCCCACGCTACTAGTCACATGACCAAGTCACATGATCTTATCTAGGCTGTGCATCTCATGCCACCTCATGGTATACACATTGCATCCTTATGCTTGCCTCATGACTTTCCTCTTGACTCACTTTCCCTTATTCTCCAATAGCATTAACAGCTCTTATCTAGAGCATCCTCATGGTACCCAGTGATTGTGGTATTAACCTTATTTAGATTCCCACAGCCTTTCCACAGCTTGGTCTGTGCTTGTACTTAGCCCCTATAAATACCCCTATGTTATAGTAGTTAGTCTCTAGTCTAGTTCTCTTGTTGTTTTTCCCCTCTATTCTCATGGCTAGCAATCTACTATAGACCCTAGTGGTCTAGTGATTGTACTTGATAACAGAACTACTCATTGCAAGCGCGCTAGGATCTACCAGGCAACCTCCAGAACCTCCTATTGTCCTAGATAGGATATCGGGTCGTTACAACAAGGGTAAAGAAATAGAGGAGGCCACAGCAAAGGGAGGGCTGAATGCCAGCGATCAAGAGAAGGTCAAGGGTAAGGGCAAACAGGTGGCACTGCAAGATGACAGGAGAGAGCAGCCCAGCTGCAATGCCTTGGAAACTGAACTGCTGAGAATTAGCGGCAGGCTGAAGGACAATTGTAAAGGGCCAAAAGGAAAGGGTAAGGAAATAGGCCAAGGTACGTATTTAGAGAGATTCAGGCTGATCAAGAAAGTCTCACTCAAACGGCCTAGCAGGCAATGTTTGACCTTCAGGCAGAAGTGAGTCTGTCCCTGCTCCCCAGGATGGTCCGAAGGAAGGTATGTGTTCTGAATACCTGCATCTGCCCAGGTGACCAAAAAGAGCTCAAAACAGATGGGCCAATGCCTCGTCTGGAAAACGTGGACAGCCGATCAAAGTATGCTCCCCCAAAAAGGAAAAGCCTCCTCGACAAAGGGGGGGAAAAGGACAACATCTGAGAATCTCGGGGGATCAGCAAAGGTACATATATTGAGCGAGCCCAATACAGATACTGATTATGGTATGGCAGTCTTGGTATGTGTAAGATGTACTGAAGGATTGGTGCAGATGGTGTGACGAATGATTGACCAACTGGCTCCAAGCCCAGTATTGAAGGGCAAAGGGGTGGTGATGATGAAATCGATATGCGCCTGTTACACTCTTGCAAATGGGCCCAACTTGGTAATTGATGCACCGAAAGTCAAAGCAGATGTAGAAGCCAAGTTAAAATCAAATGGCCGAGATAAATATGGGCCACCGAAGCCGAACAGGGGAGGGGAGAAAGCTAAGAATAAGGTGGGGTGGCGCACCGAGCACGGTGTGCAATTTCCAACTGGGAGAATTCAGGTATTGATTTGGTGAATGTCACAGATGGCGGACAAGCCCTTCCAAATCCCAAGGCTAGCCACGATGACGTCAGCCCTCCGAGGCCAAAGATGGTGGGCAAAAGGCCCAAGCTCATGGAAGGGAGCCCGAATGAAAGCAGTATGTGTTGTTCAACCCCTTGAAACTTGGCCACTGATGCAACATATTTCAAAGGCCACGATCAACCCAGGCCGGATTCCAACAGCCAAGGTGAAGATAAGTTTGGCATGCCAATGCCGAGATTGGTCGGGGAGAAGCCCTCAATTAAGGAAGGAGGGCCAAAGAAGAGTAAAGCTGGAGAAGGAGGCTCAATGCGCCAGCTCACCACAGGCCCAAAGGATCATAGCAGGGATAATCAGAAGGTGAGTATCTCCCCTGCAGCTCCTATCCAATCGCTCCTGTTGATCTCTCCGTGTCAGGTTTGGCTTCAGAAGAAGACTTGTAGAAACCCGGATCCAATTCCAAGGAGATAGATGAAGTCCCACTAATCAGGTCACGCTGAGGGGAAAGAGAAGCACTTAGCCGTTTCTTGGCTCTCAGCTGATATTTTAGATGAAGTCCGTTTATTTACAAAGATAAATAAAGTCCATGTATTTACAAATGGGAGTCATAGATATATGTACAGTTTAGGTGAAAGTTGGGTGGAAGCAAAGATGCAGATCGTCCGATAACGGCAAACCTTTCAAATACCTTCGGTCTCGACTCTGAGCATGGTATCGCTCTGAGGGGGGTCATTGTATTCCTGTAATGCCTGTATGGCCTGGTTTGCCACCACCCTCCATACTTCTTCATCATCTTGCACAAGCACTGGCAGACAGGAAACTCGACCGCTCTCAGGTTCCTCCGGTTCCCTGACAAACATATCTGAATCTGGCATTGTAGCCTCTGGGATGCCTGGCTCTATGGCCGGCAAAATGTCAGAGGCAGCCTGTAGCTTTGCCGATCCCAGAATTTACTTGCAGTTTGCCAGAGTTGGATTTGGTGAATGGCCTGGGGTACTGCGTTCTCCAGATTCAGACAGAAAGGGGCTTGGTCGAGGTCGGGGGGATGGTGAGGCGTTATCTCCAGGAGGATAGAGGGATATGCTGGCGAGTGCGCGAGGGGTTGGTGAGGAGAGGAGGTCAGGGGCAGCTTCATGGCGGGCTGGTGTGCTCGGAGCCCAACTGAGGGATTGCTGAGAGCCACCCTGAGATGGGCCTGAAGCAGAGAAAGGGAAACGCAAAGTTGATGACCAGCCGGCTTCACTAGATATGCCTGGCAAGGCTTGGCTGAAAAGTCGAGTGAACGTCTTGAGGCCTTGCTGCATCTCCCTGAGTCAGTCCTCCACACTTTGAAGACACTGGTGTGTTTGGACTTGCTGCATTTGAAGGTGCTAAAGCTCTTCCAGCACCTGGTTGTGTTCCGATGGACTGACCAGCCGGGCATTGTTTCCTGCCGCAGTGGTCGAGGGGGTCGAGGGAGCCAGTGTGCCTGACATCGACTGTGCCGTTGGGACAACTAAAGGCCAATGTCTCTTTCGGGATTCAAGGACAACACTGTCGAGTACTTTCGAAAGGCACGTGAGAATTTATCAGGAATAGCTTGAAACCACGAGCTTACCTTGCTTCCGCCGTAACCCGGTATTTACAAGGACCGTAGCTGTTGGAACGGGACCTTGATGGGGGCCAAACACTGAAGATCTGGATTGGCGAGCCCTTTTCGGGGGCAGTGGCGACTCTCTTTCCCTCTCTGAAGGAGGGGCAGGTGGGGATGGGCTTCGAGTGAGGGGATTGGGAGAGTCCACTTTGGAAGTGCTGGCCTCTTGATCCTGAGATTGGGATGAGGAGGCCGGAGGGGCAGGTCGAGCTCGGGAGTGAGTGTGTGAGGCAGACTGCTGTCTCTTCTTGGCCACCAGGCTGCAGCAGATTTTGCTGCCGTGACATTGTCCGCAAGCTCAGCCTTCGATGGACGAGCATTGAAGCTGAGGCTTCATGCAGTTCTCACATGCGAGCGAGCTGCTGGGTTTGGGCTGGGGAGAAGGGCGAGGGGGAGACTGTGCTCAGCTCCTGGTGGGTGAGGTTTGACTGGGGGCCTTGGCTTTTGCTTGGGATCTACCCCTTGTCTCTTCTTCCTCTCTCTTCCCAGTTTCTTCTTGCTCACGTGCCATCACCTTACCTTTCCGCTTCCCTGCTGACTGACCCTTTCCATTTTGTTCGGTCTTGACACCTCAAGACTGAGCTTTCGCTTCTGTCTTTCGACCAGCTGCTGCCCGGTCGGTGGGTCCTTGAGGGTCTTTAGCTTTTCCCTTTCCCTTGTCTTGCCGGCTCAACATGTCAGCTGGATTCATATCATGCCCCTTGCTCCCTGCATCTGGAGGATGGTCAAGCTGCTGGCTGATGTCAGCGCCCCTTACCGAGCCTTCGTCTCCGGTGGGCTGGGGAGGTTTGGAGCGGAATGCGCTCTGAAGGGTTGTTGGAGATGCTGGAGAAGGGGTCGTGGCGGTTTGGCTCGGGGCAGGGGCAGATGCACTGGGAGAATTCCTGGGGAATGTAATTTGGCTGGGAGATTGGACTCCCATGTGGGGTGGCTCTGATCTGGACACCAATGCTTTGGCACTAGAGGGGGAGAGGGGCGGCGTGGATGCTCGAACCTTCAACCAAGGATGGTCTGGCTGTGTGCTGATATTTCCGTCCATGATCACCCGCCATGGGGGCCATTGACCGGGAGTCATTGGCAGGCGGATGGAGCGAGATCAAAAACTGAGGAATGAATGTTCCCTTGGTCACGACCATGCACGCCATGTTCTAGAATGGATTAAGTTTATCTCTGACAGAAATGAGCACAAGAGCTTACCAGTTGCCTTGCTAACTGTACCACCGCCTGATCCTATCTGGCCTGCATTTCCGCCAAGCTGCCGCGGGGTAACACAAGTCGCTCGAAAATTTTGCGGACTTCCTTGGCACATTTATCAATCAGGTTCTGAGCGAAGGTGCCCTAGGAAGAAAACATTATTGGGTGATGAATGGTGTGGGGTGAGTGTGAGGGATGTAGAATGACGTGTGAGGAACTTGTGGTGATAAGCATCATTTGATGGGTTGGCTTGCCTTCATGCCACACTTCGGGCATGGGAGTTCACTGACATCGGCTGTGTTGCCGAGCTCGTTTCGGCATTGTGGCCACTACCTGCTTTGGCCAGACTAGGATCACGGCATTTATACCTTACCACAAAGTGCACAAGCAACTTTGCCATTACACAACCATGACGAAGCACGTCCAGTTTGCAATTGAAGGAGAAGGTATGCATTCAAGGCTAGTAAGAATGGTGAACCTGACAGCTACCGACATAGGGCCATCTGACCCCAACAGGATCCTCCTTTCGGCCTCGGTGGCGGGGGAAGCATGGCTAAGACAAGGTATTCTTCCTCTTCTGTACAGCCTCATGTAGAATGACTTCATTTCACCTCCAGGCCACCCGAGAGACTCACCAAAGAGAGTCAAAGGAAAACAAAGGGCTGGTAGGTCTTGTCATTTCAAGTTGTATTTGACTGCAATGACCTTGTTCATCCAGGTGATTTCAACAGGATTATCATCAGCCAGAAGACAGGACAGTAAGCTAGCAAATATCCCACAGATTCTGCATTGGATAATTCTATCTAACATAGGACCGACGGTCAGAACGCGAACCGAAGAACCAATGATATGGGCTTTGGCGGTATCAGGGCCCCTTCCTTGCCCCCACCAGAGAGCAATATTCAAGAGCATTCCCCAGGATCATCGACCGACACCCTCTCTCCTGAGATCTCTCTGACTACAGCTCTTCCAGGATATGTCCTGTCAAGCAAAGCCAAAGCCTTGTTGGATGGGTCCCCACCCGCTATCAATACAACGGTGTCTTTTCCTTCCACAGAAGGGGATATAGAGATGAACGAGGCCCAGGAAGACCCTCCATATCAGCACCCAGTCCTGGAAGTATTGGGGGAAGGCAAGAGCCCCAAGGACTGGATAGTCTGAATGTTACAGAGGGATGCATGCCAGAGGAGAATCTGGCAATTAGCCAATTGGTCAAGAGATCGAGGTGTGCACCGCTTACTCGTTCTTATATCCATGACCCTACACAATTTCAGATCAGGTTACGGCTGAAGAAGTGGAAGGATTCAAGGCTGCTGTTGCAAGGGCTGGGGTTACCCTGATGGACGCCCAGCAGGGTGGTATGTTTGAACAGTTTTGGATTTCCTCATCCCATGCTAAACACATTATTCAGTACTGGAGGAAGCAGTAATGTGGCTGGACGCGATGCAACGCGTCCATCATGAGCTCTGTCCCCCAAAAGACCCCTACATCGAACAGAGGGTGACCTTTCCCCTCCAGAGTTGCATGGAATCCTCTATGGATGTTTTCGTGAAAGCTGCAGAGAAGCGAATATTATTGCAAGCTTTAGATAGGCTTGAGTGATCATCTTTCTAAATCACTTCCTGTACTTGTCGAATGCCGGGATCCATTCAGGGGGTCTAGCTCCAGTCTCTGCCTAATTGTATTGAGCTGTCTATCAGACTTATGACAGGCTCAGTATCAGGTGTCCGTTTATCAGCCATTGAATTATTGCCGACCATCGCCCCCTCGAATAAGATAGTTAATCAACTACTCCCTTCCAAAGAGGCTCGGTCAAGCATGTCAGTCCATTGATAGTCGTCCCGATCAGAGCAGCCCTACCTCAGGCCCGGTTGAGTGTGTCAGTCGATCAAGACTTTTCCTGGAAGAGCTCATCCGAGCATCTTGGTATAACCTCTACCTCTCCTGGGCAAGCTCACTCAAATATGTTGGTCACCAACTACCCCCTTCCCAAGGGGCTTGGTCGAGCATGTCGGTCCACTGAGAGCCTTCCCAACAGAAGCCCACCTGAGCACCTCGTCCCGATCAGAGAGCTCATACCACAGGCCCAATCAAGCACGTCGGTTGACCAAGGCTCTTCCCGGAAGAGCTACACAAACATCTGACTTTGACAGACATGTTTATCCTGGATGCACAGCTGTGGAAGGGTGAAGCAGGGACAAGGGATCAAGCTTGGCCGAAGGTGGACTGCTTGGATGGTCATTCGAGAGACACACAAGAAGGAGTTGACTGATATGATTGAAAACCAACATGGTGTGCTGGTAGGGTCTGGTAAAATGTTAGATGTATAGATAAAGTACGGCTTGGCATATTGCATGAGATCACTGCTGACCATGTCGACCAAAAAAAATTGAGTAAGTTCATTGATGAGCTGCCCGAGGAGGAGCTGGAGAAGGCCAGGCAGACTGCCGAAGAATGGAACAAGCAAGGAGCGGCCCCAGAGGCTCAAGCTAAGTAAGTATTTGTCCGTCCACAATTAAGACTCAAGGCCGATTTCCATCTCAGCTTTGCTACAAAGAAGGCTGTAGGGATAATGAAAAGCTTCACCGAAGCAATGTGGAAGCAGGGAGGGATCTAAATGATTATATTGAGTGGATGGAAGGATGAAAAGAGAGAGATATTCTCCCGGATGTATGTTTACACCACATTTGAGTGCCAATATCGGCTAATGGCCCACTACTAGGCTCGACTTCAATAAGGAGCTCGGCAATGGTCAGGCCTTCAAGGATGCCGAGCAATTTCAAGGTCCTTTTGATATTTTTCTAAGTGTGTCCTTTGATCCACTGATCCAGAAAGAGAGAGGGCAGCAGGGAGAGGGTGGAGTTGCTGCCAAGACCAGCCAAGGAGAAGGCAAGGCAGGTCAAAAAAAGATGAAGATGAGGGACCGGCAGGATCCAGTGAAGAGGGTCACTTCAACCAATGGGGATATCTGTATTCTGGAGCTCGCCGATGCTACATGGATGAGCTACAGGCCATGGCATGAGGATTCCTCACAGCTCACTACTGTATGTGGCTCGTTCATGCATCCTACCTCATCAGTAAACTTTACATTACAGGAGAGGCTTGCCAGAACCCAAAGGCCTTGGTCCCTTTTGGCAAGCTACAGCAATTCCAGATGCAGCTATTCTCATCTCTCATCTCCCCAGTGGTTTCCTGTTTCCTGATGACCCCAGTCATTTCAAACAGGAGAAGGCATTTCAGTTTCTGGATTTCATTCACAAAAGACAGGTGACCAATCCTGATGATATATTTGAATTCAAGTATTGGATTGATCGGAAAGGGAATCTGAGGAAGGTGGGGGAAGGCCCGATGGTGGGAACAAAGAGGCTCAGTCGATCCAGATTGACGGCTGAGAATGAGTCTGATGTGGACTCAGATCTCCAGGACCCGATAACTTCAGAGGCTATGTCAAGCGGCAAAGGGTCAGCTGAGCAGGAACAACCAAATGACAGGCACCTACCGGCAGACCAGTCTGGCCTTGAAGGCGACGACGAATCAGTGAGAATGAATGAGCAGGAGGTGCTGAGGCAGAGCAAGGATCACAACCATCAAATTCACAAGGATGGACTTATCCAAAACCACAGGCCGACAAAGAAGGGTAATCAAAGGCAATGTACACCAGTGCCATGTCAGCTGACTGAACAGGAAGGATCAAATGACGAAGCATTACCGGCTGACCAGTCTGGCCCCCAAGCTGACAGATCAAATGGGAAGCAGAGCAAGGGGAAGCAGAAGCAGAAGCAGAAGCAGAAGGAGGTGGCCAGGCAGAGCGAGGATGATGCACAGGGGATGGATGGACTGGCCCAGATCCATAGGCTGATCAGCAAGGGTAAACAAAGGCAAGGTACACCGGCGCCAAGACAGATCCTCAGAACAGCAACTGAAGGTGGGGATGGGGAATATCTGTATGCTGACAGCTGAACCTGACTTTGTTGCAGGTGGTGCAAGGAAGGATGTGGCCCTCATTTAAGGTGGGCCGACCATGGTGGAAAAGGACAGCCAATTCAAATTGGTGGCGGCATCAATTTTTAATTCAGGCACCCATTAGATATATCTATGTATGGTCCGATTGCTGAATATAATTAGCAGGTGCCGAGCCGAGTGATGGGCCCAAGAGCAAGGGTATGCAAGGTCAATCTGAACAGGTACCGAAGCCAGTAGTTAAAGGAGGAGCACAAGGTGAATATCAGCTATATTATATTTAGAGAGTGTGGTAACATGATGAGCCTAATTGACTCCAGAGCCCAGCAATTCTATTCCATCCTTGTCAATGGAGCTGGACGAGGTGCCTGTGATTTACAAAAAAGCTGTTGACAACCCAACTGTGCACCGACCTCCTGTATATCAGGATGGCCCAGCTGGGCAAGCTAATCCTACCCGATCAATTCTAAAATCAGCCATGAAGAGGTCAGTGGATGTACCTTTACTTGCACAGACTGAGCCAACCCAATTGATTCACCATCTTGCAGCAAAGAAATCAGCCAAGGTATCTCTACCTGCACAACTTCAGGGATCTCAGCTGACCAAGAGACCATTGCTGCCAAAGCTGGTAATGCCGAATGATATCATTACCCAAAAGCATGGTGAGAGTGAGAATTCGCCTTTGATAGTTTGATCACTTGATTTATTTGAGCTTTTCCCAGAATGTCAGGAGAGGGGGAGTACTGATGCAGCTGAGCAAACACATGTTGATCAGCTGACAGATCCATCTGGGAAGATCAATCAATGCTTGCCTCCTACCCAAGGATTGGACCGGGACGAGGTCGGCCACTCGCAAGCTGACACATGCAGAGCGGTGAAGGTGGCTGATCATATAGGACCAGACCACAGAGGAGCAGCATCCTGTGGACAGGTATCTAGACAGCAGATCTGTGACACTGACCAAGTATCGAACTAGGTACAAGACAAGATAAATGTCAAATGCACTAGGAGGACCAATGAAGGCAGGCCAACTGAGAGGGACATTCCAGAAAACAGAACAATGCCAGATGCAAACACACCGAGAAGATTGGAGTGCATTTGACGAGTCCCCATGCCTGTGGATGTTGATTATAAGATCCCAGTTAAACAGATGAGTAAGAAACGCTGAGGGGCTGATAACAGTCATACTCCTAGCAAACGGAAATGAAATTGATGTGTTACTCTCAGTCGATGATCATTGTCAAAAGTCTGCTGTATTTACAAGACATAGGTGTGATATATGTACAGAGTATGTAATTACAAAGTTCAATTAGGGAGATGCAAGCAGCAAAATGAACAAACCAGAAGGATCTACATAACTACAACTTAAATGTCCATGTTGGCCCCATCCACACCCATTGTGTCCTCGTCTGAATCCTGCCCGTAAGTCTGCAGGGAGACCAGGCCAATAGCACCAGCCACTGTTCTGTTGCATTCCATGGACCTGGATGGCTGAGTGTCTGTTCCAGATGATAGCAACAAAGAACTACCGTCGGGCTCTGCTGTGCCAAAGCATGGGCTGCCAAGAGGGGCGACATCTGGTAGAGGACTCTGAGGAATCATCAGAGTCATGCTAGGGCCTGTTATACTCAGCGTCAGGAAAGGGCCAGGCCAGGTCAGGCCCATTACTGGTGTTGTGCCAAATGTTTCGGGAGCTGGGGAGAGGAAGGGGCTCACCCAAAGAGAGCCGTTGGTGTTAATGGCCCAGGGAACTGCAGGTGAGGGGATGAGGGACATATGCTGATTTTGGGCACTAGTGATGGCGCGAGGGGTTGGTGAAGAGGGAAGAGGGGTGGGAGGCATGCACTGTGGCATCTGTGGCTGTGAAGGAACTCCGGTATCCCTGGCACCTCCAGAAAATGGATATTGCAAGCTCGAGATCGAGCTGCCTTCTCAACCTACCTGCAGCCAAACTTGCTGTAGGACCTGGCCAAAGGTTTCAAGGGTCTGTTCCATGGCCACGAGATAGTTCTGCAGTGTCCTGATCAACTGCTCCTGCACTACCTGTTGGTTGCGCAATTGCTGGCACGTATCCTGGAGCTTGTTGAACGCCAATCAGGTGACAAAGTCAGTTGACTGGGATGCTGTAGATTCCCAACTGGATGTTGAAGCTGTGCTGGATGTTGATAGGCTAGCCCAGACCAATCCCATACTTGACCAGACTAGAAGCAGTATTGATTAAGCAAACTAAGTCATCCCTGGACAGCCTAGACAGAACTGGACAGAACTGGCCCATCAAAGCACAGTAGACTAAAACAGCAATCACAATCTTTCCAGTTATAATCTGAGAGACAACATGATAAATTGCTTAGAATGGAACTAGGAACATAACTAATGATTCTACAAGATCTAGCCAAAGGTCAACATCAAATCCAGATGTGGAGGCATTTGGTTCAAAATTAGTCAGGTCATGACTACAAAGTAATGAATGAATGACCAGTGAACTTGGATGATGCAAATTTAGGACCAACCTGCCAAGCATAGCCCATTGTTGATGCAGAGCCTTCATTTTCGCATGGTGAACATTGCTCAGGTACACTTGTTCATAAGCCCAAGCATAGCGGCATACATCTCATCTAGGGCAACTTTAAGCTGGGTGTTTATCAGTGGCATAGTAAATGACCAGCATGAAAGGAACTGACGGCTGTTGCAGCAATAGCCACCACTACTCTAGGAACTTGGTTGGAAAATACTTTGGGAAACAACTTGCTGACAGATGCAGGGCCAGTGTAAAAAAAATTGATGATGAGTCCAGAGAGGGCGGGATGGGTGAAGTTATTGACATGTCCCTAGTGGCAATGTGAGCCAATGAACTCTTGAGTGTAATCCGGTACCTGGTCATCAGTGCCATCCCTCAGGAACAAACCACTGCCATCCAAAAGCCCCTTCACAATCAAAATGTTTTGTTCACGACAGTTTTCAGGGTCCCATTGATAACATTGAGCAACGTAGGTCTGGGCCTTTTTCCTTAATACTGATTGCCAGTTCCTGAGGTCTTCCCACAACTGGCATGCAATGAATATAACTGATTAGTGCACAAAACAATTCAGTAGTCGAAATGTTACCAGATGAGTGATTCCTGACATGTGCTGCAGCCACCAACCTGAAGATTTGATCAGATCTCTTCCCATGCTGTACAAGAGGTGCTTGACTGACCTTCTGATACCAGCAAGCCTTGAGAGCACTGCTCTGCAATCACTTCATCGATATACTCAATGGCTTTAGTGTTGAAATCAGTGCGTAAAGGAAAGGTGTTTGATGGATGAAGCATCACAGTGCGAAAACTGCTTAGCTCGCTCGATGATATTGCAAGTTGATGGGTGATAGAACTGCAGCTGCCAGGGATCAGCACCTTCCATGGCAGGACCCACCGGCTGATTTGTTGTGGAGGGTTGCATAACTTCCTGGCCCCTTGTTGTGGATTGCACAGCAGCATTGTCACAGCTGTCATTTGTTTCCGTAACTGGCCCTTCATTGTCTCGGGTTAATGATGTCTGTTGATTTCAGGCTGCTGAAAGCTGTGAATTAGTGGGGAGGTGAGGTGCATGATTGCATTGCCAATGTGCAGCTAAGATGTCCTCCGCTTCGTGATCAACACGAGCATGATTGGCTGTATGACAAGTGTTAGCCCATTATCTGGCTACTCTACTACACTTACTTGATTCTGATGAGTGCTGGTTATCAGTTTGGTTGTTGGGTGGGTTACACTGGTGGGGTGGAGCACCAACGTCCACCGCCTCACTATGATTGACACGATTAGGATTACCTGTATGGCCGGGGGTTAGACCGTCTAGTGTTGCCACAACTTGGCTTGACTTGGCTTGACTCAGTTGCCTGCGACTAAGTGAACGGCTTGACTCCCAATGACCTCACTTTATGTAAATACTGACTCGACTCCACTCAGTTAGCCGATGCCACTGGGGGAAGTCGCTTAGTGGCTAAAGTCGACTCCAAGTTGATGCGAGTGTATAGCAGGGAACCGAAAAAAGACAAACAACTACATAATAGTAAAACATTTCGAGCAATGCGATTGAAACTTGACCTCCCAATGACCTCACTTTATGTAAATACTGACTCGACTCCACTCAGTTAGCCGATGCCACTGGGGGAAGTCGCTTAGTGGCTAAAGTCGACTCCAAGTTGATGCGAGTGTATAGCAGGGAACCGAAAAAAGACAAACAACTACATAATAGTAAAACATTTCGAGCAATGCGATTGAAACTTGACGACTACAGCTACTGATGATTCCTCCTTCCCTCACGGGATGTTTGCAATGCATGCTTGCGTGAGTAAAGGCTACTTGGGTCGGTAAACATCATATGAGAAAGGTAAGACATCTCTGAGTGAATGCCAATTCGGAAACCATGGAACCATGCCATTGATATGAAAGATATATTCACACCAAAGAAAGGACGAATCATTCCCCTATCTGTCACAGAACAGCAGGAAGTCTCCGAGTTCATTGATGATCAGCTCAAAAAGGGATATATTAGACCCTCTAAATCTCCACAAACATCACCCATGTTCTTCGTACCAAAGAAGGATGGATGAAAACATATGGTACAGGATTACTGTTATCTAAATGAACACATTAGCAAAAACAATTACCTGTTATCCCTAATCTCGCAATTGGTCGATAAGTTAAAAGGGGCTAAGCTATTCACAAAGATGGATCTCTGATGGGGATACAATAATGTATACATCAAACCTTTATGAAATACTTTTAGATATTTATGGAACTCTTTTGGCATGAGTTCTTCTGCTGTTTCTTTCTCAGGAGTAGGCTTATCTAAAGCTGCACATACTGCTTATGCAAGGTAGGCATTTTCCTCTTCTTCTTTATCAGCATGTCATAAGAATAATTCCTTATCCTGAAGGAAAGAGCATGTCCTTGGGCAACGTGTCATTTTGACTGTTCCTTTGGTCCAGTCTATAATAGGATTATGTGTCTTTAACCAGGAGAAGCTGAGTATCATTTGGTTCTTTCAAGGATCCATGATCTCAGGCGTAACACGTTCTCTGTGTCCCTGGTATTCAATAATTACTTCTGCGGAATGTGTGATATTTCCAGCGGAATTCTTTGTTCCATCTATGTTGTATACAGGAATAGGGTGGCGCAAAGGGGTTAGGGGCAACTGATGCTTCTGTGCCCATGTGCGATCAATGAATATTATGTTTGCTCCACTATCTAGCAGAGTTTCTGCAGTTATGAAATTCTTCGTGTGAGAGGGAGAGACCCGAATGGTCATACAGATCTCCTTTTGCAGATTTGTGCTGCGTACGCACGCATCTTCCGGGATTTGGATATCAGTGTTTGAAAGTGAATTAAGTACAGGTGTGAAGCCCTGCTGAGCTCCACTAAGGGAGGCCCACTTGGAATTATAGATGATTGATTGTCTGATTCTTCAGACTCTTCACCAGCCAGTGGCAAAAACCTGTTGTTGTCAGTTAAGTTTTTTGTTTGTTTGTTTTTTTCCTCGTTTATTGTCCACAAGGCTTTCGCCTTTTGGTGGACATTTACATTGTGTACTAGTCTATGTGGTGTATGTAGTGGGAGTAGGGGGTGCTCTGTACATATCTGTGGTAGATTTGGCCCTAGGGCTGTGTGCTGTATCGTAAATTACATGATGCTTTGTGGTCGTGGGTGTGGATTACATTTTATTGGGAGAGAAAGAGACTGAAAGAAGAAGAGGGCTTGGCAGGATGGTTTGTGAGCACGCCAAGTGGGTGGTGGGGGTTGGGGTTTAGACTCGTGACCAGTCATCTAAAAGAGGCAAGCACAAGGCAAACCGTCGATAGATGGACTGGTACAATTCGCTGTGGCGACTGAATGCTGAGCGAGCTCCCATGACAATGTGACCTTCGACCAATAAGAAAACGTGTAATTTGCGCTCGAAAATGAGTGATTTGCTATTTCAAGCTGAGCCCGAAAATTGATCAAGCCAATTGATCGAGATATACCCTGGACACGCTCGGGATGAGCCATGGTCCATACCATCATCGCTACACCATCGAGGACATCCAACATGCATGCGAGGATGAAATAATGCAATTAGCTTCGAAATTGGGTGATCGCCTGCCAGGTGATTATCTAGTGCATCTATCAGATCAAGATAAACTCGATGTGGCCTGAGCATGCCTGATCGTATCAGCGATAACTGAAGGTCATGTCGTGCCTCATGTTTTCCAGCTCGACGCGTCCCTGGCAATGCTCAACCATCGCGATTGCGTCACGATTGCTGGTACCGGTAGTGGGAAGACGCTTTGCATACTCATACCATTGCTCCTTCGACCTGACTTGGTATCCATCACAGTCTCTCCGTTGAAGCACCTCCAAACGACCCAAGTCCTCGAGAGTGAATGCTTTGGTATCAAAACGATTGCAATCAATGAAGATACCCCCAATGACGAAGCTCTATGGAAGGTAAGCAATCCCTCTTGCCCCTTTGCAATCTTAACCAGCTCGAAAGAGCATCCGAGACGGCCACTTCTGGCATTTAATCATCTCTTCGGAGCAACTAGGGCTGTACAATGGCCATCTTCCTCGCCTGGGCCGACTTCTACGTGAAAATCACTTGTTTGTCCAGAGGATCAGCTGTGTCAACATCAACGAAGCTCACAATGTACACACGGCTGGACTACCCCATCACGGAGAAGCCGCATTTTGACCAGCGTATGGAAAACTTGGCCTCCTTCGCCCTCTGCTATCGAAAGGTGTCCCAATACAAGCTTTATCAGCTACACTTCCGGACCACGTTCTCACAACTGTCAAAACTCAACTTGGACTCTTGCCTGACCTCTTGGAGCTCCGACTCAGCTCGAACCGCCCGAATATAACTTATGCAACTGTTCCGATTGCAGGATCACTTCAAAACTTTGAAAACCTGTCTTTTCTGATCCCGTTGACCTTTCACGCTCCCATGGTCATCCCAAAAATGCTCGTTTTCCATGATTCGAAACAAGATGCCACGGATGCAGCCGCATTCATCGGATCTCGCCTTCCTCAATGTCTACGAAACTCTAGCATCATAAAACATTACCACTCGGACATGTCTGTTGAATACCTGCAAAAAACTTTCGAAGACTTCTCCCAGCCGGATGGCACTTGTTGGATACTTCACACCACGGCCGGTGCAGCCACTGTACTATGATGTTATTCGAGGCTACTCAAATCTAACGTACTGTATAGGGCCTAGATATACAAGGTGTCATGGTTGTTATCCAATACGGAGTATGCAAGAACATGGCTGAGGCAGCGCAACGTGTTGGACGTGCAGCTCGTGACCCCAATTCAACAGGTTTATTCCTGACAATGGTTGAGCCATGGGCACTCAAACTCTCGCTTGAAGGCATCAGCGATCCCGACCAACCACTTGCTCAAACTATCAAAAGGAACTCGTCAAAGCAAGATCGTACCAGCATTGCCTCAATCCAATACGTTCAATCACGAACTTGTCTTCGCAAGTTTTTCGCAACATACCTTGGTGACAAATCACAACACGGTGAGCATCTCCCTTCCAATAATATGGTACAAGGTCTGAAAATATAATAATATAGCTTTAGATTTTGCTGTCGGACTTTTGTGTTGTGATCGCCATCATGACAATGGGTTCAATCTCAATCAATACTTCCATGGTAAGGTTCATGCTGGCAGTATCCTTCATGACGACAACCCCCAGTCTGGCCCAAAAACAACAAAACGCAAGAGAAATCAGATGCGCGCACAGGCCGAACGACAACCACTGCTCGATCTTCTCCTCGATTGGAGTGAAGAAGCTCATAAACGCGACCGTTTCTCTCTGATTCTATGGATCGTCAGCAACAGCAACCTTGAACTTGTCAGCAGAACACATCCATCGAACCTCAACTGTCTACAAGACCTCGTCGACCTTCTCGCGGAGACGGACGATTGGGCTCAAGAATATGGCCACGAGATGATGAAGATCATCACTGATTTTGAGACCACCACAGCTCCAACCTGAAAATGCATGTCTGCCAACACCTGACCAGCAAAAAAAACAAAGCATGCCAACGACTCCGAGTCAAACCGTATTGTATTTGCTAGCATACAAACACCAGAGAGCTTTTCTACTATGTAAACCTTGCAATTCTACAATGTATCAACAAGGCTATCGTCTGTGAGATCGAAGTTCACTGGAGGAATCTCGTCTTCCTCATTATCAAACTCCTCTCCAGCCATCATACCCTTCACCTTTAGATTGAATGTTCCAAGAGTAGATGACTTCAACTTTTGTGCTCCGGCCATTAGGGTGTCCACAACTGGTCCAACAGTGCCATTTTCTCTTCGGTTTGGGACGAATCTATCAAGCTCGAGTTTGGCAACCTTGTATGCTACTTTTCTGATTGCCACTGATGTGTCCGGGTCGATATGAGTGTTTCCGTGGTAAGATGTCTTCAGTGCATGGAGTACTTGCTTCCGGACATTTTGCAATAAATCGACTGAAGCAGAAATGTCACCTAGACGATCCCATGATGAGTGGACTCCCTTAGCCGCATAAAACATCTATTTCATTGACAATAAAAATCAGTTCAATAAACAATGATTATGAAGTTACCTTGAGGAACTTGATCAGATGCTCAATATTGAGATCAACTGGCATCCAATGCCCTTCGAGGCCCGTCATGTTGACAAGCATGCTGTCTCGCATTATTTCACTACATGACACCCCAATTAGTAGCCAATGTAAAATGGAAATTGTTTTGACTTACGCAAATTTCAGTGTCCATATATTCTTGACATTGTATATCCAGTGTAGAATTTCACTCGAGTAGTTGTTCAAGCCTGCACCACGGAAAATCATTGCTAACCTTCTGAGGATATCTTCAACCCGCCCGAAATCTCCAGAGGGAATAGCTTCAGTGAGCTCGAGAACATACAGAAGATCCCGAGTGAGTAAGCGGATATTATGATAGGCAACATCATCATCAATATTCTCCGAGGTAGCTCCTGAGTCGGCTGGTTTCTTCTGCTTTGTTGTTGGTCTGGGATGTATAATGGATGCATAGTCATCAATGATCCTATCAGCAATCTCGACAAGGTCATCTCCAGATGGATTTGAGAATGCAAAGTCTCCAAGGGAGGGATGGTGACATTCGACCTTCCATGCTTTGAGAATAATGCCATATAAAATCTGGAGGAGTGTCGACATCAATGTATGGTAATCAGGATGCTCACAGCCAAGTCGGACACAATCAAGAACGGAAAAGAAAAACGAAAGACTGCCAACTTGTTGTATTGTTCCACGATGGACGTGCAGAAGGGCCCAGATGAGATTCATGCACAAGTGAAATAGCCCACAGCCGAGTTGAAGGAATTGAAGTTGAGTAAATGGATTGGTATCCTTTAGCCGTAGAGCCTTGGCTCCCCGAATCCGTGCGTTTGTTGACTGGTCATTGATGCTAGGAACTGCACAGTCCACCAATTGTTCAGGAGCGACTTTGAGTTGATTGATGTAGACATCGTTAACGACCGCAATGTTGCCAGAGATAGAACTCTCATCTATTGTTGAGGTTCGCAGAGGGAACTGTCTTGTGCGATAGCCATCAGGCATTTTTCGACGGGTTATGTGTTTGAACCTTGGGTCATCCGGACGCTCAAATCCCTCGAACGATTTGCAAAATCGGAGCAATATATTGATGATATGAACATGAAGTTGACTCCGAAACGACCGCCGCTGCTCAGAGGAGGGTCGAATATCAGCGTTGAATGTGAGATCAACCGCCCATTGTGCCCACTCGAGCATGGGAGAGAGTCGCATATCCACCAGATTGGCATCAATTTTGTAAATGATTGCAAAGGTTCCCGACTGAACTTTTGCGGGGGCGTATTCTCGCTGCTCAACGAAGATTGAAGTCTTGATATTGATATTGTCCCAGCAGAGAGCATGAGGACCAGAAGCGATACGGGCTGCGCGCTCAACACTCCGGGTGGCAAGCTGGTGCAACAATGTGCTGAGTGACGAGAATGAGATACAAAGGCCACATTTGTGCAAGGCCTCAATCGTCTGTCGTGATGCTCCATTTGTCCACAAAAAGAGTGTGAACAGGGTTGCAAAGTAGAGCGCATGCTGAGATCGCTCCTTTGCCAGCTGTGCGACGATGACATCACATGCCTTCGAGAATCAGTCTATTTTTTAATCTGCATGGAACAGATGTACATACTGTAGTACACGACTTGATTTTGTTTATCTCCTTTGCTCGTTTCATCTGTGCAGCAACCTGTAGGATGGATCCCAGCGTTGGAGCCCTCAAATTAACGAGCGGGCTGATAAATCCATCAATGTCCCAGGCGAGGAGAGTCTCCGGTGTTGTGTTATTTATCGTCCATGCGAGCGCTGACTTCATCTCATCCATCTCCTTTGCTACCTTGTCCAAAACAACCTCCATAGCATGTTGCTCTAACCACAATGAATGTGCTGTGTGTCCTCATTTGTCGTCGAATATGCAATCTAAGAGCTTGGTCAACTTTCCGGATGGATTGATGATGAAGCGGTCCCGATGCGTCGTGAATTCAGGTTTGTCTGACTGCAGAACGTGAAGAAGGAAGTCGAGAATGGACAAGCGACCATCCCATAGGATCTTCAACACTATCTTGATGCGTTCATCACGGCCGTGTTGTGAATCAAGTGCGAGCTCGTCGTCGGACTCCATGGCAATGCGTATTGTTTGCAGGCGTATGATGCCGAGCGGCAGACGTTGGCCAAGAAGCTGGGGTTACTTATCTAAGCAGCAAGGACTTATCATATAACTAGCTACAATTTAAGGGCCAGGAAAGGTCCAAAGGTGGACATAACAATCAGGTTGTCGTGGGAGCTCACTCAGCATTCAGACGCCACAGCGAATTGTACCAGTCCATCTATCGACGGTTTGCCTTGTGCTTGCCTCTTTTAGACGACTGGTCACCAGTCTAGTTGGGGTTGTTGGGAGGCTGGTCGTGTTGATGTCTGGTGGGGTGGTCAGCGTATGTCAGTTAAGTTAAAACGTACCTTCTTAGTATCCGCATGAACACCTGGTTCGTTCATGTGGCTTTCCCTTTTCCCTTCTTGGATTCTGTAACTTGGAGATCAAAGAAGTATGCCTTCATCTCATCATAGGACATGTCGCGGACTACCTGTTCTGGGCCAGATGACTCATTATCCCACAAGTTGGCTCCTTCTTCTTTGATATCCCTGATCTTGTGGCCGCCTCATCTACAACTCTTTTTGTGTCCTCCTCCGAGGTACTTGCAGTCTGGACATGCAAGTTTTGGTTTAGGACATTCTTTGATGAAGTGATCTCCTCCACAATTATAGCACTTCATTTGTGCCTTGGATGTTGAGGGGCAACGCTCGAAGGCGTCTATGTCCATGGCATTGGGATCTCTGGATCTTCGGCTATTGCCACCGCATAAGACACTTATTAATTGCTTCCTTGTGCCGATTTCTCTGATCTTTTTGAGATCATCGATCACTGTGTCAGGGCGGGGTCCTTCCATCAGGATCCTGTCTATTATTGAGCGTTGGACATTCTGCTCGATGAGTTCAATCAGGTGGGAGACGTCCATCCCAGCCTGTGGTTCATATCTTTGGAAGTCGATGATCCAATCATCTATGGGTGTCGCTTCCGTTTGTTTAAGGGTGTTCAGTTTCTGTCTAGCTCACTCTTGTTGGTTGACAGAATGGAAGAGAGCTTCGACCTCCATTTCCAATTCTGCCCATGTGTATATACTGCCGTTTAATAGGCGATCTATTCTTGTGCAGGCAAAGCCGCCTGCCTTTTGTCCCTCAAGGCGTGATAGCACAGCTGTCACTGCATTTTGGGAACCTTGTGGGAATACGGTGGGGTTTTCGCCTATCCAGGCTTTCATCTTAGTCCACCATTCTTCACACTTTCCTTTTGACTCGTTACAGTTTCCAGGGTCTTGGAACACTTTGCTCATTTTGGGTACTGTTGGCTGTACTTGTGCCAATACCAACTGCTGCTGCTGCTGCATCATGTTGATCTGGGCAGCACATGTTTGTAGGTTAAGATTTAGAATGTTTCATTCTGCAATAAAGAAGTCAAACATGGCGAGAAGTTCTTGTGAGAGTGCTGCATTGATACTATTGGTCACAAGGGTCTGTTCAAACAGTCCTCGATCAAAGGTGGTTGCTATTGTATGATAGTATTAGATATGAGGGGGGAGAGGGGGGTTTGGTACTCATAAATGGAGGGTTCTTGGTTCCGCTGTATGTGGTAACACTTTTTCCTTGGCCTAAGGTATGGTGCGAACTGTAGTTCATCTTCGAATGGCCAGAGAACCCTTGGTTCTTCTTCTCTTATCTTAGTGGCTGCTGGCCACACTTTCCTCTGTCGAGGTTGTCGGACTCTGTGATACAGGGTGGGTTCCCTTTCCCTCATCCGTTCTCCTACCTCGGTCCACTAGCCCTTTGACGAGCCAATCTACAACTCTCTCCACCACAAATAATGGCACTAATGCCTGTGGGATCTGCTGGTGTGCTGGTGGGTCGTACTCATTCGGGTCGTAGCTTGTGCTGCATACCGAGGGGGCATGGGGTGCGACTGGTGCTCCCTGTAGACTCTCGTAGTCCGAAAGGACGAGAGATGATGGGGTGGGGCTTCCTGGCTGCTGCACTTGTCCTATGTGCACTGGCCCTGCCTCCGCTGCTTCTACTACTGGTGTTGGAGGGTAAACTAAATCTAATGACTCGTTTTCTTCTTGAGCCGGCCCGAACCACTCCCGAACCTTGATACGTGCTTGTTGGGCATGAGCGATGATCCTTCTACCGATGCGATGTAAGACAGTGGAGCAGACACTAAAAAGATATCTTGAGCTCCGTGAAACATGTTGTACCCTCTTGAACATACTGGAGGGTGTGACGTAAACGCGAGTGAATGATGAGCGGTAGTAGGAAACGTCTTGGGTACTTTGGCGATCTACTCAACAGTCATCCGCAAGCGAGGTAGCAATGTTGAATAGTCTTGTTCTAGTGAAACAACCCTAAAGACACACACTTAAGTGAAGCTTTGTGCTAGGTCGCTTGCACAGAGAAAAAGACAATTGCCTGTAGGGGAAACTCCAAGAGAACAAGCTAGTGTTCTCTGGTGCTGCATTGGGGTTTATATACTAAGTACATGTGTGCACGGACCAAGCAGTGCTACTACTAAATATGGTAAGTATCCTTGGTACCAGGTAACATGAGGTAAAGACATGTAGTGGACATGCGTGATGTGCATGTACGCTGTGGCAGCATGAGGATGCAATGTGGATCTAATGTGAATAGGAAGCATAGATGTGGGAGATTAGATATGCATGTGTGAATAGAAGTGATAGAGTGGAGATGAAAAGGATGCATGTGAATGCATGAAGGAAATAGATAGGGGTTGAATAGAAAGAAAAATGTTGAGTCCATTAGCTTGAGTAGTGATCGTAACAAAGCCAGCACCTTTTATCCCTATTCTCAACACCAATTTCGAAGTTTGATTCAAAAAAGTTAGCATTGCATAACATTGATGATCCTTTGCAGCTGATTGTAGGTCCCTATAGGATTTCCTGTGGGCCGCAGAGGATATTGAAGCTGTGTTCAACCAAGATCCCCAATATGTGTACATTTTGCAAGGTCCCACTGCGAAATATTCAGCAGTGAAGGATGACTCGGAGCCGATTGGAGAAATCTTGAGCAATGTTACCGCTAAGCTCGTGGAAAAGCTTCTGGAATGCTCATATGCAGGTGACACTGCCAAGGTTCCTACTGTTGACTACCACACTCCTGCAGCTGAAGATGTGATTATTACTGATTTCCTGATGGACTCCATATATGATAGTTGACTCTATGAATACATCGAGCATGAAACAGAACAACAATACATGCACCGCACCCGCCAGAATTATGCTATCCACCACATCATCCACTGTGGTTTCAATCATCGCAAAGTTAACCACAGCCACTGAACTTGCTGCTGCCGCCAAGAAAGCCAAACCAAAGATCACTTTACCTGCTGAATACTCCAATTACACATTGGTCTTCTCCAAGGAAGCTACTGATCATCTTCCCCCATCACAATTTTATAACCATGAGATCAACCTTAATGACTCCTTCTCTCCAAAGATTGGAAAGGTCTATCCCCTCTCTCTCGCCAAACAAAATGCAACAGAAGACTTCCTAGAGGAGAACCTCGTTGCTGGAAAGACCCTTTGAACTCCCCCCAAGCATCTTCCTTCTTCTTCGTCAAAAAGAAGGATGGCAAGTTATGCCCTTGCCAAGACTACTGCTACCTAAACAAACATACTGTCGGGACACTTATCCACTCCCGCTCATCTCCGATCTTGTTGACAAACTCAAAGATGCTAAGGTCTTCACTAAGTTTGATGTCCGATGGGGATACAACAACATCTGGATTAAAGATGGACACCAATGGAAGTCAGCCTTCATTATCCACAAAGGCCTCTTCAAACCCCTTGTCATGTTCTTCAGCCTCTGTAACTCCCCGCCACCTTCCAACATTTTATGAATGACTCCTTCCGCAACATGATCGCAGAAGGATGGCTCGTCATCTATATGGACGACCTTCTCATCTTCTCTCCCGACAAAGCCACACACGAGGAGTGTACCAAATGAGTTCTCCAGTGCATGCAAGAACTCAATCTTCACCTAAAACTTGAGAAATGCCAATTCGCCACTGAAACAGTGGAATACCTTGGCATGATTGTAGAACCTGGCTGCATTGCCATGGACTCCATCCAATTAGACGGAATTTCCAAATGGCCTACTCCAACTACCCCCAAGGAAGTCTGCTCCTTTCTTGGATTCACCAACTTTTACCGCCGCTTCATTCCCGATTACTCAACTGTCGCTAGATCCCTCATTGACCTCTCCAAGAAGAACCAACCTTGGAAATGGTCTGATGAATGTGACCAATGCTTCTCCACCTCAAAGACCTCTTCCTCACTGAACCAGTCCTTCAGCTTCCTGACCACTCTAAACCCTTTGCCATTGCCACCGATGCTTCTAAGTACCCCACTGGCGCTATCCTCCTCCAGACTGATATCAATGGAGATTGGCACCCCTGTTCATATCTCTCCCAATCCTTTTCCCTGGCTGAATGCAACTATGACATCTACAATCATGAACTCCTCGCTATCATTTGTGCCCTTAAAGCATGGAGACACTATCTCCATGGAGCTTCCTTTCCAGTTCAAGTCTTTACCGATCCTAAGAACCTCATGTTACGCTCGCCCTTATCGCCTATTGTCTTTTTCCCTTTTCCCTTGCCTTTATTGACCATTGAACCAGCAGTCACGTGATCTATATCACATCTAGTCACATGATAGGTCACATGACCTTATCTCTTATCTCGGCTGTGCACCTCATGGCACACACATTGCATCCTCATGGACACCTCGTGCTTTTCCTATTGACTCACTTTTCCTTATTATCCAATAGCACTAATAGCTCTTATCTAGGATTACCGCATGGTAACCAGTAGTCGCATTAGTTACTTGTTATAGGTCTACACAGCATGGTCTGTGCACGGTCTCTCATAGTATATATAGTAGTACTTTACATAGAGTACTCTAGTCTAGTTCTCTTGTTGTTTCCCTTGGTTCTACCCATTGAATAACCACTTCGGTTACCCATACTCTCTTGCCCATTGACATTGCAAGCGCCATATAGAAGACCACACATAAAGCTCTCTTGCAGACCTTGCTCATATAGAACGACTACGAAGAACCTTGGTCGTTACACCTCACTTACTTCCGTCAACCTGTTACGATCGCTCCAAGCTATAATGGACTTAACGTTTTTCTTTTCATTCAACCCCTATCTATTTCCTTCACGCACTCACGTGCATTCCTTTTCATCTCCGCTCTATCGCTTCTATTCACACATGCGTATCTAATCTCCCACATCCATGCTTCTTATTCACATTAGATCCGCATTGTAACCTCATGTTGCCACAGCGTACATGCACACGACGCATGTCCGCTACATGCCTTTACCTCATGTTACCCGGTATAACGGATACTTACCTTATATAGTAGTAGCACTGCATGGTCCGTGCACACATGTACTTTAGTATATAAACCCCAATGCAGCGCCAGAGAACACCAGTCTTGTTCTCTTGGAGTTTCCCCTTTGGCAACTTCACCTTTATCTTCTCTTGTCTTTTTCTTAGCTCAAGCAACCTAGCGATAAGGCTTCACTTAAGTGTGAGTCCTTAGGGTTGTTTCACTAGAACAAGACTATTCAACATCGCTACCTTGCTTGCGAACGGCTATTGACGTAGACCATCGAAGTACCCCCAAGACGTTTCCTACCGCCCACCATACGCTCGCGTTTCAATCAAACCCTCCAGTACGTCTAGGAAGGTACAACGCGCTATACGGGGCTCAAGACATCTTTTTAGTGTCTGCGCCACCATCTTACGTCGCATCGGTAGAAGGATCGTCGCTCGTACCCAACGGGCACGTATCAGAGGTTCGGGAGTGGTTCGGGTCGGCTCGAAGCGAGTCGTTAGATTTAGTTTACCCTCCAACACCAGTAGTAGAAACAGCGGAGGAACAGCCGGCGCACACAGGACAAGCGCAGGAGCTAGGAAGTCCCCACCCATCGTCTCTCGTCCTTTCGGACTACGAGAGTCTACAGGGAGCACCAGTCGCACCCCACGCCCCATCGGTACGCAGCGAAAGCTACGACCCGAACGAGTTCGACCCGCCAGCACACCAGCAGATCCCGCAGGCATTAGTGCCGTTATTCGTGCCGGAGAGAGTAGTCGATTGGCTCGTCGAAGGGCTAGTGGACCGAGTTAGGAGAGAACGGATCAGGGAAAGGGAACCAACCCCGTATCACCGAGTCCAAAGACCTCGACAGAGGAAAGTGTGGCCAGCAGCCACTAAGATAAGAGAAGCAGAACCAAGGGTTCTCTGGCCGTTTGAGGACGAATTACAGTTCCTGAATTACCTCAGGCCTAGGAAGAAGTGTTACGGCGTAAAGAGACGCCCTACCCTAGCACCACATACAGCGGAACCACGAGTTCGCCGCTTACAAGCACCAAACCCCCCTCTCCCTCCTCGTATCTAGATAGTATTGCACAATGGCAAACACTTTCGATCGAGGATTATTCGAGAATGCCCTTACCACAAACAATGTCAATGGAGTCCTTACGCAGGAACTCCTTGCTATGTTCGATTTCTTCATTGCAGAAAGAAACGTACAAAATCATAACATGCAAGTCTTGCAACAGCAGATTACGGCACAGGCACAGGCACAGCCAACAGTACCTAAGATGAGCAAAGTGTTCCAAGACCCTGGAAACTTTAATGGCTCAAAAGGAAAGTTTGAAGAATGGTGGACTAAGATGAAAGCCTGGATAGGCGAAAACCCCACCGTATTCCCACAAGGTTCACAAAGAGCAGTGACAGCTGTGCTGTCACGCCTTGAAGGACAAAAGGCAGGCGGTTTTGCCCGCACAAGGATTGATCGCCTATTGAACGGCGGCACATACACATGGACAGAATTGGAAACAGAAGTCGAAGCTCTTTTTCGCTCTGTCAATCAACAAGAGTGGGCCAGACAGAAGCTAAGGACCCTAAAACAAACGGAAGCGACACCCATAGATGATTGGATCATCGACTTCCAAAGATACGAACCACAGGCCGGGATGGACACCTCCCACCTGATAGAACTCATCGAGCAGAATGTCCAACGCTCGATAATAGATCGGATCATCATGGAAGGACCCCGCCCTGATACCGTAATCAATTATCTCAAAAAGATCAGAGAGATCGGTACGCGGAAGCAGTTAATAAGCTTCCTACACGGCGGCAGTACCCGAAGATCTAGAGATCACAATGCCATGGACATAGACGCCTTCGAGCGTCGTCCCTCTACATCAACGTCCAGAGCACCAATGAAATGCTACAATTGTGGAGGAGGTCACTTCGTCAAAGAATGTCCCAAACCGAAACTCGCATGCCCAGATTGCAAGTACCTCGGCGGAGGACACAAAAAGACTTGTAGACGAGGCGGCCGCAAGGTCAGGGACGTCGAAGAAGAAGGTTCCACCTCATGGGACAATGAGTCATCGGGCCCGGAACAGGTTGTCCGCGGCATGTCGTATGACGAAATGAAAGCATACTTCTTCGACCTCCAAGTCACAGAATCCAAGAAGGGAAAAGGGAAAGCCACATGAACGAACCGGGTGTTCATGCGGATGCTAAAAGGGTAAGATTTAACTTAACTGACGATAACAGGTTTTTGCCACTGGCTGGTGAAGAGTCTGAAGAATCAGACAACGAATCTTCTGAAATGCCAAGTGGGTCTCCCTCAGTGGAGCTCGGCAGGGGCTTCACACCTGTACTTAATTCACTTTCAAACACCGATATTAAAATCCCGGAAGAAGCGTGCGTACGCAGCACAAATCTGCAGAAGGAGATCTGTATGACCATTCGAGTCTCTCCTTCTCACACGAAGAATTTCATCACCGCAGAAGCGCTGCTAGATAGTGGCGCAAACGTAATATTCATTGATCGCACGTGGGCACAGAAACACCAGTTGCCCCTAACCCCTTTACGCCACCCTATTCCTGTGTACAACGTGGACGGAACTAAGAACTCCGCTGGGAATATCACACATTCCGCAGAAGTAATTATTGAATACCAGGGACACAGAGAACGTGTTACCGCTGAGATCACGGATCTTGGAAAGAACCAAATGATACTCGGCTTCTCCTGGTTAAAGAAGCATAACCCTATTATAGATTGGACCAAAGGCACGGTCGAAATGACACGTTGCCCAAGGACATGCTCTTTCCTTCAGGATAAGGAATCATTCTTACGTCATGCTGATAAAGAAGAAGAAGAAAACGCCTACCTTGCATACGCAGTACGCGCGGCTTTGGATAAGCCTACTCCTAAAAAGGAAACAGCAGAGGAACTCGTACCAAAAGAGTTCCATCAGTATCTAAAAGTATTTCATAAAGGAGAATCTGAGCGGATGCCGATCCGGAAACCATGGGACCACGCCATTGATATGAAAGATACGTTCACACCCAAGAAAGGACGCATCATTCCCCTGTCTGTCACAGAACAACAGGAAGTCTCCGAATTCATTGATGATCAGCTCAAAAAGGGATATATTAGACCCTCTAAATCTCCGCAAACATCACCCGTGTTCTTTGTACCAAAGAAGGATGGACGAAAACGTATGGTACAGGATTACCGTTATCTAAATGAACACACGGTCAAAAACAACTACCCATTACCCCTAATCTCGCAATTGGTCGATAAACTAAAAGGGGCTAAGTTATTTACAAAAATGGATCTCCGCTGGGGATACAATAACGTACGCATCAAAGATGGTGACGAATGGAAGGCGGCCTTCGTTTGCTTCCGAGGAGCATTCGAACCCCTCGTAATGTATTTTGGACTATGCAACTCCCCTGGAACGTTCCAGGCCATGATGAACGAGATCTTTGCAGATATGGACGACTGCGTCGTCGTCTACATCGATGACCTAATGATATTTACCAAAACAGACGATCGTGATACACATAACAAGATCGTTCTGGAAGTACTACGACGCCTTGAGGAAAATGATTTATTCATAAAACCAGAAAAATGCACATTCCACGCCACAGAAGTTGAATTTCTGGGGATGATCGTGGGAGTAGACGGAATAAAGATGGATGAAACAAAGGTTCAGGCCATTCTGGAATGGCCCACACCCAAAAATGTCCGAGGAGTTAGAAGCTTCTTGGGATTAGCGAACTTCTACCGAAGGTTTATCCAAGATTACGCAAAGGTGGCTAGGCCACTTAATGATCTAACGAAAAAGGAAAACCCCTTCGAATGGAAGCAGGAACAACAGGAGCAGTACTATCTATTCAGAAAGATGACAAATGGCACCCAGTTGCCTATTCCTCCCACTCCATGTCTCCGCAGGAACGGAATTACCCTATTGCCGATAAAGAAATGCTCAGTGTGATTCGTTCACTCGAGATATGGCGCCACTACTTAGAAGGCGCAAGACATGAATTTGAAATCTGGAATGATCATGCGAATTTGCAATTCTACATGACTCGTCAAGACCTCAACAGGAGGCAAGCACGTTGGGCGCAATACTTATCGCGCTTCAATTTCAAATGGTTACATAAGCCAGGAGCCACAATGGGAAAAGCAGATGCTCTCTCTAGACGAGAAGATCATACGGTCGGTCTAGAAGACGACAATAAAGGAGTATTAGTAATCTCCCCGGAGAAGATTAGAGCACAACACGTTCTGCTCTCCGATGAAGGGGACCACATAAAACACAAAATCTCTGACGCAATCAGTCGTTTCACAGAAGAAGATATCGTCACATTATGTAAAGATTGGAAAGTGTGCGTGGAACACGATGGATTCCTTTACGACACACTCCACAGGCTGTACGTGCCTGATGACGATGATCTCCGCATGGAAGTCGTGCGACTGCACCATGATACCCCTATGGCCGGACATGCCGGTTCAGACAAGACACTTGACTTGCTGCAGCGCAGCTATTGGTGGCCAGGATTGGCTACATTTGTTAAACGTTATATCGCTGGATGCGATCGGTGCCAACGGTTCAAGGGAACTAATCAAGCCCCAGCTGGTCTGTTACAGCCACTTCCCATACCTGATCACCCTTGGGAACACATCTCGGCGGATTTCACTACAGATCTCCCCCTATCCCAAGGCTATGATTCTATTCTGGTAGTAGTTGACAGGTTCTCCAAGGAAGTCGAACTCATTCCCTGCACGAAGACCGCAACGGCGCTCGACACAGCTAAATTATATCTCAACCACGTTTGGAAGCACCACGGTCTTCCCACCACTATTGTATCCGACAGAGGACCCCAGTTTGCCAGCACGGTTATGGCCGACATATGCCGTTCTCTCGGAATTAAACCTAAATTATCCACGTCTTTCCACCCTCAGACAGATGGTCAGACTGAACGCATGAATCGCGAAGTACAGCAATTCCTTCGCTTATTTACATCGGAAAAACAAGATGACTGGGCCGCTTGGTTACCCATAGCCCAGTTCTCCATGAATTCCAAGAAAGCCACTGCAACGGGCAAGTCCCCTTTCGCAGTTACACGGTCATATGAGCCCAGAATGGGTATAGAATCACGCCACTCAAAGGCACCAGCTGCCCTCGAGTTTACCGACCGCATGGCTGACACACTGGATCAAGTTAAGAGTAATATGTCCGCGGCTCAGGACCGCATGAAACGTAACGCGGATCGCCACCGTTCCGAATCTCCGAAATATGAAATTGGAGATAAGGTATGGCTGTCCACATCGAACTTGCGCTTGACGCGTGCCTCTCGTAAATTAACCGAGCGATGGCTCGGCCCCTATGAGATAACGGAGCTGATGGGCTCCAATGCCGTAAAACTCAGACTCCCCTCCTCCATGAGGATTCACCCTGTCGTCAATGTCTCGCGATTGAAGCCCTATAAGGATAGATTGCCTGGTCAATCCACCTTTCGGCCCGGTCCGGTTCTGGTAACCGAGGATCGAGATGACGAATATGAGGTTGATTTTATCGTTGACTCACGGTATAAGGGCCGTCGCCTCGAGTTTCTGGTGCATTGGAAAGGCTATGATGAAACGGATCGGACGTGGGAGCCACGGGCGAATCTCACGCATGCTGCTGATGCTATTTCCGACTTTCACAAAGCGCACCCTTCCGCCCCTAGGGCCTTATCTATGACTCCTGAAGCTTTCTCTTCCCTCTTTAGGGTATATGAGAACTTCACCACGTGTAATCCGCGCCGTCTCCCCTTCGATCGCCTGGAAGTCGATCTTTAGGCCGGGGGTAGTTTCTGTATAAAAGGACGCACTTTCGCTCTCTCATAGCCATTCAACTTTTCACAACCACAATGCCTTTCGGATACACACTCTACTCATTCTTCCTCCCCTTCTTCCTGGAGCTCTATATGCTCTACTACCTATGTATCTTCATCCCATCCTGGAACGACATGCTCTCTTTCCTTTTCTTTACCTATGATTTCACCTTCTTTCATGTCTATTATCTTTGGATCCTTCTTGTCTTTCCCCCAGAACGCTTGCGATACGTCACTCCTCTCCCAGGTATCCTCCCTCGCCGCTTAACCCCTTTCGATGAAGGGTATTGGCCAAGGAACCTGCACGTCCCCCACACCAACTCGTCCTACTCCCATCGTCCACTCACGTCCACCGCTCCATCTTCATCATCTTCTTCTTCGTCATCACCCTCAGACTACGGACAACCCTACGGAATGGCTGAAAGTGCATATCAGCACGCCAATAACATTCCATGGGATCCCGCTTACGGAAACGAAGATGCATGGGAACAACCCGACGCTTGGGGACAGGACAATGACTGGTCACCCTCAGTCGTGGACACGGAGACAGGACTTGCACCCCCAAACAATGTGGAGTCTTGGGAAATCGAGATCAGACAGCTGGACCCCAGTCCAATGCTGAATTACACACGGACTCTTTATCGACGTTTCCCATTGGATTTCGAACTCTTCCACCCTGACGCACAGGAACATCCCATTCCTTTGCCGGTGAATACTGGAGAAGTCGTTCCGTTAACTGACTGGGGCATCCCAGGAAGTCCGATCACTCAGGCCAGTGATCCGGAGGACGATGAGGGATTCCAGGACGCCGAAACCATCTAGGTCACTCAGAGTTTGACCATAGGACGGGGAAAGTGTTACGATCGCTCCAAGCTATAATGGACTTAACGTTTTTCTTTTCATTCAACCCCTATCTATTTCCTTCACGCACTCACGTGCATTCCTTTTCATCTCCGCTCTATCGCTTCTATTCACACATGCGTATCTAATCTCCCACATCCATGCTTCTTATTCACATTAGATCCGCATTGTAACCTCATGTTGCCACAGCGTACATGCACACGACGCATGTCCGCTACATGCCTTTACCTCATGTTACCCGGTATAACGGATACTTACCTTATATAGTAGTAGCACTGCATGGTCCGTGCACACATGTACTTTAGTATATAAACCCCAATGCAGCGCCAGAGAACACCAGTCTTGTTCTCTTGGAGTTTCCCCTTTGGCAACTTCACCTTTATCTTCTCTTGTCTTTTTCTTAGCTCAAGCAACCTAGCGATAAGGCTTCACTTAAGTGTGAGTCCTTAGGGTTGTTTCACAACCCAAGGACCTTAACTGTCACCAAGCCCATTGGCCATTAGATTTAGCAGACTGCAATCTTAAGATGATTCATGTCCCTGGCTCCCTACTCTCCAGACCGGATGCCCTATCCCGCCGGCATGACTTCGTCCGTACAGACTCTGATGAAAACAAAGCTGCTACCCTTCTTCCTCCATCTATGTTTGTCCGCCTTATCGACTCCACATTGGCCCACCATATCTCCTCCTCAGCCTGTGATCCGCTTGTCCTCCAAGCACTCCAGGCACTTGATGGAACCATTCCTCCCACCTTCCGCTCCCATCTCTCAGACTGGCAACACTCTGAAGGTGTCCTGACCTACAAGGGCTGTGTTTAGGTACCCCCCAATGAAATCCTCTGCCACTCTAAACTCAAACAATGTCATGATCCTGAGTCTGGACACCCTGGTTATCTGAAGACTCATCAACTCGTTGCCGCTGAGTTCTGGTGGCCCAGACTTGCACAAGATGTCCGGAAGTATGTCGAAGGATGTTCTGTTTGCCAGCAGAACAAGTCAAACACACACCCCACTGTTCCTCCTCTTACTCCGATCAAATCGTTCTGCACACGCCCATTCCAGCAGGTGTTACACTTGGACCGGGTAGGTACGAGCGTAGCCTTTGTTAAGCAAGAACGAGGAAAGTGTTGAGTCAAAAGCACAACAAGGGCTTATAGAAGTAACGTCCTTCGGAGTAGGATGAAGACTACAAGGATCAAGGAGCTTGTGGGTGGGTCCACATGAGGTTCAAGGTGTTGGGCTGATACCAACAGGGTAAAGGGTTCAAAGGGTCAAAGGGTGATCACAAGAGCGATAGATTGTACAAGGTATACAAAGGAGCTCAAGAGTAAAGAAAGTACATGGAGCGATAAGCGAAGGGTTATATACTACATGGAGGAGAAGTTCAGGGCAAGCATAGAATACAAGAGAAATAGATAGAATGTGAAGGAAGGTATGCAATGACTAAGCAAGTGGAGTATTGTCGGGACGCTGATGATAAGGAACTGGAGATAAGGGAAGTCATCACAGATAATGAAATAGTGTCCGTAGTACTCGTGTACAAGGTAAGCGAAGAAGAAAAGAGAAAGTCGTAACATTATTCCCCTACTAGATCTGAGACATCATCGAAAGACTAATAGAGACTGGAGTAGGAACAACCAGGGGAACCGGTGATGTTGGCATAACTGTCCTCAGTGATGGGGTCATCATACTGAGCGTCATCAACGTAGTCCGGGGAGGGAGCAGAAGCACGGGGAGGAGGCACTGGAAGTACCCGTCAAGAACGGAGGAACGAGCGGATCGGTAAGACCGATGAGAGGTGGATCCTCGAGAGGAACTGGAGGATGTAGACGACGAGGAAAATTGTCGTGGGGGAGAACATCTCTCAGTAGAAGAAGGGATAGGATGATGAGTAGGGCCGTCAGATAGACGACTAGCTAAAGTACCACGAGTGCGAGTAGGGCTGACAGAGGAAAGTTGGTGGATAAGAGTCGGGCGACAAGTAGCCATAGGGCAGGAATGTTGGTCATGTCCAGGGGCCCATTGGCGACAGCCAGTGATAGGGCACATGTAAAAAGGACAGTTACAGTGTACGTGTCCAATGCGATGGCATTGGTAGCAAGCATGAGCATAGCTAGGGTGAGAGGGGAGAAGAGGTTGATGTTCTAAGGCACCTAGGAAAGGGGTGTTCCGGTTGTTATGGGTTTGTTCAGCGCAATCTATGGCGTTGACTTCCTCGGGAGAGAGAGGGGAAGACGACGTGGATGGAGTGGATGCGGGGGTGTCAATCATGGTTAGAGCGGGATGAACGAGAGGGTAGGTCCAGGCAGACAATATCTGTGCGACTGTGAGTTCCAGGGTATAGCGGTCAACATCGGTGAGGAATTCACCGAACTCCATCTGATACATGACTTGATAGAGGTTAGAAAGAATGTTCGCTTGGGAGGAAGCGACCCATTGTCTATCGAGAGCAGGAGTGTTGAACACGGTGAAGTTGTTGGTAATGAGGGAGAGTCTCTGGGTCTGTTGGTATGCTTGGTAAAGGCTGAGGAAGGCAGAGTTCATGTCCATATGTGCTTCGAGGGGAATGGAAAGACGGGAATCTAGGAGATAATTGGAAAGGTTTCGTACATATCGGGGAGAGGGAGTATCTGGTCTAATGTTGTTGGCATAGAGGGGAACGTCTACTGCAATAATGGGACAGGGATTGGGAGCGGTTTCACAAGGTGCAAGAAGGAGATTGGGGAACGATAGGGAGAGTAGGAACGGGAGCGGGAAGAGCTAACAGTTCATCGATGGATGTGGTTCCAGGGATGTTGGAAGGATTATAGGTAACGGAGGAGGAGTTCCATCTGGGTTCAGTGATGGTGGAAGAAGGGAACTCTGGTGCGGATGAGACAGAAAGGGAAGATTCAGTGGAGATGGAGAGTTGTTCGAAAGACATATTGTTCGAGAGTTACCAGGAGAAGATAGAGGGATGAAGTTTTTTATAGTCCTGGAGAGCGGCTTTGGAATGTTTTAAGTTCCGTTCTGGGATCCAGGAGTTTAACGAAGTGCACAGTACTCCGTTTGTCTCTACTGTGAGAGCAGTAGGTGCCACAAGCGTAATGCAAGTGACAAGAGGAAGGTATGTGCCTAGTGGGAGGTACTCACTAGGTCTGAGTATAGAGGTTGCTAGCTTGAGGAGCAAGGTAATATAGAAGCAGGTAAAGAGCTTGTATAAGAACTAAGGAGAGCGATACAAAGTGAGCTCCCCTCTATATAGGGTTCAGGTATTGTTTGTACCTGTATGGTCTCTACTCTAGGGTAGGTAAAGATAAGAGATAGGAATGAGTCATATCGTATGACGAATGATAAGGAACCTATCTAGCCAATAGCAATAATGGCTGTTATCTATGAGGACATATGATGAGTCAAATGTGATAGTGTAATCGGACCTAGTGTCCGAAGATCTGGACCACTGATGTAATCAGGTCTAGAATCTGGGTTATGTAAAAGAAGAATAGAAAGCGAATACCCAGATTTCAACACTCCTCCTCACTAGAAACATGAGTCATCATGAAAATAGAGATAAAGTCCAACTCTTTCGTCCACACTCGAAGGCTATCTTCCCAAGATTCTTGGTAAAGATATCTGCGAACTGTTGTTGTGAAGGAACATAGAATAGTTCCACTTCACCTTCTTCAACATCCTCCCGAATATAGTGTTCAGGGATGCAAACATGTTTAGTTCGTCCTTCTTGAGCTGGAATCGAAGCAAGAAACATAGCTCCCTGGTTATCAACACACAGGGGAATAGTGGAGAGGGGAAAAGATAGTTCCTCGAACAGATTGTGGATCCACTGGATCTGTCTGCAACATTCTGTCATTCCACAGTATTCTGCTTCGGTGGATGAAAGTCGAACTCTCTTCTGTCGTTTGGATAGCCAGGACACAATTCTGTTTGCAAGGAAGACAGAATAACCTGTAGTAGACCTTGAGGTCTCTATGTCTCCAGCCCAATCAGTGTCAGAATAAGCGATGAAACCATTGATAGGTCCACACAACTTGGTAGTATGTGCAAGATAGCATACTATATAGAGCGCCTTCTGCAAATGATCCTCAGAGGGATTTGCAGAGTACTGCGACATCTTGATCACTGAATAAGCGAGATCGGGTCTTGTGCCAAGCATGATATAAAGCAATGATCCGATGACTGATTGATAACGACTTTGAAGAGTTGGGTTTGATTCTCCTTCGTTGGGTTTGGGAGTATAACCAGAAGGAAGAGGGGTAGTGACTGGTTTACAGTCAGTTTGACCAAAGCGCTCAACTACCTTTTCAGCATAGGAGCATTGATCAAGCCTCAGAGTGCATTTCTTGTGATCTCTGGTTATCCTCATTCCAAGGTATTCTTTGGCTTCGCCAAGATCTCTTGATTCCCAACAATCCATGAACTGTTTCTTGTGTTGTAGGATAAGTGATCTATCATTACCCATAAAAAGAGCGTCATCAACATAAAAAACAAGAATAATCAGTTTATCACCAATAAACTTGACATAAACCCCTGGATCTGCATAACATCTCTTGAATCCTAGTTCAAGGAGGGATTTGTGGAGCTGCTTGTTCCATTGGAGTGCAGCTTGTTTCAAGCCATAGATGGCCTTCCTAAGTCGACAGACCTTTTTCTCCTGGCCTTTTTGAACAAAACCCTCAGCTTGAACCATATACAGCTCCTCATTGAGGTCTCCAAATAGGAATGCTGTTTTAACGTCCAGAGCTTCAAGCTCCCAGTCTTCCAATGCTGTAAGTGCAAGAAGTAGACGGACAGTTTCAAACCTGGTTACTGGTGAGAAGGTTTCTTCATAGTCGATACCGAAGATTTGTGTGAAGCCTTTGGCAACAAAGCAAGCCTTCTTACGGCCATCGCTTTTAACTGCATAAACCCATCTTCCCTTGATGGGTTCACGACCTTTAGGTAGATCAACAAGAGTCCAAACCTTTTGGTTCATAAGAGACTTGTATTCTTCATCCATCGCTTCTCTCCAAGATCTTTGTTCTGATGTTGAAGTGAGCCTCAAGACATCCTTGTATTGTTTAGGAATGTTTTGGGAAAGAGCAGTGGACAAATGGAACCGCATCCATTGGTTGCTGTAAAGCTCACCCATATCATCATCCTCATTCATTGGTCTAGCATGAACAGATTGTTCTGCTTTGTCCACAGTTTCTTGCTCCTCCTGGCGAGTTTTGGACTTGCCATGAATCTCTCTCTCAATTTCGAGAGGTGGTCTATTCCCATAAGTGTTATCAGGAATGATCCGATGTTTAACATTCCTAGTGAAACGTCTCTCTGGTATAGGAGGTCGGAATGGTGCTCTTGGTGCGACAGGGGGTCGACAAGCATGAGATTCTAATAATGGTGGAGGTGCTCAATTAACTGGTGTGAATCGAGAAGGATCCCAACTAGGTGGTGAAGGAACAGATGGTGGTGGAGATGGAATGTGACGACCAGGTGGTGGTAAACCAGGTGATCGTGGTGGTGAAGGTGATCTTGATCTCGGACGAGGTAATGGTCCAAGATCAGGTATGTTAACTATAACATGACGAAGAGGATTGGAAGGAGGTTCCGGATTCTCTTTTTCTGTTTCATCATCTGATAGATCGTTTGCAGGGTCTTCTAGTATCTGGGCTTGGTCTTTGACAGCAGGATCTCTGGAACATGATCTGAATCGAGTCTCATCGAATGTGGCATGGGTAGAGATGAAGAGTCGATGTCTGGTTTGTGACCAGAATCTCCAACCCTTGGTATTGGCTTCGTAACCAACGAACATCATTTCTTCTGCTTTAGGGGACAATTTGTCCTTCCTTATCTCCGGTGGTATGAAGACAAAAGTGCTGCAACCGAATACTCTGAAGTATGAAACATCAGGGACTGTACCATTGAATAGTTCAATGGGTGTCTTCCACCCATGACGACAAACTGGCTGTCTATTGTAGACATGAAGCGCAGTCTCCAGGGAATCTTGCCAGAAGATCCTGGGTAAGCAAGCATGATGGCGCATTGCCTCAGCTTTCTCCATGATGGTACGATTGAACCTCTCTGCACGCCCGTTCTGTTGAGGGATATGAGGAACGGAGGTCTGATGGGTAATGCCTCTGGATGTGAAGAACGATTGAACATCTCGACCCATGTATTCCCCCCCTTGGTCTGAACGTACAGAGTTGACCCAAGAACCAGAATTGGTCTCAAGCCAGGTAAAGAGGCGCTGTAGTGCAGCCAAAGTACCAGACTTTTCCCGAAGGAAAGCTAGGAGTGCAAAGCCAGAATAATCGTCAATTAGTGTTAAACACATAACGAGTCCGGGAGCGAGATTCCACAGGGAACGGCCCCATGAGGTTGGTATGAAGGAGAGTAAGAGGACGAGAAGCATGCTTGATCGAAAGACCAAAGCTGCGATCCGCCATTTTACCCTCAGAGCAGCCTTTACAAGGGGGAAAGTCAAAAGGAATGGTGATCTCCAGACAGCCAGACATGTGACTATGAAGCTGACGGAGCGCATTCTTGGAACAGTGTCCAAACCGAAGGTGCCACAAAGAGAAGGAATCAATAGAGGTCACTGAGGCAATCTTCCCTGGAGTAATCACAGAAGACTGAAACCAGTGGAGATTGTTGTCTGGAAATGAGGCAGATGCCCGGATTACCAGACGTCCTAGGTTGTTCCAGATACGAGTTTCTTGTTTATCGATTTCAAATTGATATCCCTGAGAAGTCAGGTAGCAACAGACAAAAGTCTGTGCGATGCTCGAGGTGCATACCATACTCGTTCAAGGACCAAAGGGCCACTTCCATGAGGTCGAAGGATAACCTTACCAGGACTGTACATGGAGACAAGAGAACCATCAGCGATAGAAGCACTTTTGGTTCCTTGAGAAAGATGAGCGAAATCATCTAAATATGGAGTGATATGATCAGTGCAACCACTGTCAATCATCCAATGTGAACGAGTTGGACTTATAGTGTTTCCAACGGTGTACCAGGCAGAAGAGAAGATATGATTCTCGGTTTGAACTACATCACTAGGGTTCAAAGGGGTCTCTCTCAATGTCATCCCTTGGATGCCACGTGAGAGGCTAGTAAAAGAAACCGGATTATAATTGTTAAAGTAGGAGGAAGTCTCCTCCTTAAGAGGAAACTCTCTGATCGAATGACCAGGTAACGATTGTCCCATGACTAAACCTCCAATCATGAAGGTAGTCTTCTTTTTCTTCGGCTTGGTGACCCTACCAGATCGTTCTGATCTCTCCAGAGGGTTAGAGGGAGAGTCGGCGGGAGCGAAAGGACTGGTGGACAGCAGATTGCATGTCCGGTGATATGTCCATAGAATCATCAGATGGTCCGTCCCATCCATGTTCTACAACATCAGAGTCAAACTGTTGTTTGATCTCCATCTCCTGAAGTCTAGAGATAGATTGGAAGTCTTCCTCGACCATCCCATAGTAGGGATCAGGATCTGAGTTAGTAAACTTGTTTACCATCGACACCTGAGCAGGTGCTTTGCCTTTTCCTTTCTTATCAGCATTGCGCTGATTGTACCAACCTCTCTTGTCGTTATTCGAGTATCTCTTCTTCTTCTGTGGGTTTTCCCCAGAAGATGAAGGGTGGCCAGACGACTGCTGTTGAGGCTGTTGTTGATTCTTCCACTTGTTCTGCTGTGGAGGGCCATGACGAATAATGTTCATCCTGTTCAGAGACGAGGAAGAGGGTTGGGGAGGTGGCGCTTGCACATGAGTGATGCACGAAGAAAGAGGGCAAAGCTTCGAGTGGCGAAGATCCACCTCTTGAAGGATGGCTTGGATGTTGTTTTCCACGGTGAAGTCATCTTCATGCGTGGTATGGATAAGGGTGGAGCGGAGTGCTTCGAAATCATCAGGAAGTTGTGCTAGAATAAACATAGCACGAAGAGATTCGGGTAGTTGAAGACCTGCATTGAGCATGCCTGTAAAATACTGTTGTATCTCCGAAATATCTTCTGATGCATGCTGGGTCCTAATGCGAGTGCGAAGGACCTTGTGCAGCCAGTAAAACTGTCCTGTGATGCGTTTAGAGGCGAAGCGAGCTGACAGAGCTTCCCAGAAGTGATAGGCTTTTGACCTATAGTAGGTCGTTTGAACAGGTGCAGCTGTAGTTCCTGTGTTGACCTGGAATTCCATCCATACAGTCGGAGCGGTGGTGGACAACTGATCATTGACAGTGATGGAAAGAAAGCCTAGAATCTTTGAGTCTGCAGCCTTCCAAATCAACTCATCTGTCACAGCGATGCGCTGGGTCGATCGAAGAGTTCCATCTATGAAAACATGTCTACCTATCGAGGCTAAGACACCTTGAATGCGAGAACTCCATACAGAGTAGTTCCTCTGTCCTTCAAGGACAGAAATGCAACTGAGGAGGGCTCCATCGATCTTGAGATCTGCAACAGCGGGAACGGCGGCTGACATGTCTGTTGGAAAGAATCAGTGTTCAAATCAGAAGGAGAGATGTACCGTCATCGAGAGTATCAATTCCACAATCTTGTATCCAGTCCCAGTGCTCAAGATATACATTGTCCATGTCCAATCCGATCCATTACATGCGAGAACGTCTCCAAACTTCACCAGCAATGGCGGCAGCACGACGAGGTGGTCTGCCTTCATCCTGTTCTCCATAGAGTCTGCGGAGGCAAGCCTCTCGCATCTCAGGAAGGGTTGAACGCTTCCTAATCTGCTGTTGAAGCCTGTGTTGGACAGGGTTCGCAGATCTCCAGATTTTGCGAAGGTACTTGTCGAAGTTGTAGTTCCAGTACCGCTGGGATGGAGTAGGAGCCAATTGCCTAGTGACATGGTTATGCCAGTCAATGGGATCACCGATATAAATGTTCGGAGAGAAAGAATCATAGAGAACTTCATGTACGTCATGAGAACGGTAAATGTCTCCAGGATTAAAGTGAGAAAGAGGAGGAAAGAGATCTCTGCCTATACCTTCATGACCTTGGTAATGAACTAATGCAAGTGGTGTAGAAACATAAGTCTCAGAGGGGAAAGCCCATCCGGCACCAGCATAAGCTGAGGAAAGAGACTCATTCTTAAACATGAAGGAACATGCAAGGATCAAATCATCCCGGGTAGAAGTCTCGGCTGATGATACCTGGAAAGGCGTCACCACCCAGCGGGATTTTCTCGAATGTACCCAAGGTCCAAAGCCTGTCTGTCTAAGGAAGGGGACTACCCGCCCTTCATGACATATAGCCTGGCAGAGATTTTTCGGTGGTAATGGAAGGGGATCTTGGAAAATCGCCTCCCGACGTATTCCTCCTTGATCTGGGTTGGCCAAAGGTGTCAAGTGATACTCGACTGACTGTTGCCAAAGACTGTTCTAGAAGGCGTTGAAGCTCATGAGGGGTAAGCCTAGATTCAAGTTCCGGCGTTGGGATTCGGATAGGTGCGCCATGAAGAGGATCGTGTGGTGGAAAGTAAAGAGGAGGTGGTGATGGTGTGCGAGGAGGAAGGATAAAGAGAGGAATCGACTCTGGACTATTGACTAAGTCCGGAAGAGTGAAGCAAATAGAAGTCGATCGAGTCCTTCCTCTGAAGGGTCTATAGGCAGAGCTAAAGACGTAACCAGAACGAACAGTTTGTTCGTGATGAGTTCCGGTTATACCAGCACCAAGTCCTTGTAATCCGTCACAAAGTTCTCCTTCCTTGATGTGTCATTGACAAAAAGGACAGGGAATATGGAAGGGAGTCTGGTGGAAGACGTTGAGTTGAACCAGACACGTAGGATCCTCTGGGCAAGGCATAGGGACGATGGGAGCAGGGTGTTCTACAGGAGCAGAGAAGTGGGACGACTGTGAGGGAGATGTCTCGGAGCGAACCTCGTAGGTTACTCCGGTCACAGGTGTAGACAGAGATTGGGAAGACGATGGTCTCTCCGATGAAGGCGGAGGTGAATCACCACGAACCTGTTGAACTGGTTGTTGGGGTCTAGTAGACAAAACCAGATGCAACATATAAAGTTCGTGATTAGCGGTGTGATTCATATCAAGAGAAAAATAACCATCATCGACTCGAATAAGGATATCTCCAAACTGATGAACAAAGAAGCAAACAGCCCCAAGTGCGTACAAGGGAATGTTGGTAGCAACGAGCATAAGACAATGTCCAAGAAGGACAATCGTCTTGGAGAAACTCGCAGCAACTCTAGTCTCCATATCTGCTAGGTCAAGGGTGATGGGAAAGCGCAAGTATGTCAAGCCTTGACTAAGCAGGGCTCATAACCTAACGAAGTGCGCAGTACTCTGTTTGTCTCTACTGTGAGAGCAGTAGGTGCCACAAGCGTAATGCAAGTGACAAGAGGAAGGTATGTGCCTAGTGGGAGGTACTCACTAGGTCTGAGTATAGAGGTTGCTAGCTTGAGGAGCAAGGTAATATAGAAGCAGGTAAAGAGCTTGTATAAGAACTAAGGAGAGCGATACAAAGTGAGCTCCCCTCTATATAGGGTTCAGGTATTGTTTGTACCTGTATGGTCTCTACTCTAGGGTAGGTAAAGATAAGAGATAGGAATGAGTCATATCGTATGACGAATGATAAGGAACCTATCTAGCCAATAGCAATAATGGCTGTTATCTATGAGGACATATGATGAGTCAAATGTGATAGTGTAATCGGACCTAGTGTCCGAAGGTCTGGACCACTGATGTAATCAGGTCTAGAATCTGGGTTATGTACAAGAAGAATAGAAAGTGAATACCCAGATTTCAAAAGAGTTTTCTTCGGTGGAGTATCCTTTCCAGCGGATAAGGAACATGCGGCTTTTCGGGGTTCCGTGGTGACGTATTATCTTATCAATTTTGTATTCTTCTTCTCCGTTGATAAGGTCAGGTGGAGGAGAAGGGAAGTTCTTCCCATGGACAGCTTTTCACGATAAGGAGATAAGAGAGAAGCATGGAAGACGGGGTGGATCTTCCAGATCTTCGGTAAGCGGAGTTGGTACCTGATAGGAGATAGGACTTTGGTGATTACAAAGGGTCCTTCTCGTTTCGGAGCGAACTTCAGGTTGATGATGGAGCGGTGGAGATTCCTGGCTTCAAGCCAGACCTTGTCTCCAAGGGTGAAGGGAGTGAATCCTCAGTTGTTCCGAGAAGTCATGACTTGTCGAGCGAGTTCATGAGAAGCTAATGCTTCTTCCCGAGCAGCGGATAGGTCTTTGAGGCGGGTATTGATAGCGGGAAGAGAAGATTCGGCAAGTATCGAAGGAAGAGCACGAGGTTCATATCCCATCATGAGATAGAACGGGGATTTACTGGTGACGGAGTGAGGGCGGTGGTTGTGAGCGAATTCTGCGTGGGAGATCTTATCGGCCCATGAGGAGGGGTTATTGCCGCAGAAGATGCGAAGGTAAATTTCAACTTCTTGGTTGACTCATTCCGTTTCTCCATCAGATTGAGGGTGGTATGGAGTGGAGAGGGAGATGTCGTAGTTCAGGAGTTGTCCTAGCTCTCGAGCGAAGGAGGATGCAAACTGAGGACTGCGATCGGAGATAATTTTGTCATAGAGACCAAAGCGGAGGTAGACCTTGTGAAAGAACAGGGAAGCAACGCCTTCAGCGGTAATAGTCTTCTTCGTGGGACAAAGAATTACCCCCTTAGTAAGGCCATGGTCCACCACAACTAAAAAAGAGTCAAAGGAAGAAGAAGTGGAAATGGGGAGGTCGGTGATTAGATCACAGGAAACCTGCTGAAACGGGCGAGTGCAGGAAGATTTAATTGGGGTGAGAGGAGGGACGGTGGGGTGCGTGTTGGACTTGTTCTGCTGACAAATAGAACAACCCTCAACGTATTTTCGAACATATTGTGCGAACCCGGGCCACCAGAACTCAGCGGCGACAAGCTGATGAGTCTTCAGATATCCAGGGTGTCCAGTAGACTCATGGTCATGACACTGTTCGAGGATGGAGTGACGGAGAGTTTCATCGGGGGGTACGTAAACATGGCCTTTGTACGTTAGGACACCTTCAGAGTGTTGCCAATCTGAGAGGCGAGAGCGGAAGGCAGGGGGAATGGTTCCATCAAGTGCCTGAAGTGTCTGAAGGACAAGTGGGTTGGAGGCCAAGGAAGAGGAGATATGGTGGGCCAGTGTGGAGTCGATAAGGTGGATGAACATGGAAGGGGGAAGAAGGGTAGCACCCTTGTTTGCATCGGATTCAGAGGGGATAAAGTCATGTTGGCGTGATAGGGCATCCGGCCCGGAGAGTCATCAGCAAACCTACATTTTTTCTGAGTTATCAAAATCAATGACCTTGCTGAGCTATCTGAGTTGACTGACAGCATGCTATCAGTGCTATCATTCATAAGTAATTCATTGCTATCAGCATTCTCAGAGCTATCAGCATATCAGCTTGTCAGTTCCCCAGTGATATCAGTCCCATCAGTCCAGCCAGTCAATCAATTAATCATCTGGTCAGTCTTGTCAGTCTTGTCATCCCATCAGTCAGTCAGTCAACCAGTCAACCAGTCATGTCAGTCTATCAGTCAGTCAGGTTGTCAGTGAATCAGCCAAGTCAGCTCATGAGCCCATTAGCTGATCAGTTAGTCATCTCTGTCAGTCACATCAGTTGGTCAGTTGGTCAGTCAGTCAGGTGTGTCAGGTTTGTCAATTTGTCAGCTAGATAGTTAGTCAGTCAACCAGTCCATTCAATAAATCAGCTTGTCAGCTTGTCAGTAACTCAGTTCAGTCAGGCAGGTCAATCTATCATTGATTAGGCCATTCAGGCCTGTCAGTCTTGTCATTGATTTCAATGACCCAGAAAAAATGTAGGTTTGCTGATGGTAGGGAACCAGGAACATGGATCATTTTAAGGTCAAAGTCCGCTAAATCCAATAGCCAGCGGGCTTGGCGATGGTTAAGGTCCTTGGGTTGTCGGAAGTAGGTGAGGTTCTTATGATCGGTGAAGACCTGAACCGAGGAAGAAAGCTCCATGGAGATAGTGTCTCCATCCCTTGAGAGCGCAGATGATAGCGAGGAGTTCGCGATCGTAGATGTCGTAATTTCGTTCGGCAGGGGAGAAGGATTGGGAAAGGTACAAGCAGGGATGCCAGTCGCCATTGGTGTCGGTTTGGAGGAGGATTGCGCCGGTGGCATATTTGGAAGCATTGGTGGCAATGGCGAAGGGTTTGGAGTGGTCAGGAAGCTGAAAAAAAGAGTTCTTTGAGATGGGAGAAACAGCAGTCACATTCATCGGACCATTTCCAAGGTTGGTTCTTCTTGGTGAGGTCAATGAGCGGTCTAGCAACGGTTGAGTAATCTGGGATGAGCGGCGGTAGAAGTTGGCGAATCCAAGGAAGGAACGGACTTCCTTGGGGGTGGTCGGGGTAGGCCATTTGGAAATCCCATCAAGTTTGACAGGATCCATAGCAATGCGGCCGGGTTCTATGATCATGTTGAGATATTCCACTGTTTCAGTGGCAAATTGGCACTTCTCAAGTTTCAAGTGAAGATCAAGTTCCTGCATACGCTGGAGAACTTGTTTGGTGCGTTCTTCGTGTGTGGCCTTGTCAGGAGAGAAGATGAGAAGGTCGTCCATGTAGATGACAAGCCATCCTTCTGCGATCATTTATTGGAAGGAGTCATTCATGAAACGTTGGAAGGTGGTGGGGGAATTGCAGAGGCCGAAGAACATGACAAGGGGTCCAAAGAGACCTTTGTGGGTAATGAAGGCTGACTTCCATTGGTGTCCGTCTTTAATTCGGACATTGTTGTATCCCCATCGGACATCGAACTTAGTGAAGATCTTAGCATCTTTGAGCTTATCGACGAGATCAGAGATGAGCGGGAGTGGATAAGCATCCCGAACAGTATGTTCGTTCAGGTATCGGTAGTCTTGGCAAGGGCGTAGCTTGCCATCCTTCTTTTTGACAAAGAAGAAGGAGGATGCTTGGGGAGAATTTGAAGGGCGGATCTTTCCAGCAGCGAGGTTCTTGTCTAGGAAGTCTTCTGTTGCCTTCTGTTTGGTGGGAGAGAGGGGATAGACCTTCCCAATCTTCGGAGAGAAGGAATCATTAAGGTTGATCTCATGGTCATAAGATCGTGATGGGGGAAGGTGATTGGTGGCCTCTTTTGATAATACAGATGAGTAATCGGAGTATTCGGCGGGTAAGGTGATCTTGGGTTTGGCCTTCTCAGCAGCAGCGGCGAGTTCAGTAGCGGTGGTTAGCTTGGCGATGATTGGAGAGTTGTTGGGAAGGTAGTAGGAACCACAGCGGATGATGCAGTGAATGGCGTAGTTTTGGCGGGTGCAGTGCATGTACTGTTGTTCAGTCTCATGTTCGAGGTATTCGTAAAGTCGGCTGTCATATACAGAGTCGACATTGACATGGCGAGGAGGACAGGAAGAAGTGGTCTTGGTGAAGAAGGAGTCGTGTCATTTTCGATCAGCGACATGTGTCTGATAGAATTCGGTGGATTGATCGGAGGATTCAGGGATGGAGAGGGTTTGGGAGATCCAGTTAATGGAGGGGTTGACTGCTTGGAGCCAAGGGAGTCCTAGAATGACGTTTTCACGTCCACAGTTCATGACTTAGAGAAGGAGTTTATGAGCGATTCCTTCAATGTTGGCAAAGAGGGTGCAGGTGAATCAAATCTCACCTTTTGATTGGCAGATTGGTCTACGTTTCATACGCGAATGGGAACATCGAGTTTCGTGGTGGGGAGGGAGTTCTCTCGAACGAACTGCCAGTCTATGCAGTTGATATCAGCGCCACTATCAACCAGGGCGCGGGTGTTGACAACTTTCATAGTATGCAAGGGATCAATGAGTTGGATGGGAATCTTCATTGATCTAGATGAATTCAATACTAGTACAGAAGCAACTGTAGCAATAGGAGGGACTTGCGTTGACTGAGATCTCCTCTTCAAAAATCCTGCGAAGGGCAGGAGAAAGAAACCTTTCTAACAGTGGTTTCATCGTCATCATCCTCAATCTCCTGGAGTTGAGGGAGTTCTTCTTCAACCTTTCGAACCTTTCGTTCTTTGGTGGAGGAAGAGGCAGTGGGGAAGTGGGGACAGTCACCAGATCGGTGACCGGTCTTGCGGCAAGGGAAGCAGCGTCCTTCCTTGATACAGCATTGACATTCTTCTGGGGTCATCTTAGAGATGCGGATGGCGTCGACGTCCATGGCATTGGGGTCTCGTTCTTTGCGATGGGTGGTAGTGGAGAAAGAGTATGTAGTAGGGGTCTTTCCTCCTTGTTTGGTGAGTTCTTGGACATGTTTGTATTGGCTTTGGAAGGTCTGGGCTCTTGCAACGTAGTCCTCGATAGTGATAGGCACTTTCTCCATCATCTGAATGTTACGCATGAGTCTGACGGGTATTCCGTTTTTGAAGAGTTGGATAAGGACTGCATGGTCGGTTACTTTGGCGATGGAGGTTTGATTCACAAAGTTCATGACGTAGGTGTCTAAAGAGATGTTCTCTTTTCCGTTGTACCTCTTTTCCATTCTGGCGGTCATAAGCCAGTTGAGAGTGTTTCCTTGGGTGTTGGCATGCTTGAATGCTGTGGTAAATTTCTTGGTGAACTCGGTCATTGTTCCGAGTGAGAGAGTGGTGGTGGTTCCAGCAGTGAGAGCGTCAAGGGCGGCATGTCAATAGGTAGAAGCCCAGGTAGTGGCCGTTCCTTTTGTCATGTAAGAAAGGGCAAATGCTACTTGCTTGGCGTCAGTGTTATAGATTTCCTCGTTAATGAGGAGATAGGTCATGATGGAGGACATCCATACATTGGTTTTGTCATAGTTTCCGTCGAAGGCCTTGGGGGTGCCGAGACGGAGTTCAGAGGGTTTCAAGGTAGAGGACGTTCTGAGAGGAGTGGGAGGGACAGGAGGATAAGGGTTCGGTGGTGGGAAGGAACCAAAGGGTGGCGGTAGACGAGAGATAGGAGTGGGAGAGGGAGGAGTAGGAACGCAAGGAATAGAGAGAGAAACAGAGAGATTCTGAGCTAGTTCTTGATCGGCAAGGAGTTCCGCTTCAGAGGAGAGCGGGATGTCTTGATCAAAGAGGTGGATTGAGGGGTTGTCCTCAGATGAAGATTCTGAGGTGGAGGGGGCAAGGGATGGGTGATGAAGGCCCCATAGACTAGGTTGTAGTCGAGAGTTTGAAATGGTGGCGGCTTACAACGATGGTAGCCGGTAGAGAGATACTCTTGAGCTTTTGTTATGCTTGGACTGGGTAGGTACGAGCGTAGCCTTTGTTAAGCAAGAACGAGGAAAGTGTTGAGTCAAAAGCACAACAAGGGCTTATAGAAGTAACGTCCTTCGGAGTAGGATGAAGACTACAAGAATCAAGGAGCTCGTGTGGGGGTCCACATGAGGTTCAAGGTGTTGGGCTGATACCAACAGGGTAAAGGGTTCAAAGGGTCAAAGGGTGACCACAAGAGCGATAGATTGTACAAGGTATACAAAGGAGCTCAAGAGTAAAGAAAGTACATGGAGCGATAAGCGAAGGGTTATATACTACATGGAGGAGAAGTTCAGGGCAAGCATAGAATACAAGAGAAATAGATAGAATGTGAAGGAAGGTATGCAATGACTAAGCAAGTGGAGTATTGTCGGGACACCGATGATAAGGAACTGGAGATAAGGGAAGTCATCGCGGATAATGAAATAGTGTCTGTAGTACTCGTGTACAAGGTAAGCGAAGAAGAAAAGAGAAAGTCGTAACAGCAGGTCTCCTGCAATCTCATCACAGATCTCCCCGCTTCCACTTCTTCTTCCTTCAATTCTTTTCTAGTCGTGGTGGACCACGGCCTTACTAAGGGGGTAATTCTCTGCCCTATGAAGAAGACCATTACTGCTGAAGGCATCTCTTCACTTTTCTTTCACAAAGTCTATCTCTGCTTCAGCCTCTATGACAAAATCATCCCTGACAGCAGTTCTCAGTTTGCATCCTCCTTCGCTCAAGAGCTAGGACGACTCCTGAACTATGACATCTCCCTCTCCACTGCATACCATCCTCAATCCAATGGAGAAACAGAACGAGTCAACCAAGAGGTTGAAACTTACCTTCGCATTTTCAGCAGCAATAACCCTTTCTTGTGGGCAGACAAGAATTCCCATGCAGAATTCACTCACAATCACTGACCTCATTCCGTCACCAGCAAATCCCCATTGTTACGACTCTCTCTTTTCTTATTGCTTACCTTGTACAATGTGTATCTTGGACAGTATTCTTTTTCCACAATGACTCATCCTTATCTCCATTCCTTCCATCGGAACTCCGACGGAACTCCACTTACTTAGTCATTGTACACTTCCTTCATATTCCATCTCTTTCTCTCACATTCCATGCTTGCCCTGAACTTCTCTTCCATGTAGTATATAAACCTTTGTTTATCGCTCCATGTACTTTCCTTACTCTTGAGCTCCTTTGTATAACTTGTACAATCCATCGCTCTTGTGGTCACTCCTTGACCCCTTGAACCCTTGACCCTGTTGGTTTCTGCCCAATACCTTGAACCTCATGTGGATACCCCACGAGCTCCTTGATCCTTGTAGTCTTCATCCTACTCTGAAGGACATTACTTCTATAAGACCTCATCGTGCTTTTGACTCGACGCTCTCCTCATTCTCACTTCACAAAGGCTACGCTCATACCTACCCGGTCCAAGTGTGACCTAAGCTCAAGAGTATATCACTACCGGCTACCATCGCTGTAACCCGCCACCATTTCGAACACTTGTCTACCACCTAGTCTCTGGGGCCTTCGCTGCCCATCTCCTACCATCTCCACCTCAGAAGACTCATCTGAGGAAGACCCTCTGATCCACCTCTTTGACCAAGATATCCCGCTCTCCTCTGAAGCGGAACTCCTCGCCAACCAAGAACTAGCCCAGAACCTCTCCGTTTCCCTCTCTATTCCCTGTGTTCCTACCCCTCCCACTCCCACTCCCACCTCTTGTCCACCACCATCTTTCGGTTCCTTCCCACCACTGAACCCTTATCCTCCCGTCCCTCCCACTCCTCCTAGAATGTCCTCTACCACAAAACTCTCTGAACTCCGTCTCGGCACTCCTGAAGCCTTCGATGGAAGCTATGACAAAGCCACTGCATGGATGGCTACTATCATGACCTATCTCCTCGTTAACAAAGAGATCTATTCCATCAACGCGAAACAAATAGTGTTTGCCCTTTCCTACATGACAAAAGGAACGGCTGCTACCTGGGCTTCTACTTTTCGACAAGCTGCCCTTGATGCCCTCACTGATGGAACCACTACCACCCTATCCCTCAGAACATTCGCCAAGTTTACAAAGAAGTTTACCTCAGCATTCAAACACGCTAACACCAAAGGAAACTCCCTCAACTGGCTTATGATGGCCAGAATGGAAAAGAAGTACAACAGAAAGGAGAATGTCTCCTTAGATAAATATGTTGCTGACTTTGCGAATCATACCTCCATCGCCAAAGTAACCGACCACTCAGTCCTCATCAAACTCTTCAATGCTGGAATATCCACTGGACTCATGTGCAACATCCAGATGATGGAAAAAACTCCTACCACTATTGAAGAATACATCGCAAAGGCCCAGCCCTTCCAAAGCCAGTATGAACATGTCCAAGAACTCACCAAACGAGGAGGAAAGATACACCCCTTCTGCTACTATCCATCGCAGAGAACGAGACCCCAACACCATGGACGTTGACACTATCCACATCTCTAAGATGACTCCCAAAGAATGCCAGTGTTACATTAAAGAAGGACGCTCCTTCCACTGCCGAAAGACTGGTCACTGATCTGGTGACTGCCCCAACTTTCCCTCCGCTTCTTCCTCTACCAAAGAACGAAAGGTTCAAAAGGTCGAAGAAGAACTCCCTTAACTCCAAGAGATTGATGATGACAACAATAAAACCACTGTTAGAAAAGTTTCATTTTCCTGCCCTTCACAGGATTTTTGAAAAGGAGATCACAGTCAATGTGAGTCCCTCCTATTGCTACAGTTGCTCCTGTACTAGTATTGAATTCATCTAGATCAATGCAGATTCACATTCAACTCATTGATCCTTTGCATACTATGAAAGTTGTCAACATTCACGCCCTGGTTGATAGTGGGCCGATATCAACTGCATCAACTGGCAGTTCATTCGAAAGAACTCCCTCCCTACCATGAAACTAGATGTCCCCATTCACGTATGAAACGCTGACCAATCCGCCAGCAAAAAGGTGAGATTTGATTCACCTGCACCCTCTTCACCAACATTGAAGGAATAGCCCACAAACTCCTTCTCTACATCATGAACTGCGGATGTGAAAACGTCATCCTAGGACTGCCTTGGCTCCGAGCAGTCAACCCCTCCATTGACTGGACCTCCCAGATCCTCTCCATCCCCAAATCCTCCAACCAATCCGCTGAATTCTACCAAACACATGTCACTGATCAGAAACGACACAACTTCTTCTTCATCAAAACCACCTGTTCCTGCCCTAACCTTGCCATGTCAACGTCAGCTCAGTATATGACAGTCAACTCTATGAATACCTCAAGAATGAAACTGAACAACAGTACATGCACCGTGCCCGCCAGAACTATGCCATTTACTGCATCATCTGCTGCGGCTCCTATTACCTTCCCAATAACTCTCCAGTCATCGCCAAGTTAACCACTGCTACAGAACTCACCGCAGCCGCTGAGAAAGCCAAACCCAAGATCACCTTACCAGCCGAATACTCCAATTACACATTAGTCTTCTCTAAAGAAGCTACCGATCACCTTCCCCCATCACAATTTTATAACCATGAGATCACCCTTAAAGACTCCTTCTCTCCGAAGATTGGAAAGGTCTATTCCCTCTCTCCCACCAAACAGAAGGCAACAGAAGACTTCCTAGATGAGAACCTCACTGCTGGAAAGATCTACCCTTCGAACTCCCCCTAAACCTCCTTCTTCTTCTTCATCAAAAAGAAGGATGGCAAGCTATGCCCTTGCCAAGACTACCACTACCTAAATGAACATACTGTTTGGGACGCTTATCCACACCCGCTGATCTCTGATCTCATCGATAAGCTCAAAGACACTAAGGTCTTCACTAAGTTTGATGTCCGATGGGGATACAACAATGTCCGGATTAAAGACGGACACCAATGGAAGTTGGCCTTCATTACCACAAAGGCCTTTTCGAACCCCTTGTCATATTCATTGGCCTCTGCAATTCCCCTGCCACCTTCCAACATTTCATGAATGACTCCTTCCACAACATGATTGCAGAAGAATGGCTTGTCATCTACATGGATGACCTTCTCATCTTAACCCCCGACAAAAGCTACACACGAGGAATGTACTAAACGAGTTCTCCAATGCATGCAAGAACTCGACCTCCACTTGAAACTTGAGAAGTGCCAATTTGCCACCGAAACAGTGGAATACCTTGGCATGATTGTAGAACCTGGCCACATCGCTATGGACCCCGTCAAACCTATACATAGTACAATTGGAACATTTTACTTAACTCCGAGTCTGTTCTCACCATGCAAATGACAAGCAAGGTTTCAGCCAGCGCCAGCCGGCACTTTCCAAGTTATTGTACTTGTAGTACATACTGGTATGAGTGTTAAGATTACAGGATATTAGATGGCAAGAGAATGCTGGGTAGCTAATGTTAGAGCTACTAACATGTGACACAGAGTGATGATGGAACGTGACTTGGTAGTGCAGAGAACAACTCTGCTACAAATACAACCATGTACAGTAAGAGAATGAGTCTGTAGATGAGTGAATGAAAAAGTGTAGTGAAAAATGAGTAACTCCTTCATAGATCAAAACACGTTGAGAGATTGAGCCTTCAAAGTTCAGGGGGCCATCTTCAGAGGTAGTAAGTCTGAGGGTAACACTGAACAGGACTGATGACTAACCCTTGATTACTGTAATCAGTGATTTTTGTAATCATTGACCCTTGATCCCTTGACCCTTGAACACATGATTAACTTATTAACACCTGACTAGTTGATTCTAGACTCACTAACCTTTGACTCAACACTCAACACTCTTCACTCTTGATCCTTGATTCTTAATCCTTGACTCTTGAAATTACTAACTTTTAACTCTTGACCCATGACCCTTGACCCATGACCCATGACCCTTGACCCTTGACCCATGACCCTTGACCCTTGACCCTTGACTCTTGACCCTTGACCCTTGACTCTTGACCCTTGACCCATGATCCTTGACCCTTGACCCATGACCCTTGACCCTTGACCCTTGACCCTTGACCTTGACTCTTGACCCTTGACCCTTGACCCTTGACCCTTGACCCATGACCCTTGACCCTTGACCCATGACCCTTGACCCATGACCCTTGACCCTTGACCCTTGACCCATGACCCTTGACCCATGACCCTTGACCCTTGACTCTTGACCCTTGACCCATGACCCTTGACCCTTGACCCTTGACCCTTGACCCTTGACCCTTGACCCTTGACCCTTGACTAGGGTCAAATGCTATTTCCACTAGGGTTAATAGGGTTAAATCCATGGTTCAATGGTTCAATCATCTGTGGTACCGCAGATGGGAAACCATATAGTTAGAATACGATGGAAGTGGAGGACCAGGACCAGGACGATGAATACAAGGAAAGCGACGACGACGTGGTGGTAGTGAAGGGGAATGGAAAAGGGAAAGGGAAAGGGAAAGCAAAGGGCGCAGGTAAGGGGAAGGCAAAAGAGAAAGGGAAGGCGAAGGCGAAGGACAATGCGAAGGGGAAGGCCAAAGCAAATGCGAAGGGGAAGGCGAAAGGGGAGGGGGACGATGACATCATCTCCTTGTCCAGCTCCTCTGAAGTGTAGTCGGTATACATCGGTAGCAATGGACTCGTCGTCTTTGTATCGACTTCACACTGCGTATATGTAATTTTGTGGGCATTTCACATGGGTTCAGGGAGTACATAATAAGTTGGCCAACTACATATCCAACACTCCGTACCATTCTGAAGCCAGACCACAGCTCCATTTCTCTCCAGTATCATATATCACCTTGATCATAACGACCCATTGCCAGGGGTGTGTGTAGCTGCTTCCCATCCACGTATCCTGGGTTCCATGACACTGAGCAGACACCGAGTGCTACTGCTCGGTATAATATATTGCCTCGTGGGTAATGCACCAATAACAGGGATATGTATATAACATTGCCACACATGGTTCACGCATTCTATGACACCGAGCGCACACCGAGTGCCACTGCTCGGTGTTATATATAGTGTGCAATGTACTACTCGGGATGTAAATGATAATATCTCGTTCACACATCGCCTACTGTGCAATGTCACCAACACCCACTATCTATATAATACCTTATAATACCTTCTCATCTGTGTATCATGCGTTCTATGTCACCGGGAAGACATCGAGCGATACCGCTCGGTGTTCATTCCGTGTCGTATAATGCCTTGTGCACAACGTTCCAATACATTGGATGTGTGTATCACCTCGAGTACATGAATCATGCATTCTATGACACGGAGTAGACACCTAGCACATCTACTCGCGGTATCTACTCAGTGTTGTATAATGTACTATCTAAGATGCATAATCCTCGTGCGTGGTGGACCAATACCCTGGATGTATATAAGACCTTCTCATCTATGTATCACACGTTGTATGAAGCCGGGCTGCAATCAGAGACCATTGGGCTACTCCACGTATTCGTAAGCCGATTGTGTGTCACAGGTCATGTTTGACCATGTGGCATTGTCATGCATCGCGTCGTGTACAGTACAGCCTTTCTTTCCCTTAACCACACAATCTGCATGAACTTCTACACTACCCACCACACGTTCCACCACCCCCCTCACCGTGTCCGACTACTACTGGCGACGAAGCACACCGACTAACATGCACCTGGACTACATCATCCAGGTGGTATACACCGTGCACGGATTCAACGATGTTCGATCACGTAATGCGCCAATAATGTAACGGCACTTTGTCAATAGGTTCTGGGTACATTTACGTCATACACACCGTATCCGACGTCGCGAGGCCTGCGCATGCTTTTAGTTTCAATTCATTTGTCACGCGACAATCGCCTTTGCAATGACACGTGAACACCGGATAGGTATATAGCAGTCACATTGTCCACGTAACCGAGATGGCATAACTACCATTGACGAGAAGGACCAGCTACTTTATCAGACGAGCAATCCTAATTTGGATAACTGGGGTCCTATCCTCGGCGGCAGGGTTTGGCAATGAGTGAGGTGTGAAATAAAATGATATTAATGTACATATTTATCACTTTTCTAATATTTACTATACTTGTCAGTCACACGAGGTGACTGAACCAAAAAAAATGAAGCTGACCTAACTGGTCAACGGCGCTGTACCAGTAGGGTCAGCTTCGAGAAAAAGGGGTGAGACAATACGACTCACGGTTCTCAGCAGTACAACTGTTCGTGTCTCGCACAGCTGCACCGACCTTGGGAAGGGCAGACCGATCAACCTAGTGCTCATCTTTCCAGATGGCAGCCTTGAGAATGATCATCCATACATCGGTCCCAGAATGCTGAGCGTCGTAAGATAGCTACCCTTGGACGTCTGGACCTTGAGCGACATGGCGTGCGATCGGACGTGAGACGTAATGTACGCGATCGCCTCCTGCGCGGCCTCGCCAAGCTGGGACGTGTTGGAACAGAGTCCGTCGAGTTCCATAATGACAGGCACGGGAATGACGACGGTCCATCGCAGCGATTCGACGATCGAGGCCACGATTGATAATGATGATAGAATAATGTTTGTATCGAGAACGAGGATGCTATAGCCGGGGACAACGTTCAGCGTCGGAGCGGTAAACCGGGGTGGATGGGGGGAGTCGTTGAGCAGACGCAAGCAAAGAGCGCAAATATCGTCGTCGAGCCTGCAAATCGTTGAGTTCACACTGACAACGGTTCAAAGATGTCATCTACCTTGAGTGCTTTCACCTCTTCCGAATCCTCTTCGTCGTCCTCACCTTCCGAAGATTCGTCCGCTTCCGCATCGTCGACGTCAATGTCCATTGTGTCGTCGGTCCACCTCCGGCCCCTACGTCGAATTTCCTCCTGTTCTCGTTCATGACAGTCCTCGTCTCTCCATTGCATACTTTCGCTTCCAACACGTCATCCACTTTCCACTCACGCATTTCCTTCCACCCACGCGAGACCGTCGACGAGCCCCGCCAAGTTCACTGCAGTGCGCGTAATCCTTATCCATAGCTGCGTCAATTCATTACCGCGATCGTCTGCGTCCTCGTCTTGGATTATGCCATCGGTGAGTTGATCTCCTTCCTCGGTGTCCAATACTTCGATTTCCACGCGACGATCTTCTCCTCTCTTCCAGAATCCGCGCTCAAACACCTTACGTGCAACCCATTCCATCCCGCGCATGCACCAGTTCTCGGGAAGTGGTGGAGCGCAGCCGCTCGTAAGCATCACCCAGGGTGGTAATCATGGCGGCGACAGCCATGCGGTAACGTGCGACGCCGAGAGCTTCAAGCCAGCCAGCACGGAAGGACTTGAGGGTAGGCTCCTCGAGGAGACCCGTGTAGAAGGTGTAAGCAAAGTAAATGAAGTCCTGGAGGTGCTCTAGCGCGAGCGGAGAGGCAAAGGAGGCGTGACGGAGGGCCTCGAGTAGTCTATGAAAGGCATGGGTCCAGAGTCTAATGCACTTTGTCGGGATGACGCGCAGCGAGGTGGGCACGGAAGGTGCGAGTGAGATTTCCATTAAATTGTGCATCATATCAGCGAGTCTAGAGATATGAGGCAATGAGGATGGGGCGAGGGGATAGAGAGAGAATTGGCTTACTGTTTATGGTCGGAAATGAGTTTAAGCCACTTTTGCTGTTCGGGTTCCTCGTTAGAGACATCGCGGGCACGCGCGTGCAAAAGAAAGCGAGATTCGTCTGAATTTTCGTCCACGTTGTAAGAATCTTGAATCCAAGTGCGGAGATGCTGCGATAGAGCTTCCTGAGCTGTACAGCGAAAGCGTTGTTTCCGGGCTCTTCGCGAGGTCTTGCGTCAAAGAGAGCGGAAGAGGCGGAAGAATTATCGGTGGTGCCCGAGGAGAGGTGAAGGACGAAGAGGCGATGGAGTGGGCGTACGAAGAAGTGGAGGAGGCAGAGACATGATCGGCGGATGTCTTTGGGGTAGAGCTGGGCCTTGATCCGTTGGATGGTTTGGCGAGGACGGAGAAGCGCACGGGGTCGTCCTTGCGGTGGTCGAAGAGACGCTGGTGAGAAGGGGCGGATTTGCGTGGGAAGTAGGAGCTGCTGGTTGCGTCTGAGACGGGTTCTGTGTCATGTGTGCGTCGGGGGGGGGGGGGGGGGGGGGGGATTGGATCTGTGTCTGGGTTCTATGGCTTGTTGTGGTGCTGCTTCGAGGGCTGCTGCGCGCGGCTTGTAGGTGATATTTTGAGACGACGGATGAGTTCGTCTGGATCTGCCTCTACGCGAGGTGCGACGACCTGTGGGTTAGAGTGGGGTTTCCTTGGGGAGGTGCTCGGGGACGGCGGGGGACGTTCTGAGCATCTGGTCGCGCTGTGTTGGGTGGTGAGTATGATGGGCTGGAATGAAGTAGAATGGGACGTACTTTGCGTTTTTGCGCTGGAATGCGATCATACGTTCTGCAAGGTCGGTTGGTTGAGCGACGTCGCGACGCTTTAAATGTACCTCCTGAGCCCTCGGTGCATCTCATTCACCTCCCAGGTCCTCTACCCCATTGGTTTGGTCTGCGGCAGCATGCCTGTCTCGTGTGCTTGGATTCGACGCAATCGTCTTGTCGTTGGCACGTTCTGAGCGTTTCGGTTCACTCTCCTGACTTTTCAGCACACCCCGAGTATTTTGAGACGACGGATGAATTCGTCTGGATCTCTACGCGAGCTGCGACGTACGACCTCACTCACCAAGCCTCACGCGCATTGTTAACTCGCTTTTTTCATCAAGTATGCCTACATACATTTACTCGCGACTTGATACAACGGTCTCTGGTCTGCGCCTGATCTCAAGTACACGATCAGTCACGCTCGGGAGTGAAACCTAACCAACTACACAAAAAAGGGGACGCACAGATTGCGGGATGGTGCGCCAACACCAACCGGGTCCAGGTCTCAGATCCAAAATGTTCGTTAGGCAATCTGATTACGTACTCAATGTTTGCAGCGTCCATCTGGGAGCTAGTTGCCTGTCGTTCCCCATCCCTTCGATCCATCCACCTTAACTACCCCTTTCCAATCATCGGAGAGTGTCTATTTTGTTTGTTGACTGATGGGGCTTGCGGGTCTAGGGGTGCCCGGAGGGCCGTGGAATGTCATCTTACAAGCGTTCTATTACATGTCTCGGGCAAATGTATTTCCATTTCGGGTATTTCCTTATCGGGAATGTGTATATGAACTCGCATAACACAATAAGTCGAACGGGTCCACACGTAAAACAATGGAACATGTGCACCCGCGGTTAATTAGGTAATGTGGGTGGTCGCTTGGTATATATAAACCTGCCAATCGACCGAACCGTGTACACCCACAAATGACGAGCCTCCACTTCCCCGAAAGTGTTCCCCTGAACGAAATGGTTCTACGACTGGTTGCCATGCGTCGCAGAATTCATACATTCGGGGACGATCGTAGTTTTGGCATCATCGTTAACGATGAGATCGAGGGACAGTTTCCAGTGCACTACTTGGATCACATCCGACGCTTCTTTTGGAGAGAAGACTGTCTTCGTATGGTTCTGCAGTTCTACAACACGTGGCGTGATATCATGATGACGGCGAGTATGGGATGCGGACCAAGAAGCGGAAAGGTGCGAAGAAGAGCAACCGACGAGGACGGGGAAAGAGATAGGAATAGGGAATGTGAATGTGAATGTGACTGGAGAAGGAGAGGGGGAGAAGACTGGGAACAAACGTACCCTGGATATCTACATGAGCTTCTACATTGTTGGGATATGTACACTACTCCAACGGAAATAATTCCACTGCTCATATCCTAACAACACACACATAAGCACCTAGGATTGCCATATCCATACATGCTAGCTTCCAATCCATATCCCATGCATTCTGTGACAGTAGGCTATATAGTGTGCAGCGTCTGCTCGGTATCATATATCGCCTCATTTGAACTATATCGAGTCTGCGCTCTATTAGAGCTGGCGCTGCTGCTCGGCGTGCTATATCGCCTCGTGTGTGCTATATCGATTCTTTATATATATGTACGAGCTTCCAATCGATGTCCCATGCGTTCTATGACACCGAGCGCGACTACTCGGTGTCTGCTCGGTGTCGAATATCGCCTCATTTGCACTGTAACGCTTCTCTATATGTATGTAATACCTTCCGATCCATGTCCCACGTGTCCTATTACAGCGAGAAGTAGCGCTCAACTTCTGCTCGGTGATATATATATATATCACCTACCTTGCACCATTTCTATACGCTATATGTACCCGGTAGCCTCCCCCACTTGTCCCATGGTGTCTTCTCAGTGCCATATGTCACCTCAGTTGTGGCATTTCTGTACCACGTATGTACCTACCGGCTTCACATCGGCTTCACGCACTTATTTTCCTTGTGTCCCATATACATACTCCATACCTTCCACACGTTGAATGACACCAGACACAACCCCTCCGTGTCGGTGTCAGACATCACACTTCGTTGGTACCATGCCATGCCCACTACAGCGTTGCGCAGAAGCTGTTGGTAATGCTATACATACATTGGATTCGAATGACACGTGCCCTTCCTGACCTATACAACTTTGACCAACAGGAATTTGATGTCGCACACAGGTCCCCTATCCCACCACTCTCCTTCCCCAAGTTCCTCAGCTGCATTGGTCACATTGAGCGGACATGTAGCACTTCTACCTGGTTGGAAAGTGAATATTATGATCTATGATGCACATATGTGTTGTCTATATTTAGTACTGCATTTCAGTCATTCATTGTATAACAAAACTGGAGAACCGTATTCACTATTCACAGTCCTCTGTGCCCTTTCCTCCTGGCTGCCACCACTTCCTCCATCGCCGATTCGAATACATCATGATGGAAACACACAGAGCACATCACCCTTCTCCTCCAGCTCCTGTGCACTTTTGATACCAACACCCACCCTCTTCCTGCGGCGTGACTCCCTCTCCCGCCTCCTCTGCCACTTCTTTTTGACCACTCCCTCCAGCAAATATGCTCCATCCCCCATTCCTTGCTGTGCGGTCACCGCCTCAGGCTGCTTCACATCAGCTGTCGCTTTCTGCACAATTCCTTCCTCACCAACTCCTCTCAGATGCTAGTGGACCATTGCTCACCTGTTGCAGCACAATCTCCGCAGCCCTGCGTTTCCCCTCTGCCTCCTCTGCTCTCCTCCTCACTGCTTTCATTCGCCTTTCCTTTCGCTCTGCCTTGCGGGTCTCTGCCTTCCTCCTGGCAACCACCACCATCTCCTCTCTCACCACCGCCTCCATCCGCCGCCGCCGCTCGAACGCCTTCCTCTCAAATGTTTCTACATCCTCATCCTCATCGCTGCTCTCCCACAGTTGCTCCTTTGTCCATGTCGTCATGTCGTCAGGGTTGTATGTAGCAGACATGGGCATCTTACCGGACGGCATCAACATACCACGTAGCCATTTTATTCGACTCATATTCAGCTTCCGCCTGAGTTTAAATCTCCGTCCATTCAATAGACCAGACTAGATTACCTTATATACGTACAAGTGGTGACTGGCGAACAGCTTCCGAAGGTTACGACCACAGGCAATGCAGCAATGCAGCAGAGCTCTCACGAGGTGGTTTCACCTATCACGTGTTTCAAAAGTGTACATGTCAGATTCTCGTTCTGCCTGTAGGTTTATGGAGGTGAGTCATGGGGTCGTGGAACCTCTTGGCCAGGCTAGTGGTGATTTATAATGATGTCTCACGTGCTTGGTGCTCAGTGCTCAGCGTCTATGGTCTTGCAAGTGTTACTATACATGACCTGTGCGTTCTATGACACGTAGCACTCGTGCATCATTAACAAATACACATGAGTCCATACAGACTCTGTGCATGTTGTATGCCAATACAATATATGATCTTACAAGTGTTCCATGACACTGCTCGGTGTCATAGATCGCCTCATTTGGGCCCTATAAATATATTGGGTGTGCATGCTAGCTTCCCATCATTGTCCCATGCGTTCTATAACACCGAGCACTACTACTTGGTATTTGCTCGGTGTCTTACATCATCTCGTTGAGACCGTATACATACTCTGGATGTGCCACGCTAGCTTTGTACCCTCGTCCCATGCGTTCTATGACACCGAGCAGTAGCGGTCGGTGTCTGCTCCGTGCCATATATCACATCGTTTGTAACACATCGATACCCCATATGTACCCACCAGCTTCCACTCCATGTCCCATGGGTTCTATGACACCGAGCAGTAGCGTTTAGTGTCTGCTCGGCGTCATACATCCCCTCGTGTGCAATATCCTGTATGTACCTGCGTCATAAACTACCTCATTCGTATCACTCCACACCCACTACTACGTTGCGCAATATTTGTCGTGATTGTGATACATACATTAGATACGAATGAACGACCCATGTCACTCTTGACCTATACGAATGTGGCCAAGATGGGTTTGAGGTCGCACACCGGTCCCCTATCCCACCACTCTCCTTTCTCAAGTTCCTCCACTGCGTTGGCCACTTTCAACGCAGTTTTCAGTCTCGCGATTATCTTTGCTGCGTGCTTCTCTTCACCCGAAATCTCCTTCATCATTACATCGTTGTCGTCCATAGACGGCGTTGCGCTTTCCTCCTCCTCACTGACGTAGTTGCGTGCGCCCTCGCTCAGCGCAATGAGGGCTACCAATGGTCTCCGATAGAATGTCCCTACGTAACATGGATTAGGATTGCAACACATTGGGATATACCGTTGCCACTTACTGGATGTGTCCTGCGCAAGGACGGGGAGCCCTATCACCATCCACGTGATGTATCGACGTACGGACGGATGTGTCGCGTTTGTCGACACCTTGTCACGCTCGTATTCGGCGTCCTTCCCTGGCATTTTAGAGCTGTCGTAACGGAGTGACAGCTCTGTCAGGTGCAGCGTGGAGTACGATATGAAATGACCCCCGGATGTCATCCCATTCTGTGGGGTATATACCATGTGCTTGCTGCCTGGGGGCTGGATCCTGTGCAGCGCTCGTGTGGTTAGCTCGTCGACCCACTATGTAACAAGTGGCTTACAGTGTATCGCCTCTAGCAAGAAGCAGCGTCCCGACAGGAACGTCGGGAGCCTCTGACCCAAGTGATGCAAGAAAGAGTGTGTCCCATTTCGAATATAAAGCGGTCGTGCTTTTCGATGAGTCCGTGGGCGTGTCGAGGTACGCCCAGATCTTCGTCCCAGAGCGGACGGTGACATATGTGCAAAGGCCGGATGCGTCGTGGTGTGGATGTGTTACGAACCCACCATGTGTCATGATATCCCAGCCTCGAACCCTCTCAGTATCGCCTGAAATCGTCTGTACCCCACAGTACTTCTTGCCCTTGTTCTTTCCAGTTTTAGGGAGATGGTGCAAGTTCATGGTGGCGGCCTTCACGTTAACGTTGTCTGATATCGGCCTGAATGATGTGTGAGATAGTAGGCCTGCATGCATATTAACCAATAGGTCTCACCTGACGAATATCGGTACATCTGGCTGGTAGTTCGGGAGGTCGAGGAGGTTGAGGCATTCGCATTCGTCGTCCGCCAATGTGAAGAATTCTTCCATCGTCATATCACGATGCATGTGAGATTCGTCATCGTCGTTTTCGTTTTCGTTTTGGTGGTCCTTGTCCTCGCCTTGGTGACTCGCACGCAGGTTGGCATCTACGATTGTATCAGCCATGTCCGTTGTTCCTTCATACCCCGTAGACAGAAATACATGCCTAAAACAATCACTGGCTGTGATACCGTCGGTCTAAACAGCTTGATGTCGCTCAGGGTGAAGTCGAGCGTGGGTGTCGGCTCCCATCCTCGTACCAATACAGCACACCCTTTTGAGATGGCGTCCTCGACGGCCTTCGTCAGTCGATGTATATCTCGGGTATCTCGGTCATTGTAGTGCAGTTCGACGACCATGGGGCGGTTTGCACCATATGCGCAATCTTGGGCGCGAGGAGCCTTGGCCATGCGTTCAACGATCTTGCGGTCCTTGAGGATGGATTTATTAGTAGTGCTCGAACATGATATGCTTATATTACACGCACCATCGCACTGGACCACGGGATGCGAGTCGTGACGTGGATGTTGGGCCACTCCAATTCCGGTGTGTCTTGTGGACAGGTGAGGCCCGTGAGCAACGATTGCATGGCGGATGTGGCTGCATTTCGTGTGAGTTATTTGGAAACCGCGGTAAAATGTTCAACTCACTTTTTCGACGTTTGGGCTCCGGTGAACCCGACTCCAAAAGAGCTTGGCCGACTCCTTCGTCTTCGGCGGTGGACTGCTCCTGGTCTGGGTTCGCCTTTCGTTTACCCTTTTCGATCCCAGCGCTCTGCTACGTGAGGATTACCTGTAAATACACATTGAAAGGTGAGGGAAATGTGGGTATCTACTCACCTGAGAATGCCGTAGCATTTGCCTGATTTCCTCTGACGAGGCCCTCCCTATCTTTCTGGGCGGGACGTGCGTAAAGTGTTCCTTTGCTTTGGGTGCTGGACGCCGAGTACGAACACTGGGCAAAACCTGCTGCATACCGATACCTCCTTCGTCTTCTACGGTGGACTGCGTCGAGTCTTGCATTGCCTTCCGTGCTGAACGCCGTGTGCGGACACTGGGCAGCACCTCCTGCACACGGACACCGTTCTCAACTATTGTAAGCACATGCATAAATGCCACTCACGGAGGATGCTGCCTTCGAACTGGCAGCCATGCCTTCCGCCCATCTACGCATCGATGGCAAGTCCTGTGGCACATAAAAAACGGTTTGAATATCGCACGAGCATTCGGAATACCCACCTGGTCTGTGCCCGTGATTCCTAAGACATCTTTGAGCGTCTTGTGCACGACGTCCAACAAATATTCCGACTCTCCCAGACCAAGTTTCACTCTTGTTGCGATGACTTGCGATTCGTGTTCGGCAATACCGAGCACCAATTGGATCCCTTGCATGCCACACGGAGCGACATACAGGGTCTCTCCAAAGATGTCCAGTTCCATCGCCTCTTCCGGCACCCATCTTGCCCAACCACCTGATTTATATATCCAGATATTCTCCTTACCTGAATATATATCCCCACTGCGACTTCCATCGGCAGGGATGGATGGGGCTGCCTCCGTGCCAAAAGTGGCATTCACGGAGATTGGGAAAGTCGTGTCTGGAACGTGGGGTTGAAAGACGCACTGTCGTGATCCCGTCATATCGAGTGTGCTAGGAGATGGTTTGAGTTGTACGTGGTTGTTGGTTGGGGTTGGGGTGCAAGCGATCGTGTGTGTGACGCGACGCGTTATTTGTTCATGCGTGTCACGCTTGTCACAAGCTATATCTGTACCCAATGGCTGTGTCGATTGTGGTATATACTACAGCTACATTACACTACAGAATATAAGGGTTCCGTATGTCCATTAGCCAGCGTTTGAATACAATAGCGAACGTGTCTGCCAATGTACCCATGGTATTGTCATGGAACCGCAGCCAGATACTCGTGTTTGGTGACCGCTCGACTTCATTGACGAAGTATGCAGGTGGCGCCCGTCCAGAGGGGTCGATTCGGATGCCGACATCCACCCTGCAAAAAAGGCATATTGATGGTTTTGCGCCGGTGTCCCTGGTTTCGCGTGCTACGAGGTGTTTCCAGGTCGTCAATACGAAGTCCATGAACTCTCCCCTGGCCCGTGAGCGTATGGGGGCAGCGCCAGACTGCGGGTTCACTATTTTATGTCGTAGATCGGCCGATCTTATAGGCGTCGGCTCCTTTTCTACGATTTCCCTAAATCCCCCAGGATCGACGATCAGGAATGATCTTATGGATACAACGGGGAGAACGCACCAGATCTCATCCAAGGTCATAAATGAATTGGTAACGTTACCCTTCCAACCCTCATTAGACGTTTGGTATGTGTGCATGACACTGATTACATTGCCCCCGATGATGAATACCCTCCATTCCCCTATTTGCTCGAGGCTCTGGACGTACTCTTGCGCCATCCAGAATTCGTCCTTGCCGGTGTGTGCGTTGAGGTATTCCCACGTGCGGCGGTATCTGCTGGCTGTGGGTAGTATGACATGTTCAGCGCACTCGCTATGACTACGCTTGAGAACCACGTCGTCTGGAATATCTTGTCCCATGCTCAAACGCACTGTCCGTGGTGTGTACGACCCGTGCAACTTGGCGATCATCTGTAAATGGCATACAGTTGTCCATTTCATCGACGCCCGACGCGCAAGCCTGATCGGAGGCCAGAAGAGCGTCTGCGAGGCGAGCTGAGCGACGTATGATTCGTACCGTGCGAGTTCGGCTGTGTCGAGGTGGTATGGATTACCTTCGCCCCTGTGGAGCTGTGTGATTGACATTGAAGATCGCATTGTAAATGAACGTACGAATGGCCGACAGAATAATCTATTCCTCCGATGATGCAGTCCACCGTGGCTAGCCTGTTCCATCCTTCGATGTGGTTTGGGGGGTCGAGAACGATGGCTCTGAAGTCTTGCCATCTCATGAACTGAACGTCGAATGCCTCGCCGTGCTCAAAGAGGTCCATCTGGAGAAATATCCATAGCTGTGATTTTGCGTCAATTCAATGTCCAGAAACTGGAAATATACTTACCCATTCTGTGATCAATACATTGACGTTGTCCTTCGTCGAGCCATTCTTGTACACTAATTCTGTCAGGTGTTTGATGGACTCGTAATGTGCTGGTGTTATATCCCGGGTTGTCCAACCAAGGTTCAAAACCACTTCTTTCTTCATCATCGCACGGCTCGGATCTGGTATGTACAGTATGTCGAATTTCCGGCTCTCCGATGCCTCGGCGTCATGGACCGAGAAAGCACTTGATGAACCGACGGATGTAGCGACGTCTGGCGTAACCCCCCACGGGTCCTGGATCCCAAATGACGACGTCGAATTCGAGACAGAGGCATTTGAAGCGACGTATGATGAAGATCGAATCCCGGATGGCCCTGCGACACCAGGAATTGGATCTGGCGTCGCCTCGACACACTCTCGTGGATCTTCATTAATCTGCATATCTTCGTCAGGGTGGTCTTCGTGATCGCCGTCATGCTGAAATTCTTCCTCGATGGGTCTGTGGCAGCAGATTAGTCTTGGCGGTTTTAGATCGCATGCAAAGTGGCATACTTACGGCATGGTAGCGTGCTCCTGAGGCGTGCCTGGTTTTGATTCAAGTCCGAGGCGCTTCAGTTCAGAGGCCGCCTTTCTGGAAGGTAGATACTGCAGAATCTCTTCCCTGGTTGGGTTGCGGGTTCTCTGACAACGAAGTGCACCTTCATCGAAGGCCGAACTCCCTGGACAGCCGGCAGAGCAGTTGGGATGGATGACGCGCGATGCTGAATGCCGTGCACATGCGCCTCCCTCCCTCCTCCAGAAAGGCATGATTCGATGCTTCATGCAGCCACACCTGTGAATACAAAGCTCATGGCCTACTAGCCTGACGTGTCGAGGGCCGTATCTAGATCTTGGTGGCATGGTACTCCTGAGCCTAGAAACGCGCGGCGTTGAATGTGTGGGTTTGGCACGTGATTTGGGCATTACATAATTCAACAAATGTGTGCCAGACACGTGACTATGTAATTCTTTGTGGGGTGTATATTGTTACACAGCGTCCTGACCTTTTTTCCATCACCACCACTGAGCCTCTACAACACGTCCAATGGCAACAATTCACTTCCCCAGCAGCCCTCCTGGTCACGTTAAGATGCGACAATTAGTTCAAATGCAGCGTGTCATTCAGACCCGCACAGATTCTCAGGTATTCTACGTCACCGCCAATGGAAGATCTGTAGCATCATTCCCTAACCACTACCTCGGTCACATCCAACGCTATTGTTGGAGAGAAGAATGCATTCGTATGGTGTTGCATTTCCATGACGAGGTGCAGATCCCCCGTGCATTGAGGGACAACCTACAAATGGTTTTGTGGTACATGGATAAGGTGTTCAACCGCCTTGTGGCAGATACCCAACGCGACATATGTGAGAGCGACATCTGTCATAGCAGGACCTTCAACTCTTATTTGAAGATCGAGTATTGGGTTGGTCGTCACGAACCTACTCATGTGCGGGAGTACCGCCGTTCAAGCAATCGAAACATCGATCGTAGCGATGTCGGAGAATGTGGTAAGTCTTTCGTACCATTTCAGGTTTGTTGAATTTGAACGCCACGCAGATTGGGAAGCGTATGATACTCGGCTGGGCCCTGTGTGGTCTGGGGCGAGAACACAGTATACGTTGCAAGGAGAGGGGTGGCAGGTGGAAACAGCGGAGCGACTTCTGACGGAAATGACAGGAGCCTACGACCCACCTTTTTACCGGGACAAAGACTGTAAGTATTCACTGTGTTGCAGTGTTCTACGATCATACTGATGCTGATTATGCGCAGTTGGTTATACATTCACAGAATCACTTGGAGATGATGTCAACAGTGCTACCGACACAGGAGACGAAGATGGGGAGTCCCTGAGCAGCGAGGAAGTTGGAGGAGCGACAGATGAGGGGTCGGCCTGGAAGGGAAGAAAGGCAGGAAGGCGACAGGCGACAAAGATTGGGAAGAAAAAGGATAAGGATAAGATGGAAGTGGAGGACGAGTACGAGTACGAGGAGGACAAAAACAAGGAAGGCGACGACGACGACGAGGTGGTAGAGAAGGGCAAGGGAAAAGGAAAGGGAAAGGGAAAGGGCGCAGGGAAGGACATGGGGAAGGCGAAGGACACTGGGAAAGGAAAGGCGAAGGCGACGGGGAAGGGGAAGGGGAAGGGAGATGACACCATTCTCTCCTCCTCAAGCTCTTCTGAAGTGTAGCCGGTATATGTCGGTAGCCATGATCTTGTCGTCAATGTATGGACGTCACACTGCATAAACATACTTTGCAGGAATTTGACATGTATTGAGTGAGTACAATATCATATTGCCTAAGTTGGCCGATGTATGACACCGAGCAGAGATAGAGCGCCACCGTTTGATGTCCATTCAGCATCATATCTCACCTCGCGTACAATGTACCTATACCATAGGACAAATGTATAACAGTCCCATCCACGTATCATGCAATGTATTACACCGAGCGGTACCATTCGGTGTTCTTTTGGTATGGTATAACGCATCTTGCGTAACACACAAATGCCCTGCATGTATATACAACCTTTGCATACATGGCAAATGCATTCTAAGACACCGAGCGCCTCTGCGTCGGTGTCCGCTCGGTGTTGTATATTGTATGTAATGTACTACCGGAGATATCATACCCTCTTGCTCGTAAATCTCATCCCGCGTAATGGCGCAATACCCTGCATGTATATAAGACCATCTTCCCGTGTTCTATGACGCTAGGGAGACACCTGCAATAGAGGGCATTGTTGGATATACTTCGGTGTGGTCATGTTTGGCCAGGTGGCAATGTCACGCGTCGTGTCGCGCACAATCTTTCCCTTCACCACAACGAGCAGAGCTCGCCCCTTCACCACAACATCTGAATCATCCTTTGCACCACACACCACTGTGCCGCAATCACTCAGCATGTCTGACTACTATTGGCAACGCAACACGCCAACTGCCATGCATATAGACTATATCATCCAGGTGATATACACCGTGCATCAATTCAACGAGAATATCTTCGAGATCAAGCAAACCAATGTTTACAATGGTGTGACCAAACATCGTGTCTTCATGCCACGATTCTACCACGACTTCGTCTTGAGGCATCTGTGGCGCCTCTATCTGCTCATCAAACTATATCAGAAATTCCACAAGCGTGCGGCAAAAAAGTACAAGGCCTTTCTCCCCCAGCTTTCCAAGATACTCGTGCATCTAGACAATGTCATGGAAGCCTTGATTCGTCCTGCAGCTGGGCTGTCCATCAACGAGGTTGCAAACTACCACTCTCGAAGTTTCGACGAATACCTCTCCACCGAGCTTCTCATAGGACGCCATGATTCTGCCATTGTTCAGGAATTCCGTGGAACATATGATATCAACATCGAGCGGATGGAGCCGGGTTATTTTTGCAAGTGTGCAAATCGCTGGGTATCAAACATCTTGTTGACATGACATGATCCTTTTGTAGACTGGACTGTATATGAACGTCAACGCATCGATACAGCCTTCGAAGGCTTGAAATACCAGTACGACGTTGATAATATTCCCACCGCAGACCTGCCAGAACTATGGGACATCGTCGTGGAACATTACGCCCGCCCGCTTGATCACGATTGGAGTACGCATTTCAGCTTCATTTATGTAGTCCTTGCTTAACAAATAGGGTGTTCATGTAGTATCAAGTCAGCTCGATCAGCACGCCGCTGGGAAACAAGAGGACGCAGAGCGAATCTTTAAGTCAATCAGTAAGCTATCCGATGCACGATATCTAAGAACAAGGGATGAACGCCAAACCATTCTGGCTCTGTAGGTTTGCAAGTGCAGTATAACCCTCACATGGTCGTTGAAACCACAGACGGGAGCAACGACGAAACCAGCAAGGATGCAGGCGGGGATATCAACGTCAACCTGCACATGAACGCCAGCAGCAATGGAGACGGTGTACCCGATTCGGATGATGCAAATTCACATTCCAGTGTTGCCAAGAGCCTGGCCATCGATCACAAAGGTTGGTACAATGTTTCACTGTGAATCTACAGACTCAGCTCATGGGCCAATCCTTCACAGCCATACATCCGAGGGATGCGGATAAGGAACCGGAGTCGATGGATCAGGCTACTCATACTCACACAGGTGTGTGTCGTCATTGCATCAGCTCGTGCATCTACCTAACCATGGGTGTATTCACAGACACGTCATGGGTATCGCTCCATTCCCCCTCTCCCAGAAGTCAGCTAATGCTGAGGACCAAACGAAAGCAGCGGGAGGATGAGGCTGAGGCTGAGGAGGTCGTGAGTATTCCACCGAGGAAGCGATCTGCAATGCCTGCGGCTCAGGCCCCTGCGGCCATCACTGCCTTCGACGTGGCATTGAGCATGCCATCCGCGTACAGTGAGTAGTATGAGTTGTAATATGTACCATACATTGCTTGCACATGTTGGAAGTGACGCTGAGGAACCTATCGACACTGTTCAAGCACCCACAGCCTGGACATTATCTGACTGGATGCTGGTATCGTATGCAAGCCTTGCCAATACATCTTTCAGGTCGCGCCGAACGGCTATAAAACGCTTCATACATGATTTACTAATACTCTGTAAGGCCACACAATGTGTCTATACATGCACCATGCGTTCTATGACACCGAACCTGTAGTTATCTGTGTTGCGAGATGCTTCATGTTCAATATACCCAATATTCGACAAGTGCACGATATCTGCTCGGTGTCCTAAATCGTCTTCTGGGTAATGTATTTATATCTACAAGCTATTTACTACCTTCGAATCACTGTATAATGCATTCGATTACACCGAGCACTACCGCTCGATGTCTGCTCGGTGTCGTTCATCACTTCCGGGGGAATACACAAACACCCACAAGCCGCGTAGACTGCTTGTTGACTTTCCTATTACACACAAATACTTGGACGTGTATTGTATGCTACACTATAGGATGTACGGATTCTGTGCATCCATGATCCAACGTTTGAATATCATCGCAAATGTATCCGCGAGTGTGCCCATTGTACCATCATGGAAGCGCAGCCAGATACTCGTGTTTTGGGACCGCTCGACTTCGTTAACAAAGTAGGCAGGCGGTTCCATTGCACATGGGTCGATTCGTATGCCGATGTCCATCCTGCAGAACATACATAAAGAAGGCTTTGCGCCGGTGCTTCTGGTTTCTCGTAACACGAGTTCCTTCCAGTTGTTCAAGACGAAGTCGAGGAACTCCCTCCTTCCTCGCGAGCGTATTGGGGCTGCACCAGATTGTGGATTCACGATCTTCCGCCGCAGATCGGTCATAGAGATTGGCTGTGGCTCTTTCCCCACTATTTCACTATATCGACATATTAGAGATTGAAATGTGACGAATGCAAACCGCAAACCGCACCATATCTCATCCAATGTAAGGAATGATCCGGTAACATCACCATGCCAACTACCGTTGGGTACTTTGTACGTGTGCATCACACTGATGACATTGCCACCAACAATGAATACTCTCCATTCGCCTAGTAGATCGAGGCTTTTGACATATTCCTGTGCCATCCAGAATTCATCGTTTCCAATTTGAGCGTTCAGGTGCTCCCAGGTAACGCGGTGACGACTTGCGGTTGGTAGGATGACGTGCTCACAACACTCGCTATGGCTACGCTTGAGAACCATATTCTGTGGAATGTCTTGTCCCTGTTTCAGACATATCGTGGTTGGCATGTACTCCCCGTGTAACCGGGCGATCGTCTGGAGATGACATAATGTGGGCCATTTCGATGCTGCCAGACGAGAAAGCCTTATCGACGGCCAGACGAGGGTATGGCAGCAGAGCTGAGTGATGTGCGATTCGTAGAGTCGGAGTTGTTCCTTGTCCAGCTGGTATAGATTCCCCTCGCCTCTGTGGATCTGAATGATTAACACTGAACATCAGATCGGATTGTGAACGTACGTATGATCTACGGCATAATCGATGCCTCCGATGATGCAGTCCATCTTTGCTAGGTGGTCCCAACCTTGTACATGGCTAGTCGGATCGATCGAGATGGCTTTGAACTCTTGCCATGTCATGAAGCGAATGTCAAATGCCTGTCCGTTCTCGAAGCTATCCATCTGGAGCATTATCCACAGCTACACGCTTGCTTAAACTCTCGAATATCGAGAAAAGGTAAATCTTGCACTCACCCATTCGGTAACCAATACCTTTACCCCATCTTTCGTCATTGCATTCTTGTACACGAGTCCATTCAGGTGTTTGATTGACTCGTATTGAAGCAACGTTATCTCCCTTTGTGTCCACCCCAGGTTGGTGAGCGCTTCCTTCTTCTTCATCACACGACTTGGGTCGGGTATGTACAGTATTTTGAATTTGCGGCTTTCCGATGGCACGGAGGGATACCATCCATCATTGCCGGGGACAGAGGAAGCTCTAGATGGACTGGCAGATGGTGAGATGTCTTGCGCGTGTCGCCACGGGTCATGTATTCCTAATGACGTCGTTGAACTCGACCCCGAAGTATGGGCAACGCTGCAGGAGGGTCTTTGAATTCTGGAAGGTCCAGAAACTCCACTTCCTGATGCCGAATGCATATCTTCATCGATCCTCATCTCTTCCTCACCATCCTCCTGGTACTGACATTCGTTGGATGATTCTTCGGACTCGTGCGTGAACACTGCCGCGTCTACCTCCATACATTCGTCATTACAACTAGATTGGGGGAAGGGAGGAAACCGGTTAGTCTTGGTATTTTCGTTCGCATTCAGGATATGTGGATGTGATACATACGCGATGGCGGTCTGCTCCACAGGTGAGTCGGGTTCCGATTCCAATCCCAGACGCTGAAGCTCTGAAGCCGCCTGTTGCGGAGTGAGATGCTGGAGTATCTCCGCCCTAGTTGGGTTTCGAGTCTTTTGAGATCGAGAGGCTCCTTTAGTGAAGGCCAAATACCCTGGGCAGGATTCGGAGCAGTCGTTGTGGATGTTGCGCGATGCAGAATGGCGGAGACATGTACCTCCCTCCCGAGGCCATAGAGGCGAATTCCGATACCTCATGCAGCCGCAGGTGTGAATGCATACCTCATACCCATGCATCGAACAGTGTCGAGGTCCATATGCAGATCGTGGTGGCATACTGCTATTCGAGTTGCTGAGGCGGGAAATGCAGGAGGTCGATGTGGTGCAACGGGTATAGTGGCTTGAGTGTTATAAAGAAAATTGACGCGTCGCGTTGTCCACACTGATTATGTAATGGCGGTGGACCATTACCCTGTTTGTGTGTGTATGGTGGCATCGTGTTGTCACCCTTTACAACCAACCTCTCACCCATACAACGTGCAATGGCAACTAAACACTACCCACAGGACGTTCCAGAGGCCATTACGTTTCGAAGGCTGGTTCACACTCGTCGAACTATCCAGCGCTTCACGGACACTGAGAACTTCGATGTCAACATTGATGGAGAGCCGGTGGTATCATTGCCTGCCCACTACCTCGAGCACACGCGACACTTTTTCTGGAGAGAAGACTGCATTCGTATGGTTTTGCAATTCCGGAACGAGCTCGACATCCCCCCTCAATTGCAGGAGAACATACAAATGGTCATGTGCTACATGGACAAAATATTCAACCGCCTCGTAGCGGAGACCCCACAAGATCTTGAACAGATGCCACTCTGTCGTAGCAAAACCTTCGACAGCTATTTGAAGATCGAGTTTTGGGTTGGTCGCCACGAGCCGACACACGTACGGGACTACCGCCGCTCAAACGATCGAAACATCGATCGCAGCAATGTTGAGGAATGCAGTAAGTCTTTCATAGCATTTCTGGCTTGTCCATTTCCAACACTACACAGACTGGGATGAGTACGAGGGTCGACTAGGTCCTATTTGGTCTGGGGCCAGAACTCGATACTCGTTGCAACACGGGTCCTGGACAGTGGGGACGGCCAGGTGGCTCCTGGGGGAAATTAAACGGTTCTATGACCCTGCATTGTCTAGGGACCTGGACTGTAAGCATTCCGTTCCAGCATTACATGGCGATGCTAATTTCTTGCAGTCGGCTATACCTTCAACGAGGCCATTCAACAAGAGGACGACGACGACGAAGAGGAAGGTGACGAATACGAATACGTGGATGAAATGCAGGTCGAGCAGGAGAGGGGGAAGGGAAAAGGCAGATGTACAGCCAAGGGGAAGGGGAAGAAGAACACGGGGAAAGGTGAGGACAATGGCAAGATGAAGGGAATGGGCAAGGGGACGGGCAAGGGCAAGGTCAAGGGCAAGGGCAAGTGAAAGAAAACCCTTCCCTCCTGTGAAGTTGCTCTGAAGTGTAGCTGATATGCGATGTACGTCAATGGACTCATCTTCGATGTATGGACCTTACAATGTGTGTATATACCTTGCATCGCCTTTCGTGTACAGTCAAGGAGTAAGTCCCATATACTCCCTGAACTAAACGACACATTCCACATTTCGTACCATTCTCAAAGTTGACTGCAGTTCTACTTCCGTTCCAATGTCTTACGCGACATCAGTCCTAGTGTTCCTATATCAATGTATAATATTGCTGTGTCCATCATTGTTGCATATCACCTCGTTTGTAATGTACCAAGACCATATTATGTAAGCTTTGCGTTCAACACGTTCAATGGCTACTCGACATCTGTTCGGTGTTGTATACCACCCCATGTGTGATGTGCCACTGCCCTGGAGGTATGTATAAGCCGTTTACCCTTGTATAATGCGACGCATGACACCGAGTAGTAGTGCTCGGTGTCTGCTCGGTGTCATAGAACGCCTCATTTACGATGTGAAAACGCCCGGTATCTATGTACTAGCTTTTAAGTAGTGCATCAAGCGCTCTAATACACCAAACGGCATTACTGCGTGCCTCGGTGTGACTGGTGAGCAAATGGTGGCTGTGTGTATTGAGGTGTTTGGTCTCGTGACCTTTTGAGTCATGTTTGTAGCATTGGCCCACAACCACCATCATCTACACATCATCAGTGCCATCCACCTGAAATTACATTCAATCTAACCATGTCCGACTACTACTGGCAACGCGTCACGCCCACCCCGTTGCACCTGGACTTTATATACCAGGTCAAGTACACAGTCCACCCGATGACCGACAACATGTTTGAAGTGCGGCAGACAAACATCTATGACAATACAACCGACCATCGCGTATACCTGCCTCACCGATACCGAGACTTTGTCATCACATTTCTCTGGCGCATTGCCATCCTCATCGAAGTTTATCAGAAGCACCACAAGCGTACAGCCAAGAAGTACAAGGAATTTCTTCCTCGTCTCTCGAAACTCTTGGTACACCTCGACAATGTCTTAGAGTCTCTCATACGCCCCGCCGTTGGCCTCTCTTTAAACGAGAGCGAACAATACTGCTCCCTGAACTTCGAAGAATTCCTTGTCACGGAGTTTCTTCTCGGACGACATGATCCCACGATCGTCCAGGAATATAGGGAGACTTACGATATCAACCTTGAACGAATTCACCTGGATGATCTTGGTAGGTGTGTTTAATATGTTTAATCAACAATCCTGTTGACCAATTTTTTCTGTGTGCAGACTGGGATGCGTACGATGCTGAGCGCATCAATGAAATGCTAGAAGGCTCAAAATACGCATACAACATGGAAAACGTAACGTCCAAAGAATTGGGGGATCTCTGGGAGATCGCAGAAGAATATTATACGCGTGGTATTGACCACACTTGGGGTACATATTTCACTTCACCTTTGTGCACGTTGTACTAACTCAGCCATATGGCACTTATGTAGTGTCACGTTGGCTGGACAAGATCGCAAAGGAGGAGGACGGAGCCTCAGCCCCCATGGACGCCGATTGCAACGACGCTGGCAAGGTAGAAGCTCACAGCGATTCCAGCAATAGTGAGAATGCTGAAGAAGGTCCTGCTACTGCCGATGCGGCAGAAGATCCCGAGGATGCTGGGAATTGTGGTGACGAAGCTAGCGATCATTCCAGCTGTGATGAGAATGCTGAAGAAGGTCCTGGTACTGCCGACGACGTGGCAGGAGACCCAAAGGACACTGGGGATGTCGTGGACGATTTCAGCGGCGATGACGTTGCTCAGGATGTGGGAGGAGTTCAAGAAGGTATGTACATCCATCCACTTGGCATAAAACAATTGTCTCAAGAGTGCCAGAAGTTGTGGCGTCACGCACAGAGGCATCTCAGCCTTCCACCAGCTTCACAGGTTTGTGCATTCACCTTAAACATTGTGTTGTTGGATATTGACATGCATGTCATTAGTACCACGCAATCCAACCCCTCTCGTGAATCAGCTCGTGCAGAGGATGAAGCGAACACGACAAGAGAACCAGCAGGAGGAGGGCGAGGACTTGCCCCCTAAAAAGCGATCTGCAATGCCTGCGGCTCCGGTTCACGAGGGCCTCATTGCTTTCGATCAGTCATTGGCGTTTGAACATCTGCTTCGTGAGTAGTATACCATTAGCAACATGTACATTCAAATTGCAATGCATGATGATACTGTCTCGTCGGATGGGTTGCCTCATGCGCAATGCCGGAAGGTTGAGATGACAAGGTAGGAATGTTTCGTGTTTTCGTGTTTGCACTATATCTCATATTCTCTATGTAGCTCTTGTTTTTCTTTTTGGCTTTATGGAAGGTGCAGAAGACAAATCAATCAGGGTTACCCAATGCTCTCCTACATCTCAAGAATGATAGATATGCTTATGAACGCTGCTTGCTCCATTTGTTCGGGTTTACCATTCACACAGTCGAAAGAATAGTCTGATACAAGACACCTCACGATTGAGCCTTTGTCTGCAGAAAATGGACAAGACGGTTGGAAAGGATTTCATGATATTTGCACAAAGCTGTGGACTTGCAAACAAGAATTGATGTGGGTATAATATACGTACGTGTACCACGACTAGACACTACAAGTACCATTCCTTTCCCTCCTCATCGCAGATAGGGCATTGATAATATATGCATGGCCTTTTGGCCTCTTTCAATGCAGCGAGTGTGACATGACTCCTCAAATCGGAACCCATATCTTCTTTCCCATCCTCACATAGAGACTTAAAATCCCTCCAAATGGCGGATGTTAGCAATCCATTTCCTACCACACCATTTTGCTTTCCTCTGAAGACCGGAATGCACAACAGCTGGATCAATTCTTTATCCAACGAAAGTTCTCTGTCTCTGCAAATGCCAATGATTACATCTTGCATCTTATTACTTCCTTTCGGAAGAGCTTGCAGGCACTTGCAATGGAACCAGCCTTCACAGCCATGACAATATCGCTGCGCATCTCGGTCTGGATTGTAAGCATTGTCACAGACCTGACAAGTGTTGGGGTTCTGAACAGCCATGCCAGATGAGTTATGATGTTATGGTTATGACATCCTGTAGACGAACCTCTATAACGTGCTTTTGACCAACGATCTTCATTGACCATCGTGTATACCAGTCGTCCTTCTCTACCAGTGGACCACCGACATCTTCCTCGACGAATTTCATAATGTCTATCGGGGCTAGTCTCCGCGTTTGGTTAGCATTGGATGATAGAAAGTCACGATAACTCACACATTATCTGTTCTGGGGCTATGATGTCTGTGTGATCGGAGAACACTAGTTCCCACTTTCCAACACTGCGTTTGCCGCAACCATTCAGTGGATTGTATGCATGATATGACCAAGACGTACTCTTCGTTTGACATGTCAGTTGTTTTATAGTACCATCTGACCGCAACCCATGCCTTCTGTGACAATGATCAGCATCGGAACCTTGATTCTGCTCAGACGAAGTCATACATATGTGGTTTTGAGGTTTTGCACTCTGATGTCTTGTATTGATCCATACCACATCTCATCGCCCTCACCCCGAATGATGATTCTAGTGTTGCACAGATGTCAGTTCACACCATCTTATCTTATGTTGTGTGATTCACTTACTCGTCGTCCCTGTGAAATATATGTGTCATGTTGTCTGGGACTTTCTTCTTTCCATCCAGTATTTCGTCATCTGCATCCAACAGATTGGTTACTGGTGGTGTAAAGTGAGCCTCCATATCGCAGCTGCATATAGAGGATCAGTACCTTGAAGTGTTCTGCTGGAAGGAAGACCATAGAATTGCTTCTTTGATGGTGGCATGGAAAGCGTAGGATATGATCGTCGGATGATGTGGCAAAAAAAGTGGGGTCGCTTGATCACGAATGTTCCAATTACTTCATTGCTGCATCGGGACCTGGATATAAATACATTATTTTACCTAACAGAGTAGCCTCGTAGCTTTAGCCGATTGATCACCTTCAGCTTTAAGCGATATTCCAACCCCGAAATGACGTAATAAGGAGACGACTGATGACTCTTTGTCTTGACAATTTGACATTTTTTGTCACAGCTGAACCATGGCACCCTTTACACGCTCTCATTCAAAGGCCTTCAAAGCTGGAATCACTGCAAATCAGACAGTGAAAGTACTATCCTCGACCATCCAGAATGCTTCAGATTCTTCATCTTCGCTATCTTCCTCTTATCATTCATTACTAAACAGGATTGCCTCTCGGAGCAACCACAGAAGTGTCAAGGATGCCACATCCTCTTCCTCTTCCTTCAGTGATGAAGAACTAGACATGGTTTATGAAAGATGTCAAGTTGTGATGGATCGTGTAGATCTCAATACCTCCAGTTCTCGTGGACATGGTAGCTATCATGATAATGTCACTGATAGTGATGAAGGACTTGACGAGGAAGCGCTCGACTTGGCATTCACAAAATGCCAGAATATGATGGAACACATAGACCTCAATAACACCATGTTCGAAGACAGGCTGACCAATGGCCAGGGCGGCACTAACGAGTCTGGAGATGATTACGTGGATGGACCATCTCGTATGATTCCCTCACCACCCCTTTCTTCCTCATCGGACTCTGGAGAGGACATGGATGTACCTCCAATGAATCACATTATCAGTATGCATATATGTCCCTTGCTAGTTGTCATCTACTCATGTTGGTTCATTAGTGTGCTCCATGGCAAGACCCACCATATGGGCTGGTACATATCAGAACCTGCATACCCTGAAATATCAAACTTGGATCGATGCCAGTATCCTCAACCTCTACCTCCTGTCTCTATGGTACTCAGTTTCTGGAAGGACACACATTCGTTATGTCGACTTCTTTTCTGCCATCCTATCCATTTCCTCTGGTGTCCATTCTTTGCCTGATCTCCAGGAGGTCAATGTGTTTCAACAGCGCCATCTCTTCCACACATTGGATAGAGATCCATCCATTCCCATTTCCTTTGTGGTCTTGTCAGCAGATCACTTCTTTGTCATCGTCTTTGACTATCACAGAGGCTCTGCATTCGTTCTGGGAAGACGTATTTCTGGAAATGTACCTGCCACTCCATGTCCTTCTTATGATGATCAACTGGATGACTGGAACCTTTGGAATGGACCCCTGTACTGGAAACGCATTGCCATCCTTCATAGCATTGATGCTGTGGAGCCTGACCAAGTTAATGTAGCAGTGCGTAACTGGACCCAGAATGGCTATGACTGTGGCCCTATCGCATGCTGTGTCATGGAGTCACTCATGAACAGTGGTCTTTATGATGCAGATGACGATATCTATGTTCCGCCTATCCCCTGTGGTCATCGACTGCGGCTCAGAATGCTCGCGATGACAAAGGAGGCCTGCCGAAGAAGCTGGGAGGACTATCGCTATCTGTCCTCCACTAATCTTTCACATGGAGATATATGGAGACAATGGGACGATACACCCTTTGTCACCGAGGAGATAATTGCTCAAGTTCAGCAAGAAGCCTCTGGAGAACAGCATGCCTCCATCATCCAGGAATTAAATGTGGTGGCAGCCAACTGTCACATATGCCAGGCGAGGAGAGCCAACATTGAAATATCGTCTGCTCCTGCTAGAGCTCTTTCTGACTCTGATCTGCCCTTGGATAATGGTGATGGAGATCATGCTGGCGAGTCCGATGACCCTGCCTTGGACGCAAAGTCTCGACGCTTGAAATCCTTGCTCAGGAGGTATCCTTACGTGAGCAAGGCTAGGGCTAGGGATCTTCTTCCACCTCATGCTGTGCATGGACGAGAGGAACCAGCCATTGAGGATGTGGACGCCCTCGAGAGCATCCAGGAACGGAAGCATGTCAAGGACTGGACTGTGGGGGCCATGTTTCGCTTTCCACGTCCCACATTAGCTGTTCAGCTTTCTGCCTATGAGGGTCGGAGGTGGAAGCAATTCGACAGGAGTTATGATGATTATGAAGGGGCACCTGTCTTGGAGAGTCTTCAACAGGACAGAAATGCTTATGAAATTGTCGAGGAGCCATACTACCGCACTGGATTGTGGACCTCCTTTCGTGATTATGGGTATCGTCTACAGAGTTCCTTCAGCCAGATGTTCTATTTCGACCCCCCGATCAAGCTCATGGACCATATTCTCCCTGTGGGTGTCGTCGAGGGCTATGAGCCATCCCTTCAGATCAACAATTATATCACTGGTTGGTTTTATAACATTCTAATTCGCTTTCTCCCTCTAACTGTGGGTACCTCAGGGAAATATTCTCTTCATCGAGGTGGACCTACATTCTATAACCGAATCCAAGTGGATGATGTAGTCATATTGAGTGCTTCCCAGCTGATCAAGACCAGTAACACGACCCCTGATGACCTCGTCAATACCTTTCTGTGTGGACGACTCGATGACACTCGGCACATCTGCCTTGATCTGGAGTTAGATCATGTACCTCTAACTTTCGATGACTTGGATGTGGTGGTCGACATTGACAGTGTTATCTGGGTGACACGCTCTCTGCGTTTCAATACTCCACTCACTGTCTATCTGGGTCCTGTCATAGAGGACAAGGCTCCCATGCACAGAAACAACCATGTGTATGTGGACATTCTGGTCCCTCAATCCCAGGAAGATGCCAATGCCATCGGAGGTCGTACAGAGTGGTTGACCATCTCATTCCCTCTCTCTGGTATTCCAAACACCACCTTTGGTACACTGAGCAACACCTCTGGGTCAATGTTCGTCTACATTTGCTTCCCTCGAATGATCCACAGGGACCAGATGACACAGAAGCGGACCAATCGTATTCCAAAGGAGATCTTGGACTTCTTCTGGGAAAACCTCTTGCTTCCTGCCATATGCAAGCATGTTGATGCTGGCAGTGCTCCATATGTATCCCTCACTCTCGATGAGGTGCGTTTCAAGGCACGCAAGGGCATCAGAAAAAAGCCAGGTCGTCCCAAGGCAGTCCCCTTTACCATGGAGCTGTTGCAGAAGATCCAAGCCACCATGGAGGAAACCATTCGAGGCAATCCTGACCGGTATGCAAACTATGGGTCTTTCTTTTTTGTGCTTGAATGCAAGGGAGTCAAGCTATGGGCAAAGACGTCTCTGCTGAATGGCTCAAAATCGCCTGTGGATGTCCTCCTGGATGGAATCCCATGTCTGGACTGGCGATACATGGTGGACCGCAAGAATGGCGAACTCTTGGTCGATCTTGGCATAAGCATTCATCCGACCTGCAGCCAGAAGATGGTGGGTCTATGGCGATTGGATGCACTGGAAGCCTCCTATGGTGCCGGCGGGTTTCTGCGAGGCAATGTACATCATACATGCACCCTTGGTCGATATGGGGGAATTCAAGCGGAAATGTCACAAGAAAGAGCACGACAAACTCATGTGGCATTCCGGAGCACCTACAATCTCAGCTATGAGGTGGTTCGGCCCAATGATAACCTGCCAACATTCGTCATGGACAAGGATGCCTATGCTTTGAACAACACCTTCATGGAGGAGTGCACACAGGCGATTTCTATGTATTCTGGAGAGGCGAAGAAGAGGTCCTATGGAGTCAGGGATGAGTATAGGATGAGTGGAATGGCCATGGACCATGTGATGCTAGGCTTGCGCGACAGGGTGAAGCACTTTCACCACGTTATGCATGATTGGACTGTTGTTCAGCCAAAGGACATTTTCTAGGTCGAACAATTTCTGGACTCCAATCCCATCCTATGGCTACCCTCAGACGTCTGGTTCGAATTCCTGGCCAGACGAGTAAGGGCACTTCAGCTGGCTCAAATCACAATCAAACATCTCAGCCCACCCAATCTGGGAGTCCTTACTGGAATCATCTGTCACCTGATTCGATGTACTTCCTCCACACCCATCATCCTGGATTACCATGTCCGGGAATCCATGGCCCTTCTCCAGTTCTCCAGGGTGTGTGAGCGCTTCAGCATGTTCTTTCTGTTCGAACTCGAACTCGAAAAAACACCTCTGCTTCCTACCATCCAACTACAAGATGATGTGGAGGTATTGAAGCTTATGAAAGCAAAGCTGAAGAAGAAGGACAATCAACCCGCATGGCGAAGAACACCTATCGTTGATGAATCAGAACAGTTTCCTATTGGAAATATGCCTACTTGGACATTATTGATGAAGACCATTCGAGAACAGCCTTGGTTGATCATGCGATCAAGCATGTGGTCTAGCAGCTTGTCTGTTCTGGAGCCTCATGTGGGGAAGCTGTTTGTTCAGTTCACATGCCAGCTTTGGATTCAGGTCGACAATGCTTGGCTTATAGACCCAGATCATAGGCCAGAGCCGATGTCTTTGGAAGATGCAATTGAGACATGGTCTCTCAACAGTACCTTCAAGAATCTTCGTGCATGTACATTCAAGGCATGCAATGCAGACATTCCAGGGAGCACAGGAGCTGGGCGTCGTCAGCCTAGCTTTGTGGAGAGGATGAGGACCTTCTTCCCGCAACCTGATCAAGTCTCCAAGCCTCCAAACAGATCTCCTTGGAGTTCTTTTTGGACGAAGCCAGGCTATATCTGGGAATATCATCAGTTGATAAAGAATCAGACTGCATCAGAGACATCTGATGTCACTGACCGATTAGGCAAGATTTTTTCCTTGGTCCAAACACTTCCAGAAGCAGTGAAAGGAAGCTCGAAAACACCTGGAAAGACATGGAGATTGGAGGATGACAAAGTGGTGTTGATGACAAATCCAAAGTTCTACAAGATTGAAGGCATATCCAAGGAAAACGAAAGGACACTGGCTAGAAAGAAAACAACACGTGTTCTGAAGCCACGAAATCAGCTACGAATGGATCTTTTGGAGCATGCTGGATATGAAGAAATTCTGGCCAACAAGATTTTGACACTCGAGAGGCAACAGTTAAAAGTGAAGAGACAGAGAAAATCAGCAAAATCAAAAAATGCCCGCAAGCCCCCGACGAAGCAGCCAGAAGCAGTTGTACGAGAGCAGGAAAAGGAAGACAAACGAGGTACACTGAAAGGGGAGGTGCAAGAAGAACACAAGGATGAGGGGTCAAAGGAGGATGAGCATGAGGAAACAGAGGAGGAAACAGAGGAGGATAAGGAAAGAGAGGACGAGGACGAGGACAAGGATGAGGGAAGGGAGTCATCTGATGATGAGGATTGAATGTATAGCAAACAAATACATACCAATACCCATCAGATTATCTTTCCCAAATGCATATGACATTGACCACAAGGAATGCACCTGGATCTTCTTTGGGTAACCAAGATGACTATGCCCTGGTCACCATACATGGTCAGTTACATCAGGGGTGTACATCACCACTCCAAATCGTGTTTCCTCGGTGTCTACAACATCATAGGAGTGTGGTATGACCATCAGGATTGCCACTGTAAATTCTTGAATCAACCTAGATTACTCTCCCTGGTCGCCACACACCATGGTCAATTAAATCAGAGGTGTACACCACTGCTCCGAATTGTGTTTGCCCAGTGTCAACAACATCCTGAGAGTGTGGGATGACCCCCAGGATTGCCCCTGTAAATTGTTTGATCGATTTAGATTATTGCCCACCTGGTCACCACACACCATGGTCAATTACATCAGAGGTGTACACCACTGCTCCAAATTGTGTTTGTCCAGTGTCTATAACATCATAGGAGTGCTGTATGACAATCAGGGTTGCCCCTGTAAATCCATAGGTCGAGTTAGAGTATTGCCCCCCTGGTGACCACACACCATGGTCAATTCAATCAGAGGTGTACACCACCGCTCCAAAGTGTGTTTTCCCAGTGTCTATAACATCATAGGAGTGTGGTATGACCACCAGGATTGCCCCTGTAAATTCACAGGTCGAGTTAGATTATTACCCCCCTGGTGACCACACACTTTGGTCAATTCAATCAGGGAGTACACCACTGCTCCAAAGTGTGTTTTCCCAGTGTCTATAACATCATAGGAGTGTGGTATGACCACCAGGATTGCCCCTGTAAATTCACAGGTCGAGTTAGATTATTACCCCCCTGGTGACCACACACCTTGGTCAATTCGATCAGGGAGTACACCACTGCTCCAAATTGTGTTTTCCCAGTGTCAACAACATCCTGAGAGGGTGGTATGGCCATCAGGATTGCCCCTGTAAATTCACAGGTCGAGTTAGAGTATTGCCCCCCTGGTGACCACACACCATGGTCAATTAAATCAGAGGTGTACACCACCGCTCCAAAGTGTGTTTGCCAAGTGTCTATAACATCATAGGAGTGTGGTATGGCAATCAGGGTTGCCCCTGTAAATTCATAGGTCGAGTTAGATTATTACCTCCCTGGTGACCACACACCATGGTCAATTCAATCAAGGGTGTACACCACTGCTCCAAAGTGTGTTTGCCAAGTGTTTGTAACATCATAGGAGTGTAATATGACCATCAGGATTGCCCCTGTAAATTCATAGGTCGAGTTAGAGTATTGCCCCCTGGTGACCACACACCATGGTCAATTAAATCAGAGGTGTACACCACCGCTCCAAATTGTGTTTGCCCAGTGTCTATAACATCATAGGAGTGTGGTATGACCACCAGGATTGCCCCTGTAAATTCACAGGTCGAGTTAGAGTATTGCCCCCCTGGTGACCACATACCATGGTCAATTAAATCAGAGGTGTACACCACTGCTCCAAATTGTGTTTGCCCAGTGTCTATAACATCATAGGAGTGTGGTATGACCACCAGGATTGCCCCTGTAAATTCACAGGTCGAGTTAGAGTATTGCCCCCCTGGTGACCACACACCATGGTCAATTAAATCAGAGGTGTACACCACCGCTCCAAAGTGTGTTTGCCCAGTGTCTATAACATCATAGGAGTGTTGTATGACCATCAGGAATGCCCCTGTAAATTCTTTGATCGAGTTAGGTTATTACCCCCCTGGGTTACCACACACCATGGTCAATTAAATCAGGGGTGTACACCACTGCTCCAAATTGTGTTCCCCCAATGTCTACAACATCCTGAGAGTGTGGTGTGACCACCAGGATTGCCCCTGTAAATTCACAGGTCGACCTAAATTGCTACCCTCCTCTAGTCACCATATCATGGATAACACATTAATCTGACCACCGTTTCCTTGGAAATTGATACTGGGACATCCCATTGGGTCTATCTACATGCTACAACTTTGATTTGTGTCAAAATCCTGCGTGGCAGATGTAATTATAATTACTCCACGCTCTGTATAATGAAGACACGATCAACACATATTATTTGACCGCGTTTTGACATGTATGTCGAACTGCGGTAAAATGTTGGTCTGTATATTATATTGTGTTGATAAGTTGTAGTATGTATGTAATGACATGCAATATCGCTCCACTGCATGGTTCATATGTTTTATTGCGGTAAGGATATGTTGAACTTCTTGAATTCTCGCTGTCTAATCATAAGGGACTACAGAAAATATGATAAAATATCAGGACATCCAGTTAAATGGACGCGCTCATGTGCAACGCACAATATCGCCGCTATTCGACATAGGTGTCGAATTGCGGTGATATTGGACATTCATGTCAAAGAAACATACTTACATGTGACATACAATATCGCCGCAATTCGACACCTATGTCGAATCGCGGCGATATTGTATAACACGTTACAGTAGTAAAGTCACACGTGTCTTGTACACAACACAGACAGTTCTATTTCTGGTAATACAATAACACACACGTGTACATACAAATGAAGTGTGAATATGAAAGAGATATGTCATTTGGTGTCAATTCTGCCGCGATTCGACATACATGTCGGATCGCGGTGTTCAGTCACTGATGATCTCGATGTCAGAATCAGGGGACATCTGTCCACCCCCTCACCTGTCCACTCTCTCCCTATCATCCTCTGCACCTTCTTGTGCATCACTCACCATCGTCTCCAATTTCTCAACCCTCATCCTCAGCTCCTCGTTCTCCCTCTCCATCGCTTCCAATCGATTCTCTTTCCCTTTCCCTTTCACCTTCCTCCTATTCTCATCGTACTCTGGATCCACCCTGTGGTCCACGATCTCCACTTCATCATTATCCACTTCCATACTTACATCTTCAACCACCTTACTGGCTGTTGCTTCCACAGAGACGCTCTCGTCTTTCGTTGTCTGGTTTTCTGTAACATCCTTTAGTACATATCACTTCATGTACTACCACTTACTACTACGCAATGCAATGATCATTCATATTCTTTCTTGTTGCTCTTTCATGCGTTCCATCGCTGTGGTGTGTGACATTATAGTTGTGATCAACGCGTCTTGAGAGGTGTGTTTATATATCAATTAGTACATAATCAATATCAATCAATACCATGGTATTTCACCGCATTTCGACACTTGTGTCGAATCGCGGTGAAATGGTTGTGTGTGTGTGAGAGAGTTGATACCACCGCGATTCGACATAATGTCGAATCGCGGTGAGCTTGTATAATGCTAAGGTGTTGTGTGTGTTCATGTGTGGGTGTATATATCGTGGTTATTGTGTTGAGTGGTGGTCATATCAGTCCACCGCGTAGTTCGTACGTTCTGTCGCGGGCAAAATGTGTCTGATTTCTTAAAATATCCATGCCTAACCCTAAGGGGATTAGAGAAAATATGATAGAATCATTCTGGCTATGTTGCAAGAAATTGGCGATGGCAGAACGAAGGTCAGGGATTTTGAAACGAGCTGCTGCTTCATCGACACTCAGGCGAAGGGAAGGTTTTATTGCAAAATGAAAAGCAGTGGTGGAAGTGGTGAAAGTGCGATGGGGTTTCGGGACATTCGGAATGCAACCACGTGCAAGAGAATCAGCAATAGAGAAGTAGTTGACAATCAGACGGGATGGCTCGAAGTGTCAACCGTGAGAGGGAACATCATCAACATCATCGTGATCCTCGCCGCCCTGGGTGAAATCATCATCGCTTTCCAGAGTAGCAGCTTTTGTCCCCCGAGTTTCAAAATATGTTGCCAAGTTGAAGCGAAAACACTTGTCGGAGCGATCGAGGTAACGAGCGATCTGGTCATAGTAATTCTGGTTGTTGCCCATGCGAGCGGGGTTCTTGATCTCCTGGATGTGTGCATGTTCCGTAGCGTCGGCAGACCACTGCCAGACAGGACCAGAATGTCGAATATTTGAGACAACACTTTGAAGTAACTCCAGCTTGGGTATCTCCCATTTAGAGGATTTCTTCCAACCACCGGCTTGCACAACAGCGTCTTTATTGTCGTGAAACACTTGAAGTGCTTCTGTTAGCTTATCTAGCGACTGATCAGAAAATACGGGGGCTTGGGCGAGGTAACGAAAGTCAAGCAAGGCACGGATGGCGATAAGAAATCGAGGGGGGACCGCGCCAGCAATGACACCGACAATGTACCGCTGGACTGTGCGGTGGTCACGGCCAGTAACTTGCTTTAGTTTGGATATTCCGTCGTTGAATGTGCGATACCCGACTGGGGTCTGTAGAAGAGCAAACCGAAATCTAGTTCAGGAGGGGTGACAACTTCAATACACCATTTATCGTCATGGTCCCAGGCGAAGCGATGAAAGTGATGTAGAGTTTCAATGTGGAGGAAAAGCGATGGACAGGATAGTGGCCATCCGTCCCAAAATGGTTCGACCACCCCATTCAATGAAAGGGCCCTGGTGAACTTCAGGAAAGCTTTAAACTCCTTTGGGGAGCATTGCTTGGAAGCTTTTCAGATGGCAGAAATGGTATGTGATCCAGTGTGTGGAGGGTGAAGAACGGGCTCTCCGAACTGTTTCGAGGTTGCTGTTGTGAACAGAGAAGCCTTTGGACCCACGCATGCGAGCAAAGTCTGTTCTGGTGTATCTGCGATGTAGCCTACGAGTGGCGTGTAACAGTAGCGAAGGTTCCCGACGGGGTCGCTCATCATATAACCCATGCGTGCAGCTACCTTGAGAGGCTCTAGGACTTTGTTCAAGGTGGCATGGGTGAGCCTATCTTGCAGAAGACTACAAATGCAACTTTGTTTGTGGGTGAATTTTGTAATAGGGAGGAGTGCGAGGAGGAAATAAGTATGCAAAGATATCTTGGAATGAATCACCGGATCTATATTCGCGAGGCTGATAAGGAGAGGGTACACCATCCAATTTCCACTTATGACTGAGATGTTCGTCTTGTCAGACGACAGGACGACGCCAAACATTGTTCCACCCTTGGGGATTTGATCCTGAAGCTGTCAATCAACAGTGGAACAGATGATTCAGATAAACTGACCTGCATGGCCCATGCAGAGTCCCCACTCAGCCAATCCTCATATATGCAACAGACTCGCACGGCACATGTCCAAACCTTTCGGGGAACAAACAAAATATGAGGGGCGAGTAAGGGATGGCTTAGGAGGGCCTGTAGACAGTCCAGTGCCGGGTGGTAGAAGAGACAGACAGGTTGTTTAGTGTGAGACTCAGGTTCCATTCATTCACACAACCACTTGGGTCCGGCCAGAAGTGTCTCGACTTGAGCCCGAAGATCTCTGGAAGTTTTGAATGAAAGCGACAGCTTCTTTATCTTGAAATGGTCTCAGTAACGGGAAAAACGGAATTAAGCTGACTTACGACGTTCAAGGATAAGAGGGAATCAATGGCAGCCATGCTAAGGCCTGAGCGCAGGCACCATGAAGCGAAATCCCATTCGTCGCAGGAAGCGAAAGGGAAATACAAATTTGTTCGCCGTTCCTCAGCATGTTCATCCTGCCAGAACAAGTCCATGAAAGTTGACCCACCAAGAAACGCCTCACCACAGCCCTGGTATGCCTCCATGAAATTTTGCTGATCCTGAGATTCATTGTCAAAGTGGTCTGGCATGTCCATCTCAACGTCCTCAGGTGCGTTGACGCTTGGATCATAATTGTGGGGGGGTAGGGATTCTGAACAGGGAGGTGAGGGTGAAGGTTGGTCCACGAGGCTTGGGGATTGATGAGCTTCAAAGGATGGATCGTGACCCCGAAAGGATTCATCAGGATGGAATTGGTATAGAGACCTATTGCTGATTGCCCAGCTGGCTGCGAAGCAAATTCCTGTCGGCTGGTTCATGTGTTGAAGGACATTTGTCTTGAAACAAATTTTTTTACCACACCGCGGGCAACTGATGGTCTTCGGTCTTCCATGAGTCTGTTTGTGTTTGGGCATTTGGTGTGAATGTGAATGGAAGAGAGATTGGGATGCACATGTATAGTTTGGCAGGTGAACCTTAGTATCACACACATATGTATGTAACAGCCCTTTCGCCTTTCGCACACGTCACAATGCCACCTGCAAATACCTTTGAGGCACTTCCAGAGCCTCGTTGCCAAGCCCATTATCGTCTGCGAGTACCCGCTGCAGATGGCATCTTTCACTTATCCTCATTTCTATTCTTCAATCAACACCCCAAGTCTCCTCCAGGTTATCAATCCATGTTCGACCTCACTACATCCATTAGTCCCCACTTCCAGGGCCTTTCTCTCGCAACTACAAGCCTACCGGATCCCGTTGGTCACTCCTCCGACTCAAATTATCTCAAAGATCAGCATACTACCAGTGAGGACGAGGCAGACAACTCACCTTCTGAATTCGATAACTCCGAATATGATCGCCAATGGCAGGTAAGCTAATCTATTTCGCAAACCGACTACTGACTCAGGTTCCTCACAGCAAAATCGCCCTATTCCATGTCCACAGAGTGCTAGAGAGGCCTACCTCATGCTCGAGGCCGCTTGAGCGGATCGAAAAATCTTCCTCACACGCCACACACTTGCCCATCAAATCATCCATCGGAATACCCTGGTGTTACAATACAACCGAATACTACTGGAGAGAGCTCAAGAAGATCTGCGTGCTGCAGACCAATTCGTAGGAAACGTCCGACTTGTAATACGAAACAGCGGCCAGACCACAGTGTTCGAGTGTGCAATGCAGGAGGATTACACTGCCCAGGCCTGCGTCAATTCTGTTGATCCTGGTAAGCAATTTTTGCTCACACTGGCAGCACTCTGAGTCGAAATAACCAACATCTGGGTCTGTTTTACTTCACAGAATCTTGTGTACCTGAGTTCTCGAACTTCCCTACTAGTAGTATCGACGTTGATCTTACTTAGCACATGCCATGCGCTCTGCGGAGTCGCGCGTGCAAATCCATGTTTGTGTAATGATGTGGTTGTACAGCGCATGTTACTGCTTGTAAATATGTATGGTGGGGCATGTGCTACTATGTATCGCGTACTACAATACCTTCGTCAGTCACCTTCAAGTTGATGACAATATGAATTGGGGTAAAAATGAGCGCAAAAGGTCGGTTGTCACGCTGAATCGTCACAATCGTGTCACCCGCCGAATGGTGCCACAGCTGACTCGAGATATGTGCCGTGTTACTAAGTTAAGTAGAGTACTGGACACTCTGGCCTAGAGTGTGACAGCTTGTCAAATGGTGGCGTGAAATTAAGTTGTCGGCTCAAGTGCTCAGGGCCGAGGTGGAGCCGGGCAGACTGCAACAGCACGTGACAGACTGCAACAGCACGTGACAGACTGCAACAGCACGTGACAGACTGCAACAGCACGTGACAGACTGCAACAGCACGTGACAAACTGCCACATGCTGTAAGCACCAGAGGCTCGGCTAACCAGAAAGGTCATTTTGCTGATGTAGGGTCTTCCCTGGGTCCCTGGGACACGCATTTGTTTGCTCGCCGTTCCCCGTGGTCTTCGCACTGATCAGGCTTGGTGGTGTCCTGGGGGCCAACAGAGAATTGCAGGCACGACCTTCGTGCCTGTGACATAAATGGTCAAGACCTTGATTATTTCTGGGGTTTCATGTAGCAAGATGAGTTTCCCTCTGTTCGGGAGAGGCCATTGTCATGTCACGGTAAAAAAAAGTAAACTTTACCTTATGGTTTGCTTCCTTGTGTGAAGTGGTTTCTGGATCATCCTATACGAGGTGTATGGCGGAAAGAAGTCCGGAATCTAGGCGGACGTGCTCATAGAAATTCGACCAGCATTCGGACTTCGCCAACAGTGCTTCCAAGCAGGTTCGTGCAGTGTGGTGACAGTGGTCAATTCTCCGACAGTCACCAGCAGGGTATGAGGCCACAGCCCGGGTGCAATGTGCGCGTTTTCATGAACATAGCACCATAAGACTAGGAGTCACACCGTGACATGGACTCAGACTAATGTTAGTGATGTTGCTTGCCTTTCCGCCGACACACATGTTACCGGGTACAATATACTATATGCCAGTGATTGTCTGAGCCCAAGACTAAGCACCCCATCTATCCGTACGAGTGTTCAAGGCTCACTGGCAGGGATGTGCCTATAGCAACACTGTGACTGGCTATTTGAACCGCCAACCTTGAGTTTACAATTCACGATATGTACTGCTACTACTAGTAGCTATCACTGACACTGGCATAGTAGCTCCATTTCGGAGTCACTGGCACTTTCCCTTGATCATACACCCGGGCTGTGACCATCCAAATCGAGCATCAATCCTACCATGACTACACCAACACACTCCAAGTCACAGTGAATAAAGAGCTCCACTTCTTCTGCCAGTGCATCAAACCTCAGCTAGTGATGCATCTACTAAGCCAATTCGTGTACATACCCAACAAAATTGACATGATTCTTCGCCTCGACCAAAGGGCAAGTCTGGTGAATAGTCTGAATGGTTTCATGGATGCGGGCAAGTAAATCCATGATTACGATGGGAGGCAACCTGTGGAAGACATAAAGGCATTCGGGTGTGACAAGATCTATATCATCCAGGTGCGGTACGCCCATTCACGTGAGCGGCACGAGAAAGAGCTTTGACCAGCCATGGTGTGGCTCAGTGCTGTCAAGCTTTTCCAGGAAGTCGTGCAGAGATGGGTAAATAATGTACGGGGTGAATGTTTCGATCTCAAAATCAACAAGGATAGACGTCTTCTCGCTAGCATGATGATGTGCCAGTGGATCCATTGTTGTAGTCACAGTTACGGTGCTGCACAATACTTTGTTTTATCTAATCGCCTGTGACTCGGCGTGACCTTGAACGACTCGGACTAAGTTACTCAATTTCTGGCGCAATAACATTACCTCGTTTAGTACTGTATTACAAGGTCTCACATTGCTGGAGAATGAAGGAACCTAGATTTCGCACACATAAATAACAGGTACCTGTAAATGCCTGTAATCAAGGGAATTGCGACAAAGTTGGCCATGCATATATGCAGTTATTATTTGAAATTCGAAGGTCGGTGCAGCATTGATCTGCGCGCTGAAGTGTCTACACAAGGAAAAATGCGGACCCCTCGGACCAGTCAGGTGTAGTACCTGTATAAGTTGCTACGAATAAGTCACACGCACCGCACGCTGGTTATGTAAACTCCATTACACAGGGTCACCTGATTTTCGTGTTGCCTTGAGCTTTTAAATAATAAACACTCACTGCATTGTCCCTAGGGCTCATCACGGGTATACCCCCGGCTTCCAGGACCATGACCCGTACCCGTACCCGAGATTACCCGTACCCTCAGAGATGGGTCCAGGATTAGAGATGGGTACATGGATATAGACCCGCGGACATACCCATCACGGGTCCACCCGCGGGTTGCACATAGAAAACTATCTAAGACAGATTACGAATATAGCTAGTTGTTGTTACCAACCATGTCCCAACCATCCTCCAGTTCAACATCCTCGACCAAATCAGGTAGCTTTGAGGTCTTCTCAACGTCGGAACCATGGACAAGGTTGAGTGGACTCCAGTAGCTCAGACACAGGAGAGCCCAGGTTGACTGAGTAGACAGGGAAGTACGGACATGCGACAGAACGAGGCGCCCACGGCTAAAGAGTCGCTCGACATCAATTGATGTGGCTAAAATGACGGATTAATTAGATTGTATAATGTTTAACTGTTGCTTACTGGGAATTGTCAAATAATCTGATGCCATATGAGAGAGCCAAGGATAGGCGCCGCGACGTGCATGCCACCAAGCAATGGCATCAGTGACATTTTCCACGTCTGCCTTGAGGTAGCGCTCAAGTTCTGATCCAAGGTCTGCCTGTTTGGGAGGGGCAAGAGCAGCGAGTGTGTTGAAGATGTTTGACGACTAGCAAATGCACAATTTCAGTAAAACGGGATGAGGTTAAGGTAGGCATACCTTGTTGGATTTAGTTTCAGCCTCCTCATGGAGACCATCGTCGGTATCGGTGTCCGTCCCAGCATATGAACGGTCAAACTCATCGCGGACCAGATTTTCAGCCGTCTCGATCCACTCAGTGTCCCACTTGGCATTCTTGAAGTACTGTAGTTTGTGCTGGGGGTATAGAACTGACAATGAACAGATATTAGCACACTGTAGATGGGGAGAGAAAGACATACTCATGGCAATATGATAGCTCTCAGACGAGTCTGTGAGTTCATAGTAACAATTGAGAGTCTTCTTTGCTGTCCCCACAGCCGCGCGAATGGCCAAACAGTACTTGAGATCTAAGGAAAATGCAGTGAGGACTAAATCAATGTGATCCATTGCTGGAATCATGGCAGTGAGATTGGGCGTTGAATGCGAGAAGAAAGCAGTAGCGTCCTTGAGAACCTGGACCATGACGATGAGTCAGCATTGTTTGTTTGGTGCCACGCGGTGGCCTCACCTTCAAGACATCGCGCAGCTGCTCCGCAATCTCCCACTCCTCATCTCCTAGCTCAAATTTCCTCAAGCCCAGCTCTCGTCGCTGTGTGATCTGATCAACCGCCTCTCGATGGTTCAATGCATAGTCAAGGAGCATGAAAGTCGAGTTCCAGCGAGTAGTGACATCCCATGGCATTTTCGTGACCACTTCCTCCAATTTGGCCAAGATACTCTTCCATGTGGGCAACAGGATGGTCGATGAATTGATGATCTTGAAAGACAGTCGACGAAGCTTGAAAACAAGGTTAGTTTCCATAGCCAACCCCATAATATCTTCACGAACCTTGACTAACAATGCTTTTACTGGGCGGATGGCATCATCCAGCTCCTCGCGCTCTTCAGGACTCAGAATTTCGACTTCGTTAATCCAACCATCATTGTCATCTATACCATTGAACACCACCCTCTCGTCTGTGTCCTCTTCGTTGTTGATTTCATCATCCTCATTGACGCTCACTTTGCTGTACTCATTGTCCTGGCTTCTACCCACCACATCATCACCAAAACCCTTGCTTACGTTGAATTGGCGGATAAGCGACTTGGCTACAAGGTTGACGACATGGAGGAAGCAACAAGTCTGACTTGCTGTACCTCCAAATGCTGGTACCAGCTCTCCCAGTTCACGGACCATTGCATCATTATTCATGCATTGTCTGCTGTGACACTGAGGATCTACAATGTAGTGAGCGCTGAAGTAGCTCAGCGTCGTTATCAGCACTGACACGTACCTTATCACACAGGTGAAACTCCTCCAATACGCTTGCAAATACGCTGGCCAGCTCAAGACCTGTGTGCGACTACCGGTGACATGTTAGATCTGCGACCGCATCCAATCTGCGCTGGGTAAGTCCTTACCTTTCCTACTTCAACGATATCTAACGGAAATGTTAGGGGTTTCCCGTTCTGTTCCAGGTGGACTGCAAATGCCACATATGAGTGGTGGCTCGGTGATGTCCACGCATCAGTGGTGAAGCTGACTTTGCCGTTGTATTCCTGGTAAGTGCAGTATCAATTGTTGATTGTAAGAGAAGGACGCGTGTACTCACCCTGAGCATTTTAGCGATGTGCTGGCGTGTCAAAGCAAAGACCTGACGAACATCCTGTGCAACTGTTATTGGGGTGGTATGTAATATTCTGGCCTTCCCATTTTCATTAATTGTAAAAAACCGCGGTCTTTGACAATTTGAAATGGTCGCAGGCTCTCGGCGACCCAACAGACAATCTCCGCCCTGTGTCTCCACCATTTAGCTTTGTGTTGCACGATCAGACAAGGTTTACCTTGTCTCGGCCCGGGTGTGTTGCTGGTGACTATAAGTGACCTGGCCCTTTCCTTTGCGTTCGAATGCTGCGGTAATAGACACGTTTCGGAGGATGCCACCCACGACATGTCTCCGCACCTCTGCTGCATTCTTGGTGTCGTCACCAGCACGAAGTACGTCTTCTCCCCAGCACTTCTTAACATGTTTTCGCATGTTCCCTGTAGACCTTGCGTCCTGGGTATTCAAACAATGCCGAATCTTCACCTTGCAACCCCTCGCACTACACTTGAACTCGTGTGTGTGACGATCACCGTCAACAATCACCGTCGGTGTTGGATCAAAGAAAGAATAAACGGGTGCGGTCCATTCCTTTTGGAGCCGTTCTACACAAATGATTACTATTGCTGACATGACATTAAATATCTCTTACTCAGTTCGTCTTCAGGTGTTTCAGAAACCTTGTCATCTGGGTCAGGAATCTCCTCAATGCTTGGTGAGCGCTCCCGACGAGATCCTCGGGTATCTATATCACTGCCTGACCTGTTGTTGGTCGCAACTGTGGCCCGACTGGCATTTGCTGTAGCATTTGGAACAGCAGATTTGGATGCTATTCCCTGCGGCACTGAGGACTCATGGGTAACTTTAGCCTTTTTGGTGGCTATGTTCGTGTCCTCAGTGTTTCGTTTGCGAACCAATGGCCTTTCCTCCATAGCTACACATGCCTTTTCGGTTGGCCTTGTCAGCCGTTTTCCACCCGTAGATGGAAGGTTGGATGCCATGAGAGTCTGATTTCGGAGAAGGATGTTGATGGTTAGGTTCAAGGACAATTTTTTCGCCTATGCAAGTTGGTAGCAGTTTGGTCATAGAATGGTGGTGTTGGGTGGGCACTGCTTGTCAAATTACAAGATGTCATATTTAGTTTAATGTGCTTGACTGACCCAAGCACTGGGTGTGGGTAGGGGTATGGATGTTGTACAACCCTACCCCCACCCATACCCGAGTGATACCCAGACCCAGACCCGGGCGGGTTACCCCTACCTGTGATAAGCCCTAATCGTCCCACCTGCGACCACCATGTCTCGACGCTACAGGCCATATATCACCACTCATACACCTCAACCATCTGGATCACCTTATATCTCACCTCCACAGTTTCGGCCCTGTACTCCATTTCTGTCCACCATCGACGCTGACATGATGGCAAGACAAACCATAACCTATATGAACGTGCTTGCAGAGCACGCTGCAGCCATCAGAGCCCTCCCACCATCCGAAGGCACCTACCAGCGTATTGTCGATGAAGGTTGCGTTCTGCCACCTGAAACCAAGTGGCGATCACTTGATCACCAAGGACAAGAGCACTTGCGCCGCTGGATGGAGGCACTTGTTCACCGCTCAGCCACCACCGTAGAAGAGTAAGTGATCAATGCTTCAGTTTTATTTTAGTACTGACAACTACCATAGCCACCTGGAGATTTTGTGTGCTGCACATACCTTACTTTTCTTGCAGCATGACATCCTCAGCTGCTTGCCGTACCCTGAGTCCCGCAGGATTGAAAAGAAAATCAACGAACTCAGGTCAATTGTATATTTTTTGGATTTCACTATGCAGCAGTATTGATCTGGTGATAGAGCTGAGCGAGGACGACAGTTCGTCCGGTGGGACGGGCAATTCCATGGCCTTGTCCCACCACCCCCTCTACCACCCGTCGAGAGACTAGACTCCAAGTCTAAATGTTGCAATGTCACACTGGACTTGTTGAACAGTCTGCTCAATTTTCCATCTGTGGCTGCAATTATTGGCCAAAGGTTCTACTTCTTGGTCCCCAGTTCGGACATGGATCTACTCTATCAGGTACGCAGTGTCGAGATATTCTCAGATGGACATTGTTTTGCTGTGCAATGTGAGGGGACTAGGTACACCCATAGCTAGTGAATCAACACATTGGACTTCTCACTTGTATGCCAGAGACACACTTATTCTCGATCAGGATGAGCTCAAGAGTCTGCTTGAGTGTAGTCTCATTGTATCAACAGAGTTGAACCCGAAGCCCTCTAGTACTAGTAGTGAATGAGCTTACCTTACCGTGACACTATCCATACTTGCCACAGTATGACACCTCTCTGCAATGATGTCTTCACCTATGCACATGAATCCATACGTTCAGGTCTTGGTTGCCAACGGGAGCCTGAGTGACTTGGAAGTGCTAGTGCTGACCCGGACTCAGTGACGTGCTCGTAAACACTGCCACTGGCATATCCAACTCGGAGTCGTCGATTCAACTTGAAACTATGGTGCGAGGTAGATTACTATGCAATCAGGTGGTTATACAATCATGATATGCAGAATATCTGAATAATGCTTTAAATGAGTGCTATCATCGTATCAATATTGACTCGTCCCATGCCACTGGCTGGAGTAATTACCTGGTACAGTAAGTCACGGCTAGTCCGACCCGGTCCGAGTCACTGCGGCACTGGCTGCCTCCGAGTCTACTACTAGGTGCGTGCACTCGACTGTCCTCGGCCCATGCAAGCCTAATGTTGCGCAGATTCGATGATAATGTGAGGCAGTTCCCCGATGAGTCCTTGGTATGTCTACAATGCATCTGACTCGTCCGGTATGACCTCGACGTACTAGTACTAGCCGTTCGCTTGGTGAGTCCGACATTTGCTCACTCTGGTGTAATTGCGTTCTCAATTGTCCTCGACCATGTAGTTGGTTTGGATGGAAATTGTGTCAGCTAGAATGCTTTGGGGGTTGCTTGTACAGCTCAGGTACATTTCTCATTGTGTCTTGGCACCGCTCGTGCAGACCCGTGTCTTCAAGTTCTTCGGCTAGCACTTCCGTTTCGACTTGCAGCCCGGTGCGCTCGTTGCGCTGTCAGTTCCCCTTTGTATACCATTGTATTCGACACTACTTCCATCGATTTCACAACTTGAATCGCTCCCAACGTCTCCCAACATGATCTGGTTGCCCTCGGCACCTCCTGGCCCAGTGTTTCAACATTGCGCATTTGTTTCGACGTCGCGCTCGTCCTCCTCGTATTTGTGGCGTTTCACATCGCTGTGGGTATTGTATTGTGCTGCCACTTCGCATCCCGGCTCGTCCAGCTCGACCTGGCCTCATCTGATGGGTTCTTCTGCTCACCAGGCTCCAAGCGTTCGCACTCACATGCTAACATGTCTTGTTACTTCTTTGGCACATTCCTGGCGTGCTCATCGCGCCTTGACACTCTTGACGTGTCCATTTTGTCGCTGGTACGTTCCTTGTCGCAGCTCGTGACTAACTAACTTCCTCTCCCGCTCGAGCTGCAAGCTCTGAGGCTTGCTCGACACGTTTTCCAGCTTGTCTGGTTGTGGAGGTGGCTCTGGGGAGTCCTCAGGTACTTCTTCGATGTGCGCTGACCGTGTACTTTGTCAGCTGTCGTCAATCACGTGTGCACCAATGCGCTTTTTCTTTCCCCCTCGACTGACATGTTTCGACGCGTCATCGACCTCTCGCCATTGTCCTGCACCTCGTGGTATGCTCTCACAGCCTCCTCGATGCCTACTTTGTCTTCCCTTTCGCATGCAGTGCGTCCTTTTCGATCGTTGCCAGTACAGCTACTTGGGTCAACATGTAGGTAATGTTTGCCATCTCTCACTACTCAGCTGCACTATCATTGATCCCTGTGGGGGTGCATGCTGCTTCATGCAGCTCGCCAGATGGTTCGTGGGACCTTCTGGTATATGCCCTTGCCTCTAGGCTCCGTTGCCTGCATCGCGGCTCGACTTGCTCATCATGTCCGTGCGACCTTCCGATGTGCACATTCAAGTTCAAGTTAGTGTCACGGTGCCAGTGGTTTCTACCAGTGCAAGCCTCCTGAGTACGTAAGCTTGACTACTCCCGTGAGCGCTGAAATACACTGTGACATGGCATGGCCATTTTCCCCTCACATTCACCCCAGCAGCATGCCAAAGAAAGACAACACCATGGGCCATTCCTTCGATCCTGACTCTTACTCTGGTTCTGGCTCAGATGCCTCGGAGATCAGATTCCAATATCCCGACAGCAATCTCCACGATGAGTGGGGTATGTACAGCCAGATAGGCATACCAGTCACACCATTGTCGCCATTGGGCAATGTCCCTGAAGTTGTCGCTGAGGAAATGCTGGTAACCAACCAGTGATGCTAGTGTCTAAAGTACTTACTACAACTTCCGTAGTCTGACAATTCAATTACTCCCTGCCAGTGGCATGATTTGAAGACATTGGCAGAGGACAACTTGGAGCCTGAGATGCTGCAGTCACAGGATATCATGACTGATCATCCAAGCCTGAAAAGAAACCGATTGGATGAGTGTGTACTGCCTGAGGTTCGTATTTTTCAGTACAATATCCTGGCCATACTAATATAAGGACCGACTAGACACCTCGCCGTGGCTTCGGACGCTCATTAACCAATGCGACTGGTCGAGCCTATTCGGTACCGATTCAGCCTATCCGTCTGCAGAAGCGATGTCGTCTCCAATCTCCATTTGACGTTTTTATGTCGCAGACCACTCGTAAAGAGTCTGAGAACAATGTGGCAGAGGTGATCAGGGATTTACATCGAGTTGTGAAAGAGCAAACCAAGGTACTCTCTGCGATCTTGGAAGCGTTGCGGGACAGAAACACCCACTGAGTCTATGTAGTGACGGTCAACCTAAGCAAAGAGAATTGAATCGCATTGCAATTCCTGTACGAATGATCATGTACCATTTACCATGTACTATGAGACAATGAGAACGCAGCTTGAATGACAAGCTCCTGCCAGTGGAACTTGGTGGGTTAGCATTGTGGACACCATGATCAAATTTGTTTTGTGATCATGGCCAGGTCGCCTCTCATTAGGTAAGTTAAGCTAAACGTAAGTGGGTCAGTACAAACTCAATACAAAAACAATACATTCAGGAATTCACCATGACCCAAACTAACACTGATCGATGCGGCAATCTCAGTGCGATCACTCCTGGACCTGTTTTCAGGTCCAGCCATGAAACTTAGCGATCTCAGCAATGATCCGTCTCTTTGCAATTTCTTGTTTAGGTCACGGTATCTCTATAAACTGGTATTTCTTTATGTAGGTCGTGTCAAGGTACCGGTGGGGCCCAGCCTTAATTGATGGTGTAACGACCCAATATCCAATCAAGGACAATAGGAGGTTCTGGAGGTTGCCAGGTAGATCCTAGAGCGCTTGCAATGAGTAGTCTCGAGTAGGAGAGGAACAGTAGACCACTAGGGTCTTCATGGTATTACTATCAAGGGAGGAACAATGGGGAAAACAACAAGAGAACTAGACTAGAGACTAACTACTATAACATAGGGATATTGATAGGGGCTAAGTGCGAGCACAGGCCAAGCTGTGGAAAGGCTGTGGGAATCTAAATAAGGGTAATACCACGGTTACTGGGTACCATGAGGATGCTATAGATAAGAGGTGTTAATGCTATTGGAGGATAAGGGAAAGTGAGTCAAGAGGAAAGTCATGAGGCAAGCATAAGGATGCAATGTGTATACCATGAGGTGGCCATGAGGTGCATAGCCTAGATAAGATCATGTGACTTGGTCATGTGACTAGTAGCGTGGGAGCCATGTGACCTGATGAGGTAGGTCTTGGCAAGTGAAGGAATACTATGGTATAACTTTGGTAGTGTTTTGTGTGCACTAGTGGGACTAGTGTTAGTGATTAGGAAATGAATGGTAGTGAAATGTAATTGAGAAATGTAGCGTCTGTAACAGATGGTGGGGACAATGGCGTAACGTCTCTGAATCCTTACCCCAAAGTTTCTCATTTGATTTATTATGTGATGGCACAATGGCGACAATCTCAAAGCAGTGCAGTGTGGGCCTGACCCCGTCGCCAGTGTTTTTCAGGAGCACCCTGTGAGTTATTTGCTCTGCCTTTGAATGGGAGCAGATCTGGCCGGACATGTTTGGTAACCTGCGTGTTCGCCAGTCAGTGTTTTCTACTAGCAAGTGCTCTTGTAAGTATAATTGACAGCCATGGACCATGTGGCACATCCGTGAGCCTTCCATTTGAGGATGTTTGCCTTGGACATGTCGTTTCTCCGCATGCAACGGTTCTTTACCAACCGGGACAGTTGTCACAAATGCCTTGCTGGCGCACACAACAACTTATAATTTGGGGCATCTCGTTTACTGTTTTGCTCGTTGTTTTATTGATGGACGGTCGTTTCAGGTGTGGTGTTGACCCATGTCAGCATTCCTTTGATAGCAGTCGGGGAGTGACTCTGCATCGCTTGACATGTCTACACTATGCAGCCTATGCCAGTTGGCCTCAGGAAAAGCGGAGCATGGCCCAACCCTCTGATCGGCCCTCCAAGAAACCCCGGGAGGAGAACAAGAGCGCCAGCTCACTTCAGCCCATTGCTCATGCATCCCCATCTCACTCAGAATCCTTGAAGACTGCTCATGTCCCCTCTGACTTCAGCAACACAGCCATAGGATACCAAAACACTGGTCCGAGTCAGAGCACAGAGGGCGTGTTGGATCCTCAACAACACACTATGTTGACCAATGATCCAGACGCGGGCTCTTCTCGTCGTCCTATTCGGACTCGCCGTCTACCTGCACGCTTTAGGGATGCCTTGCCAGAGGCACCTCTTCCTGTCCCCACACAACCTCTTCCTGTGGCTGTCATCCCTCGTATCATACTACATGTCTTCGACTCATTTCGCACAGCTTTCAATACCTTTGGCATAGCTCGAGAATACCGGCACCGTCCAACATATGATCCTGACTCATTCCTAACCCTCGAGGAACTATCCAACAACAATTCCATGGATCTTGACGACATTGAAGCTGGACAATCCCTGGCGGTGCCCGTGCTACCTCCCTGGCCATGGAAATTGATGTTGATCTGGCGATTGATGAGCTGGATGCTGTCCGGAAGCAACCAGAAGTCGACAGCAGAAGTGACTCGCCTTGCAAGCGCTGTGATAATGGCTGAGGACTTCTGTCCCGATGAGCTATTAGGTTTCAATGCCAATACAGAGTTGAAGCGTTTGGATGCCTCAGAGAGGGACCTTGACCCAGACTCTCCGTTTTGCAAGGATGGCTGGATCGAAAGTTCTATCTCCATCTCAGTGCCAACCCGCGAACGCAACCCCGAAGGCAACGGCCAAGAGTTCACTGTGTCAGGATTTCTCCATCGCAATCTAACGTCTGTCGTGCACGTGGCTTTTTCCAACCCATCGTCCAAGTGGTTTCACATGACTCCCTTCAAATGGATATGGAAATCCCCATCGACGGGCGAGGAACAACGTGTATACGATGAGCTATACACATCAGACGTATGGATCAACGCTCATGGCTCATGACGAGATTCAGAAGCAGCAGCATACTGATGGATGTACTCTTGAGCAGGTGATCGCCGGGCTCATGTTTTCATCTGATTCCACACATCTAACTCAATTCGGTCATGCATCGACTTGGCCGGTTTACTTGGGTTTCGGTAACCTGTCGAAATATATCTGATCCCGTCCAAAGCCCGGTGCATGCCACATTGTGGCATTCATTCCGAAGGTAAGCCCTCTGTACATCATAGAGCACTGAGAATAACAACCTGGCAGCTTCCACAAGCTATTGAGATATTTATCTCTCGACTGATGAACAGGAAGAATCGGGGTGATATCCTGTCACACTGCAAGCGCGAGCTCTTCCAGGGTGTCTGGAAGAGCCTATTAGACAATGAGTTCTTGGCTGCCTATGAGAATGGCATTGTTGTGCAATGTCAAGATGGCATGTTTCGCCGTGTATTCCCCCGCATCTTTTCCTATTCTGCGGACTACCCAGAGAAGTATTTTATTTGCTCTTTGTGCTCCCAGCCCGCTAACATCCCATGACAGAGTACTTCCAGCCACAATCCGTGATAAGGGCAACTGCCCTTGTACGAGATGTCTCATGCCAAAAAGCGACTTTGCACGTCTTGGCTTCCTATCTGATTTCACTGCTCGGACAGCCAAGATTCAGAAATATTTCAAATCGCAGGTCCAAGCTGCCCATGACGCAATCTATAAGCTTGGGGCTCCCATTAAAGGTACAATCCCTGAGCACTACCTCAAGCCTTTCTCGCTGGTACCTACTTTCGTAAGTGGGATTCAACTCTTAAGTCTCCTCGAGGGACTCAGTCACTTTCTAAGAACATGTTCACTGAACGTCTAGGCCATCTCGGGTGTAATGTATTCGAGATGTTGACGGTGGACCTCATGCACGAGGTCGAACTGGGGGTATTCAAGTCAGTCTTCAGCCATCTCTTATGGCTGTTGTATGCCATCAACCGTGAGGCTGTCGAGGTTCTCAATAACCGGTACGTTACTGAACACCTAATTCTGGACATCTTCCTAACGAACGATTGGTAATAATGGTAGGTTCTGTGAAATACCATCATTCGGGAACAAATCGATTCGACAGTTTCCTCCAGACATGTCAGCCATGCGACACCCTGCTGCATGGCATTTCGAGAACCTACTACAGGTATGTAGCCCTCACAGATTGAAGAATCCTGTCGACCCCATACTATAACCCTAGTGTGCCATCCCCGCTTTTGAGGACCTGTTTGAGAATGAACATGATGACATTGTGCGGAGAGGGAGGAAGAAGTTTGGTACCACTGTGAATGAAGTATTACTGTTCCGCCTAGCACAGTAGCATGCTCTTGCCAAGCTTCGAATGCACACGGAGCAATCACTAAGCTGCCTTGAGCATGCAACGTGACTCTTGGGACAGCAACTACGCAAGTTTAAAGACTATACATGTTCGTCATTCCCAACCACTGAACTACCTTCGGAAACAGCATCTCGTTTGAGACGAGCAGAAGCCAAACTGGGAACGCAAACCAACCATGCATCCAACCCCCCCCATCCTCATCCAAGCAGCACCGCACGTTCAAAGACATTAAACCTATCTACATACAAGATTCATGCCCTCGGGCATTATGTGAAGACGATTAGGACCATGGGGACGACCAACTCATATAGTACTCAGATCATAAGTGTCCTGTGGGGGTAGAGACTTGCGGCTAACTTCAATCACCGTTTCTAGGGGGAGCTCACACACCGGCATTTGAAGAGGCTTTACCAAAGCACGAACAAGCAAGAGCCAATGAGACAGATCTCCCGACAAGAGAGACGCCTGACTCGTGCTCACCGCGAGCTGGATCCTGATAGAATTTACTTCCAGGATGCTGGCCCTGAGGAAGACGAGCCAGCGGATCTCTCAGATCGTTACTACCTGGCTCGCAACACCCACCACACTATCAATTTACCTCTGTTCATGAACGACCACCCTGGTGACCCTGCAATCCATGTAAGCTCCTTTCGTGCTAGCTACAGAACAACCATCATTTTAACCACCCCTAGGACTTCATCCCGAAGCTCAAAAGTCACCTTCTTGCTCGTCTGCGTAACCTCGATTACCATGGTGATGAACACACCTTCAGCCCCAATGAGCGACACAGTGTTCATTTCGTCAATGGTCTCAACCGCATATCTATGCCCAGGCGCCTGCAAGTACACTTTACTACATATGACATACGGCGAGAATATGATACTCTACGTCCTGGTCATGGTGGCGTTGTGATGCTGCACTCTTGTGAAGATGGCCCTGATGCTCATCCTTTCTGGTATGCACAGGTCGTGGCTGCTTTTGTCTTATGTGTCTACTATGATGGACAAGAGTATATCAAGGATGTTCTTTGGGTTCGTTGGTTGGGGTCGTCCCAGGCTACCGTTGGAGCATGGTGAAGGCCTGACTTCCGAAGTTAGGGTTTGTTCCCGATTCACCTGGAGCATTCGGCTTCATTGATCCTACACTCATCATTCGAGCATGTCATCTTATCCCGGTGTTTTCTGAGGGACGAACTCATGCACTTCTTCACTACAGTCACTCACTCAAACATTCAAACAATGACATCGAAGACTGGGCCGCGTACTATGTGAACATGTAAGTATGTTACCATGATTTGACTGCTGCTCACAATAAAACAACGTAGCTTTGCAGACCGTGACATGTATGCACGGTTCGCTCAGATCGGGGTTGGGCATGATGTTCAGAACCCACCATCAAGCCGGATGCCAACCCATGAGCCTCCAGAGGATCTTGAGGTTGAAGAGCAGATTCAGAGTGACAATCACGAGACGTCAAGCAGTGAAGTGGATGCCAGTGAGCTTGTGCAGAGTTGGGAATCCCATTCCAAGTGTGCTGTGAGCGAATTGTAGGGGACCAACAGTGATGACGGTAGCACAGAGAAATCAGACAGCAGCTTTGAAGAACAGGAGGCTGAAGTGGACTCGTATGACAGTGACTCAGATATGTATCATGTATCTTTCTAGCCCGAATGATACATGTTGTGCACATACTGCCACTGTAATTGTCATTGAGGCTGCAACTTCGAGTCAAATGCCAGTGTCCGCATGCTCATATGCTCCTCATCCAGAGCCACCAGACCCAAGGAGGATCGGAGTGTTCTCGAGGCTTGTCTACTACTAAGTACCATGCTTTGTAAGTGAATGGACCGCTATCGTAACATTGTGCAGCGATAGCATACCTTAACAAATTTCATACATGCTTGCTTGCCATGCGAAGATTAGCTAGGTAAGACGTATCTGCAACGAGCTCTATAAGTGTTTATAGTGATATGTCAATATGTTGATTGGTTTGTGCAACTGTGAACATATTGGATGTCATTCCCAAAGCTGGATGCTTGCAGGATGATTTTGCATGCTGTGGACAGTAGTATGCAATTCAATCTATTTCCTAGAGAGAATGACTGCACAAACTGCATGTCCAAGCTCTTTGTGCGATAATTGTAACTAGATTATAATCCTCCAGCAATTTACGTCAGCCAGGAGTGAATGCACCGTGGACTGGAATGACGTGTGGGCATGCAAAGACATTATATTTACATCCAATCTATGTCCCATACATCTATTTTCTGTGCTGATCAGTCACTATCACATGGGAATAGCACGGTCTGACTGTTTTAGTGATGAAGGTGCCTTCCACCTCGAACGGTTCCCCCACCCTTTATGTGAGGTCACCGGGACACTCGCAGGTGAAGGCGAAACCTCAAAATCAATTGAATGGCAGAGATAACATTGTAATTCCCCTGGTCAATGAGTCCCTCCCCAATGACTCCATCGATCCAATTGATGCAAGTCCCCTCCATTGCATGGTGTGTCATAAATTATCGTGACATGTGCTAGGGAACGTGGGCCTGGATGGCTGCAGAGCTCAGCTATATGGTACCCGGAACCCCAGTTATACATCAACCCTACCACGACCTCGAGTCCTTCTTCTATATCCTTGTTGCAATATGTCTCCTGTACGACTCTCCTCATGCTACCAAGCCTCCGAAAAAACTTGCTGAATGCTTTGATACGCTCTTCATTGTATCAGAGCCCAGTGTCACCAAAGCCCTCACCATTCAATCTGATTTTGGCTGGACGGTGTTGATACTTCCACACATATCCAGATACTTCGAGCCCATCATTCCCCTCCTCGACATCAGGAAAAGTACAAGTCCCCGATATTAAAAGGGCCATTCGAGTTGCCCCGATACTTGTTGCCAAGGGACTATAAGCCCTTACAAGTGCTTAGAAGATCCTTATAGGTGGGACAAATATTTGCAAGAAATAAAAATGATTTGTCTTGTGATATACCATTATGATCCAATTGCATACAATTAAAACTTGTATCTTATTAGAATTACATCGTCAAAGTATACTGTGATTAGATAGGGTATATAAGTATCTGCCAGTGCAGCCACTTAATGGTGCCACTAGTCAAACCGAGTCAATGTCGTACTAGTGCTTGGAACATGTGACCCAGACATTCCCTGAAAATTCAAACAAGTTAGCCTACTTCGATATGCATGACAAGCATTGTAGCAATAGTAGCATGCTTATAAACTATATAACGAGTGCCCCAAACCAATAACATTCGCATACCACTGGCTCAACTCGTGAGTCCTGCGATCCAACTCCATGTTGTCACGTTTCCTCATCCCCGCTTAGTAGTCTACCGTGCAACTTGGCTTACGGATACAGCATGTGTTAATTCAATGTAGCGAGTGTCTATGGTTGGTAGCTACATGTAACACGTTGTTGCCAAGTGTTGTCCGTATATCAAAGCCTAACAATGACCAAACTGAGCTTTGAGCAGCGTAAACTAGGCCCTTGATATCCTGTACAATTGGTCGTAGGGCAAGATAAGACATTAAATTTCTACTATGTCACATCTCCTTACTACTCTCCTCGCCTCTGCTTTCATCATCAGCTGCATCATCACAGTCGTTGTCATCATCATCATCGCCATCATCACCACCATCATCATCTTTGTCATCATCTTTGTCATCATCTTTGTCAGAGTCCTCGACCTCGTCGCCATCACCCTCATCACCCTCATTATAATCATCGCAGGCTGCTTGATGGACAACATCACCTTGGATCCCAAGATCTTCCCCTTCATCTGACTCCTCAGTCGTCTCCATAACCAATGCTGGGCCTTGTCCGTCTAGCATCTGGGAAACGTGGCCCACACCTGTTCCTGCAAATCTGGTGAACATGTCACGGTCGGAAAATCTGCGGTTGTTAGCAAACACTAGAAAGGGTAGTAGATACAGTTTGTACTTACATGTTGACATAGAATGCTGCACAATCGTCTACTTCTCCAGGACGCCTTGCTAGCGAGGGACCAGGCGCCAGTAGTTCATGTGTGCGACCATCAGAGAATGACAGAATTAAGTGACACCCATGGAGCACCAATGATGGATCTAGGAAGCCAAAGGGCACGTGGTCTGGATAATCTGGGACAAATCCTACCTTGGGAAGACAGGCCTCCTTGAATCCCCATTTGTGATCCCAATCCACGCCAAGCCAACGAACCCAGAGGACTTCCATGGCCTGCTCTGAACGCGTCATGCCATCTTGAGGGAAGGATTGTAACGACCCAATATCCTATCAAGGACAATAGGAGGTTCTGGAGGTTTGCCTGGTAGATCCTAGAGCACTTGCAATGAGTAGTCTCGAGTAGGAGAGGAACAGTAGACCACTAGGGTCTTTATGGTATTACTATCAAGGGAGGAACAATGGGGAACACAACAAGAGAACTAGACTAGAGACTAACTACTATAACATAGGGCTATTTATAGGGGCTAAGTGCGAGCACAGGCCAAGCTGTGGAAAGGCTGTGGGAATCTAAATAAGGGTAATACCACGGTTACTGGGTACCATGAGGATGCTATAGATAAGAGGTGTTAATGCTATTGGAGGATAAGGGAAAGTGAGTCAAGAGGAAAGTCATGAGGCAAGCATAAGGATGCAATGTGTATACCATGAGGTGGCCATGAGGTGCATAGCCTAGATAAGATCATGTGACTTGGTCATGTGACTAGTAGCATGGGAGCCATGTGACCTGATGAGGTAGGTCTTGGCAAGTGAAGGAATACTATGGTATAACTTTGGTAGTATTTTGTGTGCACTAGTGGGACTAGTGTTAGTGATTAGGAAATGAATGGTAGTGAAATGTAATTGAGAAATGTAGTGTCTGCAACAAGGATACCTTGATGTGAAAGGCTTTGAGTACTCGAGCATAGCAGAATGGGTGTTCATCATCCCTCGACGGTGTCATGATGACACCCCTGCGCGCAATCCTAATAGTGTCGTGGTCTCAGCGGACATCATATGTCGTATAGTTGATGCGTAGTATTTTGTCCGCTGCTCGGCAGTGAAGATGCGCTCATCACCATCGTAGTCCAAGCCTAGTAGCCTGGACAATAGATGGTTTTTCAGTGATTGCATAAAGGTCTCCTAAGCAGAGTGTTCGACATCAGAACAGAGTGTGAACAGAGCTTCGACGAATCATACCTTTACTGCGGGGTCTCTGCAGTTCTCATAAAGCAACTGGGGGAGGCTGAATACATTGTCTTGTCTCGCTTTGTCGGTCATGAAGTGGTGAATGAGCGGTGAGATGTCCTCGTCGTCTATCTCCTCCAGGGTAAGGTTGTTTTGTTGCCTTAGAACTGTTTGTTGTCTTTCCTGCCTGCCAAACTGGGCCTCGACCGCATTCTTGTTTGAACCCCTGTAAAACTGTTTGATCAATTGGTGTGCCTTTTCGCCCTTAAGAGGGTATTAGCTTGACGGGGAGGGCTGTAAACAATATCAACTTACAACCTGAGTGGAGTATGAATCAGTAGCGCCGAATGTCTTTATCATCTGGCTGTAGTCCCCAAGTGCGTGAAACTTGTACGTGTTGATATTGAAGGATTTTGGGAGAGGGGAACTTCTTGCTGGCCTCTTCCTGCAGCCTGATTGTATCCCAGCAAGTTCCCTTCTCTGCCTTTGAGCGGACTCTTGAGGTAGCTCCTTGGTCTCAAAGGCGGCACACATCACTCTCTGAAACCGACGTACTTGCGCACCAAGCTGTCGGAGAGCCTGATCGAGTAGGGACAGGGTGTCATCCGTATGGAGTCTGAGTTTTGCCAATGCATGCCATTCAGCCAGCTGGAAGATCAGGGTTTGCACAATCTCTTCGTGCTCAGGAGGTAGTAACCCCTCGAACACTGGCATAGCACACTACACATAGCGTGTTAGCAGCAGCTCCCAGTTTTGTGGATGTCATCACCCTGACCTGCAGGACATTCTCAAAGTGCCATGCTGGGCGCTGGCTAGTATCCAAAATGTTGTCAGGGAAATGGCGAATGGCCTCCGCGAAAGGTGGAACAGCAGTGAATCTAAAGGGAAAATTAGTGCCTTGCACGACAAGCGAAAAGGCCAATTTGAGGGCAATCACCTTTCATTCACAATGTCGATGCAATGGGGGTCGACCACATAGATTATGTGGAACAGGTATTTCAGAATGGACTTCAGCACACCCGACTCGAAGTCATGCAACAAATCGACTACTAGCTTGGGGTAAATGGTAAAACCTAGAGGCAAAAGCTGGTCTGTGAAAGCATTCTACGTCAATACGGACCAAGTTAGCGAACTGGATGCTTCAGGGATTGTTCCTGCTTACCACGGTTGGGACCAATGAATAGGGCTTTAGAATGCACTCCACAACGGTGCTCTTCAAAGGCTTGCCAAGCACGTACAAGGCACGCCTAGCTGCCTGCACAAGGTGCTGCCAGTGTCGTCGGGCTTGCATCATCCTTGAAGAGAGGTCGCTTAGAAATCCAAGGCGATGGAAAGATGACTTTGGTAAATGACAACGCGGACATGGGCAAATCCCCTTGTCACGTATGGTAGCCAGAAGTACCCTGGAGAATGTGTTAGGGGCCAATGGCATATTCTTGGCTGTACTTCTCACTTTTCAGGATAATCCGCAGAGTAGGTGAAAATTCGGGGGTACACACGCCTCTTGACACCATCGAAGCATTCAATTACTATACCATTGTGGTATGCCTCGACAAAGTCTTTGTCCAAAAGGATTCTCCACACTGCATGGATGAGTTCCCGTTTGCAGTGTGTGAGAAGGTCCATATTGTTCTTGCAGTTCGTAATGTTCGAAAGGAATCTATGAATGGACTTGGGAAGCTGTTGCCCCTTTGAGCGGCCATGAACATGCAATATAAAGGGATCATGCACACACCGATGGAATGAATGCAATGGCATGACAAGCTTGCGCGTGGGCTATGTGACACGCATATTTGGATAGATTTCCGAAAAATAGGTAGACCGGCCATGCATCTGCATGGCCGAACTGCACCAGTTGCATTGCGTCTGACCACAGCATAATTCCAGTGATGACCCTTTCCAGCTGGCAACCATCTGTACGTCTTTGTTTCTGGATTTTGTCCTGAGCTTCATCCAAGCATCTGTCATGTATAGTTCGTCATGCACAAGTTGTTCTTGACCCGTGATCGGTGACCGCCATATCTGTCGTGATGTTACAACATTATTCGTATATATGACAACTTTCGCTTACTTACCTTTCTAAAAGGCATCAGATGAAACTGTTTGGCCAAGGAGTCGACAAAGACGGCTCGTATGACCTCTAGGATTGGGCGATAATAAAAACCCTCAATGCTGAAGCTCTTTCCATTTCCTGCGCTGTTTTTCTCCCTGGTGGGTATGACGATGTCTACACTCGTTCGTTTCCAGTTGTCCCTGACGAAAGGGTGATCTTCGGGCAGTTGCTTCTGGGCTGCATCCAACCGGGCAGTAGCCATCTGAGCATCGAAACCGAGAAGTTCTTCTGGGGTGAAATCAGGAGCTTGAATGACATCAGTGACAAGTCGTGTCACTTCTGTGTTAGACTTTTGTCGGCTACTGGTCAGCGCCCATGTCATCAGCCGCCATATCGTCATGTTAGCCCATGGCCAAGGCGGTGCGTGATCTGCAGGAGTGGTGACCGGAGGTGGTCGCGATGCTAAATCGCCATGGGGGACAAAGTGGTCGGGGTCATGGGTTGGCCGGTGCCAGTATTCACGTGCGATGCTGAACGAGTTGAGTTCGGTCCGGAAAGAATCGAACACATGGAGGAATACCCGCCGGACTGTTGACGCTGTGGTCTGAGGAGCACTGGTTGATACAAGGGCCTCAGGCAATTGGTCTCAGAATCTCGCTGCCAGTCTGCAGATGCGAGGTCCGAGCGGGTCATCCTCAGGCATTGGCTGGCTTTGGGATTCCATTGGTGGTTCATGGGTGGAAAGTTGTAACTTTCCCTTGTGGGAGGTTACGCATTGGGAGCTCGGGCCAGGTTGCCCGTGGTTCCGGGCAGCCTCCTGTCCTCCTCATTGTTGAGGAAAGCTCAAGAAACAAAGTGAAAGTCACACACCTGACTCGCAGAGTCCATGCTCGCCTCTGCAGATAGACCCTGATTGCGATGGGGGTGCGGGGCTGGCCGAGCGGAGGTTTCAACCTGCAATCCAGAGGTTGGTGTCAAAGAAGGATGAAAGAGGGAGTGCAGACTGACCTCGCTGGAGGACGTCGAACACTTTTCAGGTACATGCAAGGTAGTGCTGATTCTGGCCAGCGTCCGCGCATGCGTGGTGTGATACGTCGGGCATGTTGAGCAATGTTGATTGAGTCCTTGTTGAGAAGAGAACGTGCAGGGGCAGTCTTCTCCGCACTTGAATATGATAGTCAGTAGTAGGAGAACACCTGCGCAAAAAGCAAAAATGTGAGGGAAAAGGGTTACGCAGCTTCACATTGGCTGCCCATGGGGTGAGTGGAAATCGTGGGTCTGGAAAGGCTGCTCTGAAGAAATGCAGCAGTGTCGCCTTGTGGATTACACACCCCTTCTGACGTACCCATATGGCCACCAGGAGGCTGTGTGCCAACAATGCGGGTGAAGCACGTGTCAGACGAAATACGGATTAAATGTTGCTCTTCGCCGAGGAAAGAGGGAAAAACGCACATCGCAAAAAGCCGGTACCACAGATCTCGAAGTGTTCCAAGTTTAGGAATGGTGCACAAACAACCTGCTGGATGACCTGGATACTGAGGGAAAGATGGAATTAGTCGGCTGTCGAAGTAGGGGAGAATATAACTGAAATACGCCCTGTATGCCACGGTCTGAGTGTAGCAAAGAGAGAATCAAGGGAAACATAATGCACATTTCAACATTTGCTCATACCAAAGCAGAAATTCGAAGTCATGACATTGCACGATTAGTGTTCGTAAAGTACAATGCAATTCGAAAGAAAAACATTATTGTCCGGGGGAGGGGAGGTAAAGGAAGGAGCGGTAAGCCTATCAAAAACATTCGGGTGGGAACTGATGAGGAACGAGGGGAGCACGGCCAAAATGTTTGTAGAAAGTCTCGACGTAAAACAAACACAACCGCGACGCCTGGTCAAACTCCCATGTCCATCGCACATTCTCACTCAACCCCACAGGAGGAAGTTCATTGAGAGATGGGGGAGCATCCGGCCAGCCCGAAAGGAGGAAACACAAGCGACGCAGCGTGTCGCTGTTGTCAGTCAGGTGGTCTGTCAATCCTAGAGTACCAGGGGACTTGGGCAGGGGCACATGCCAGAAAGGTTGACTGTATGGAGTGGGGAAAATGCCGTCGAATGCGTCTCTGCGAGTCTTTGTATACTTCTCCCAAAGCTGAGGGACGACCATCTGGTCAAGGGCACGAAGCTCAAACCGAAATCCGAGTTCATACACCTCCCACAGGATGGCATGGATGAGGCGGGGAGGAGGGTCGCTGAGGGTGGCAATATTGATGTCTTGATCATGCCATTGTACAGTATTCCTTGGGGGGTGTTCTCCTCCAAGTGTGAAGAGGGTACATCCAGGGCCAAAGAGCTCCAACCCTGCCAACATAGCCTGACGCCTCTTTGTGGGAACGGAACCCTCAGCTGCCAGTTGAGACAATTGGCCACTGTTCAAGAGGTCGTGCCACATTTGCGGGGAGGGGGTCTTCTGAGAAGGCTCACTGTTGACTTGCTCGACCCAGTAAAGGTGGATGGCGAGCCAGTTGATGACATATCACTGACATTTTTCGGCGGCTTGTGCTTCAACAAGCAGTGTGGGCTCTGGGACAAAATAACCAATATCGACGTGATGAGGCTGGCGAGGCACAGCCTGTCGACTAACCCGCTTCATCGCTGACATCCACACCTGGAAAGTGGAGGGCAAGTATGGGTTGTCCGACGACTCCTTCCATTTGTTGCGATCCAGCCGGGTTCCAGCTGAGGATTTATGGTTGAGTGAGACTGCCAGGGGACAGGTGTACGGTACATACCAGACTGCAGATTAAGGGGACTTCCCTTCTGCACCACTCCCTTCTGCACCGTCTTCCCTTTCTTTGACTGTTTCTTCACCTGGGCTTGAGTCAGAGCTTTCCCGACCTGAGAATTATCTAATTCGCGTATGATCGTGACGCTTGCGGCCACCAGACAAGGATAAGGGGTGAAGGGGTTTCCCGGCTCGCTGTACTGGGCGCAGCAGATGCCATCCGGAAATGTGTATTTGACGTTTTTTTCAATGATCGTCCATTCTGTGATGCCGTACTTGCCCCTGCACAACCACACAGGCACGCCAGCAAGGAAGAGCTCATTGCATACTGCGGTATCGCGGGTGAAGCATCCCAGCCAGTCTTTACAAACAGGATAGGGGCCAGCAGTGGGAGAGGCGATGCGAGGTTGAGCGATTTCCACGTATTCCATAAAGCTGTAAAGATCTAAAAATGTTCGCTGGGCATAGGCGACCCATCCGATGACATCGACAAAGGGGAGAGGATGGGAATGAAGGAGAGTGATGGTGCTTAGCAGATCTTGCAGCCACTTCCTGGCGATATCAAGTTTGTTGCCGCGGTTCGCCTTCCATGGCATATATCGCTTGGAAACAAGATGATGAAGGGACTGCAGGCCTAACAACTCTAGACCCTTCAGCAATCCATACCCCTTAGGTGCGCCAGGGGACTGCTGAAGGTTGTCGCGTGTTGGTGTGTACCATGCCCAGGAAAGCGCTTCCGGGAAGGGGTGATTTTCTCAATGCAGTATACAAACAGAGAATTCCCATTCTCGCACGTAGAGTTGTGGCCATTGGAAGCAGTCGGTCGGGCTGAAGCGGCCGTCAGCCCGCGCACAAAGTTCTTCATCACCGAGGTGCGGTTCGGGGATGAAGTCCATGTTAGGGCTTGAGAAATTCTCTTCGCCATTGCTGGAGCATGCCAGCACTTTAGCGTCCAGATATGTGAATGTCGCTATGTACAGTAGTTAGTTTCTCGAACGAAATGGTGGGAAGTGTACGTACTGTCTTGCTCGCGGGTTTGGGGATGATAACGCATGAGGGCCATAGCCATTTTGAATACCTGGATTGTGTGTTAATGCGAGATAGACGAATGGACAAGGAACATCAGCAAATCACTGATTTGTTGTACAGTACTGTGTTGCTCTGCATAGCAAGCTACACCTCTGACAATGCTACAGAAAGGTCCCCCCCTGTGCAGCTTTGGTACAGAGGGTACAGACACCAATAACCTGTGTGACACTGTACAGGTGAGGTGTGACTGTCGTGCTGTGCCACTGTCCTTATGTAATACCTTACACTTGTACATACTGTATGCCCGTACACATCACATAACTGTACACCTACATGTACTATATGCCTCGTGTAATTGTATGCATCATATGACTGTATGTGCCATGTAAATATACGTGTTGCAGGCACTGTTCTGCCTGTCCCTTGTTGGCGCACATCATGCTCGTCAAAAACGGGTAAACAGATTGTGGACAGATCAATGACATTACTGGTACGCTACTAACTCTAGTACATCCACTCGTCAGCACCAATACCATCATCTCCCTCACCCATCTCCAAGCCATCAGACTGGTAACCATCAAATCCTTCATCACCATCACCAACCACGTTATTGTGGGAGCGGCCGCCATCATCCATATCATCCGAGCGACCAATGTTATTGTCTGAGTGGCCACTGTCATCCGAGTGACCAACGTTATCGTGCGAGTGGCCACCATAACGATTATCATCGCTTTGAGCAGCGAAGCCAGTAAATTCATCTTCGTCACGACCATGTGCTCCAAAGTCTTGGTCCTCGTCATCATTTTCTCCTGACTGCTTGAGCAACGCTGACTCCACCTCTGAATCAGATATATTCATGCTGAACTCATTGCCATTGTCATTGTCATTGTCGTCACCACAGGCATTAGAGAATCCATCCCTATTCAATAAGTTAGTAAGGATATGATAATACACAGATTTCTTACATTCCCTTGTCTGCCCATTGAGCGAGCATCGCCTTAAAGCGCTGACCCTTGGAATGGTGACCATCGAGCTTCTGCATGCTGCCCATGAATTTGTTGTATGCCCCCTCGAGATCTTTCGAGATGATATTCAGATTGATGTCCTTGCCGTGATTCTTGTAGAGCGTCAACACAAAATGAACCTGTCAACCACAATCAGTAACTGTAATGAGTGGCAGGAACTACGCACCATTGCAGCCACTAGGGCGAGTGCCTTCCTGGGGACTACGTCTTGGAATTTGGGGAAGTTCCGAAGGGATTTGCTTGTCTTTGGATAGTACACCAAGAGACAGACTTGCTTGAGTACCAGGTGACCGAAGTTAAGCCTCTTTCCCTGCAGATTCTAGATGAGTATAATGTCCGTGTATGAGAATGTTGCTCACCTGTTCGTTGGGCTCTCCCATCAGATACTCCGAATCTTTGAGGAATAACGTGGCCCTGTCTTTGACAAATGTTATGCAAGCCTCCCGGGTTGCCACAGATGGGGGAGCATAGAGCGCATATCCTGAAGGGACTGCTTCTTGAACAGCCCTCTTTATCATGCTTCGAAATGTTATTACATCGTCGTATAGCTGCAATCATCAGTGACATTTTATTTCTCAAATCCATTTGAAACATACCACTTCTGCCATGTTGTGCTTGTAGTCACCGTACCCTAGGAAACAATTAAGTATGACCGCCAACGAACAGACACCAACTCACCAGATTCAACTGGCTTTTCTTCCTTTTCATAACGAGCAATAACACCCAGCAAGACTTCATAACATTCCTCTTTGAGAGTGAGCCACCTTTCTGGAAGAAAAGGATGACCGCAAAAGAGGGCGCGTCGCATTTCCACCTTCGCAATCTCCAAAAGCTGTTGCCAGTGAGGAGGATAAAAACTAATCTGGGATGGCTTCACCTGGATGGCGCTCTTCTGATTCTTAGAATATCGGCCCCAGCAGCCTTTTGGCTGATCCGAGGGGTCAGGATCATGCCGGCGGTCTGTTGCGGCAGCAGTCAAACCATTACCAGCACCCACATGATTGTGCCCAGCAATGGGTGTTTGTAGGTGCTGTCTTGGATGGTTGCTGTCTCAAACGTTAGCTGCACATTCTTGTTAAACCACATTGCATTTGGCATTGTCTTCACGCACCATCATCTGGAACGTTGGCACCACGCTCTTGCAAAACGGGGGCAACATGCTCTTGGCGAGCGACAGGAACCTCATATTGTGTTTGCTGCTGTCTTAATGCACCATCACGCTGACAGTTTCCATCTCGGACATTATCCAGGTGGCGAGGATCGGGAGACCTGTGGCAGCGGTTGGTCAAATGGTGGCGGGCAAGTACATTGTAATCAGCATTAGCCTGTACAACAGTGAGCATCATCTCACACACATAGAAATAACTTGCTCGTTCATCACCATGGCATACAGCATCGACTTGAGCATCGTCACCATTTGAGTTGGACCGAGAGAGCTGTGGTGAGGGAAGGACATGATTATGGAGGTGTTGAGCATTCGAAACGGGGTGACAAGGCTGCACAGTGTCTCTGGCCAAATTCTGTGGTAGTCAAGGCTGTTGCAAAGGCGCATGCTGGGGACGATGATGCAGTGGCTGCATTGGAGCACCTCATGGATCACCTGTAGTATCCATCCGATCCTCACGATGCTCTCCATGTTGACGGCTGTCATTATGACGTGGCACTCAATAGATTGGTTAGTATGACACAATTAAAGATAATAAATGTGATACCTTCAAGCTCCTGACGGTTGAAATTGGACATTCGGCGGCGTTCGTCAATATTCGTCTGGGTCCCTTCATCAGGATTATTGCACAGAATCTGGAACGATGCTCATGAGTTGTACTGAAAAAACAAACGAGACCACAAACCTCTGGAGAATGAACACCGTGTTTGCGGGTGTGTGCTGTCATGTCATTGGTCATGCGATCCCTTTCGTACTCATGCAGAGTTTGCCTGCCAATGAATGCGGGAGGTCCGGGCTTTTTGGCACAGGCAATTACCAAACGGATCTTCGCAAGATCAGTATCACAACACTCAACGTAAGATGACGCTAGCGCCCACCTGTCATCAGATCGGCAAAGTGTCCGAAGGTTTTGCGGAAAATCATGTCACGATGCTTGGGAACACCTTCCTCAAGCTTCTTTTGAAGGTACCAGCAGCCATGTTGATCCTTGCACAATGCTGGAATTTCACCTTGCAGGTCTTCGATACGGGTACCGGCAAACCGGTTGACTAGAAAAAAAAAATTGAACTGAGTTTCGAGGGTTGAAGAGGCTGGGGATTTACAGTCCATGTCACCGCGTTTGTGCTTGGGGCCGTGTAAACCGTTCATCTTACCGTCGGGTGCACCACCCTGTCCAAGACCAAGACCATAACAGGACCCATTGTGGTGGTAAAGTGCGGTCGAGCCACTCGACCCATTGGCCATAGCACCGTAGCGAGAACCATCTAATTGGCCAGCGAGGCCATATACCGAGTCGACACTGTATTGCTGCATTGGTGATGAGAAACTTATCAATAGCGACAAAGAACGAAAAATAAATACCTTAAATGACAAGCTGGAATCACTAAATTGGCTGGATGGTAACCGAGACAATGATGGTTGAACGTCAGCCTTGGCCACGTCCTCAAGGTGATGGTTTCCTTGAGACGATAAACGACCACTCAGGTTTTGACCATCTGGAGTGAGAGGTGTGCCTGGAGTTGGCAGCAAATGATTACTGCTACCCTTCGCCATGGAAAGAGGTGTCGCAGGGACAGATCACGTAGCATTGCTGAGGTTATCAAGTGGGGAGCCCCGATGAGAGGACGGAGGACCAGAAGAACCAAGGGTCAATTGCGAGTGCTGTCCAACAAGGGGTGTTATTGGCGTCCTGGTAACCGCACCAGCAAGTTTCCCACCAAGATCCATTGAAGAGGTCAATGTCAGGGTTGGGTTTGTCACTATGTGACGTTCGGTCCTAGAGCTCACGCCACCTGGGGCACGGGGGTTGCTGATAAACTGCGGCCATTCAGACGTTTTTCACCACGAGCCGCGAAAGAGTTCTGTGGAGAGGTCTGCGGATGATGAGCGAGATCCAGCGCAGCGGGAGGTGTTGATATCTAACCAAAAAATGAAAAATAACATTCAAGGGTCGAGAGCGAACCTTACCTTATTCACATAGGATGCAAACTTGTCATCATCCGATGTCGGAAGGTTTCTCATGGCATCTTGACAATATGAGGCACAATGGACCAAAAATGGCAAGATTCAAACTCACTATGCATCTCCTGGTCCAACTGCTCATCAAGCATCATGCCAACGTTGTACTGCTTACCAGGACACGCATGGTTGTCCTCGTTACGTCGCCCACTGACCATCATGGACGTGTAACTGCACCAGGGCTTGGTGTAACCTGGTTCAGTCTTTCCCCAGAGAGTGCCATCCCTCAAAAGTGCTCTACCAACTCTTCGTCATGACTGCTTGTGGAAGTGCGATGACTCGCTGGCATGCACTTGGCACCAACACGGTTGTACTGGCCATTGACCGCAGATCCGAGCTCAGGTGAGAGATCAATGGATGGAGCATAAGCAACGGACTTGCGCTTGTCGGAAACAGCAGAACCAACGGCCTTGAAGAGAACCTCTGCGTCGACCGAAGAATGGGAGAGGGCCGACTTGATGAAGTTGTTGTCGCCATGTAAAGCAGTATTGACACGTGGTGGAGTGGTAGGGGCAGAGATGGCCAAACCGACAGAGTCGTAAGGGATGGTAAGCAGCTCCTGCGCTTGGTGCTGCTCCAAAACCCACATCTGTTCCTTGAACAGCTTCCGCTGAATAATACGCTGATGTTCGTGTTCCAAACGCCTCAGTTCGAGGCACTTTGTCGGGAAATGTGGGTGAGATAGTGGCAGGGGGGAACAAGTGATACTTACAGCTGAGATGTCAGGCATGTTAGTACCCAACCTCGCAGCCTGGTGCGGATGAATCTAAATTAGAGATGGGCGCTTGCAAGGAAGAGGACATACCGAGTCTGCAAGGTCGAGGAAAGCAGGGGGACTCTGCTTCCTGCCATCGGAGGTGCGATTATCGGCGGAAGAATTAATGTTTTCAGCAGTATTCATCTTGAATAGTAAAGCGGAGGACAACTTTTCTTGGAAAAGAAGTTGAAGACAGAAAACAAATGGAACGAAGGAATGAGATTAGGAAACGGTAATGCTAGTTGCACAGTGGTATTCCTGGGAGGGGAACGGAGAATGAGAAGAGATGTACCGAGTACAGCGCAACGAAGAGACCTTGAAGCCAATTTTGAGCTGTTCTAAAGTGGACCGATGATACAATGCAGCCAGGAGGGCTATATGGGGAGACACGCTGGGGACGTGGAGCAGCGATGGGCAAGACGAACGGGGGAGACGAGGAAGACATGCCTAGTGAAAAGTGCTGTTCGGACGGTCGTCCTCGTTACGACGCCCAGTGACCATCATGAGTGACTGTACCAGGATTAGGTGTAGCTTGAATAGGTCTTTCTCCAAAGAGTGCCATCCTTCGAATGTGCTCTACCAACTCTTCGTCATGACCCCTTGTAGAAGTGCAATGACTGGCTGGCATGCTTTTCACACCGGCCCGATTGTACTGCCCGTTCACAGCGGATCCAAGCTTGGGTAAGAGGTCAAAGGAGGGTGCATAAGCCACAGACTTACGCTTGTCGATGATGGAACCGATGGCCTTGAAAAGAACCTCTGCATTGACAGGCAGTCGACGTGATGGCGGTGTTGCTGATGGGACTCTATGAGGGTCGCCCTGATCGAGTTGACGACACCAATGTTGGGGTCGACAGCCATGATGGAATCAAATATGCTGGCAATGTACTTATCGGAGCATTTGAGCTGCTGTGTGAGGAAAAGGGAAAGTCTGAGTCGAAGACGAGAGAGTTGATCTTCCCTGCATGGATATGAGCGGTATGTGCGGAGGAAGACAACGCACCAGATTGAGGTTTGCGTTTTTTCCTGGGGTGACGGTTGGCCAACGTCCAAGAGGTCGCAGAGACGCGCTTTGTTGAGGATGAGGTCTTCGAAGAGATCAATCTTGCTTGGCGTTTCCGTGCACTGTGAGCGTCGTCGCGAGGATGGAGTGGAGCATGGCGCTGGACTTCACCGCCACCCGTCGTCGTTGTCAACGTTGAGCTTGAAGGTTAGCATGAAATCCATCTCAGGAGATGGGGCATGAGAGTAGTAGGCAGGGGAGTGAGGAGTGTTGGGACAAGAAGGGGGTACCTGGCAATGATGATGACAAGAGGAAGAGGAGGACTCAGAGGAAGAAGATGCCTTCTTCTGAGTTCAACGGCATGCAGGACAAGTGGCCTGAGAATGGCCGGGTCACCAGTGGATACAGTGAGGGCATTGGTAAAAGGAGCAATCCTTTTTCTGATGGTCAAGATAGTGGCACCAAAGCAAGCCTCATGATACCTAGGAGGAGAAACAGGAAGTGGGACGTTGCCATTGGCACCAGTCCACCAGTTCTTGGTGCACTTCAAAGAGAGGATTTCATCGGGGTGAAGAGTGGAGGAAGATGCTGAGGGAGTAGAGGGGTTTGGGGATCCCTCAGCAGTGTTGTAAACAGACGTAGGATGGTCCGAGAGATGTGATAAGAGAGTGGGGTGAGCAGGTCGGTCTCAATGGTAGAGACATGGGTGGGGGAACTCGCATTGAGTAGCAAGTTCTTCCAGGTATCAGTCTAGGTCTAGGAGAAACTCTCCCATGTCCATCTGATAGGTGAGGACATGGAGGTTGTCCAAGGTCTTTCATTGGATGGTGTGAATGAGGGGGTGGATAATGCCTAGTTGGGCAGAGGGAGAGGACCTGGACCATCTAGTACCATGGAAAGGTGATGTACCTGAAGGTATAGGGCCCAGATAGGAGATCCTACATCAAGTAGGGCGTCAATAGGAGCAGCTAAGGCCACATTGGTGGTATGAGTCTCAAGAATGGAGTGGTATGCTGAGTCAGGGAAATTATCCCTAAGTCTGTTGACATAGAGGGGAAGATCAATGGCAAGGATGGGATGAAGGTTATCAGAGGGAGTGATTATGACAGAGACTGGAGAAGGAGAACGGTCTCCCCAGCCTGGAGAAACTATAGTAGAAGAAGGAGAAACAGAAAGGGAAGATTCAGAGGAAATAGAAATGGAGACAGTTTGTTCAATGGAGGACATGGTATGTTTGTTCGAGAGCTAGGAGGAAAAAATAGAGGGATGAAGTTTCTTATAATCCTGGACGGTGGTCTTGGAATGTTTTAAGTTCCATTCTGGGATCCAGGAGTCTTCTTCAGTGGAGTATCCTTTCCAGCGGATAAGAAACATGCGGCTTCTAGGGGTTCTGCAGTGACATATGATTTTATCAATTTCATATTCTTCTTCTCTGTCAATAAGGTCAGGTGGTGAATCCATGGTTGTTCCGAGAAGTCATGACTTGTCGGGCAAGTTCATGAGAAGCTAATGCTTCTTCTTTGGGTGGTGGAGAGGTCTTTGAGGCAGGTATTGATGGTGGGAAGGGTAGATTTGGCAAGTACCAAAGGAAGAGCACAGGGTTCATATCCATGGTCCTAATTCTAATATCTCATCACATGGAAATGGCTGGTCCAACATCTGGTCCTTTGTGGCCCTACCAGGCCACACCCAGTTTTCACTGGGGCTCACCTTTTGTCACTGTCTATGATTAGCCATGCTGCAAGATATTTGGACTGTATTGAGCACACTGTCTTGACGTGCTGGAATTGCACTAGTAATCAGCTGAGTGCATTAATCACCACTCGTTGGAGGGTGAAGCTCTGAAATTTGTGAAAATCGGCAGTGGTTGATTGCAGTGAGTCATGGCCAGGAAGTCGACCATTAGGGTTCAAAATTTGGGGCATGCACATTGAGGAGTCATCATGGGCATCAAGGGGAGCTTACCAAATCCAACAAAAGCTCAACGCTGGGCTGTAGACCAAAGAAGTCGACAACGAGGAGTCATCATGGGGATCAGGCAGGACTTACCATGCGTAAATCAAAGGTTCTGATTTCTGATGAATTGAACTCAATGTGGCCCAGCAGTGGCATTGAGGAGTCATGTGGGGATCAAGTGGAGTTCTCAGTAAAGCTGGCGAAAGGTCTCATGGAAGTCGACAAGCAGGGATTTTCATGTATGTATTTGGCTTGTGCCTTGCAAACATAACAAAGTGGCACAAGGGTAGATAGGAGTACACTAGGGATGCATGGAAGAATCAGAGGAGGGTGTTGGAGATGCAATAGCAGGGTTAGAATTTCTGGCACTACTTCCACAATATGAAGAAATGTCAAGATGCCCATTGTCGTGCTTGGGAAACAAACCAGAAGGTCGATCCAACAAATCTGACTTGTGTCCAATATGCTCAGTCACATCACCTCACCCACTTGCCATTCAACGTCCCTCAACAAAGCTTCTGCTTCCTCATACTCATCCAGAGCCATTGCATGCATGATCTCGAACTCTTTGAGACGGAGATGCTTATACTTTGCATGTGCAGCAAACGAGGCACAAGATACTTGCACAAGCTCTAGCAATCATGTGGATTGGAGGTCTTCTACTTCCTGCTTTCTCTGGACCAATGCCTGTCAATAGTTATGGTCACTACCTTGTGTCATCAGATATTCATTACTAACTGACGTTAATAGAATCTTTGCCTTCTTCCTAGGCAAAATGTTGTTTGAGGGTGAAGTGATGTGAAAGCGACACTTCCGAGGCTGGTGGTTGGGCCGATCCATTGAAGTACAAAACACTTCAGGTGAGGAGGTAACAGGTTCCTCCTTTGACCGAGGGCTTATTTGTGATGATGGTGGTGACACCGCTTCTATGAGCAATGGAGTGGAATTGCTGGCGACAGATTGCATAGCTGCCTTGGATGACTGAGGGTAGGTTGTGATCACTTTGGACAGCGGAGGGGTGCTCAGCATCTTGACTGGGATCGAAAATGGTGAGTGTCTCTCTGCCTCAATTGCACAGCAAGATGAGACGAGCAGTTCCATATGGCAAGGGGAGGATGGGAGGATGGGCTCAGTGCTGTGCTGAGAGTCCGAGCTATGCAAACTACTTATATAACCATTCCTTCTAACTATGCTCCAATGAGTTGATCAGATGACAGTCCTCTCTGAGTCATCCCTCCTCTCACAGCCCTCACACGCACTTCATCGCTGACTCATCAGCTGCCAACTTGAACAACTGAGTAGAGACATGGATATGACATTACCACTCCAGTTTCCATTACTTTCAGCTTCAGCTCTGGCATCCTTGAATTGTCCTAATTGTTCAGCGGAATTCCCAGATGGAGATGCAGTCATACACCATCTATCAACAGAAGGTTCTTGTGGTCGCTGGCTCATCAACTGCTTACCCAACTATGAGACCTCATTGACTGCAATGTAGGACAGTAATTACAATGAAGATTCAGATTCTGCACATGATGGCAAGTTTTGTTCCTATTGTATTACAGACGCATTGAGTCACTCCAAGTTGATGGAGAACAGGACTTCTTTGATGACCCATTCAGGGACAATGAAGCTGATGGCCTGACTGCCCAGCAGCATATTCTTGACAATGACAAATTAACCCTGACCCAGATGACTCCACCTCGCATACAGGAACATCACCCCAATCAGGGCAGGACTCAGCTGGGGGGTATGAACCATCTTCAGTGCATGGATCAAGATAGATAGATATTCAAACATCCATAATACGGAAAACATGTATTATCCGTTCACCTCATCGAATGAGTGGGAACTTGCCAACTGGCTGTCCAGTGGGTCGCTTTCCCAGAAGGAGATCGATTGGTATTTGCATTTACCACATGTGAGTCTTCTACAATATAATCCATGGACGTATCCAACACCCCTAAAGAATCTACAGCATCCAGTGTCCTTTCACACAGCAAGTGACTTATGTTGCCAGGTTGAGTCCTTGCTGGATGTGCCACGTCGGCATTGCACAGAGATCAAAGTGGGGCATTACAAAACGAAGGAGTCACTCTTCCTGTATTGGTGAGATGTACTTGAGGTCATAAAATACCTATTCAGTAACCCAGCTTTTGCCTCATGCATGGACTATGCTCCATATCACGAGTTTGAGCAAGGAGCCGATGGTCACCAGCAACAAGTATGGTGAATTCATGAGCACTGATTGTGCCTGGGAAATACAGGTATGTGGATCTGAGTAACTTATCACCTTGAATCTAATCTTTCTATGTAGAATAAATTGCCTACTGGGCATTTGTTTGTTGGCATAATTGGGGCATCTGATAACCATCATAACTTTCATGAACAATGCTGTCGTTTCCTTGACTGTCAAGAAAAGCTATGGTCTTTCCAGCTTTATATATCCCTCAAAATGGCTTGTGTACCGCTAGTCCATTAAGTCATCCAGGAGATGGAGCTACTACAGCTCTACCATTCTGAGTCGACATCTGACCACTCTGTTGTCAATCCTCATACCTCAGAAGTAACTGAGGTTAATCCCGATAGCATATATGTTTTTGAGGATGAGATATCTATTGGTCTCCCTAGCCAAAGTGCATCTCTCTTCAACAGACCATATTCCCGCATCTCCAACAACAACAACAGTGCCTCTCTCCTTACCCGCTGGCCTCACTTTCTGGACCTTCATGTGGATGATGTCCCCCAAATTCTTGGTATCGATGATCTCCTCCCTGCTTTGGGAGATTTTTTCTCTGGTCGTTCATACATCTCCCAGAGTGGTCGTCGCTTCGCCACCCCAAATTCCCCTCTTCCTTTTATGTACATTCCTACATGCCTGGAGCAAATTTCGCATCCAGCACTGCTCTGTACAAAACCTGCTATCCCTTGTGCCTCCTCAGACAGTCCAGGCTATACCCCCGAGTCCTATGCTACCTTTTGGTTGGGCCAATACAATCCTCCTTGCACAGAAGAGTGGTAGCTTACTTTCAACCTGCATGGGCAGTGAGTGTATGTACACATGACTTTTTTTCTGCTCTGGTATCCTTACAGTTGTCTAGGCTATGTTATCACCCAAGTTCGGGCAATATTGCAACCTGTTTATTGATCCTTCAAGCCCACCCCTGCTGTATGTACAATTTTTTAACTTTTCCCACTTCGAGGATGTGGATGGGATCCATGTGGCCACTTCTGCCACTAATAAGCTTTATTCATGGGAACACATTATCACTCAAGTCTCAAGAGTTGCCAGTGGTAACTGATGTCCTTGGAGTTTTGTCAGCTAAGTGTTTCACTGATGCAGTGGCATACTTGGAAGTGTCGGTGGCAATGGTGAATGGTTTAGAATGGTCAGGAAGCCAAAGGACTGGTTTGGCAAGGAAGAGTTCTTTGAGATGGAAGAAGCAGCGGTCACATTCATCAGACCATTTCCAAGGTTGGTTCTCCTTGGTGAGATCAATGAGCGGTCTAGCGACGGTTGAGTAATCAGGGATGAAGCAGCAGTAGAAGTTGGCGAATCCCAGGAAGGAGCAATCTTCCTTGGGGGTAGTCAGAGTAGGCCATTTGGAAATTCCGTCTAGTTTGACGGGGTCCATATCAATGTGGCTGGGTTCTATGATCATGCTGAGGTATTCCACTGTTTCAGTGGCGAATTGGCATTTCTCGAGTTTTAGGTGGAGATCAAGTTCTTGCATGTGCTGGAGAATCTGCTTGGTACATTCTTTGTGTGTGGCTTTGTCGGGAGAGAAGATGAGAAGGTCGTCCATGTAGATGACGAGCCATCCTTCTGTGATCATGTTGCGGAAGGAGTCATTCATGAAATGTTGGAAGGTGGTGTGGGAGTTATAGAGGCTGAAGAACATGACAAGGGGTTCAAAGAGGCCTTTGTGGGTAATGAAGGTTGACTTCCATTGGTGTCCATCTTTAATCTGGACATTGTTGTATTCCCATTGGATGTCGAACTTAGTAAAGACCTTAGAATCTTTGAGCTTGTCGACAAGATCAGAGATGAGTGGGAGTGGATAAGCATAGGGTTCTGCATGGGTATACCCACATGTACCATAGAGCATACCCATACCCATACCCACCAAAAACCCATATCCACCAAAAATGGGTATGGGTACACACATGGGTTACAGATATTATACCCATGGGTATATCCATAGTGGGTATATCCATGGGTATCTTCTAGATAGTGACCAAAAAACCTAGCCACTCGATCATCTCAATATCAGTATCTATGGCATCCCAACCCTCATCCATTGCCACCTTCTCATCCTTGACATCCTCCAGCTTCATGACTTCCCCTAAATTCTCTGCCTTGATGAGATCTAATGGGCTTCATAGTCCAAGACAGAGGGCTGCATGTGTGGACTGGGCAGACAATCAAGAGCAAACATGAGACAAAAGTAGCCATCCATGGCTGAATAAGCATTCAATGTCAATAGATATAGCTAAGAATCACAAAGTCAGTGATGTAGGATAGACTCTAATAACCATGTACCAGGTATTGTTAAGTAGTAAATGGCCATCCGTGTCAACTGCGGGTAGATGGTACATTTCTTGTGCCACCACATGATTGGGTCCACAACATGTTCAATTTCAGAAGTAAGATACTGGTCCAGCTTGCACCCAATCTCTGCTGGCTTTGGGGAAGCAAGACTGGGTAGATTGTCGAAGATATTTGTACTCTGTAGGAATATATTAGTATGTGAGATGATCCATGGCATAGACTTACCTTCACCATCTGTGTATCCTTGGATCCCTCACAGTCAGCTTCACTTGAGGATATGGGCTTCGTGGTGACAGTGTACTTTTGGTTGAATGTGTTGCATACAAGATTTTTGGCGGTCTTGATCCATTCTGGCTCCTAACCTGTATGCTTGAAGTAGGTAAGCTTATGGCGAGGGTGAAGTACTGAATTGTATCAGGATCATCAGCAATAATGCAGCCATGAATACCTACCCATTGTGATTTTGTAGGCCTCTGAACTGTCAGTGAGGGAATAGTACCTGTTTAAAGTCTTCTTGCCCAATTGGACCGCTGCTCGGATGGCCACAGAGTATTTGCAGTTGCACGAGTACTGTGTGAATACTGTATTGTTATGATCCATGGCTGGAATCATGGCTTTGAGATTGGGTGTTGAGTGGTTGACCAACTTTGAGCACAAGAAGTACAATGTAGTGTCCTTGAGAATCTATGCGACAGGTAAGCACCATGATGTGACTGCATGACAAACCACACCCACCTTCAGAATGTTGTGCAGCTGCTGTGTGATGTCCCACTCATCTCTGCTTAACTCATATCAGCAAAGATCCTGGTGCTGCATCAACATCTCCACTGTTTCTTTGTGTTTCAACACATAATCCAACATATCCAGTGTCAAGTTCCAACAAGTGTCGACATCACATGGGATCAAGGTGATGACTACCTCCAAGTCTTCCAAAATCTTCTGCCAGGCTGGCAGGAGGATTGTGGTGGAATGAATAACCTTGAAAGCAATCTTGCGAAGCTACAGGGAGTCAGAATGAGGTGGAGTGAAGTAAGTCATCACTGCATACCTTGATGAGGGCTAACTTGACTGGCATGAGCACGCATTGCAGCTCACAGCGCTCAGCCTCGGACATCTCATCCAGCTTGTCTATCCAGCCTTTCTTGCTGTCAACATCTTCTTCATCCTCCATGCTGCCGTTGTCTTTCCTGTGCTCAACTCGTCCAATTCCTTCTCAAGGCAAGTCTTCACAGCTGAGTCACCTCCCTCTACCACTTGCTCTTTGGTCTTAGAATCAAACAGCTTTGTGATTGACTTGGCAACCAGATTCACCGCATGCAGGAAGTAACACGTGTGAGCAGATGCACCGCTAAACTCGTCCAGAGCTATCTCCAGCTCATTAATCATCGTGTTGTTGTTCGACGTGTTGTCACAGGTAACACCCAGTATCTGCTGTCCATCAGTAAGTGACTCGCTTGCTATGTGGCCATGCACTTTGTCTAACATGTGGAAATTTTTTAGCATCTACACAAACGCTGCCGCAAGCTCGCGGCTGGTATACGACTCATCCTAGGGCTAAACCATTGATTCCACTAACATGAACAGCAACATACCTTTGGCAACTTGACAACATCAATCGGCATACTCCAAGGTTGCCCAGCACACTCAAGATGTGCTGTGAAGGCAACAAATGTGCAGTAATTGGGTGACGTCCATGCATCAGTTGTAAAGCTAAGTTTTCCCTCATATTCCTATGTATGATGACTTATATTACTGACCAAACACTTGATAAGAATGGGAATGACACACCCTAAACATTGTTGCAACATGTTTGCATGTCGCTCTGAAGAGCAACTGCATGTCTCGTGAGACTGTCGCTGGTGAAGGTAAATAGTACTCTGGATGCCCTGTTCCCATCAGCATCATAAACTCCCAGTCCCTGACAATCTCATATGGTCGCAGGGACTCAGTGACCCAGTGAACTCTCTCTGTGTGGTTTTCGGCATACATCATTTGATGATTCGAGTAGCTGACAGTATTTGTCCCTAGTTTTTTGAACGTGGCTGTGATCAAGCTAGTGCGCTGGTAAATACTAATACTCAGCTTGCTTTGATCAGCTGTGGTGGTCACTTCAGGCCCCCAACATTTGTCAACATGCTTTCACATGTTGATTGTTGAGCAGGTGTCTTTGGTGTTCAAGTACCAGTGTATGGGTGGTGTACATTTAAACTTGTGTGCAACCCGGCCATTCTCTTCAATCACCTGAGGCATGGGCTCGAAGAACAAGTAAGTTGGGGATGTCCAGTTTTTCATTATATCTGCTGTTGGTGGTAATTATGCTTTTCATTGCCATATTAAAATCTCTAACCAAGTTCCTCCTTGTGCTGTGTCTTTGAACCCTTTTTCACCTCAATGATTGACTCTGTGTTGGATGTGCTATTTGTCTCAACCACATTCTCAGCATTGTCGAAAGAGGTACCATGAGACTTGATCCGTTTGGCTGGAGGATTGTTAGCATTGGTTGTTTTGCTGGTTGAGGCTGTAGGTTGTGTAGCTTTGGACTCGTGGTGGCCATTTCAGCACTTCTTGGGGACTTGATTGTCCTTGAGGGCTGCCTTGATCTTATCTGTGGGTTTAGAAACCTGTTTGGTGATTTTGTTGGGATTCTCTTGGGGCATGGGAGTGGACAAATGGGATGAGAAAACAGGTTGATTGAGATCCAGGTAATGAGTATGGTAGTAGAGGCCCAAAAATTTCTTAACTGTGTAAGGTTACAGAATGACATCTGAGTCTCAGATGACACCTACTATATCCATGTTTGATATGTCAACCCACCATGTGGGTATGGGTATGGGTATGGGTACATCAAGGCCATACCTATATCGATACCCATGGGTATTTGTACCCACAACCCACGTGGGTTACCCATACCCATGCAGAACCCTAGATAAGCATCCCAAACAGTATGTTCATTCAGGTAGCGGTAGTCTTGGCAAGGGCGTAGTTTGCCATCCTTCTTTTTGATGAAGAAGAAGAAGGATGCTTGGGGGGAGTTTGAAGGGCGGATTTTTTCAGTGGCGAGGTTCTCATCTAGGAAGTCTTCTGTTGCCTTCTGTTTGGTGGGAGACAGGGGGTAGACCTTTCCGATCTTCAGAGAGAAGGAGTCATTAAGGTTGATCTCATGGTCATGAGATTGCAATGGGGGAAGATGATTGGTGACTTCTTTAGAGAAGACTGATGAGTAATTGGAGTATTCAGCGGGTAAGGTGATCTTGGGTTTGGCTTTCTCAGCAGCAGCAGCAAGTTCAGTAGCAGTGGTTAGCTTTGCGATGACTGGGAAGTTGTTGGGAAGTTAGTAGGAACCACAACAGATGATGTGGTGAATGACGTAGTTCTGGCAGGCACAGTGCATGTACTGTTGTTCGGTTTCATGCTTGAGGTATTCGTAGAGTCGACTGTCATATACTGAGTCGACGTTGACATGGTGAGGAGGACAGGAAGAGGTGGTCTTGGTGAAGAAGGAGTTATGTCATTTCTGATCAGCAACATGCGTCTGATAGAATTCGGCAGATTGATTGGAGGATTCAGGGATGGAGAGGGTCAGGGAGGTCCTGTTGATAGAGGAGTTGACTGCTCAGAGTCAAGGGAGTCCTAGGATGACATTTTCTCATCCGCAGTTCATGATGTAGAGAAGGAGTTTGTGGGCTATTCCTTCAATGTTGGCGAAGAGGGTGCAGGTGAACTGAATTTCGCCTTTTTGATTGGTGGATTGGTCAACGTTTTGTACACAGATGGGAACATCAAGTCATGGTGGGGAGGGAGTTCTTTTGAATGAACTGCCAGTCGATGCAGTTGATATCAGCACCACTATCAACCAGGGCACGGGTGTTGACAACTTTCATAGTATGCAAAGGATCAATGAGTTGAATGGGAATCTGCATTGATCTAGATGGATTCAATACTAGTACAGGAGCAACTATAGCAATAGGAGGGACTTGTGTCGACTGAGATCTTCTTTTCAAAAATCCAGTGAAGGGCAGGAGAATGAAACCTTTCTAATGATGATTTCATTATTGTCGTGCTCAATCTCCTGAAATTGTGGGAGTTCTTCTTCAACCTTTTGAACCTTTCATTCTTTGGAGAAAGAAGTGGAGGGGAAGTTGGGGCAGTCACCAGATCAGTGACCAGTCTTGCACCAACAGAAGCAGTGTCCTTCCTTAATGCAGCATTGGTGTTCCTATGGGGTCATCTTAGAGACGCGGATGGCATTGATGCCCACGGCGATGGGGTCTCATTCCTTTCAATGGGTGGTAGTGGGAGGAGAGTATATGGTAGAGGGAGTCTTTCCTCCTCATCTGGTGACTTCTTGGACATGTTCATACTGGGTTTGGAAGGTCTGGGCTTTTTGGAATGTAATCTTTGATGGTAGTAGGGGGTGTGTCCATCATTTGGATGTTGTGCATGAGTCCAGTGGGTATTCCGGCATTGAAGAGTTCAATGAGGACTGCATGGTTGGTTACTTTGGCAATGGAGGTGTGTTTTGCGAAGTCAGCGACATATTTGTCTAAAGAAAGGTTTTCTTTTCTGTTGTACTTGTTTTCCATTCTGGCTGTCATAAGCCAGTTGAGGGAGTTTGTTGAAAGGTCGCGTGAGAGTAAGTCACATGACCTATAATTACTAGTAGTATATAAGACTCGTCTGAGTCTGAATATAAAAGATACTTCTTGATCCCGAACTACATTGTTCTATTAAGAAACACCTTCCCAAAGGTAAGTACCACTGCAGCAGGTCCCTACCCTGTGCGGCGCCAGCCGCCGGGTACACGTCTTTGCAACTGGTTATGAGCCCCGCAGCTCTGACGTTCTCCAACGTCATCTGCTCAGTGGCGAATGCCTTTGGACATTGGCCATCCTGAGCGGAAACGCCGGACACCCTAGCAGTGCGGCAATGCCCTGGGGTAACACCCATCAGACTACAGATGTAGGGGGTTGTTATGACCCTACATTCTGGAAGCTCTGAGTGTTCAGCGACACGGGACTTTCTCCCGCTCCCTTCACTGGTTTATGCTGACACATCATTCTTCTAGAACCTACGAAACGCAATGTCTACCTCCGCCCTCACATCCATCGCCAAGCTCAACGGCACCAACTACAAGCGTTGGGCCCAGGACGTGGAGGCCTACCTACATGCCAGTGGACTCTGGCAGAAGTCCCAACACAAGACCCACCCCACAGACACTGAGGTTGAATCTCAGGAAAAGTGGGACAAGAACGATGACAGGGCCCTCAGGTCCATCTGTCTCCGCCTCGAACCCCACGTCTCTTCCCATTTCCAGACCAACTCCACCGCCAAGTCTCTTTGGGACTCCCTGAAAGAGGGCCAGACCCCATTTACACCCACTGCCAAGGAGAGGTAGACTCCATTCACACCCACTGTCTGAGCAGAGGGAGGAGATAGGGGCAGACCCACTGCTGTGGCAAGGTCTACAGACAGGTGCAGACCCCATTCACACCCACCACTGGAGAGCGGGCTCACATCCACTACTAGAGCAAGGGCAGGAGATAGGGGCAGACCCCATCTACACCCACTGTTAGAGTAGAGGCAGGAGATAGGGGGAGACCCCATTCACACCCACTGCCAAGATAGGGGCAGACCCCATTCACCCAGAGCATGGCCAGGAGATAGGAGGAGACCCCATTCATGCCCACCCAGAGCATGGCTAGGAGACAGGAGCAGACCCCATTCACGCCCACTGCCAGAGCATGGCCAGGAGATAGGGGCAGACCCCATTCACGCCCACCCAGAGCAAGGCCAGCAGATAGGAGCAGACCCCATCCACGCCCACTGCCAGAGCATGGCCAGGAGATAGGGGCAGACCCCATTCACACCCACCCAGAGCAAGGCCAGCAGATAGGAGCAGACCCCATCCACGCCCACTGCCAGAGCATGGCCAGGAGAGAGGAGCAGACCCCATCCATGCCCACTACCAGAGCATGGCCATAGAGGCAGACCCCATTCACACCCAGAGCATGGCCAGAAGATAAGGGCAGACCCCATTCATGCCCACCCAGAGCAAGGCCAGCAAATAGAGGCAGACCCCATCCACGCCCACTGCCAGAGCATGGCCAGGAGATAGGGGCAGACCCCATTCATGCCCACCCAGAGCAAGGCCAGCAAATAGGGGCAGACCCCATCCACGCCCACTGCCAGAGCATGGCCAGGAGATAGGGGCAGACCCCATCCACGCCCACTGCCAGAGCATGGCCAGGAGATAGGGGCAGACCCCATTCACACCCACCCAGAGCAAGGCCAGCAAATAGGGGCAGACCCCAACCACGCCCACTGCCAGAGCATGGCCAGGAGATAGGGGCAGACCCCATTCACACCCAGAGCATGGCCAGAAGATAAGGGCAGATCCCATTCATGCCCACCCAGAGCAAGGCCAGCAAATAGGGGCAGACCCCAACCACGCCCACTGCCAGAGCATGGCCAGGAGATAGGGGCAGACCCCATTCACACCCACCCAGAGCAAGGCCAGCAAATAGGGGCAGACCCTATCCACGCCCACTGCCAGAGCATGGCCAGGAGATAGGGGCAGACCCCATTCACATCCACCACCAGAGCAGAAGTGGGAGATAGGGGCAGACCCCAACCACGCCCACTGCCAGAGCATGGCCAGGAGATAGGGGCAGACCCCATTCATGCCCACCCAGAGCAAGGCCAGCAAATAGGGGCAGACCCCATCCACGCCCACTGCCAGAGCATGGCCAGGAGATAGGGGCAGACCCCATCCACGCCCACTGCCAGAGCATGGCCAGGAGATAGGGGCAGACCCCATTCACACCCACCCAGAGCAAGGCCAGCAAATAGGGGCAGACCCCAACCAACCACGCCCACTGCCAGAGCATGGCCAGGAGATAGGGGCAGACCCCATTCACACCCAGAGCATGGCCAGAAGATAAGGGCAGATCCCATTCATGCCCACCCAGAGCAAGGCCAGCAAATAGGGGCAGACCCCAACCACGCCCACTGCCAGAGCATGGCCAGGAGATAGGGGCAGACCCCATTCACACCCACCCAGAGCAAGGCCAGCAAATAGGGGCAGACCCTATCCACGCCCACTGCCAGAGCATGGCCAGGAGATAGGGGCAGACCCCATTCACATCCACCACCAGAGCAGAAGTGGGAGATAGGGGCAGACCCCAACCACGCCCACTGCCAGAGCATGGCCAGGAGATAGGGGCAGACCCCATTCACACCCACCCAGAGCAAGGCCAGCAAATAGGGGCAGACCCCATCCACGCCCACTGCCAGAGCATGGCCAGGAGATAGGGGCAGACCCCATTCACACCCACCACCAGAGCAGAAGTGGGAGATAGGGGCAGACCCCAACCATGCCCACTGCCAGAGCATGGCCAGGAAATAGAGGCAGACCCCATTCACACCCACCCAGAGCAAGGCCAGCAAATAGGGGCAGACCCCATCCACGCCCACTGCCAGAGCATGGCCAGGAGATAGAGGCAGACCCCATTCACACCCACTGCCATGGCAAGGCCTACAGACATGCGGAGACCCCATTCACACCCACCACCAGAGTAGAGGCAGGAGACAGGGGCAGACCCCATTCACACCCACTGGCATGGCAAGACATATACCAAATTGTAGTCCATGTGTGAAGTACACACCCACTCTACACTGCAGACCCCATCCACGCCCTCTTCAGCTAAGCAAGCAATCACCCACCTGCTGTTTGCAACCCTAAACTAGGGTCAGAAATTTAGCAGGGAAACCCACCCGAGGACCATCCTAAAAAGTCCTAACAACCTAACCTAGTATCCATATCGTATTATTGTAAATCACCTCAATCTAGCGTATTTCTGGACTCAATCGCCTCCCCACACCAACTCCCCACTCAGCTCATGGTCCATGCCATTGCGCAGGTGATCCCCCATCGGGACTCTACTTCATATTCTCATACAAGGATTCGCTGCCAACCCCCCTACCATGAATCAATCCAGTCTATCCCCGTTGCTCATCACCACATTCCGACATTGTTATCACTTCCAAACTCCGATTTGCCAGTCCCATCTAGCGTATTTCGGGACTCTATCGCCTCTTCACATCAACGCCCCACTCAGCTCATGGTCCATGCAATCGCGCAGGGGCTCGCCCCATCGGGACTCTCCTTCATCTTCTCATACAAGGATTCGCTGCCAACACCCCTACCATGCATCAACCCAGTCTATCCCCCTTGCACATCGCCACATGCCAACAATGTTATCACTTCCAAACTCAGATTTGCCAGTCCCATTTGCCAAGTTGCCACCGTCAAGATCCCCGTCACCTCTATCATACTTAACAATGGTAATGGTATTGTATTGTATTCTAGTGAAACCGCTGAATCGAGCGTATGTTTAGATTCAATCGCCTTATCCCACCAACTCCCCACATAGCTCATGGTCCATCCCATCACACAGTGATTCCCCCCATCGAGACTCTCCTTCAACTTCTCATACGAGGATTCGCGGCTTCGCTGCCAACCCTACCATGCATCAATCCAGTCTAGCCATCTCGCTCACCGCCACGTGCCAAAATCGTCATCACTCCACACCTCCGATTCGCCAGTCCCACTTGCCAAGTTGCCACCGTCAAGTTCCAGATCACCCCATCACCTCTATCATATTCAAGAATGTGACTGGGATCAGTGTAATCCTCTCGCTCATCGCCACGTGCCAACATCGACATCACTGCGCACCTCTGATTCGCCAGTCCCACTTGTCAAGTCACAACCCTCAAGTTCCAGATCCCCCCATCTCCTGTATCATATTCAAGAATGTGAGTGGTATTGGTATTGTATTCTAGCGAAGAAATTCAAATGAGCGTATTTAGAGGCGACCTACCATGGATCAATCAAGTATTCCCCCCGCTCATCGCAACATGCCTAGTTCGTCACTCTGACTCGTCTTATCTTTCCATCTCTCCCTATTGACGCTGTGTCCAACGCTGACCGTCTACACCATGCGCCTCATCTATTCCGTGAGTACAAATTCATATGTCTACATAAATAAAGGTGTGTGCGCTTATACTTATCCATTCAGCCGTGACAACCCTTGTTCGATATTTGGTCTCAAACCACATCTCATACATACGATTGATATTTGTACAATATGATAAATCCATAGTGGGGTAGACATATGATATACCATTTTCGTGTACAATACAACGTTTATATACAATGGGGATTTATGTTATAACCATCGTGTTAATTGTACGTTTGCCGACTTGTGGACATATTGTGCATGATTAAATATGTACCACAGGGCATGCTCTACATTGCACAAAACATGACGGTCCTGAATTGCGCGATACACGTGTGGGTATATTGTCAATATATGGCGCTTCTAATGCCACTGGTTATTATGTCTGAGATCTCTCGGTATGTAAGATGAGTATAAAAACGTTTTAACAACCAGATCGACTCCATCGGTGTGTCCGATATGCCATATCATTGTATTCATCCACCCAGAGATAATATGTATAGCTATCACTATACTATGTGCGCGTTTTGGTACGTGTCAGTATTGTGCGGTATATGGAGTGTTCACGTGTGATATGTCCACACAGTCACACACATAGATCATATCACTATACTATGTGCGCATTTTGGTACGTGTCGTTATTGTGCAGTATATGTATCGTTCACATGTGTACAACATTTACTATGTCTACATGGGTGTACGCTATTGTACTTTCGATGTTAGACCTGTGCATTATGGTATACATCCGGATTGCGTAGGCTATGCTAATATTTGACTCGTTTTGATCTGAACAATGAATAGAATATATGCCTGGATATTGGTTGTGATGTTTGGTTGTTTGCAACTATTAGTTATAATACATATCATCGGGGTATAACCATAATTCCGTGCGTCGTATACTTTCCTTGACTGAGAAATCACATAGTGGATATTCAACAATTACATTGCTTTCCTATCCGGAACCTATCCCTAACCCGAGTGACCTTACAAAATCACTATATAATCGTCGTGGCGCATCAGCGCTGGTCGCTCCGGCGTTGGTTTCGCCAGATTTGCCACCATAGCTGTTAACGGGTGGTGTCTTTTTCCTTCGGGAAGCTCGTAACCTGGAAGAAGACCACACACTGCGGCATGCGAGTATTTGCCCTCTACAAGTTGCAGAGTGAGCGTTTTGTATCAAACACGACGGTGTCACAACGCCTTACCGTGAGGGAAAAGATCGAGGTAACGGTACCTGATGAATCCTGATTCGTACTGGGCATTCATCTCCCAAACCGCAAACTGTTAGACCTCTGCACGACCATTGGTCATCTACTCAACCAGCATCGGCGCATCGCGAAAGACTCACCGGGGTGCCATACGTCCCATGCATCGCCTGTGATCTCCACGAATTTGACCCCGAGTAGGTTGACCTTGTTCTGTTGATTTTCTCGCCGTTATCACGAATCTTTTCCTTCATGACGCTCTGTTCGTGTTGTAGCAGTAGTGTTTCTGATTTCATGACCTAGAGGTGCATCAAATTTCAATACGTTGGAACGCTCGGTTTTGGGGAAGACGCGAACCTTGACGTCGTTTTCTATGAGACGTATCCTGGTCAAGATTTTGTCGGTGCTCAGGGCCAAGATATCTGCGGGAATGACATCCCAGGTTTCTTCCGGAGGTTGATCTGGGGTCGTGTCCATGGCTGCTGCATCCTGTGCCCACTGGGATGCGGTAGTAGTGGGCTGTGATTCTGGTTGCTTGTCCTGAGGAGGGATTTCTGGCGGTGGAGGAGGTGCTGAAGACATCGTGGACGTTGAGCTAACCTTCATCTCTGCGCCAGAGGGACTGGCGCTGGGGCGATAATCCAATAGCCGAAGTGTGGGGTTTACGAACACGATATTCTGGATAATCTGGGATGCTGCTGCTTGGATCGTCTCGCGCGAGGACACAGCGAGCGGGCCGATGGTACAATTCCTGAGGAATGTCGAGGACAAGCTATGTGCATGGATATCAGGATCATACAATGGGGATGGACAGAGTGGCGAACCTGTCGAATCCCTGTTCAAACGTGTCTGCATCCATCTCGATGGGTTTGCCTGCATTGACGGCCGTCACATGCACTATCAGCCATTTCTCGACGTCAATTTGAGACCACACATGAACACACATCTCACACATGGTAGGCCTGCTACATCACGACCGGATTCCTGCACTCGAATTGTTGGTCGTCATTTGAGACGTAACCTACTCCCACAACTGCAATGTTGGGATTCAACACCGCGTGGAAAAGAGGTAAGACACAGTATGAAGGTATAGCTGCTCCGCCCTCAGCAGCCGTATGTTCGGGCCCTATCAATCATGTTCATAAGTCGATCACCAGGTAGCAATGACGAAACTCGCATACCTCCACACATGGCATCACTATCAACGTGAGTCAGCTGTCGATCGTCGCCAAACCTAAATAGAAACGCGCCATTTCGCAAAGTTGGTTTGCTCTTCTCTCGAGTATGGGTCCTTGAAGCCTGTCGAGAGACAAGTCAGACAATCAATCAATCAACGCAAACGCACCCAGACGTCACTCACCACTCCGTTTCCAGAACAGACTGTGCGTGAGCAAATTCTTTGGCCGATCAGGGAAAGGCTGTATCCTCCTTGTTAGGTGCTGCAGTTCCTCGTTGCGAGTACACTCTGCATCATCGTCCGCGTGACAACAGTCGATGTGGACGTGTCGCCCGATCGCCGAACAAACGAGGTTACACATTATCGGCGCGCCTTCACCATTGGTAGAGAACTTGCGCCCTTCGAGTTCCAATGGTACGTCGTCTGGCCCGTCCACAGTCCAGCGAGTACGCGACATGGACCCATGGCGCGTCTCGTGCTCTTGTTGCAGATGGCCTTCGAGCAAGTCATTAGCACGCACCAGTATTCGGTCCAGACTTGCAACTTACCAAGAGGTAACGTACAAAAGTAACCGCAGATTTCGCACCTAAAGGACCATGAGAGAAAGCACATGTAGAACACTCGATAGCCATACTTTGCTTCACAAAAATGAATGACTTTCTTGTCCAGGCTGTGGTTATGAGGTCCTTTGTGCTTTGTAGCACCGGACGGGATTGGTTTGATGTTATTTCAAGGGTTTCGCAACTGTCGTGCCATGTCATCATCAGGTAAAATACGGGAATGGATACAAGCACTACAACTGACCCTGAGAATACTGCAGGAGGGATAAGCGACAAAACAAGCGATCGAGAGCTGTTGGAGGAGCTCTTGCAGCCGACCATATCGATGCTATGATCCAGCGTTTCGATGGCAACGACGTGCTGTCTTCCAGCGGCCAACTGCGTTCAGGCTATCAAGCCAACGTGAGGACACGATACCGTAAACAAAACCTCCAGGAAACCTACATGTAGTTTCCACGAGTCGTTGGGCGAAAGATCAATGACGGATGATGGGTGGGGCATAACAGCAGTCCTCACCCCCCCCCCCCCCCCCCCCAATCTGGGCACGACAATTCGAGGGAGCCACTTGAGGTGGACGCTGAGTTCCTGGGAGAGAATTAACAGAATGGATACTACACATAGAAAGGTAAGAAAGACAAGAGCACCAAAGCGCAGCATTCAACGAGTGGCAGCGGCCTATGTCATAACATTGCACAACAAAAAGTCAACCGAGTCAAGAGAGATATGACCATCGATTGAGACTAAGTGTTTGTTAGTACAACGTGGAGTGGGCTTGTGTTTCAGTGTGACACCGTAGATTTCAGTTACATTAAGTTATTGCCTCTGAACGTCTGTCGTCGAAAAAAAATAACCTGGTCTACCCAATCGGATTAGACTCCCTGAAATTTGATGCTATCACTCCGCATTCTCATTCCATGTCAGAGTCTATCAACGCCGAAATCATCAATGTCGCAATACAACCAAGTCATGATGCGCGTGTACTCACCCGATCGCCAACATGAGCAAGTACCCTACGGTAGATACAACCTATTTCGAACTCGTGAGTCATTCTGCATGCCAACTCTCACAACGGAAGACCGTACCAGTGCCGCAATGATACTCGCCGGAATACCGTTTTTGAGGAAATCGATATTAGTAAGGTAAGGCTGTCCGAGATCATCTTCTTGCGCCGCACTAGCAATCAAATATGGATGCCATCTCAGCGGGAGCTACGAATAGGACAGAAAAAGATTGCAACGCACGCAAGTTGGTTCGGGAATCCGGACACCGGCATGCCCATCCCCGTGGAACATATCAAACCCGTAAGGAAGATAAGTAGGTTGGCATGGCTGCCAGGGAGGTCCTTCCCCACTTGTTGTGCGATGGGGACGAGGAGCACGCTCGCGATCGTATGGCTAATGAACGTCGAGACAATCTACAAATAGCGTGGCATGTCAGTCAACTGGAAGCAGGACAACGGAACTCGAAAGGCGAGACGCACGAGGACGGTGATGGAAAGTACAATCACAACGCTATAGAGGGTTCGGCCCTCAAGCATGCGGTGAATGACACCATCCATGGTATCCATGAGCCCGCTAGACCTGACACCATTCCCAAGTGCAATACCACCCATAGCCAAGAATACGATCGTCCACGCGAATTGCTCAAAATCGTCCTACGAACAAATATACCAACATCAGTCAACGAGACGGCAGCCATTCACGCACACGTTACCTTCTTGAGAACACCCGTGGCAAAAAATGCGACAATCGGTATGATAGCAATGATACCCATGTCGCCAATCGTATCTTCGATTTGATGTTCGACACACCACAGCCCGATTGTCACGAGGCATACTACCACCACCCAATATTGCTTTAAAGTGAATGCTTCCCTTGTCGGCCTGATTGCTCTAATCTCGATCTCTCCGTGTCCGTCTGGTGCGCGGGCTGGTTGGTAGCTCACGAGCAGAAGCAGCCAGATGAGCAAAACGGAAATAATAGAGACAGGCAGTGCGACAGCAAACCAGCTCCCCCAGTCGAGTTGGGGGTCCATGAACCCGATGGCGATAAGGTTTTGTGGCGAAGAGATAGGCGAGCTTTGACCGCCAATGTTGGCGGCAAGTGCAATTCCGAGCTGTGATGCGCCACATCTGTCAATGATGATCCGGAGTTGAGTGAAATGATCTTACTATCAAGCACGGCGCGAAAGGAGCCCTTGCAGGCAGTGTTCGGAGGATAGGCTGTATAGGTAATTAGACAGTAACCGCGCCGTAATCAACAACATACGCGAATTAATGTGAAACAAAGCGCTGGCGCGGCAATGTTACTGGAAATACATGTCAGGTACTCATACGAGAGAAATAAAGCAAAGATGGGAACACACCTGATCCACATGCTGGCGAAGCACGACACGGCCATGAAAGCGAGAATGACGGTTCGAGGCTTCGAACCGGCCATGCTCAATAGGCGAGTGATCAACATCCGGTCGATGTTTGTCTTACCGAGCGCAGCGGCAATCGTCAAGCCGCCGACAAGGAGCATGATCGTAGGAGAGAACATGACGGAGAATACATATCTGCGTGATGCGTGTCAAAGACCTGCTCGGGCGGGATATACGTGACTTACTTAGTTGCATCCGGCGTTGACAATGGTACCGAATCTTCGCCATCCGAACGAATGACTCTGAAGACGACCAAAAGGAAGGGAACGAGAATCGACGTCACAAACAGCGGGATCGCCTAAACACCGTCAGCTCGAATATCATCCAATACACGTCGGGGACAGACCTCAGATGCCCACATAATAGTGCTGAAAATGAGGATGGCGAAACACTTGTTCGCTTCCGGACCATCCTTGATGACGTCCGTGTTCATGAGCACGACGAACACAGCAATTGCAACGATGAGAGACACCCTCTTGCGCTTCAACCTGAACCCGCCAAACGGTGTTGGGATGTCGACGATGCCACATTCCTCCTCTCGAGCAAGGATGCCTCCACCCACAAAGTCTAAGGGATCCGATGCCCCGCGGCGCTCCTGCGCCAACATCTGGCGCCAGATCGTATTGCGTTCCCAGGCTATATGCTCTCGTTGATGGACCTTGAGTTGTTGTACAGCTGTGTTCGGATCATCGCCGGTGACGCATTTCGCGTACAAGGTGACGAGGCGATTGATTGCAGCCGTAAGCTTGTCCTTGGAACTCTGGAGGAAAGGGAGACGCGCCTCCACTATATCGTGCATATATCGGTCTTTGAGCTACGGTGCGCGTGAGGTGGGCGCAAGTATATCATAGACACGGCTGACCTCGTTATACGTGACTTTGTCATACCTATCACTAGGTGAGAAGATTGAATTGTGGAGAACACACTCTGGACGTACTTTTTCAATATCTTGCGGAACCCAGAATGATTGACTTCAACGTATGACTTTAAGGAGGAGAAAGAAACATAAAGGTTAGTAATTCTGCGCTTGAACAGGAGACGAATGTCCCAAGCGTAGTTGGTTTTGGCAGTCCACACGCTCTCCGTTGGGAGCGATGTGATACTGTCCCTCATGTTCATGAGTTTGCCTGCAATGCGTCCCATCGGCGACTTGCTGGCGCTGTTGGCACGCGGTCGAGAAGAGGACGGACGGTCTTCCAGATCACGACCATGCTCCATGGAAGAAATGCTCCACCGATGACCAGTGGAAGTATTCCGCGCGCCTTGCAAGACATCAATGCGGACACAACGAGTACGAGCTGAATGGCTTACCTGAAAGACTGCGTGGACGAAAGCCGACCGAGCTGGATTTTCTCCGACGTCCTTTTGGGAGCGCTTCGCCCTCGAAACGGACATGGTCACCGACCATCTGTTCGTCGTCGTCGTCATCGTCGTCATCCTCTTCATCTGCGTGGTCATCCATATAGTGCTCCCAGGCCTCTGTACCAGCTTCGTCCTGCTCTGCGACGAGGTCCTCGAGTGTTTGTAGGGCCGCAAATAGTTCCTTCTCCTTTTCTTCATAAAACAGAGAAATTTTCTGAAGCTCCTGGTCGAGAAGGGGAGTGAAGATGCCGTCGATGGAGGAAAAGTCGGGTTGCTCAACGAGTGCAGTACGCTCGTTGGCTTCGAGATCAATGTTAGTGCGACTGAGGCGGTGGTATTCCTTTTCGAGCTGGTAGATATGACGTTTGAGAACGTCGTAGCTAGAAAGCGCGTGAGAGAAGGAAGAACGAGGAGAGATGCACGCGACGACGTACGCGATATACTCGTCCCACCAGTCCGCGACGGCGTTGAACTTGAGGGCTGAACTGATGGATGTAAAATCAAAAACAAGCTCGAAACGGGGTTGGCTTGTCACACCTAAACTTCATGGCCAGAACGTGTAGAAAGCGCGGGGTGTGCTGTCGACGCAGGGAGCGCAGGGGGATCTCCTCGATGTGGTCGGCGCACTCGTTCCTCGTCCTCGTTGAGCGTGGTATGGTTGGGCGATGATCCGTTTCGGGGTGAGTGAGAGTGCGCACTGTGGGAGACTACCGCAGTTGCTTACACAACCGTACACTTGTGCTAATGGCACCTTGTTGTTTCCACCCTTCGAGTCGACGCCAAGGCCATCGACCATTGCGCTGGCAGCGTTCAGCCAATTTGCAGGGGATCAGGGGACACCGCTATCATTCATGATGCTACCTACACAAAGACTATCCCCAAACAGAGGTATCTTCCTACTTGTTCGTTTCACTCCACATGCACGCAATACAGGAACGTCAAACCCGTGCCTGAATATAGCACGAATCTCGTCTTGGACAAGTCCGAGGTGCTTCGTGCTACCCGAGCCACCCGAGGTCCCACTACCTAGGGCGATCACTTCCTAACCGTCGTCGCATTCACGCGGATACCCATAACAATCTACATGACAGCGGGTGCTTATCCTTGGCATCGACACACATCGAATGCTGCCCCGAGGCACGGAAAAATACGGACCTCGCATCACAGACGGATGCCCTGACACAAGTCCCCCGCCTCACACACCTTGTGTCTCAGTCTCTATTTAATCGGACCAAGCCGTCAATATAATATGTTTGGCGGCATGATAGGGACGAACCTTCAACCTTCCATATTGCGAATTAATCATTTTGGATGCACTCAACATCCGTCTGTCCCTTTTGGTGTTCAGATACTTCCGACATCCCGTAACTATCTCCGCATGCTTGTGCCCGACCGCCGGACGTGTACCAACGCCGACGCCAGCGCTGCCCTCTCAAACATGTCGGCACGCCCAGAACCTCTTTTGTCACGACTTTACAGCAAGACTCCTTTCCAGCCAATCGCATCAAGATTTACCATTCTCCGGCATCCCAATATATCCGCTAGGTCGGCATATAAAGTGCTCCATCCCTTTTCTGGACGCCGAAGTCCGTGACGTTTCGTTCTACCCCCGGATACGCCGGCGCTGCGCTTGCACAGTGGAACGCTTCGATTCCGGTCAGCACATGGTACCGTTGCGCGCAGCAACATGTACAGAGCAAAACCAAAATAGACCGAAACGAAATCCAAAACGAATTTACCAGTTGCATCGCCCTTAATCCCCATCCAGCATCCTCCTCGCTTGCATTGTTGTCGTTCTTCTACGCCGCCCTACGTCTTTGATCGAGTACAAGTACCTCCGAGACATGTGCCAAAATACGTATTACATAGCCATATCCATCGCATCGTCGAATTTTGCCGTTTATCAAATCCACATCGCCGCCGACGGGTTTGTCTTGACGCCGATCACAGCGCTACGCCTGTGTCTGATCCCATTGCCCCGTATCGCAGCCACGATACAGCAATCGGGGTGCCAAGGCACACTCTGGAACCCTCTCCTTCCGAGCCCGAGCCATGTTTTCCCATCTACGTCCATGAATTCATCGCAGCATGTGGATGCAGTCACCCGTCCGCTACCGAGCACGTCGCGACCAAACTAAAAAAGAGGAAACGACGACCACACCTCGAGGCTTTGACACGACGCCTAAATGGACAGCCTCCGAAGTCTAAATGTCAACCGTCGTCTCACCTCGCGCTTACCAGCCTCCGTATGGCAACCCCAAACACGTTCCAAACAAGTCGCCGTGTCGGTGCATTTCTTATTGTCATGACAAAGGGCAACAGGAGGCGAGGATCGGACCAACACGGCGAGATTCCGCCCATACGCCAATATAATTCTGAAAAGCCCTCGGCCGTAAGTAAAACTGGAACTTGTAATCAAGATTTCAAGATGAAACAGGTCGACAACGTGATACACTCTAGACCTCGCCCTAGGCTATTCAACGTTCGGCCGTACTAGGACGATCGTACATACACTATCTCATTCCAGCTCCGATCGCGGTCTGGTATTATTTATGTTCTTTACCTTTTTTTTTTTCTGACGACGTTACAGGTTAAAAAGCGGCCGAACCCCGGCTGTGCCGATTATCCCGACGACTCCTGCCTGTCGAAGATAAGCATCGACCGTCTCTTACTGTGTGTATCAACTGCCCTTGCACGCGAACTCGAAACCAGGATGGTCGTCACTAGTCGTTTGATCTCGACAGAAAATTTCCTTTGGAAAAAAGATCTGCTGCACTCACGTGTATATATCCTATTATGATTTTCACCGTATGATACAACTAGAGGACTCCGAACAAAGAGAGCGATTTTTTTTTGGGATGACAAGGGGTAACGATTATGATTACAGAAAGGCAGCTCTGATATTGCAAGTGGCAGAGAGTTGCATGCCAAGTGCGATGATGCGAAGTGACGAAGTACAATCCATGCAAGGGGAATCAATGGTGCGGGGAATAGTTTAGCATCGCAAAGGGTGATCCAAAGAAAGCAACAGAAAAAAAAAGGAAAAGGAAAAGAACACGAAGTAGAAAGAAAGAGCACGTGCATAACGAGAACCACATAGCATCGGAAACCAACATGTGCCGGCGAGGCAACGAGAGAACGGGTCGACACCGGGGAGGAAACAAAGCCGAGGGGGTTGTAACAGCACCAGGCGAGTGGGCTACCACGGTCTTATAGGTCGTTTGATACTCGTGTGCTCGACTTCACTCTCGTCGCTGTCGGTCGCGTGACGTACGGTAAGACGCATGTCTGGACCTGCAGACCGCGCGGTGTTCTTCCGGTAGTAGTCTGCCGTACCGAGGTGGTGAGCAGGCATGCGGTAGTCGGAGTGATCAGTTGCGAAGGGCACCTGACCAGGTCCGTCCATCCGTGTCACACGGCTTTTAAGTGCTGGGATGTGAGCCTCGGTCGATCGTGGGGTGGCAGGAGAAGCAGGCGAGATTGCACCCGCTGAGCTGCCCTCGTGCGGGGAGTACTGCGTGGGGCTGAACTCTCGCGATGACACATTTGCAGGCTCGCAGTGGGCCCTTGCACGCGTGGAGTCACTCGACCACGATGCAGGCGTCGGAAATGAGTGAGTGGGTCTATCATCTCGTCAGCAGAGTGGCTTATCAGTGGAACGGATTGATGTACCTCGCGGACATGGAAAACGAGCGGTGTCTTGCCCAACAGACATCGTCCGTATCGGACTTTGTGTCGTCCATCTTGAGTCGCTCGAGAACAGTGGCGGAATCTTGAGACGACACGCCGCGCAGATCTTCGAGGGCCGATATGGGTGGCAATGCATAAGAAGGATTGCTGCCGTGACGCGGTGGTGCAAGGGATTGGATGGGCGGCAGCTTGATTTCATCACCAGGCAGCCTGTTGCCCGACCGTGGATCTGACGGATCATGAAGGGAAATGGAGGGGATGCCAAAAGACACGGACTCGATGGAGGCTTTCCGTTGTGTCACGACGGAGCTCGGGTAAGGGGAATACCGGGATCGCAGCGAGCGCTCGCGGACGAGTGGCGATGTGGATGGAGGGGACGGTTGCCGACCTCGTTGCATCGGTGATATGACACGTGCATCGGTGAGTTGACGAGGCGGCGGATACGAATACAGGGTATTGTATATGTGCGGAGATGTGTCTTGGTCAGAGCGATGATAGAGTGGCGCGTGTTCGACAGGTCCAGGCAGGACGGGAATAGTCGAGGACCAGGGTGGCTGAGACAGCGAGGTGGATGATATAGGCGCTGCGGATTGATTTGACCGCCGAGGTCGCCGGCGTCCTGATGTGGTGGAGACGACCTGGCCATAGCCAGGCTGATCGGGAGAGAGACAGGTGGAGGGAAACGTGGGACTACGGAGGGACGGTGAATTCCAAAAGGAGGGGAGTGGATGGGGATGGACGTTACCCAAAGAGAGGGACGAGGTCGTCACGTATTGGCCATGCGACGCTGGAACGGGTGAATTAGGAGGGCAAGGGTGGAAATGAATGAGGTACATACCGACGTGACAGGCGAAGAGCGACCTAACAAGGCGAGATGAGGGCGGCATGGACGGCATGGCAGTTGGGGCACTCACCTCGTAAGGCATCCAGGTTCCTTGAATTTTAAGATAGCCTCCGCGCACCCGACGGATGACAGGAGCGAGGTCGGGTTGTGAATCGATCATCTTGACGATGTCGGCTGAAAAGGGCTAAATGGGGGCTGATGGGACATTACGCGGAGGGACCAACCGACCTTTGGAATTGCCGAGCGCTGGGACACGCGATGAGTACGGGTGGCGAGGGACGGGGGGGAGAGACGTACCTTTCCAGATGCCGGTCCAGAGGATGTATCCGTCATCGATGTCCATCATGATCCACTGGCCATTGAGGGGGTACTCATAGACGGGGCTGCGGTGGGGTGAGCATGGACGAGAGAAGGAGAGGGAGGTGCTGACATGTAACCCCTTGGATCGTTGCTGGTGATGTACCTGCCCTTCGTGACCTGGTGGTGTGGGCTGGCATAGGGACGGAAGCGGGTACCAGTTGTGGTGGTGGAAGGAGGGGAGGAGGAAGAGGAAGAGTCCATGATGGAGGGATGCGATCAGGTGGTGGAGGGGGGGGATATAAGTAACGCACGATCCGGGAAATGAAGACTCCGCGGCAAAATTAGCAGCGCAACTGTCTCGGGGCCACGTCGACGAGGAAATGTCGCGTTAGTGACAAGTTTTGTGTGACATGAATGCATCGAGCGTGACATAATCTCGGCAACCGCAGCATCACAGCAACAACCCCAAATCGGGTAGCAACGTGAACGAAACCGAAGGGCCCTGCTGTTCCCTCGGCACCGCCAAGATTCCAGATCCCAGGCACCCACGCTGTCCCCCGGGGCCTGACCCACGCGTGCCCATCGGCCCGCCCTCCCGCCTTGCCCCCACCGACGCCAAGGTTTGACGCCACCCCCGGTTGAATCCTTCTCCCAGCCTGCCAACTGCCAGTGGTGCGCGGCACTGCTCACCCATCCCGGACACTCCCGGCCTCTCCAGCCCGTCTCACCTGTGGCTCTCCGTATGAAACAGGGCCACCCTTGCCCAGGCGGATCCTTCCGACAGATAGCGTTTGGCAGCATGAGCAGCGTGGAAGCGCAATATAACCCAATACGGATTCGAAGCGGGTAGCGACGCGTGCCTTGAATTTGACACACACCGTCGATCACCCTCGATGATGAGTCAACCTCCTTCCCATCAACTCGCCCTCTCATTCCCGCCGTCGGCCGAGAAATTTTGAAATGCGACTGGTGTGAGCAAACACTTTCCATCGGTACCGAGTTCCCGCTCTCTCACTCATCTTTATGCCCGCTCCAACCTCGGAATAATCATTACGCATCATCGTCCCCGATTTAAATAAATTACAGCACGACCGCACACACGCATCCGACAAATCAGGTATCCCCCGTCTCCCGTCTTACATCTCTCCGTGTCCATACCCATCGGCTGCGATCCGACGGAGAACCTCCCGCACTTTCTCCCCACCCTTGCTCGTCGTGTACACCACCTCGCTCAGTTCAAACCCGTTGAACTGACTCGCAGCACAGATCGTATACGCACCCATCTCGTGCCATCCGAGCCAGTCCCCAACTTGCAGCCCGCTCGGCAGCATCACCGACTTGCACACCTGGTCCAGCGAATCGCACGTCGGTCCCCACACACTGCTTGCCGACATGGCCACCGCCCCTGACAGATGGAACGACCCGTTCATGGACAGAACGTGTGGCGTTACCACCTGATGATCAAACATGATGCAGTTAAAGGCTCCGTACACCCCGTCGTTGATGTAGTCTGTATTTATATCATGTCAAAAAAAGAATCCACAAAGAAAGCTCCATACTCACACATCACCCGCGGGTCTTCTGTTTTCAAATCAGAAACACCCTCTTGCTCCGAAGACCCCTCGCTCATCGGTGCCCTCCGGGCAATGATGTTCGTCGCCAGGCTGAATGCCCGTGACACGTAGTATCGCCCAGGTTCCGCAATCACCTTGATACCCGTGCGGTCCGGGAAGTAGCGTTGAATCGCCCGCGTCAACACTGACGCTGCCGTCTCCAAATGTTCATCTTCGAATCCGCCCCCGACATCCAGCAGCGAGAATTGATATCCGACCCGTGCTCCCATATCAAACGCGTCACGCGCACGTCGCACAGCATCGTCGTAGATCGTCGGATCATAACATCCGCTCCCGACGTGGAAACTGACACCAATCACGTCCAGGTGCAGTTCCCGCGCTTTCATCAATAGACGAGGCACTACCTCGAGAGGTGCCCCGAATTTGACACCGAAACGACAGACACTCTTGGAGTCGTCGGCAAGGATACGCACAATCAGCTTCGCCTCAGGATGTGTACGAGCGATCTTGTACAACTCGTCCTCGTTATCGAACGTCATCTTGTCCACGCCGACCTTGGCAGCGCTCCGGATGAACGACGTCGCCTTGCATGGATTGGCGAACACGATCCGGTCGGGCTCTACCCCGCCCAATGCCAATACCTTGGCGATCTCGCCATTGGAAGCGCAGTCAAAGCCCGCCCCCAACGCAGCTAGCAATCTCAATACATATGGGTCTGGGTTGCACTTGACGGCTGTCACACCACGCCCGTGATTAACAGAGCGAAACCGACAAAGCAGACTACAGACCGTAAAAGGGTTCAATGTCGGGCATACATTGGAGCCAACGTTGGTGTTGACGGTACACTTGGCCGAGGTCGGCGACAAAGAACGCTTTCTCAGCGTTAATCTTGTTTTCGGTAGCCTTACGCGAGGCATTCATGATCCCGTTCCTAAGATGGACATCGGGGTGGCCTCGATGGAGCGGCGGGAGGGATGCAAAGATCTTCTCAGCCTCTCCTTCATCCACTGTCAAATCAGATTTTTCGTGGACCAAAGAAGAATCCTCCGGTCGGTCCAACACTGGCGTATCGCGAAATCCCGGAGAGCCTGGGAAAGATACAGGTGCCTGGAAATCCACAGGTGTTGCTGGAGAGAGTATATCGAGGCGAGACATGGTTGTTTTATCGGGAAAAACCAGCGGATCTATCGTGTCTACACGGAAGCGATGTGTTTTTTCGAAAAAGGGTATGTTCACGCGCTTGAGTTTGAGTTTCGGAAACCTCGTATTACCGAACCAGAATCGCCACGGTTGCGGAGGTGCCGGGCTAGCCAGGACGGTAACGTAGGGTTTACTTCAGAAGATGAGTCCTCGCTTGAAAAAGCGAGGAAAGCGACAAAAAGAAGAAACCGGTGTTGAAACAGACGAGGCTGTCAAAAAAAAATAGAGAGGATCGCAGAGAATCGAAATGTCGCTGTTAAGGAGGTTCGCCTTTGTCGAGGATGAGAAAAAGGTGAGGAGGTGAGAGGCTTTAAGACGTACCACGAATTGATGACCACCTGAAAATGAATGAGCGGAAGAGCGCAGGTGAGCGAAGGGGAGAATCGGAATGAAAAACTCACTCGAGGGTCAACAGGCGGAGATCGTTATTCCTTTCCTGATCAGTAATGGTGGCACTGTGGGTCCCTGGAGGCCGTAGGGTAGGCTCTAGGGCAAGTACTACGACGACCACCGAGATAATTGCGATTTCTGAAGGCGTAGCAAAAGCGATTGGCAGTTGGCTTGTTTTCCTAGTACTCCGTATGTGGTGAGTTAAATTTTTTGATCGATGACACAGATCGATGTGTTATGTAAACAACGTGTCTCCATTCCTTAGCAGTGCTGGCAACACAACGCCGACGCCAGCACATGAGGCAGCGCGCAGTTGCGTGTATATAAGGGCCTGACATCGCCTTCACTGACTACGCTCCACCAGCAGAGCCAACCAGACAGAGGGCGTTATCCCCTCACAAACACACACCACCAGGACCTATATATAGCAACCATTCTGAATCGAGAACCCTAGACAACCCACAAGTTCCGCTCCGACCCCCGTAATGGACCATGTCAAACAGCCATGCTTTCCTTCTCCGGGCATCGTGCCATCAAATACAGTACACATTACTCTATGTAGTAGGCCTTCTGGATCTTGCGCTGCCTCGCGCGCTGCATGCAACATGTTCCGGCTCGAAACGCACGATCCACACACTTCCTAAGTTACGCTATGGTCTCGCTTCAAAACGTGGCTCGTGTTCACATTCATTTCCGACCGTCCACGCATCACACCCTACGTTCGAGTTGCAAGTTCCTCCGCCCGCGGTTAGATCGAGACGCGACATGCATGCATGGCGTGCTCACCACCCCCCGTCGGCATCCATTCCCCGCGGTTCCTGGACAATGGATTCTGGAATTGATTGCATTACCGTTCAGGGGAACGACACACTCTCTTGGAAAGGTTAGGCATCGCCCTCCGAGACGCGCCGCACGGAGATAGATAACATGCGTACCAATGCCGCCGAGGTCAAAGGGCAGGACACCACGAGGGGGCGTTGGAAGCAGTTCTTCATCATGAACCCCCTTCTTTCCCCTCTGAATACGCATTTGGAAGGTTTGGTATCGAAAGCACATCGTGTATGGTGTAAGGATAACCCCTTGTTCTCGTCATCGGCATCAAGTTATTCGCCGCCGCAGAATTAAATAGTTTATCCGACCAAACACCTGACTCGGCAAGAGGAGATGCTGCCGACTCCCAACGGAACAATTAAAGGTTCAGGCCCAATTCGAGCCGCCGCATCAACAAACGACGACCCTAAAAATCGTTGCCACTCCCTTTTTTCATGTAGCCAAGATAGGCATAAAAACCCTCACGAGTCGGGTGTGAACGACAGGGGATTGTCACGTCAACATGAACTTTAAACATCTTGTCTGAAAGGTTGCTTTACAGAGATGTCCTGTTGTCAATTCTCGCTGGCCTCACGCAGCTGCGTACCCCTCACCGGCTCTTTCCGAGACACCATAATAAATAGTTACACAGAAATTCCCCGCCGCAATCGACACAGCCGCATCGGAACTCACTATCTATCTTGGTATTTATCTTGCCGTAATTTTTTTGATTAGCCGTTCTTGAAGCCTCGAATAAGCTAATATTATATTCGCGGGAAGGAAGACCGCCACGATGCGGAGTGTACTTTGTTGCATCTAACCGATCACCCGGTTGCACGAACTAGACAAATAATGATCTCCGTGTCGTCTTGATGACTTTTCCTCCCGTCTGCGCGTGATCAGAATCACAGAGAGAGAATAATTGAAACGAAATCATTTGTTGATGCCGATAAACAGCGAGGGAAAAATTGCAAAGTTCCACGAGGGATATCCTTGTTAGCGTAATGGTTTACGATGGGTACCTGAAGTTTTTTTTTACTCAACGGCATTATGTCATAGTACTTCTCACATCTCGTGCGTCGATGTTGACTTTCGCGACTCGTTGGCATATCCGAGGCGTCGAACAATGCTTTGAGCAAGTTGCATTTAGCAGCACTAAGCATGGTATATGATAAAATTACCGATCACCCGCCCTCTTCAGCGACCAATCGGTATGTGACACAACTATCCAGGTAGGGAACTTGGCAGGCTACGGTGGGCGAGAAGGATCAGGTTACGTTTTCGAGCAACCGATTCCCAACCATGTACAAATTATTCCCAAATGACATAAGTCCACAAAAATTTGCCATGTGGCTGGACCTGACTAGGCACTAGCGACGAGTAGCATCAAACACGTTTCATGTCATGTATGTGCAATATTATACTTGTACAGGGAAAGGACACAAAAGAAAACATGTACGGTAGTGTATGCCCCAAGGAGTGAGCAGCTCGGGAGACGGACAGCTCGCACCATCACAGACTCACGAAATGAGAGCGAGCCAGGAGATGGTCATGTAGCATGAAAAAAAAGCAAGTCAATTGGGTGACCGATGTGCAAGACTCACGAAGGAGGGGGATGGACGTGAGCACAAGCGGGTGAGGGAGCGAGCGAGTCGGGGATAGATATGCATGTAGGCTCATGGAGAATGTTGTCAACAAAACCCGAGGATTTGATCTTGACGAAGATCTGCATTCTGCCACGAAGACGCAGCACGAGATGGAAGGCGGACTGCTTCTGGATGTTGTAGTCAGAGAGGGTGCACGGTAAGGAAGGTGGGATGCTTTCCTTGTCCTGGATCTTGGCCTTGACGTTGTCGATGGTGCCGGAGGATTCAACATTGAGGGTGATGGTCTTTCCGGTGAACCCAACTCCAAGTTTCCGCGGTCCTCGCTGCAGCGCGTGAACCCCTGCTTTACCACCTCTTCCACGACGACTTTTTGGTGGCCGCGGGGGAGACTGGATGGTTTTGCCCATGACCGGTTTGAAATGGGCCACGACTCGGGTGAGGGTCCTTCTGGTGAGGGTCTTCACAAAGACCTGCACTATGGGATGAGAGGTAGAGAGGCAACAGCCTGAGGGTTGTCCCAAAGGACGAACGAAGGAATAGACATACCATATGACAACGGATGTGGGTGCAAGTGCATGAAGAAGCGAAAGGATGCTGCGAGCGAATTGAACTCGGCTAAGGCAGTGACGCGGCGCTGATTGAACCTCGGATTACCCGGCAGACACCAACACAAGGCTTGAATCAAGTTGGCATACACAGCGAGTCCCACACCACTTGAATGCTGTTTAGTATACTCAGTTGTTTTTCACAGCCATCCGCCCCCATCTCAATCATGTCGGATACCGAGGAATACACGAATGACGATGTTGAGCAGCACATTCCAAACCCTACAGGAAAAAATCAACACAAGGACTGTCGTGAGTAACATAACCAATATTCTTTCTTGGTTTCTCTGATCGGTTTGGTAGCATCTGTTGATGACGAACGAGTGGCTGAAATCCTTCGGGAGTACCATCGTCGTAACTTAACCAACAAGAGGCTCATCAGCAAGCTCTTGCTGGCTGAGCACGGAATCCAGATGAGGTTTGTCTATTGATCTCAAGCATACTAATACTTTTCTCAATGATATGATTAAGTGAGGCCACAGTGACTCGCCGTCGCAAACTCCTAGGTCTTCACGGAAGCCGAACAACATCGTGTACACTTCCAGTCACCATTAAGCGCCAACTGGTACTGGATCAAATGGCAAAAGATCCTGCGAGGCGCCAAGGTCCAGATTTGATCAAAGAAGGTATAGCTTTTGCTTGTGGTGTCCATATAAGCCGTGACTTTGTTACGGCTGAAATGCGCCAACATGATCCTACGGGATTTGAGCTACGAGACCCCACGGTGAAAAAGATCCTTCGTCAGCCACTTGTCGCACTGGGTCCTCATCACGAGTGGTCCGGTGACGGCCACGATAAGCTCTCGAGCATTGGCTTCCCTATCTGGGGAATTCGTGACAAGTGGTCTGGAAAATGGCTTGGGCTATGGGTTGTCCCAAATAACCGACTGAAGACTGCAATTGCGTATCTCTATCTTACCACAATTGAAAATGTTGGTGGTATGCCCCTTCAGACTACAACGGATTGTGGAAGTGAAACCACCCAAGTTTTCGGGCTCGCAAATGCATTACGGTATGTCATTCTACGAGTACTGTTCAACTTACATGCTGTTAATTTCTGAACAGCGAGGAGTTCGCACCTGAATACTCAGCCAATGACTTGCCCCCACATCGTTTCCTTCGTAGTGTCAAAAATATTGTCATTGAACGGGGTTGGCTGCGTGTGCGCCTTCAGTGGGGTGCAAATGTGAAAATATGGTGGGAGGAGGGCGAAGGAATCTATAATTCAACTGACCCACTGCATTAGTACGTCATTTGGTTTCTCTGGAGCACATGTATTGCTAACGTGTCAAAAGTGAACTTGTGCAGTGGTTGTGGCCGAAGTTTATTCAAGAGGAACTTGATCATTTACGAGAGCGGTTGAATAATCATCCTACTCGCTTTGATGCCTCAAAGCGGCTGCCGTCGGGGGTTTCACCTAATGTTGCTATTGCATTGGCAGCAGAGTATGGTGGTACAAACTGTCTTCTTCCTGTGGATCTTACTGTCATCCATCACCTCAAAGCTGCCCTTGGCGGAGAGAAGTTACTTAGATTTGTCAGTGTTGAATTTGCTGACCATGCTGAGATGGTGTTCGAAACATTGGGCATTGAGACTATCACTTCGGACAACATTTGGGATATTTTTACGAAGATGTTACCATTGATCAAACAGCTTGATTAGCTCTATGTATATATGTGCCAAATATCTAGTCAATTCGACTCGAAACCAAGTCGCAATGGATGGGAGGGGACTCTTGGTTGTGGGTTACCTTCAGTCTCGTCACCCAATCTCTCCACCATCTTCTGAGTGACTTCCGAGTGAAGTTTAAGCCCACGACAGATGGCATTGCACTGATGCTCTTCAAGATATGTTTCAATCTGTGTCTTTCCATTGTCCCAATGCCCTGATGTCCGCTCGAGTCTGAAGAGTTATTAGAATATGGTTGTCTAGGTGATAACCTGACCCACGTGTGAGCTTGAGGATCAAATAAGGTAACTGAACTGTCCGGTGCTACGATGCCTTAGTTCCAGTTTCAAGTTAGCTTATTCGTAGTCTGTAGATAGTAAAACAATAAAATACTCTTACCTTGCAAGTCCGAAAGCAGCACAGTTTTTCCACTGTCTACAAGAGCATGATGTATATAGGCATCAATCGCAAGCCCGAGGCGATCTTCATTTTGTGGAATATCAGTATTACCACAAAATTTCCTTTCTTGATACAATCCATCACACGATAGAAGAGGCGCAGCGAGAAACGTCTTGAACAATAAAGTACGGTTGTCTTCCGAACCATCCATTGGTTTTGGAGGAATGGCTTCCTCAACTGTTCCAATAAATGTACGCTCGACATTCCATGTGATACCTGGTAGAAATGAAGTTCAAGGTTGTCACATACAGTACAAAAAGCTTACGTGGCAGTTTCACATTCCATACTTTGGCTCGGTCATAGAACGACTGGAGAAAATAGCTAGCAAGGTGAATAAGATGCAATTCATGCAAAAGATCCTCTTCGTTGGAGCCCTCCCATGATGAAAATGGCTTGCATTGGAAAACGGCACATTCGGTCGAATTATATAAGCCCTTCAAAATTAATGATTAGTAGACCAGGAGAAAGACCATAGTATAGCACGTTACACTAACCTTGAATGCAAACTTGCTTAATCCACTGGCAATATAGCCTCCCTTATGAGTTTCATCACGAATAAATCTTTGCCAGTTTTTGGCAACGAGTATGGTTTCCGTTTGCTTGTGTTGAATGATGTTGACATTTCCATCTCCATCAATAATGCATTCCCGTCGTCGAAACTCGAATGCCTCATACTCAACACGGACGGAAGAAACTCGTGGTCGATAAGCACTTTTATACCTCTTGGGTGAATTACCTGTGGCAGTAGTTCCATTGTCTAGACCATAACTTAGTTACTTACTTGCTCATATATGCAATGTCAAAACACACCTTGGGATTGGAGTCGTGTAGTGGACTCGATCAACAATGGCCGCTTTGCTCGACGGGAACTTGTTGACACTTTGGTACTGGAGCGTGCAAGAGACTTTCTCGCAGATTTGATGCTTAACTTCGTAGTGAAGTCCTCATCCAGTTCGTCACCTTCAGGTTCCAGTTCCATCTTATAGTTCTTAGCTCTCAGGTCAGGTATATAGAACATGAATCCTTACTGGTTCATTCAATAAAAGACGAAGCGACAGAGCATTTCGCTTCTTGTCCTTATCAGAAAGCACACCCATGGTTTTAATGCGGGCATACAGTTGTCCAACAGTTACGCTCGTAGTATAGGACTGTTCTAGGTGGAAGCAGTCATTCGTTGAGTGAGCGACAGCAAAGATTGCATTATCACTGAGGAAAATGGTTTCCGAGTAAGTACACCGTATTGAAGATTGTACTGAACACCAACCGGTCAAACGATGGCATAAGCATGTTATTTCCTTTGCAGGATTCCTCGTAAACACTCGATGCCTTCATGAGGACTTGTGAGAGAATCTTCTCAGCATTGTCTCGCATCTCGACCATGACTGGGATATTTGGAATGTGATACTAACATTTAACGGACGTCAACATTGACGAAGATTAGATGTTTGGCTAGTGAACAAACCTTTTTCGCAGCCTTGGATTTATCGGGTGGACACAGGTAGATGCTGACGAATATATTCAGATTCTCGACACGGGCCTGCCGCTTGAGCGCTGCAGTCGCCTCGTTAACTTGGGCTGCCTTTTGCAGACCGAAATTCTTGGGACGTGAATTAAGGCGATGCTGAGATGCCCGAGACGAGTAGACTTCCATGCGCTGTAGAATAGACGCTTCACGCGTACTAGCTTGTGCACTGTCGTGGCCATGATGGGCATTCCCTGCATCTCGAGGGTTACTCGTGTTTGTAGATTCTGAATGTGCCGGGATATATCAGACTCGTACCAAGTTACAACCTCACTAGGACGCGGGTGACTTACGGGTCTCAGGCTCACAAGCTGCACAAAGACTTCCAGAGAGAAAACGAAAAGTGCAACCACAAGATTCGCACTGTGGAGTATCCTACCAGGTCCAGATAGAATTAATACTGGCTCTCGCCACTGACGGTGATGGTGGGATGACGATACCTTGATGGATTCATCGTTTGGATTAGCAGCTCGCTTGACACATTTAGCACACTCGTCCATGTCCAGCCTTGGGAACGACTTTGAGCAGCCAGCACAACGGACCATTGTGCCAAGGAGGGAGGCTACTGACGAACCGTGACTAAGCACTTCAAACCATCCACTTTTATGGTCTGCGAGCACGGGCCTGTGAAATAAGGTTAGAGACCGAGTCAAGCATAAACAACAGGGTTGCAGTGAAGGAAATTACTTACCGTCACCGGCACCGTGGATAGTTGAGTGAACAACTTGTTCCGTGGCCAACCACATGAACGAGGATCTTTGGCTCAATCCGTAAGTTAGGCAAAGTTCATGATAACTCAAACTTACATCGAGTGATGAGCTCCAACGGGTTGCTGGTTCAAACTCGTCGGCTATATCTAGGACAGCCTTGAGTGGGGCAATGAGTTAGCACGTGTCGTCAACCTGTGCAGTCTAACCTTTTTTTGATTTATAGATTGAGTCAATGGCTGCTGGAATAGTTATTTCAGATACTCTAAATATCCACTGTGTCGCACCCTGTACTGATACCGTCAGAATCAGACCATAAATGTCCATGGTCTGGACTGATCTTTGCGGCCTCTACTAGTGTGAACTGTTGACCCTGGCGCCTTCTTTAGTATACGTGCGATGTCATTGGGGAGTCGCTGCAACTTTGTGTTGATCAGTGGTACAATGAGGACTCTCATTGTAGCCGATGGCCCGGGCTGACTATTCAAGGTGCATTCAGGATGTCAGTATACTGGTAGGAGGATGGTCACCTACGCGAGGCACCCCTGATATTGGAATCCTCCTGCCAGGAAGATTCGTTTTCTTAATCGTAGGCGTGATGGCGGCATCCCCGACGCTCACTTGAGCTATGAGCGTCAGTAATCCTAAGTTGGGTGGATGATGGTGGAGCACGTGAAGCTTGTCACGCGGCAATAAGTGGGAACAGTGGTGGCTCTCGGTTCGACTTCGGATGACATCGTCGTACTGCCATCGATCACGCGTCACGGACGAGAATCGGTTTATGCTAGCTGTTTGCTTTCCTTCACGGTGTGTGTGATTGTCCTCCCACTCCACTCATTCACTTCTACACAAGCTCGAGATAAATTATTTCTAACCTGCTTCTTTGTCCCCGTCGCACCTTCCAGGCTTGCAACGCTCATCTGGACCTCAAAATTTATCGAAGTCCGTCGTTATTCAAATCGATCATGGGCAAAACCGTCCAGTCTCCCCCGCGTGAGTTGGGCATTGCGAGCATATGCTCGCAAAACCCTCAAATCACATCTTTGTTCACCCGCTCACGCCTGCATCTAGCCCCCAGTTCATTCACTTCATCACGTTCGCGCCATACCTCAACTCGCTCACTTCTTCACCTGCTCATGCCCACAGCCCAACATCCAACCCCCAATCTACCTACCTATTCATGCACCTGTGGGTATCTCCGTCTACCGACTCGCTCGTAAGCTCATCGCCTCATTGCCTCGTAGCAGTATTTGTCAAGACCGTCCTCACTGGAAAGACCATCACCCTCAATGTTGAATCCTCCGGCACCATCGACAACGTCAAGGCCAAGATCCAGGACAAGGAAAGCATCCCACCTTCCTTACCGTGCACCCTCTCTGACTACAACATCCAGAAGCAGTCCGCCTTCCATCTCGTGCTGCGTCTTCGTGGCAGAATGCAGATCTTCGTCAAGATCAAATCCTCGGGTTTTGTTGACAACATTCTCCATGAGCCTACATGCATATCTATCCCCGACTCGCTCGCTCCCTCACCCGCTTGTGCTCACGTCCATCCCCCTCCTTCGTGAGTCTTGCACATCGGTCACCCAATTGACTTGCTTTTTTTTCATGCTACATGACCATCTCCTGGCTCGCTCTCATTTCGTGAGTCTGTGATGGTGCGAGCTGTCCGTCTCCCGAGCTGCTCACTCCTTGGGGCATACACTACCGTACATGTTTTCTTTTGTGTCCTTTCCCTGTACAAGTATAATATTGCACATACATGACATGAAACGTGTTTGATGCTACTCGTCGCTAGTGCCTAGTCAGGTCCAGCCACATGGCAAATTTTTGTGGACTTATGTCATTTGGGAATAATTTGTACATGGTTGGGAATCGGTTGCTCGAAAACGTAACCTGATCCTTCTCGCCCACCGTACAGGCACACGTCGCTTGATACACTGCACTGGGTGCCATGCCAGTGTGCAGGTGGGAGTGTGCCGGGTCGACGCCGATATCGTCGTGGAGGGTTCGTATTACCGTAATGCCGTCAACCGGTGGGTATATGTGTAATAACTGTGTACATACCACGCGGCTGTTTGCCTCGGTCAGCATGTATCGCTTGACGACGCAGGACAATTTACGTGGCAAAGAGGTCAAGGCAACGAGAGAGTTTGGCCCAATCTCATAACGAGATTCCTTGTTAAAACGCCGCTTCTGTCACCAGCAGGCCACTGATCATTGATCGGCCAACAAAAGTACATGTAAACGATGGCGTTATACGCTGCGCTGCCAGCGCGGTTGGGATTGGTTGCTTGGGAAGTTTTCTGTGAATTGGGTAGTGGTTTGAGCATCGGCTATTGTCGGCTACCAGCTGACTGTCCACTGATAGGCAGAGTACTAAGCTCCAACAGTGCAACAAATATGGACCAAAGGCAGGGGTGTGAATGCGACGTGAGGGGACATCAACTCCGCGGATGGCGTGGTGGATGTGCGGTGATGGGGATGGGGATGGTGTCTAATGATCCCACTCTATCAGACCCCCAAGAGGCAAGTGTTGCACCACCACACGTTTGCCCAAAACCTCGGCCTGTAGTAGCAGGCATGTGATCAAGATCAACAGCGGGACGCATGGTTGACTTACCTGATACATTTCGAACAAGCCTTTGTTCACCTTGGCCCAACGCTGAACGTGTGTCGCGATCGAGTACAACTGAGACGAGTGTTCAAAAAACGGGCCACACTTGACTTGATGGATCCTAGCGATCGCCATGAAATACAGGTTGTCAAAACTATCGACGGGATGTGCGCCTTTGGGAATTTTAATGCCGAGGACGGCGTTGACGGGTACCATCGTCTGATCTAATAACAGAAAAGAGTTACCCGTAGCTCACGTGAGCGGTATGATGAGGGAAGCGTGCCTCGGAGTTGCCCACTCCCAAATAAGTATGGGAGGAAGCTGTAGTCATCCAACCCCCACACACCATGGCTCCCAGCCGGTTCGAGTTTGTACACATCTTGCAAACGCCAGCAGAGGCGGAGGTAGCGGACAAAGACACGGAGGACGAGGGCGCGTTCGTCAGGTGGGTGCGGGTGGAAGACGCGGATGAGCATGAGGGTGCAGAGGAAAAGGGAAAAGGTAGTCTCGTGGCCGGTACCGTAATCGAGGCGACGGAAGCTACCAAATGATTCGAGGAAGTAGGGCTTGACGAAGCGGAGGGCGGTGCTGTAAGTGGGGCCAAGGAACGTCCTTAGGAGATGGTCGGATTCCTGCAAGGCACGGGGGAGTGTCAAACAGTCGTATGCGTTCGTGATGCGTTCCGAATGGGGTACTTGCCTTGATGAGGCGGTCGCCCCAATAATCTCTAAATGTTGGGTTCCCGAAGCGTGGCGTGGTCGTTCCGGGTTTTTGGGCTGGTGAATCATCAATCCACTTATCGAGTGTGTCAAGAAGGGTAATGAGGTCTGTAATGGCCTAGCAGGTATGCATATTGAGCACTGGATGGCCAATGGAGGGAGTTCGCCTGTCCCTACCTGGCTATGATTCCCGGACGCTGCATCTGCCAAATCAGACGGGTGTGGTACAGTGTATCCGACGACGGATTCGTTTAGTCGACGAAGGAATAATTGATAATCATGATATCCCGTCGTGTTCTTCCAATAAGCGACATGTTCGTCGTAATGGATTTTCGGTTCGGGCGACTTGACGGTGTCGACCAAGTGGGATACTGAAATCTGGCGAAGATCTCGCAACGTGGACTGCATAGTCGTGTCAGTGATGTTCATCTAGTCACGGCAGTTGTTTGTCCTGTTGTCCCGCAACGATCGAGTCAAAGCTACTGCACCGCCACTGGAGCAACAGGGATGAAGTCACGTGACATGATGATATAATACGCGTTTCCATGATGGGAAGTTTGGGAACGCGTCGTCTGCCACGGACGACAGCCACACATTCTCTTCTGACTCGCTTGCTACTTGACCCTGTTGTTCACCACACCGCCGGACGAAACCACAATTATGCCGCCTTTTGACGATTGGAATGTGATTGAGGAGGAGGAAGAACTAGAATTGCAAGACTCGTCGGTAAGTATGGTCTTGTGCGGTCTATCAAGTAACCCCTATTTTGTAGTTTTTTGAAGGGAAACGAGATGTGATCCTGTTCTGCATCGATTGTTCCGAGTCTATGCACGAGCTCCGAGATGATCCCGTGTATGAAAATGTGCAGACCTCCCACCTCCTTACAGCCCTCGACGCTGCTATGCAAATCCAGAAAAAAAAGGTCATTGTCGGCCCGAACGACTCTGTTGGAGTGTTACTTTTCAATACTGTGAGAGTATGCTCATGTTGTTTTATGACAAGACGTTTGACGACGTGGTATTTGACCCAGACGCGACTCAACGAGGTCAAGGGCTATGCTTCTGAGATTAAGAAAAATTCCTTCGTCTATCAGCAAATTGCACCCATAAGTGCACCAACGATACAAGAACTCGTTCGCTTAATCGATGGTATATTGTTCTCTTTGATGATGTCAAGTTATCGAATAATTCGTTCTCAAGAGGCCAGAGAAGACCCGGATCTACTCCGAAACACCTTCCCTCCTACTCAAGGAAAAAAGATGCCCATGGGTGATGTGTTCACGAGTTGTAACTGGGTGATACGCGACGGGTTTGTAGCTTTCGTTCCTCGCGACAGGATATTGCACTAAGCGTTTCCCAGTGCACCCAAGACCGCGTCAAAGCGTGTGTTCCTAATTACGGACGACGATAACCCACACCCGAATAGCAAGCAACTACTCACCTCCTCAAAGACAACTCTCATCGTTTGTCGCTCGTGCACATGGTTTACAGGGTCACCTGACCACTTTGATAGGACCTTACCCAAGCTGGTGTGCGGGTTGAGCCGTTCTTTATTTCCACTCCAGACAAGCCGTTTGACCCAACGAGGTTTTACTCTGTACGTGTTGAGGACTTTTTTTCTGGTTAACGCATGTGGCCGAACTTTGATGTGACAGTCCGTCTTACCGTCCAATACCATTGGCGAGGATGAGGACGAGGAGGATCCAGCGATGCTCCCAACATCCATTTCAATCACAAGGATTGATGACCTCCTTTCCCAAATGCGATTTCATGAGGTCCCAAAGCGTGCCCTCTTTAGCATTCCCTTTGAACTCGGCAAAGAGTTCGTGATCGGGGTAAAGGGGTATGTTTCCCACCAACTCTTTGTGGCAACAGTTCCTTAGCGCCAATCAGTTATGGTTTAATCACCGAACAAAAGAAGGGATCATATAAATACTTCGTTGACCTCGGAGACCGAATGGAGGTCGCCAACAGCCGAACGGTCTATCTTGATGAGGTTATTTTTTCGCGTTCCACGACAACGGACTCCCTGACATCCCACACTTTGATAGGATCAACAAGTGGAGGTAGACCGCCGTAAGATATTATTTGGCGGGAAATTAGGCACCGCTACGGCAGATACGGCCGAAGAAGATGAGGAAATGAGTATGTCAATCACGAGGACTGTGGAACTTGGTCACAGAGTAAGGTCGTCCTAGGTTTGGTTGGAAGACGGTACGCTGAATGAAAGCCCACACAGCCATTCTATACCGCGGACGAGATCCGCTCTTTCCGCACTTTGGACCTTGAACCTGGTAATGCGTATTCTAATATCGCATTTCATATTCTCATTTCCCTAGGTCTCAAACTTCTTGGCTTCAAAAACAAGTCTGCGATTGCATTCGAGGACAATGTTAAACATGCCTTATTCATTTACCCAGATGAGTTGGTGAATAGTCCAGCCCTGTGCGCGGTATTTCCTGTCTAAGCCTCCTGTTATAGAAATATTCTGGGAGTAAGCGCACATTTAGCGCTCTTCTACAGAAGATGCTAGAGAAGGACAAGATTGGAATGGTCCTCGCACTCATCCGACGCAACGCCACCCCTGTTTTCTGCGCTCTTGTACCACAGGTTGTTAATGTCTAGCCTGCTATTCCAAAACACTAACATCAAGACATGTATCCAGGCCGAAATATTGGAGGAGGGCGGATGGAGTGAACCTGCTGGATTCCATCTTATCTTCATGCCCTTTGCTGATGATATCCGCACTGCGCCTATTACCGAGGCGTTCAGAGGCACGTCTATCCTCCCTGTGGCTTTCAGCTGCTCACCTTGGTCCGGCATTAGCCACGGAAGAAGCCAAGGATGTTGCGAGAGCTTGGATTGACAAGCTGTGCGTCAAGAATGGTGCATATCCTCCCGACTCGTATCCAAATCCTGGTATGTATATGTCACCCATTTATACGCGCGGTTCCTCAAACTATCTTCCAGCACTTGCGTACCACAATGCTCAACTGCAAGCAAGCGCCTTCCGTGAAGAGTTCGATGCAGAAGCATTTGAAGATCTCACACGTCCCAAGTACGATATGATTCATAAGGTTTGGCAATTACTACCGCACCTTCGCGATGTTAATATGCGCTGCACAGCGTGCTGGTGCACTACTCAAGGAATGGAAAAAGGTACTGTCGAGCGACGAGAATTATAACGCCGTTCTCGTGACGACAGGAACGAAGAGAAAAGCTGTTCGTTGTCAAACTCGAGTCTAGTCTGTGTCATGATGACGATGGGGATCCTCCTTTTGCAGGACGTCTCGGTAGATGAAGCGGACCTTCGGAGCAGGTACGCGGCGGGAACGTTGGACAAAGTGAGTCGGGTGTCCCATCACATCCAGATTCTAACGCAGAACAACCGCGACCGTGACAGCTTCGGGTCGATCAGCTCAAGGTACGCGTCGCTATATAGCCGAAATGGTGCCGTTGAGGCTCACTCAGAGACATTGTAGGAGTTCCTCAAAGGCAAGGGTTTACCAACGTCAGGGAAGAAGGCCGATCTCATTGAGCGCGTGGGTGAGTGGTTGGACAAGTACTGATTCGGATTTACTGCGAAGACATGTCCCCGATAATGAGATGGGCCAATTATCGTAATGTCACTCTACTCGTTTCGTACCTTTCTTTTTGGCATTTGGCATCTACATAAATTGGCAGTGAGATCGCTTCCGACCGTGAAGTAGACGATCTCTGTTTCATTATTCTAGTCACTGGTAGACAACAAATGTCCGCCAACTGACACCACGTGCAACAAACTTTTTACAAGTGTATCCACGCGAAACAAGGACCTGAGTCAGATCGTTTGGACGTGCTGTGGCGTCGCTGCTATCGCAGTTGCGCCGGAGACCTTGGCCCGGCCAATCCCGGCGGATTTACCAAGGACGGCCTTTCTCCCCTGGGTGTGTATGTTGCACGACGCAGTACGGGTAGCAGAGCGGCAATGTACCACCTCTGGTACCATGATGGTCCTCGTAGCCTCAAGTAAGGTAACGGTTGGAAGTTGGAGGTAAGTTGAACATCGTACGAATGCATGTGCTTGTATGAGATGATTATCAGACCAGTCTGACACCTCTACGGTCCTTACAGAATCGCTGGCCAGCCTGAGTCGTTGTGCGCGTGCGACTCCGAGAGGGACTCAATGGCGACATTAATGATTGATCCGCATGCCGAGGAGATGTTGAGAGCAATCTCTCAGCGTTGGTGAAAATACAATGAAACATAGCGTGAAACCCTCGGAACGGGGCTTTTCCAATGCTCGAGGTCCTCGGGCGGCCCGGGGCCGACTGGGAGGGCTTCGAGGACATTCTGGCTAGCGAAGGTCTAACTTTGGTGAATATAGCTTATTTCTCAAGAAAGGGTCGAGTGCATTTAACGCGCGTCCGTATGATGTAAACAGATGTGCTCTTATGAGCAACACTTGAAGGTTTTTAAAAAACAGTGATGCAGAGCGACCTGCGATGGATACCACTCACATCACACAACCTCCCCTGTCCCCGATGAAAGGCGGTGTTCGAGCGTTGTCATGTATTGTACCATTCCCATCTGCAGGCTGGTGCGGTATATGAGGAAGATACACTATGTGAGCTTTATTCAGACAGCCAGCTTCCGCTCATCACAATGTTCATCAACACCAAATTCCTGTTAGCCACTGTCTCGTGCGCATTCATTGCACAGGCTCAATCATATCCCGCTCCTGGCAACTGTATCACCATTTGCGTGACTTCAGCCGCCGCAAACAACGGTTGCGGGCAGTAGTATGTCCCTCGTTCTCCAGCATAGCATCTCATTGAACCTCTGTCAGCAATAACCTGCCTTGTGTCTGCACTTCGTCTGCATTCCAAAACGCGGCCCTCGCGTGTCTTCAGCAAAACTGTACTCTAGACGAGGTCGCAAGCGCGAAACAACTCAGGGACCAGAATTGTGCTTCTTGTGAATCATGTTCGTCACTGTCTGCTTTCTCTTCACTGACGAGTATCGCTGTAGACAACGCTGACAGTGTCTAGGCATCTGACGCAGATGCCTGACTTCTGTGGAGGCGAGGCGTGCTTGGCTTGTATATATGCGCGCATCGATGCGCAACGTTTGTCGCGTCCAACAGTAGGAACCGCGTGAAGACATTATTGAACGCGTTTTCCGGAAGCACGGGTTTTGTAAGCAGTTTGGCCTCGTCCGATGATACACGGGCACCTTTGTGGACACGACTGTAAGCTTCGTGTCAGAAGGAAATGCGGCTTCTGGTTTGAAAGCCTCGTCATGTATGACATGACCGTGCTTCGAGAAAACTGGGATATGCCGAGGTGCACAATTTTTTGGTGCACTTCTGGAAGTTCCGGGGGTCCTTCCATGTAATCAGAAGCTTCCCTTCTGATCTCGAAATATTAGATCTAGTTCGGAGGGACCAAATGGAAGAGCGAGTCTTGACGCACCGGAGAATGAAACTTGAATCGAGCCATTGACCATCCGTGCAAGCTAATCATGATATCCTCGTACTCGAGAGGGGTTAACTTGGGGGCTCGGCCTTTCCAGGCGAATTGTTCAAACAGTTTGGCTGTGTTCTGGCCCCCGAAGAGCTTACTCATTGTTTGCGGCATTCCAAGAGGTCGACGGGTTGACGGCAAATGAGAAGTTCTTTGGAAAGTCAAGATAGCGGCGTTGAGTACAAGTTCCGAATCAGAAAGGACGAGTATCGGTGGCTCTCCTTGGGTGGCAAGTTCAAAGAGTGGCTATTGAGACCAAGGAGAGTTCCATTTTTACAACGTCATGCATGACGGTTGTCATGCGCCAGAGCATGTCTGAGGTTAGATGTCATTTGTGTCAGGGTCAGTGGCGGTTGTATATTCATCCAGCATCGAGTGTTTCGGAGATTCCGACGATCATACACACGTCAAACAGTGTTATTGTGTAGATGACCTGGCATGATCATGGATTCATGCCCACTTATTCAGCTTGTAAGGGGGCCGAGATTGATGTTATCACTGTCATTCACCCTAGCATCAGCAGAGCCTTTAGAAGATGGTATCAGCACCGCGCAAGTTCTCAGCCAGAAAAGGAACAGACCGCCCGGCGTGGACGCTTCATTCCAATAGCTCACAGTACACAGGTCGCCACTTAAGGACATTCAACTTCGATTAGAGGTTAGAACCAACGATAGAGAGCTCACTCGTGCGTGACTTCATCACCACCCTCGTATTAATGAAGGTTGAACAAGGATGGCGTGAATAGATGTACCTGAATAAGACTTACTGCGAGTCGGAGTCCGGGGCAGAGGCCGGGCCTTAGGGAACCAGCGACCGTATCCGTACCCATACCCGCGGGTTTGCTCGTGCGCAGCGAGTGACAGGGAGATCGGGGAGACACCCAGGTTGAGGGGGAGTGTGTCGAAACGCGTCAAAACGCGTCGATGGAGGGGAAGGAGAGGCGCGACGGCCCGCGATCGATCGACGGTGGCTGACGAAGAAAGCGGTCAGCGCAGCGATACAGGTGTCCAGCACATGCCAGAGAAGTCTCCCGAGCCTCCTCCTCCACCCGACGAAGCAGAAGACCGATTGACGAAGCCCCCGAACATCGAACTCGAGGGGGAGAGAGATATTAGCGAGCTGCGACGAAACACGTACCAGCGACGTAACGGACGCGAGGGGAGCGTCAGGGCGTGATGAAGACATTATATGCGTACTGAAGATGCGGAACGTGTCAGAACGTGGATGCAAACACTCAGAGCGGGGGGATAAGGAGTACCCACCAGAGGGAACCCAGATCGAGCCAGACGAGCTGGGACGCGAAATTGCCGCACCAGACGACGCACACAACGTCAGGGAGCATCCCGTGAACGAGCAGAACAAGCGAAATGACGACGCAAACGCGCAAAGTCGAGATAGATATAGGGCCAGGAGGCTAGATGGGCAATCAGATCGAATTGGGCGATGTCGAGGGCGATTGAGACCGCCCCAGCGACGGTGACGGCGTCGAAACGGACGGGATACGATGTGGAAAGGACGGCGCAACGAGTCGAAACGGGCTCGCTAGCTCAGGACAAGTCGACTCAGAGTTAGCACGGTCAACAAAACCAGACGACGGCGCATGCACCTGGGCCACCCAAACCACATATCAACGACCCCAGACAACCTACCACACATCCGAACCCACTGCGACGCCGAGGACGAATCAAAACGAAACCTAGAAAGGTCAGCAGCACCTAAGCAAGGAAAAGGACTTACCGAGGTGAACAGTCACATCAAGACCGTATCGGGCAAGTCCATCACGTCGTACACGTACTTGAGAAGCAGGGCGAGCACACAAGACACTTGCCACGGACAAGCGCGATATTGCAGAGGCTGAGTGATTGTGGGGGCATGACGTACATGGTAAAGATCCTCTCTTCTCTCTCTGAACGTTCGAAGTTTATGGTCCTATCCTCGCTATGATGTATTCAAGACCTTGAAAGCTTCATTCAAGGTAATACTTGATACTATGAGTGTTATTCAAACCAATACAACTAGCTAGTGGAGAATCAGCAAGTTATTCGGCGGAAGCCGGGAAAGAAAGGTCGAACTTTCCCAAGCTTGGTTTCCTCAACCATACCGTTGAGTTCGTCCTCGTCACCCAAAACACAATCCAAAGCACACTCAATGAACACCATGCGGTCGACGTTCCCTACCTCGTTGTTCCGTCAAGCTGCTTCGCGTCGTGCTCATCCGTCCTTCGCCGCGCGCCGGTTCGCAAGCACCAGCCAAGCCTCGGAGGGCGCAGGTAGCTCCAAACAGGTTCAAGATGCCCTCGGTGCCGCACAACGGCTATTGGCGAGTGCGGGGCGGATGCTTGGTCCCCTTGGTGAAAGGGCTGCTGGGTTGCTGGGCTGTGCGTGTTACTTTGTTTTGTCATCTCACTTCAAGGAGGCTAACTGAACCGTGCCCTGTTCGCGCTCCCTACATATAACTCGCGTCGTCATTGTCGCTGCTGCGCTGCCATACACGTTCATCGTCTATGCCTTGTATTTGCCCCATATAGCTTACCGCCAGCCTCTCATCTACAACGCTGAGGTCGCCCGTGAGCTGTTGAAGCAAATCTACATCACTGAGCGGTTGCAGCCTCCAACTTCGCTCGCTACCATCACGGATGCATACTCTGTCCTCTGGGGTCGTGCAAAGAACCCGCACTACTGGCGTGACCTGCTCACGACCGGCGAGTGGGCTCGCGTCACAGTATATGCGGTGGAAGCGTACGCGATTTTCAAGGTGGGTTCCCTTCTCGTTTCGTTTGTACAGGATTCCTTCCTCCGTTCTTCTTTCCTTCTGGTACCAGGTGCTGACTGGTTGCGTGAACAGGTTGGCGAGATAATAGGCAGAAGGCATCTCATTGGATACAAATTGCATTAGAGGATAGACACTGTCCTACGGGCGTGCCGCTCCGCTATTGCAGCCTAGAGATACTTACAATGTGCGCAAATTCAAATACAACCAAGAGATTTGCACGCTTCACTGGTCTCAGCTACTCGGAGCTCCTATCTCAGCTTTTAGCAGGGTTTATATTCGGTCTGTAAGAACTACAACTACAGCTTGCCGGCCGGAATCGGAATGTTATCGTACAAAACAAATGTCCAGAGACCTAGTCAAAGCTCATGCTTCCTCCCTTAACGATTCTCTTTGGAATCCTGAATATCCTTTTGCAATCTCGTCCGCGATCTCTTGTTGATGACTTGGGAGGCCTCCAGCGTAGTTATACGCTTCACGATTTTCCGGGTATGTTAGTACCTATCCAGAAACTGTCTACCTTAGGGATCAGCGTGTTGTTGGACCGCCTGTAAGTCTTGGCGGCATCGTAGTCGGATTGAACTTGGTAATCTTGTTCTGGTGGAGGTAATCAGTGGTAATACTCGTGACCCAAGCACCCTGTGCCTCTGCACGCGTAGGCCCATTGCTCAAAGCTGTCGGACCCCCGAGGGCCGTACATGATATATAGCCTAGTTGGGGAAATTGCCGACTGTCATGCCAAGGCTACATGCGCATTCGGGTTCGTGATGTAAAGTGTTTCTTACTACTTAAGTTTTCAAGCCGTCTTTCCAATGGTCTTGGATCGATTCTTCTTCCAAACCACGGAGGTTGCATCGCTGTGATACAACCTGTGTGAGAGTCCCGTCCTAGAAACGATACTAGTTTCGCATGTCCTGCATCACTGTGCATATGGACTTAACCGTGACAAATATGAGTCTGACATTAACGATATCGACGTTGTCTTGCTTGAACACTAGTACGTCTGTTCGAGGGACGGATGCTTGCACCCAAATGGATGGAGAGGAATCAATGGTGCCAAAAGCTCGCGTTTCTGGGTCCTTGATACGTTCTCGACCTTCTTCTGCCAGAATGCGTATACTTCATCTATTGGCACCTTTGTCGATGAGCATCGCCAGGTAATTGCTAACTGTATCGTGTCAGGCAAAACAACTGGGCGCGGATGGCACGTACGCCAGAACTTAAAACAACCCTACTCCCAGAGTTCCTCATGGACAGCCTGTCTTTCCCCGGCAGTGTCATCCCTCATCGACTTGTAGATGAAGTCGCACGGTAAGCCAGTGAACGTTGTGTAGAGATTCTGATAGAGCTGTTCGTACGCGAACTTGAAATGGTCTTGAACTTGTTTGGTGAACATTTGTTATCTCATCGGAAGTGCAAGATCGGCGTGCGTTGAAAAACGATGAGGCGTTTCACCTGACTGGGGATGTCAAGCTAAGGATGCGAGATGGGTTTGAGTACATACATGTGATGCAATCTCTTGGACCACTTGCACACCACTTGCTCCTGTACTAATGACAGCTACTCTTCTGCCAGTGGTGCCAATCCCGGACTTGGGCCATGTCCCGGTATGAATGGAAATCCCCGAAATGTATCCAAACCCTTTAGTTCAGGCGTATATGGCTTAGACTCAAAACTCTGTCGATCATGTCACTACTAGACGTCATGAAGAATACCTGGGAATGCAACCGCGCAAGCAGGTGGCGTGCAGAGGCTTTGTAGGGCCTTCTTTCTCATCGCACGAGATATGCCACAGCCTGTGTGCTTGATCGTCCCAATGTGCACTCTTGACGGTCGAGTCAAACCGACAGTCCTTACCCAGATCTAGCTTGTCGTTGACGTATGCGAAGTGCCTTTGAGGGATTATATTCAGCCCCGGACGAGCACGAGAGAAGAACGCCGTACGCATGTATTTTTGTCCAGGGTATTTTTCTGTCCATGTGCATCCTTTCCAAAGCTCCGGAAGGGAGAATGAGGCGATGTGGACTAGGCCTTGGGATGCTAAATGGTCAACCTAGTTGGTACTCCGCAACATACGAAGTCGCCAGCTCTGAATTAGTCGTGATTGTCTCAACCAGTACGGTGCGGATGACGTTCCGACTGGATGCCAGACAGTCACGTGATCTTGGAGCGACGAGGAGGCCCAGAGGCCTTTAGGGCGATTACTGTAAGTGCCTTTTGGATTATTTGGCCTTGACGCTTGGAATGCCTTACGCAGTGGTATGTGTAGGTCCACGGGGAAATACGGTCGAATCTGATTTCGTGCCCAAGATATCCCTTGGCGCCGGTATGTAGTTTATCGGTTTAGCGCCCCCTGACAGTGGGGGCTGTCGGCGCCAATGGGTACTGCTATTTGAGGGTAGTGTGGCTTTGTAGGGCGCCAGCGCCCACGAAAAGCCCTGATTGACTTCCCCAGCGATATCAATCATCTGTCCCATGGACTCTCCACTTTCTTCGACAGTAAACGAGATACTGTCTGGCTCTTTAAAGTGAGCTGATTTACCACTCGAATGACCTGCCATCCATAAAGAATCGGACTTCCCTAGGTTTCGTATTCTGGTAGTGGGCAAGGTAGTCCCGCTTCCTCCCTGGAATTGATGTGCCGCCAGTCTCACTCGTCATTTGCAAGTCGGGATGTGGAAAATCGACATTGCTTAGTAAAGTTTTCGGCGTCGATCCGAGTCTAGAAAATGCGGCAAGCTCACATCAGCGCATCGCTCTGCAGCTTTTCTCTAATCTACTCATCAGAATTACGTTGAGGAATTCAAAGATGCTAGCTCTCTGGGGATTCAGGGTGGCCTCACGTTTCGCGAAAACCGCAGATTCATTCTCTATACTTCATCCCAAGATTTTTCACCCAACAAAGACACAGACTTTGACAGGATCAGGGATTTCGTTAATGCGCAACTGAGCTTGGAAGACCCGCAACAAATGCTACATGCAATTTGGTAGGTCATCCGGTATGAGAAACCATGGTCCGAAGACATCCTGAGCTAAATTAACAGGGTTTGTATGGATACCCCACTCGAGGGTGAACGTCTCGATGAAAGTGGTGTAGAGAGAATCCTCGATGTGACACATAAGAAAGGTAGACTAACAAACCATATCAGAGCTTTTACTGATAACTTCGCAGTGCCCTTGATCGTCGTGCTCACAAAGTTTGACTTGTTGGTCAACTCGACGACAAGTACTGAGAACACATCTGGCTTGGGCGTCGATGATGAAATTGACGAAATTCGGGAGACAGCTGAACGTTTACTTGATGACACGTTGAAGAAAGTGCCACTTGACTCCTTACTGTCCCAGCAACTGGTGACCCCAGTGTCTAGTGCGTACATGTTCAAATATCGATCAATTTCGCGGTAACCTTGTTGTAGCAATGGCTGGATATGAAGACACGATTTCTACACTGATCCAATCTACCGATGGTGCAATAAAGAAACTCAGCGGAAAACGGACGCACGATTTATCCATCCCTCTTACATGGGAAGTTGCTCAACGTCAAGATCTCGAGACAACTGTGACAGCTACTATTGAGTAAGGTTAGCATGCACTTTGCAGGCAACAGTTTCTCATTTCATTGGCCAGCGTGGGGCGAAAAAGCATGTTTCAATTTTTCGCAATTCAGTTTTCTACTGATTACCATCCCAGGGCACTGGAGTGGGCTAGGTAGTACCACGGAATTTAGAGGGAGGGTTATGGAGCACTGTATATACATCATCCACCAAGACATCATCGCAATTTGGAATGTCCAGGATGACTCTAGCGTGCGTTTTCCCCGACAAACAGATGCGTTGTCTGACCCATTGGAAGTATCTTGGAGGAGAAGACTTCAAAGCTAGGATGTCTCATTTGGTTGAAGAATTAGCATATACGAGCCAGAATGACATGTTGGTGTACGCTTCTCGTCTATTCGTTTTGTCATTCAATTATTGTTGCAGGGCAATTCCTACATCCCCAGGCGCTGCTGTGACATTCGCGGGTGCCACTGCGAATCCCATCGCTGCCATTGGTGCGGTTGCAGAAGCAGCGAAATGGGTCTCTGATGTTTATCAAGCGACGTATGTCCGAGGCACCTCGGAGAGATGATGTGACTCTGACAGTATCTCAGCCCAACCGGCATTGCTTGTATCATGGGATATATCGTGGATCTGATCATGGTCCTTAGTTTTCTTTCGGAAATCCATCAGTTCCCGGCGGTCGTTTTGCATGGGATAGAAGAAGAAGCTGTCAACGCCATCAAAGCATATATTTCGTCGGGATTACTGTCTGTTACGCACAAGGAGATCGGCAAGTTCGTCGCAGCGGACGAGTGGCGTGAGCCGACCGATCGAGAGGACATTGTACTGGAAAAGATTGTGCGTCTGGTGAACAAATTTCACCCGCGTGCTAGGGACTTCGTGAAGAAAGCATCTCACAAACTGCCGTCTCCTGTGGTTTGTTTACTACCTTGATATCTCAAAATGAGCTGAGTGTAATCGTCACAGATATCTGCAGCGAGCATATCGGATAAGTCGTTCGAGCAACGCGCTAAAGGGGAGTCAGTTCTGTCGGTGAGCGGAAGATATTGATATTTTCTACTTAATCCATCGTCTGATTAGCTCTGGCATAGCGTCAGCCTCCGTTAGTGAAACCATTCGTACCTCGACGTGGTGCTCTCGATGTTGTCCCAGATATTCTTACCATCGTGGAGGAGGCGACAAAGATCCCGACCTCCAGTTCATCTTCCGAAGGTCTTCAGCATCCGGCATTGTTGGTTCCTGAGACAAACACTGCGGAGAGCCTGAAACACTCGCCTTCGAGCCTGCTTAACTGGATCCGTGGTGAACGCGTCGGGACTGATGAGGACGCGGGGAAAAATTTAGTGTAGCTTGGTATGTATAGCTCTTCTAGTTGGAAGGTGTACTTTTATTTTTTCCCTTGATGTCAACTATGTACACTCGATAATAAGGCTGGTGATGACCTTTGATTTCATTAGTGTTTCTGTCGTTTTGATCAGGTTAGGCCTGTTTGCTCGGAATTAGTCTTAAAAAACGGAACAGTTTTCTGCTGATACTGAAAACAATTGCCCGTGTCAGTACGGTTCTATCTCTAGGTTCATTTGATGTGACTGTTACCAAATTGACATTTCAACGAAGTGCAACATATCCATGCAGAGTGTACGAACTTAACACACGTACATACGCGGATTGGCATGAGCACGAGGCGATGGACGAGGCTGAGGACGTACAGTACTTCTACTCAGCATGCGCACTGGGAGTACCTCAGGGATATTTCCATCAGATACATGCCTTTCGGTTCCAATGGGATAACATTCATTCATGAATTTAACACTTACAACCGCACTACCTGGGCATCAGATAACTCGAATAGATTAACGAAGGACATTGATGCACTCCGATAGAGGAACGCAATATTAGGTATGGCATCCATCCGTCAAAGCAAGAAGGACACGGTACATGATTGTCTACTCCTCCTTCTTGGCCCCGACCTTCTTCTCTGCCTCTGCTATAGACGCAGCGTCGGTCTGTGGTCCAGCAGCAGCTGTGTGAAGAATTTTAATTGGGTGTGCGTGTTGGTGGAAAGGGTGAACCTACGGCCAAACATCGAAGCGGCCTTGAATGGTCTTTTAAGGTCACCCTCGGCCGCTTTCCCCAATACATGGATAGCAACGACTTTTGCGTCATACAGGTTCTTCAAGCCCATGAGGGCTTGGATAAAGAGGGGTTGAGTGTACTTCATGTAGATGTGGAAGAAGGCCATCATGGCGACACCGAAGTATGCGCCACGGAGCTAGAGCAGACGCGATAAGCATGGAAGACAGTTTAATTAAGTGCTATACATACAAGTTTTGAAGTCTCGGAAAGATCATAGTCTCTTACGGTGGTCGTGACAAGTCCACCGGAGTCCGACGACTAAAAATATGTGAGAGATTTGAAGGGGGTGGAAAGCTCTCGGAAACTGACCATTGGGTTGGGACTGTCGACTAGGGTATAACAGTTGAGCATGGCCGCAACTCCGAAAAAACAAATGACATACCATATTTGAGGACGGTGTGGTCATTCTTTTGCTTGACCTGATGACGTGTACTTATCAGTTCTCAGTGTAACAGAGGAAAGGGTCAAAAAAAGGGGACCTTGTACGAGACAAAGAAGTATGTGCCCATGATGATGATCTGGCTGAGCACGTAACCGAGTCTAACGTAGTTCAGAACGAGCGGGTCGTCGAACGGGATTCTGCGGGCAACTGGTGCGAAAAGAGAGATAAACAGGTAATTCAAGCAGAAAGAATGAATGAGAACATACTCTGCATGGCCCCAAGGGAAATCACAATGTTTTGCACGCCGGCGTTCATGTTTGCGACAAAGAAGACCGTATGTAGGAGGACTGAAAACGTTGGAAGCGTAGACTGCGCGTGGAACCTAAATGTGAAGTTACAGTCACGTGATTGACTGTGACATGTCACGTTGTTATTATAACAATGACGTCGGCTGCGCTCGTGCGCGGGTCCAACCTGAAAAGTCAGTCAAGAACGATGAACTACAACGAAACAGCGTCGATATCTCGCGCGACATCGGTCTCGCGCGCATCGAGACACGGCAGTACGCTCTCCCGCTCACAGTCCCTCATCAAGAAGAACGTGGCTCCACAAGACCTCAAACCATCCGACGTCCTCATCGAGCGCTTCGTCGCTTGGAAAGCCATCGTAAAACAGCTCATTGCCTACTTTGAAGGTCTTGCAGACATCCATAATAACGTTGCACGCGAATATACAAAGCTCAGAGCGGTAATACAAGTGCCCTTCAAGGCAGGAAACCAATTTCTCGGAGAAGGTGGCCTGCAGGCACGTGTCACTCCACCCTACCCCATAGCTCGCAGTAATGTGTGTTTCAGGATGTATATTATAGCATACGGGATAAAACTAGGGCCATTGCTGACCAGCACGCCAACCTTGGTCGTACCATCGATAGCTCGATTGTGCAGCATCTTCAGAAGCTAAGAACGGAGATCAAAGCGCATATCAAGGTGTGACTTCTTCCCTATCTCTGTGGACGTTTTCTTAATTCCATAGAATGTCCAAAATGATACTGGCAAGCTCGCTACGAGCGTCGCCAAAGAACGCGAGCTCTCTGCCAAAATGATGGGAGACCTCTCTACGAGTGTAAGCATATTCAAGAACACACCGATGGGTGTTACTGCAAAATCAGACCCGTATGTTTCTCTGTTTACCTTCTCTTTCCACATCTCTCAACAATTTCAGGTATGTCGCCAACGTAGCTGTCGCTCGGCAACTTCAGAAACAAGTGCACGAAGAGAACGCCCTCCAAAAGTCCATAATAATCATGCAACAAAATTCTGCGCATTTCGAAGAAGGAATTGTCCGTGCCATTCAGTCTGCTTGGCAAACCTACGATGAGTGGCAATCTCGTATGTCAACCTCTGTACAAGATACTTGGCGCATCCTTGGGGAAATTATGTCTTCCCTTGCTCCCGACCGAGAATGGATCTCCTTCTCTGCCCGTTCAGATCACCTCCTCGATCCAGAGACGCCCCTGAGAAACCCAGAGACTATCATCTACCCTTCCAAAGATGATCCAAGCGTCATCGCTGTACATACCGGTTTGCTTGAGCGCAAGAAACGGTTCACACGAACGTATCGCGAGGCATACTATGTTCTTACTCCTGCTGGCTTCCTCCATGAATATGCTTCTTCTGATCCGGAACACCTCGGAAGTCATCTTCCCGTCTTCTCGCTCTTCCTTCCTGCCTGCACGCTTGGTCCACCTTCTCCTGCATCGTCCAAATCTCATAAATTCCACATTGAAGGGAGGAAAGATGGCACCGGCGGTCACACTGGAAGCTTCAAATTGATTGCGACCGGTCAGCATGCCTGGAGTTTCAGGACCCGAAGCCGCGAAGACATGATGGAATGGTGGAACGATATCAGGATGCTCTGCGCAAGATACCTTGTCGCGAGCGAACAAATGGATCGTGGGGGACCAGTGCAAGCAGCAGTGCGCTCTGTCGGCTATGTCAGCGACGAGGAAGAGGGTGACGACGAGGGATCGAGCATCGAAGAAGAGCAAGACGATGAAGAGGACGATGATATTTATCAAGACGCCGTTGTTGATGAGGAAGGAGAGCCACCTTCCTACTCGCACCCCCGAAAGAATTCGGGAATAGTGATCGAGGGGAACGGATACGCGGTAAGTCCTGGATTTCCATTGGACGTCGGCTTCGCGAACCGTTTGTTTTCTTACATTGATTTCTCTTTTCGCTCAGCTAGAAAAGAAAACTCCGGTAGTTCGTGACTATGCGCATGACGATGAGGGCGTGAATGGACATACGAACGGGTATCGAAGGGCGAGTCAGCGCCAGCTCGAGAAAGCACCAGAGGGTCGCCTCCCACGCTCAGCCGAGCATAGTCGTCCGTATATTTCCTCGAATGGGGCCTCAACTGTCAGAGGTATTTCGCACGCGGGTCATGAATTTAATGGAGGAGAGAACGCAGAAAGCCACGCCGACGACTCTCTGGGTGCACCTGGGCCTGCGCCCACCGGAGAGTAAGTTTGTGGAGGAACAGTGATCGGTATGTGTCAGATACTTATATCGGGTCTGGTCCGGTCTTCTTTGTCGACCTTTTTCTGTGTTGTTCCGATTTTTATTGTTGTTGGGCGGGATCGACGCACTGCGTTTACAATCACTTCTCTTCATAACTTACATACGATCACTCGAGTCCCCAGCGTAGATCTTTATTATTTGCACTACATTACATGTTCAAATATTATCACTTCTGGCGGTGTGGTTAACATGGTCCATGTCCATGCATCATGATCGTTCAGTTAGTGATGATCGATTGATCTGTCATCCCGGTCTGCTTTAGTCCCATCATGTGGAAGACGTGAGCATAAAGACTAAATGTTCGTCGTACACCTCATGGAACTGCGCCTCGTTCGATCACGGGTCGTGCTATCAGTGTCTCGAACACGGACGTGCGCAGCCTGTGCGAACGCATGTCTGGACGGTGGTTGCAACGGTGGGCTCCTCTGCGACCTGACCCATTACTTATTGGCACTGCCACTTTGTCCGAGTTTATTACAGACAGTGTTGATCGTTCTCTCTAATGTCGAATGTTGAAAAAATTGCGTATTTCGACTGCACTGCAGTCAATGCGTCTCCTCGTCGACGGACTCATCTTTCCGACGAACATCACGCCGATATGGGTGTCAAAACGCCTCTTCATTTGATAAATGTGCTTTTGCAGAGACATGCTGTCCATGACACCCCGATTCTTCCATTACTTTGCGGTTCCTCTATACGGGGTTCACAAAAACATTTGCCCTTGATCGATATAAGCGGGAGGCTGGAGCGTGTGGTCGTTCTCACTTATTTCTTGAGGTGTATGAGTAGTGAACATTACTGCAAAGCAACGTAAATTGTGGCCATATACTGCTGGAGACCGGGTTGTGTGGCGGACAGGAAGCCGAAAACGTGGAGATGGGACTCTCCCTTGAAAAGGGAGCCGTCCGAGGGTAGTTGACCTGATCGAATGGCATGAAGGTTTAAGATGCCTCATTTTATTTATTATACATATATGAATTATACATACATGCGGGCATCAGGTACTGCATTAGATGTTCTTCTCACTCTCCCATACCTACCGAATTTACCCATTAGTAAAACTTATCGATGACGTGTGTTGGGGAATATGGATTACCTCGAAAAATCGACGACGGTCGGCCACTTTGATCCCACGACAGCTCGTCAAGTCAAGTTTTTCCAAATTCGTGCACGCATCAATAACCGGGAACAACCCGCTGCCTATGGATTGCCTCTTAGGACACATCACTTGAGGGCAGCAGTCATGTAGGACTGACTTGTCAATTTAGTACCCGCAATTTCGAGTAAGACGAGGGACGAGCAACACGCAAGGTATGGCGCTGCGTCATCGTCAATCCCTGTGTTGTTCAAAGCAAGTTCTTCGAGTCTGGGTGGACTGTCATGGACGGACTCCGACATCAACCCACATAGGTCCTGTGACCGCAAATAAGGTAGCCCTGACAAGTTAAGGTGCTAACCCACGACAATCCAAAGTCGTCAGCTGTTACGCTCGATCAGCTCGATCAATAAGGTATGGGGGACGTGCCTTGCATTTTCGTCCAACTCGAAGAATGAGGTTGGCGAGCGGACCGTGTTCGTCGTGACGAGACGTGAGCCCCAATTTGGTATTCCCAACAAGGCTGAGTTTCTCGAGGTGTTCAAAGTTTTCCAAGGCCTCCGTGAGCCATGTGAGTGTGTTGTCCGTCATGGTCATAGCGGATATGTTGCCGATCGAGGAAGACGAACATTGGCCGCTGCCAAGTGCACCCAAGTACAGCGTCTGCAAGTTGGGCAACGTGCTAATCAGAGAAATGACATCCGTGCTTGACAGCATCGTGGACGTCAGCGACATCTTTTCAAGAGCATATGCAGGAGCGACTATCGATAGTGGAGGACGGTGAAGACGCGTGAAGGAGACGTCCAGGCGAGTCAGGTTTGGGCAAAGCGCGATAAAAGTGTGCATTGAGGTATCGGAGAGACCAAGTTGGCGGAATTTGAGAGTTTTCATGTGAGGTAGGGTCATATCAGGTTGTTCTTGTGCAAGCCCAGCGAGGAGCTTTGCAAAGGTGGCATCGGTCTGATTAGGGTCAGGGTCGGGGTTGGCAATACCGTTGGTGTTGTAGTACAGTGACTCACCCAATTCTGTATGCCTGCTACCTTTAGCACTTCCAAGTTGGTGCAAGAGGTCAATGGTCCAAGGAGAGACACAGGTGGGACGGATGTGTAGTTAAGATTGAGGGTAGTCAAGGACGGACACGCATTACCGATCACTTCTGCGGTCTTCGTGCCGACCTTGGAACAACCACTGTGACTGTGTCAGAGAGCCATACGAAAGGAACCATTCGCCGCACCGGAGTACTAGAATGCGGAGTTGCGGAAGAGAAGCTAGTATGGACACGAAAACCGTATCAGCGAACTTGTCGAAACCAATCAAATAAAGTTCTCTGAGCGCCGTATTATGGGCAACGGAAGTGATTGTCAGTCTTTGAACGCCAGGTAAATCGCTGGAGAGCACCAAGGATGGCCCGCGCAAGAAGTACTTCAGTGTGTTTCAGATTGGACGAGAAACGACGGAGGGTTATTTGGGGTCTTACCAAAACAATTAGTCCGTGTGATAGAAGTGTCGGGCAGCTGGATCGCAACATGGAAAACAATCTTGGTACTAGTATGTCAGGCAAGCGCTTTAGATAACGTTTGGAGTAAGCCCATGATCGTTCGTTCTCTGAAAGTGCTTGAACGTGCGTGACGAAGCTGCGAGCTGCGAGGGAAGATAACGATGGTACAGTAGCCTTTTGAGTGAGGATACGAGTTGACAAAGCTGTAGAAATGGGAAAGCGGCTTGGTTGCAACAGCGACGCATCGTCCTCAGTGGGTGCACCAAATGCTGGAACATTATCTCCACGTCGCCTTTTTGACACTGGTGGTGCACTCGATTTGCGTCGAGACATGTGGTGATGATCCTGCCCAACCGAGGATGATCATATTCGCCAAGCTTGCGCGGAGACTGAACTGTGCCGCGTGGCACCGTCCGTCGGAAATCGGATTGCGTGCTGATCTGCTGTGTCTCTAGCTACTAGCGACCTCGTTTCGAGTCGCGGCACGGTGCGCTCGTTGCACCGTCATTCCCTGTCGTATCTCATCGCAATCGACATGTTCGTCAACGCTATGGTGCGTCCAATCGCGCTTGACGCTCCTCAACGTCACCTGCTCTCCCTCCTGCTCTCCTGGCTGGGTATATCGACTTCGCACATATCCTGATATTGAAATACCATGAGGTCTAACTTTGTCCATTCTGTCGGTGACATCGACTTTGCAGACACTGTATTCTTCATGGCGGGGTGAGTGATTAATCGATTACCCTTCGATAGAACTTGGACCGAAACAAGTTACTTCCACTGTTTCACATCTTCAACCTAGACATTATTGAGTCGTCACACCAGTGGCACCTTGTGAGCCTTTGGGTATACATTGGAGCATGCTGTCATTCCCTCTGGTACGCTCATAAATCTACACCATTGCGAACATTCGAGCACATAATTTGAACCACGACGACAGCATGAGTAAACCCTTATATCTATTTTCCATCTTCGTCCCCGGGCACCATCGACACCGCCGCATATACATAATTCAACCAGTAAAGGTACGTAATTCTTCTTATCACCTGTAGATTTCCAGAGTTGCCATGAGGGAGCGGATCACTAAAGTTTGATCGAGGCAGACAATTACGGACATCAAAGGACATTCATTTACTTGACTTTGCTTGATCATACATACACACGAACGAAAAACATGACAAGAGCACAAGACTTCCATAGCGTACACAGTAAATTCTTTCTGAACAGTTGCACCCTTTACAACGCTTGATGCACCAGACTGACTGTTGAACTCGGCTTCTTAGAGGCCAGCTTAGAAGTTGGCTGCCAGGAGAATCCAAAGCCCGAATTTGTTGCTTTCATTCTTGGATGCAAGGAGAGTGGGCATCTGTGCCTATATAATACGTACATCGGTCTGAGTCTCGCCAGCTGCAAGGCATAGTCACATACCGATTGGTCAGAATGTTCAAGTTCCTCGTTCTTTGGCGTGTTGATCGCCACAGCAAGGGTGGCGTTAGGTTTTGGGGAGATGCTACAAACGTCAACGTATACCCCCCAAGACCAAAAGCTCGCGACTCACACATAGCGCCCTTTGTCTCCCGAGGCGACTTCCGTGATCGTAAACAATGCATTTCCCTGTGTTTGTGCTCCATACGTCACCGGATCATTGGCAGCAGCGCCTTGGGATTTGGTAAGCGCAAAACTGGTGGATACCGTCTTGTTTGAGAGCGTGTAGTAGCCCTGGCTATCCTTCGTGACTACCCATTGGTACTACAGTCTTATGTCAATGACATCATCCAGGTCGACACGGCATTCCAGACCACTTACCGCTTGCTGGATCGAAGATGTCGTCTCCACCGTTTCTGGTGAACGGGAGAATACACTCAGCTTGTCAGTCGAAAGAGTAAGGTAGTAGCCAGTCGCAAGATTGATGATGGCATAGGCCTGCTGAGAACTTCCAGTGGGGACCCCTGTGACTCGACTGCGATCAGGTTAAATCGTAGAATGAGTAAATGTGGGGTAGGTCCTATCTTGGAGGAGATACATACGGGAATAACAGGCTTCGCAGTTCGGAGAGAACGGATACTTGTTCCCGCATTTCAACGTTGTTCCCACCGTTTGCAAGTGGTATGATCCATGTAGTGGCCAAAGGCTGTAGGTTCTTGCCATTCTCGGTGTATATCTGTAATCCAGTGATACCCGTCCCGGTTCTACCCCAACCATAGCCACAGTGCACCAGCGTTGACTTGTTGTTCAAGAAAAAAGTGTTCGCCTGCGCGAACTGCGCGAGGGTAGGCGGTTTGAAATCCCCGAGCTTGAGATGCAAGTATTTGATTTCGGGAGTCGCCTTGGCCAGCCTCTCCTTCTCCGCTGCAGTGTACTCGTATTCATTGAAGCTAATGATGCTGTCGATACCTTGGGTAACGAGGAAGTTAACGGCTGCTTGGGTAAGATTTTGATCTCTATCACTGCCGTTGTAGTTGGGGGCGGAAGCGCGGTAGAGTTTGTGACCGCTAGGCACAGACTTGGTGACTGGTGTGAATCGGTGCCATCCAGATGCGTCTGCCATGTTGCACGAGATCGGTGGAGAAAAGGTGATGTGGGGATAGAGAAAATACTTGAAAAGAAGGCACTAAATATATACTCTCTAGTCATAGATGTGATGTAAGTTTCCGAAGGTGCTTCGAGGGTCAGGATAACATACAATCGTTCTGGGCAATCATACAAGAAATCGGCGGTGGAAAGTGGACGGTGCCATTGGCCACTGCGTTGATCTGCTACAGCGCATCAGGAAAGAGGCCGCTTGTCATGTCCGCCCTCAATGATGATTGATGGACTACTTCTAGAACTCTCGCGTCACATGAAGTTGACGCCGTCGTCCAGGGCACCGCGGCAAGCCGTTGAAAGTAGCTGGGGAAAGGGGAAATGTCGACTGGAGTCGGTAGAAACCCTTCAGGTCTGACAGTTGACCAGCAGTCGCGACACTTAGCCAATATGGCGCGAGGTCAGCAATTGCACCGGCGACCAGACGTGTGATCCAATATCTGCGATATCAACAGCGTACTCAAGATCTTCGCAAAGACAAGAAGTCAGAGAAGAACCCCACACTGAGCATGATGCTTCACATAACGCGTCCATGGGAGTCTGGAACCAAGGACTATAATCTCGGAAACCCCCGGTTTCACAAGCGTTTCTAGCAGGGTATCATCGACTCATCCTTCGACAAGTGTTTTGGAACGCAGGGTCCCACAATTATCTCCGCGACGGAAGGGGTAGCACCGTACTCCGTGAGGACTGGAACAAGCGGAGATGCGCTGAGATCACGGCGTCTTGAGAGGAATGGAGTGGTTGACATATAGAAGGAAGTTTGAAACCGGGACTAACCTGATAGATAGCGAGGACGAGTAGGGACATGCAGCACAGCTATAGCCATCGCTCGAAGGCCATCTAGTCATGGAGCATATGAAGTGACCTCATTTACCCAAGGGGGACCCCTGTAGCCGGTTGGACGGCAAGTAAATGTTCTATCTCGCGAATGAACGGACATCTGACGGAGAAGTGGAACGAGTCTGGTTTCTCGGCATGGTAATGTTTCAGGAAGGTCGTACTGAGCATAGGCTAGATTTTGCGAATTCAGACTACCAGTATTGGCTGACCAAAAGTAGTGTTCATCTACGAATCTGCTAGAATTAATTTAGGTATCTAATGTTATTCAGCCAGGCGAAAGATCTTACGCGGTTGACGGTCACCGAGCCCCCTCCCTTCTATCCTTTAAAGTCTTGACTCTCCATTCTGTTATGGCGATTTGCATGAAACAACGGTTCTTCGCGGCACGTTCCGACTCGAAATGGAATTGTGTATCAGGTACGGGGACCTCGAAACCCTCTGACCTTCTTGAAATCAGTTACTGAAGAGCATTACATCAGATACCAATATAAAAGTCGAATATGGGTTCACCTTTCCGCGTGTTCCACGTATGAGAGTTTGAGCATTTCATTTATAGCTTGGTTGCGAGCATATTGCGAACTTGCTAGAAAATCGGATCCACTAAGGCCGACAAGAATTAGTAGTGATACAGAACGTAGGAAATACTTACTTTCAGCTAGTCATCTTCGATCGGTGAGTAACCACGTCGCGGTAAATATACTAGTAATTAGCAAGGCTGTGATCATCTCACATACTTGAAGGCGGAAATGTCAAAGACTCAATGCACAGTAACCAGCTGGAGATAAACGCTGTGGAGGTGGTACTTAGTGAATTGTAATATTGTATCAGCCTGAGCCGTCAAACTCCCGCCGAGTGAATGTGTCCCACGGTGATCATACACGCGGCGAGTCACGGTGCAGCGTGCTTCGGACGTGTAGCAACCGTTACCCCGTGTTGACTAGTGCCAACTTCCAACTGGGTACAGCCTACAGGTGCTGACCAGCAACGATGGCGAGCCGACCAACCTCACCAGCGGAACCCATCAAGACACATCCACCACCCATCCAGCCTAATGCTCACCCGTACGCAATCAAGACGACCTCCTCTGCATTGTTGTCCCGCTCGAATTCGTCGCCACACTCTGCCCACCATAACAGGCACCATTATATCCCCTCTCCGCCTCCCCGAGTACCGACAGGGGTGATGGCGCGGCACCGCCATTCGTCTTCGTTGTCGTCAGTCGAGGGAGGAGTGCACGATGTTAATGGGATGCACAAGATCCCCGCGCCACTGCCGGCCCCACAGCCAAATGTCGCTGCCTCACCGGACAGTATATCGGCAGCGTTGAAGCGTGCAGATGAACCGAAACTCTCGCGCCGCGTGCGGAGGGCAGAAACAAAGTCGAACAGTGCCACCAAGCCCGTCAACGATCGCTTTAGTCACGACCAGGAATCCAGGCCAGAGCTGTACGCTGGCTTGCCTTCCAACCCCAAGCAATGGAACACAGACGAGCTCATCACCTATCTGGAGACCTCTTTCAAGTTATGCAATGACACAAACGGGGACAAAGATGATTCCAGCATTGTGGGCATACTTGAGTGTGTCCGTGCACGTGGTCTCACAGGTCGTGAGTTACTGCGGCTCACAGATGCTGATGTTGTTGGGTACGTTGTGTCTTTGGTCGTTGTCCAACCTCCCTACTGATCGCCTTTATACGTACACAGCACACCCCTCTCTGATGTACAGCACGCTCAGCTTCTCGAGCGTTCGCGTACTCTCCGTGCTGATGTTCTCCGCGGGCGCATCTACGTCGACTCGTATCACTCGCACGAAGTTTCCGACAATTCACAAGATACCCATTCCGCTCGCTCTTCCGCCCCACTCCACAGTATCCGTGGTTGCTCTGCATCTACTGATGATCTACATTCACTCCTCGACAATAACACCGGTGAAGGCCAAAGCGCCTTCCCGCCATCCCCTGTCCTGTCTCTGCACCGCTCCCACTCAGTGTCGGATGCCTCCGCCCAGAGGTACAGGGACCTCGCGCGCATGCGAATTCGTCGACGAGGTAGGGTCAAAGGCCTTGTCGAGACCTGGGAACGTGCGAGTACGAGTGGGAGCGAATGTTCTGCCAGCGAGCCAGAGTCTGAAAGCGAAACTGATCCAGAACTCGAATCCATTTCGGACGCCAAACATTCGCCGGAGTTTCCATCCCTCCTTCCACCCTCTCCATACGATGAATCACCTCAGAGTGTCTGTTCGTCAGTGGATTCTTCGGCGGTTGTCTCCCAGGAACCACCATCGTCAACTCCACCCCCTCCGTACACCCATATGCACAGCACGCTTGAAGCTATGGGGGATGAAGAAGAGGAGCCTAGTATTGACGAGTTGTTGGCATTATCTTCGGAAATCCCGCTGAAAGGCGCACGCGCATGGGAAGCCGACTTCGGTTTGGGGGACACTGTGAAACGTATTTCTGTTCCCGGGAGTGTAGATGCAGGTCGACCTATACCTTTGGTTATGGAACAGGGCGCATCTCGTCCGCAAGACGATGACCAACAAACCAAGAGTAACTCTGTTCGGTCGAAGGGGTCAGGAATGCGACGAAGCACTGGAAACAGAGGGAAGAGCGTAAAGACCCAAAAACGTGTTGTCACTGCCATTTTCACCGGTTCACCCTCTGGTGAAGTATCCGAGAACCTTTGCGATGGGATGCATTTAGACCATCATCGTTACGCGAGCAGTTCGCATGGCGACATTCGCAGTGAAGTCTCAGCAAGTTCAGGCCCGCAAAATGATCCGGATAACGTGCTACGGTCGCTCGAAGAGTCTATTGCAGTAACGCGTGCCCAACTGGAAGCGTATAGGCTGCGGCTGGAGAAGGTCGAAGCTGATACTGCCAGATATGAGGCGATGTTTACGCGAGCTCTACCATCTGACTCTTGCCATTCTTCTGAATTCGAATTGAGGCAACGACGATCGGAAGCGGACGTGAAAGCGACAGCCGACACAACAGAACTACGCAGGAATGCTTCTATCGCGGGCGCGAGGGACAGGGATGTGCTTGAAGGTTGGGAAACCATGCCTCTAGCCGATGTTGCGCGCGCGATCGTTGCGAGGGCCATTGGATGGTTGTTCCCGTACAGACATATGGGTGCTTGTGTACCTGACGATCACGACAAGTCTGGCTCCCATTCTGGAGCGAACGACAGATGCCATTCTCCAGTGAAAAGAAATGGTCGTTTGCCAACGGTGCGCATGTCATGCAATCTCATTTTGTTCTCGTTCGCCATCTGTGCAGCGGTGCTTCGGAGAATGGGGTTTGGGCGATGGGTCGGTCGACCATAATCGGTGAGCGGGCACGGTCGTCATCAGGACAGGGTGATGATGCAAAATGGATCCGCGTTCTTGTGTTTTTATCAATGCTCTTGCCTCGAAGCTTATACTTTCTCCCTGATCTCCCTGCGATACCCAATATTTACTGATCCACTGTGTCTTGCCCTGTCCTTCGTCCTTTTCCCGTTCTTGTATGCAGCCTGATATTCCCAGGTCCATTGCCATATTGGCATGGTATCCTGGACCCGGCGTACTGTGATATCTGAATTTTCTACGACGTCTGACGACTTTTACGACTTGTTCATGATTTTTGAATCTACGAATATTGTAATAATCTTGCAATACATGACTGCGAACATCTTGAACTATAAGTTAGCCCTCTGTTCGTCCCCAGGCCAACTGCACGGTCACACTAACCCTGACAACTCTAGGGTTCGACAAGTTCAAGTTCAGTGAAATTCTCAGAGTTCGCTTCGGTGACGGATCCGGACATCTTCACGACGGGATTGACGGTGATAATGTACTGGTGAGCATATCGTGTCATACAATCATCCTCAGAAGCTGACCTGACCTGGCTGGTTGACGGTGACGTCACCTTATCTTTCGGGACACGAATAACCGGGAAAGGCCCACACCGCCATAATAGTTGGGACGGAAATTAGATGGCTTTCCCAGACTCAACCCTGCTGGCTCTCAATCACCACGGCTGGAACAATATTTAGGACTGACCTAAATGTCGTACTAAATGTGTAGATAAAATATTGAACTTTTTATCCTGTTCGTGCTGTATCAAAACTTGAAGTTTTGTTCAGGAATCAAATAGGGGTGAAAATAAGTAGTTTGGGCGCACATTTTGCCTCAAATGTAAATAATATATTTGTTTGGATAATTAATTTAAACTATTGTCTACACATTTAGTATAACATTTAGGTAGGGCCTAAATATTAGTCATCTGTGGGAAGCGATGGGTTAGCAGGGCATCACTAATTGACTAATATTTAGACCCTACCTAAATGTTACTAAATGTGTAGACAATAGTTTAAATTAATTATCCAAACAAATATATTATTTACATTTGAGGCAAAATGTGCGCCCAAACTACTTATTTTCACCCCTATTTGATTCCTGAACAAAACTTCAAGTTTTGATACAGCACGAACAGGATAAAAAGTTCAATATTTTATCTACACATTTGGTACGACATTTAGGTCAGTCCTAAATATTGTTCCAGCCGTGGTGAATGTTTGTACGACACGGCGCAACTCGATTGACTGAAGGAAGCGTGCAATTTTGGGCCATCATTCACCAGATAATGGCAGCTTCAAGAATTGGCTCTTCATATCTGAGATAGTCACAATCAATGGTCCTGGTTGGTTGCCAGTGGCTATGAAACGCCGTTACAAGCTTCTCGTGGTTTCGTTCGCTTTTGGGTGGTGTAATACGCACGAGGACTGAACACGCCTTGAATCAGTGGCCAAGGGGTTGCTCTATCATCCTGCGAATTTGGTAGTTTGTCCACCATACCTCGGTATTTGTGTATCCAGCACGTTCACCGATTACCTACAGGTTGCTGCGAAGTGAAGTGTCAAGCTCAGGGTCAAGGAGCCTCGAGGATGATAAGAGACATCGAAGGTCATTAGTACGTTTACTCTTACGGGTTGCAAAAGTGAGCGGCGGTTGCTTTTTATTCGAGTCTCTTGAACCATCTTTTTACACCAGATCCTCTTTCACCAGATCCTCTTTTACAAGTGGTCGTCAGAGTCCCCATGCTTCAGGTGAGCCCAAGCTATGGCGCTGAAGGCTGCATCACGGGAACTCGGGCTCTTTCCAGACGGCTTTACCCTTAGTAGTCCTTGACTATCCCACCAAGACAGAGCTCCAGGTCGGCGAGCAAGAGCTCAGAACCCGCACTACTACTAGTTCGGTTCCCTGCGACGCCTACAGAGTCTGTATGGCCCATTCAGCTCCAGCTGCAACCAATATCGTTCCTTCCCAACGAAATTCTCATTCACATATTCCAGCTTGGACTGGACGAGTTTCCACACTCGGCTCATGCGCGTTCCTTGCCGGTCGCGGTGGCTGGTGTGTGCAGAAGCTGGCGCGCTGTCGCGCTCCGCACCCCCGACTTGTGGACGCGTGTCTTCGTGACTTCTGCGACGCCAATCAACCACTTACAGATGTATCTAGAGAGGTCTAGAAATTTGGAGATCGACGTCAACTTCTGTCACTGGCCTATGCCCAAGCATGTTGATGAAGACAACCTAGACGAGTCATTCCTCAAATTGATCGTTGGCACGTTACATTGTCACGCACACTGCCTACGGAGTCTTTCTCTTTGGGGGGTATCGGACGAGATTGTCTGCGTTATTATAAAGGGCTTGTTATACTTCCATATGCCTTGCTTGACGAGTGTGTCTATCAAGGCAAACCACACGGCTTATGCTCACTATTATCGACTTCGCGACCTCTACTTGCTGCCTTTCGTCGCTGGCGGAGCCCCATCGTTGATCCACCTCGATATTGACCATTTCCCGATTGAAACTCTCGGAATGAGGTCTGACTGGCCGTTTGACGTCCAAAACCTTACATCGCTCACGTTGCGAACTCAAGAATGTCCAACGCTAGGGTTCTCTCTCCCACCCTATGTTATCGAGTTCTCCGCACTATGTGCGCTTTTACGGTCGACACCGAACCTGACCATGCTCGCCTTGTATGGACCCATCATCCAACCCGACGAAGACTTTCCCGTGCGTCCACTGGTTGTAACACTCCCCTTGCTTACGACCCTCATCATCCACCGCCGCGATCCTGGTGTCCGATACCATTGCGAGCTCCTAAGTGTCCTCGCAATGCCCAATCTCAAACACCTCGAGATTCCTTGGCATGACGACCTCACCGTCGAGCTACCCTATACGAATCTTGCATCGGAATATCTCTTTGATGAGGAAGGCCAACCCCGGTTCGCATGCGTGAAAGAGCTATACCTACATGACAGTGCTACCAAGTGGAAGACACCCACAAGATCGTTTATGAAGGCGTTCCCGAACGTAGAAGAGGTTGTTCTCGGAGGCAGTGACGTCGCAAATTTCGCAGCAACGCTTCGGGGGTTCGTGCACCCCCATCCTGTTCCCCATGTCCGTGGATCCGGTCACTCAGAGTCAGAGGGCGTGTTGACAGACGGAGCGTGGGAGACGGTGAGGAAGGTTGTGTTGAAGGAGCCTGAGATGACGCAGTGGAGGGGGTGGGTGAGAGGGATTTTATAAGTGGCTCGCTGCGGGAGGGCATGCAGGGCAGGTGTGTGTCGAGATTCAGGACAGTACGCTGCACAGGAGTCAACTCGATGAACGCGGGATGAGGGCATTTAGGAGAGGCCTCGATAGGCTTCGGAGGCATGCACAGGTGATCATGATGTAAGGGTACCTTGAGGTGATGGCGGCATGTATGTATGATTGATTCGATCTGATCTACTAATGGTGGGTCACGGTGTAGGGAACTCGTCCCTTGAGCTGTATTGCTTGTCTGGGTTCCACGAACTTGTGTCTTGCCATATATGCTGTACTTCGTGATATAAGTTATATAACATTGTCGCTTCTTCAGAGAATCAGGATCAGAAGCAAGACTGTCTTATCGCTGAGTTGCTTTCATTGGCAGTCTGTCACGCACACTCAAAGACTCCACTGCAACACTGCGTACTCCGAAAAGTAAGACTCCAAAACGTTCAGACTAAACCTCCCCCGCGCAGACTTATTTTAGGGATAGACCTTGGTTTCAAATGTACCACTGATTGTAAAACTTCCCACCAGCTTTTCCGCCCTCCTCCGAGTTACTACTTACACCGTATCCACCGCGTATCGATATCTTATAAATATGGATCCATAACTTAGCTTGCTTCGAATCCAGACAATCATGTCACAGTACTTGGTGCAAGTCGATATCCGCATGTTCATCGGCTCATTTTGAATGATGCACTGGCATCGGCAAAAACCGTTCTGCGCTGAAGCATTTCTCATACTTACATAATGCTATGCTTCTGACGCTCAACCAAAGTTCATGCAGGGGAAATTCTGCACCTCCTCATTTTCCCGGGCTCGGCAGTGCAGAGACAGATCAAGTTGCATGTGGGTGGCCGAGTCACAGTGATTCATCCTAATCCCAGCCTGTGGCAGAGGTGCAAAACATCCTGAACGGCTGGGTCACAGCCCACACAGGAGCTTTTCCATTCGACGGAAATGCTGACCAATTCCGGTACCCGGAAGCTTGCGGCGACCGAAGATTTCGGATGACATGGACACCCGAGCGCTTGGTTCGAGAGAAAAAGTCGGATGTTTGGCCTCCCGAAGCGAGCCGAAAAACTCGGTATGATCATCAATCCTGACTCTATCAGTGACTTGCTAGGTACTAAGGCGAGGCTGAGCAAGAGAACGTTCTTGTCTTCGCATATCATTCTTGTCAGAAATTAGCCGGTTTCAAACCGCTGAAAGAGGATGCCTTGATAGATATAAATGGCGTTATTGTGAGGAGAGATTGAATATGATCCTCTCAACGAGAATGGGGTGGACCATTCCAACTACCCAGCTTGCAGCACTCGCAGCAGTCACGTTTGTATCTGTGGACACAATTCGGCGGCTTATTCGGAATCGCGTCGAGAGGAAGGGATGTCCTCTCCCTCCCGGTCCTACCCCTCTGCCATTCTTAGGAAGTGTCCTTTCTGTTAATACTGAGGAACCTTTCCGGAGTTATACAGAGTGGCGGGCAAAGTATGGTGAGTATACTACGCGGCGGGGCTGTAATGCCTAACTCTGACAATTCTTAGGTGATATAATGTACATACAACTCTTGGATATGGATGTGGTGGTCCTGAATTCACCCTCGGTTGCATCGGATCTACTCGAGAAACGATCGCAGACATACTCCGATCGCCCATTCATAGCGACAGTTAATCCGTGAGTAAATTTATTTTCGATTACGGCGCATAAGGCGTCCTGTAGTGAACTCGATAGTGACCATGCTTTTTCAGTTACGGGCATGATTCTAACTTTGCCTTTGCGAATTATGGTGAACATTGGAAGTTGTGCCGGCGAATATTCCATCAGACATTCCGTGCTGACGCCGTTGTCTCCTTTCATCCGATGCAACTCCGAAAAGCACGCCAGATGATCTTGAATGTGATGGATGATCCCAGTGACTACACGTCCCACTACTCGACGTAGGGGAATTTATTTCAGTCATCTCTGAGCGTTCTTAAAGTTCTACAGGTTTGCTGCCGCGGTCACGATGTGTTCCATATACGACTACGATCCAAGCCCTCGAAATGACCAGATGGTATCGATTATCAACAATTTCATTGAGGCTTCAGTCCCGGCATTAATGCCCGAGAAGGCGGTGCTCCTCAAGGTTTTCCCGTTTTGTAAGCGCCATTAGGTACATTCGAAGCACAACTTCGTCTGATATCGTTTTGAAAGTGCTCCACATACCTGAGTGGCTCCCTGGGTCTTGGATGAAACGTGAAGCGAGAGTGGCCCGTGAGTTGGGTGCCAAAATGGTCGAAGCACCATACCAGTACATCCAGAAACGTATAGTAAGTTTTGTCCGCCTTGCCCGTGAACAGCCTAGGGATGACTTGGTGTTGTTTTAGCAATCCAAGGAAGATGTTAACCCCTCGATGGTGTCGGATCACATCACTCACATGGAGAAGTTGGACGGTTCGCACCGTTCAGAATATGAAAAGGCCCTTAAGCAAACCTCCTCGACTGCTTTCTTAGGTAGGTGTAAGTCACCATATGAACCGTTGATGATCACGCTGGTTAATCTGTCGCAGGTTCTGTAGAGACGGTCTGTCGTGCGCCCTGGGGAATTCATGCAATACTTACGGAGTCTACAGACAATCTCGTTACTAACGACGTTCACGCTTGCGATGGTGAAGAACCCTCGCATCTGGAAACGTGCCCAGGCGGAAATCGACACTATCGTGGGGGCTGATAGCTTGCCCGAATTCGGCGACAGATCTTCTTTGCCATATGCCGACGCGATCTTGCGCGAAACGTTGAGATGGCAGCCACCTGTTCCTCTTGGTGCGGCCATGATTCCACTCTCTCAAAGTAACATTACTGATGGCATTCAAGGTGCTCCACATACCGCCAGGACTAGTGATATCTACAACGGTCTCTACATTCCTAAAGGTATATCATACATATTCATGAGATTCATTCGGAGTGACATTTTTTCTCGACAGGGGCGACTGTCTTTGGAAACATTTGGTACGCAGCTGATGTCCTTCTGACTGGTTGGGCATACATGTTTATAATTCCCTTAGGGCAATGTCTCGTGATGAAACTAGATACCCTAATGCAGAGCAGTTCCTTCCCGAGAGGTTTTTAGATTCGGGAGGGATGTTGACTGACGACATACCCGATCTTGTTTTTGGCTTTGGGAGGAGAGTATGTCCAGGTAAGCAAGACACTGATCCGCCATTCTTACACATGTTCATCATTGTCAGGTCGACACGCCGCTGATGCGTCCCTCTGGATTGCTATGGTGACGATGCTAGCGACGCTCGATTTCGGTCATGCAAAGGATGTGGATGGAAAGGACATCGCATTTGAAGTGAAATATATGAACGGAATGGCTCGGTGAGTTGCATTTATCGATCTCAATCTCGGCTGTGATTCCGAACCCCTTCTAGTCATCCGTTGGCCTTCCCGTGTTGCATCACACCCCGACCTCATATTAGCAAAGCATCTCTTGAACAGGCTCTCACCAAATGAAGCAGTGTTTGCTTATACTTGCAGACGTTATTATTTATCTGTCTCGGACTACGTCTTATCACTGTAACTGTTGGTTCAATTCATGTGGAGTCCAACTCGCTCTACTTTTGGAATTGTCAGGGATGCCTACGAGTGTCAAAGTAACATGTATTCTGTGTGCAGAACGCCACATCCTCGACCCAGACCTGGCCGGGACCGCTCCACCCGTTGGAGGACAGCACGCACGCAGTCATTTCGCATCAACCTCGCTGTGCTATTTACACCGTGATTCCACTCACGCTACTACAGCCATGATCCATTGGTGTACGTTACTGTCAACTTGAATAAGCGGAGCTGGGCAGTTTCTTGGACCTTGCACCACCCTCCGTGGCCACAAGTCGACAAAGGTAGGCGAATGACTCGCACAAAGTATGCAGTGTGTAAAAATGAAAAAAAGCAATGGCTACGAGTGGTCTGGAAGGAGCGGAAAAAAGAGTAAGCAACAACACTGGATGTAGAAGCGGTGCACAAGGAGACCTAATGATCTTGTCCTCACAAACGTGACACGAGATGTTTGGGATTGGGAAATGTGGCGTGCGTAGGATCAGTAAACGCGATGCACAAACGGCCCGTAACGTGCATGTGCGTTCTGCAACTGGTGGAACAAGTGATATCCAAAAGGGTTCAAGAACGTTGAGCGGCAGCGTCGCGGACACTTTTATACACCTCCTGCCAATGGTACCCCCAAGCACGCAGGATAAGTGTATGGCAAGACGCGATACCAGCAAAGAAGGTGGCTATGGCAGGCACAGTTTCGTCTTCAATAACCGAATCAAGCACGTGAATGGAAAATGGGCGTGGCGAGATCAGCCCAGGGCTCTCCTCCGATCGGGGGCGTTCGGTATACCCTCGCGTGTCGATCGCGAGAGCAGAGAAACTGAGGGATGGACATGCCTCTAGAAGCCGCAGCAACCCGTTAGGCGTCACGCCTCCCCCCGCGTTCCAGCCCCAACCTGGGTTTATGGAAAGCCTTTCCAAGCGTGGCCATGCTGATGTCAACGTGAGCAGGTTGCTGTCCATCAGGCCTACACTCCACCCGAGATTGAAGTACATGACACGGAGATTGCTGAATGCCATGGATGGTCGTAAGTCCTCCAAGCCGAGTTGGATATCTTTTGAGCGAAGAATATGGAAGAGGGTGGTTGAGAAAACCACATGCTCTTAATGGTGTCCCCGGAACTGGCTGTCTGAAACCCTGCCCAGAAGGGGGGGAGATGCCGCCTAGAAGGACAGTTGATAGTGTATGCAGTGAAATTAGTGATAACAGGCAGCTGAATCTGGCAGAGTAACCGCGATATTGGTTCCAACGATTCGGATCGTAAGGTCATGTCATGCAAGTTGGCGAAGAAAAGGGGTGTGTCGAAGGGCGGCAATGTGGTGTTCGCCGTGAAATCGAGTTCGGTCAACGCTGGCATGCGAGGCAGATGCACGAGTTCATGCGCATCCAAGACGAATTGAGAACAAACTACCGACGTGAGGTTTTGCCAGCGGCAGATAGTATAGTTTGATTCAATTCTGCTGAACATGACTACCCCAAGGAGTCGACGTACGGAAACGCGAAGTTTCCTGAAGTTGTTGGAGAAGTTGGGAAACGACTTGAGATACTGCCGCAACAAACATCGATTCTGGAAATAGACATCAAGATAAACCAGGGATTGGAGAGGCAGGCGTAACAGAGGCATGGTTTCCTGGGTGTACTCGAAATGAAGAGTATGGACGCTCGGGAAGAGTGGTCTGGTGGTAGGAGGGTTGAACAAGATCGTGCCAACAGATTCCCAGTCGAGTCCATTGTAGATATCCACTATGATTCGGATGCGATGTGTGTAGCTTAGCAGGATGTCCCACTCGCTCTGCGTAAGTGGTCTGCAAAATGAATACAGTTTCTTGGCGAGAAAAACGGATATTCACTATCAAACAAAGTAACGAATACTTGCCAAGAGCCCTCTCACCTTGCCTGGAAGTTGATGACTCGGATGCTTCAGGAACACATCGTGCAAGAGGAGATCCGCAGCGCATCTCTTCCCAGAGTACGTCCAGCGCCGGTTCTTTGAATGCACATGTTATAGCCAGAGATGCAAGAGTCGAAGTGAATAGACCAGAATAACAGTGGTGAAAGATATTTAAAAGGATCTCTGGTATCTCAAGCGCGTGATGCATCATAGTTGGTGACATTCCGGCAGTGGCGGAGCTCACGGCGGAGCTCACAGATTCAACTCGGACTCACTGCACAACCGTGTGGTAGTACCCGTAATTTGTTGGATTCACGAGGTCGTCGGACTGCGAGGTGGCGAAGACCAAAACGTTGTTCCGACTGGCAACCAACCGCCGTGTTGCTTGTGAATCTGTCAATAAATGATGGCTGAAGCAAGGTGCGCTCTGCCAGTTTAAATATAAAATCCATGTCGAGGGACAGACTTGAGCTTGAACGTTTGAACAGCCAGGTGCCACAGGTCGCAGCCCACATGGCAGAGTCCGACGAGGTTGAAATGGCAAGACAGAGACTGGCGTCTTTGAACCCAGCCGATGAAGCGTACTTTTTAGCGTTCAACATATTCGCAAACAAGCTCATGGCTCGTTTCGCACTCTCGAAAAATCCGAACGATCTTGATATGACCATCTCCGAAACGCAGCAAATCCTCAACTTGGCACCAGCTGGGCACTTTTTTCATGCCCCAGCTCTATGCATTATTGGACAGGCATTCACCATGCGATTCAAGTTTCGTGGTGACACCAGTGACCTGACGCAAGCCGTCAGCTACGTGGAGGCCGCTGTGGCAGCGTTGACCCCAGAACAATCCTTGTACCTCCCATTCGTGGTAAACCTTGCCAGCAGTCTTCTCAACCGGTATTGGATGTACGGAGATGTGGCAGACCTTAGTCGGATCATTGAAACAAGCACCACTGCTCTATCAGCTTCCCTCAGCACTCAAAGTCCCTACCGCGACTCACTCCTGAATAATCTTGCGACTGCATTGAAGGAGCGATTCGCACAACAGCGAGACAAGGCTGATTTAGACACGGCACTGATGCACTATCAGTCCTGTCTTGATCTACGCCCTCCTAGTCATCCATCAAGACACTCTGTTTTGGGGAATCTTGCGGATGCGATGCTTCTCAAATTCGAGGTAGACGGCCATCTGCAAGATCTAGAGAGTGCTGCCAGTCATTATGTGTCTGCGCTGCAGCTGCGCTCTCCAGGACAGGATGGTTATCTGTTGCATCTCACTAGCCTCGGGATTGTATACCAGTATCTTTTCAATGCGGAAGGAAACACTGAGAGGTTGGAGATGGCGATTGGTTGTTATCAAACAGCGATGAAGCACTCCAGGATACCTAATCTAGACCATTCTCGGCTTCTCGATAACTATGGTGCAGCTCTTCAGTCACGTTACACACCATTCGGGAACATCGATGACCTCGATCAAGCAATCCAATACCTGACTACCTCGTCTGACATCCTTCCCTCGACATATTCTGGTCGACCTGTAACCCTCCTCACTCTCGGCATCGCGCTCGTTGATCGCTTCACTGCGACAAGCAACATTGCTGATCTAGATTCTTCCATCGAGAAGCTTTCTTCTGCACTTCAGTTGTGCGCTCCGGGTTATTACCAGCGGCCTGTCATACTCTCCATATATGGTCGTGCGCTTTCTGTGCGGTACAATGCAAAGGGTGACTTGCAAGATCTCAGTCTCGCCGCCTCAATGTGCAAGGATGCAATGACCCTTTCGTCTCCAAAGGAGTCAACCTATTCGTCAACTGTGGCAAGTCTAACTTCGACGCTATTGGACTGTTTCTACAAGTCGGGGAATATCGAGGAATGCCAGACCATCATCGACCACTGTGATCGTGCCTTGGCTTCTATGCGACCAGGAGAGCCAACTGTCGTCTCTTTGCAGATCAATCGTGCAAACGCATTTCTCCAAAGGTCTCGATACGAAAGCGAGAAGAAAGATATCGATACCTGCATAGCTGCGTTCCGTGAAATCATCCCTACCATCCCCGAGGGCCATAGAGAGCACGTGCGTGCCCATCTGCAAATTGGCATCGCCCTCGAAACCCGCTTCAAGCTCACCGAAGATCCCAAAGATATAGATGAATCTATCGCATTTCTTCGCGTGGCCCATCGTAAATGCAAACGTGGTCAATCTCTTTACGCTCCTGTTTGCATGCAGCTTGGGAACGTACTGCGCGAGCGCTTCGAGTATCGTTACGATGATGTTGATGCATTGGACGAGGCGATCGTACATTTGGTAGAAGTGGAGGAAATCTTGTCTTCTACGCCCAGTCAGGTTGACTACGGGCCGTCCTTGGTCGACTTGGGCGTAGCGTTCTTCATGCGGTTTCAAGCCCAAAGGAACAAGGCCGATTTGGATGCAGCAATTGAGCGCGTAAACCTTGCGTGCACACTCCCTACTCTATCCGAAAGATTTTCTTCTACGTTCGACCTCGCCTCGTTATTGCATAAACGTTACACCCAAGACAAGGATTTGAAGGATTTGGTGCGGTGTGTCAAGCTCTTTGGCGTCGCCGAGGAACAGATGCCACCCAAGCACCTCAGCCGGACAACCATGCTCCACAACTATGCCTGTGCAGTGTACGACCTCGGACAGTATCGCAACCATCTCCAAGACTTTAATGTAGCCATCGGACTCTTCGAGAAAGTTATAAAGGATGTTCCAGCCTCGCATAGTTATCTACCATGGATGCACTTGCACCTCGCGGTAGCGCTGCACGAGCGCGCTAAACGCTTCGGCGACGTCGATGGTCATCACGAGGCTATCAAGATTCTCCGCTGCCTCATTGAAACGCTTCCAGACGACAGCCCGGCGCTCCACTCAGTTTGTCATGGCGCTGCAAATATATTCATGACTCTTTATGAGCTTTCGAACCCGCAAAAACCCTCCTTAATGGAGGAGGGCTTTCAGTGTTACGAAAAAGCCGCGCGCTATACCTACGGTCACAGTTTCATGAGCGTCTACGTTGCACTCCGGTGGGTGAAATGCGCCAAGAAGTTACACCACTCTTCTGCATTGCTCGCCTATCAAACTTCCTTCGACGTTCTCGACCAACACCTGCTGGTCACGGCGTCGATTAAGAGCCGACACGCTGTCCTCTTGGACAAAGACTTGGTCGCCGAAACCAGCACATTGGCGACGGACGCCATGGCCTGTGCGATCTCTAGGGGCGAGCTGGAGCTGGCGGTCGAGTTCTCGGAGCAAGGGCGTGGGTTGCTGTGGTCGCAGTTGTCGCGGAGCCGCACACCCCTCAATGCATTGCGCTCCGCTGGCGAGGCAGGGCGTGCGTTGGCATCCGACTTTGAACGGGTGAACGCCAAGCTGTCGCAGAGCATCGTCCCGCTGGAAGAGTCGCTCGCTGCCACGACAGGGTCACTAAAGGCAACGGAAGCAGCGGCGCGCCGATACCACCAGTTGTCTCAAGAACTGCAGGACATCGCCGGGCGCATCCGCCGACAAGAAGGGTTTCAATCGTTTTTGCGCCGACTGTCGTTTGAGAGTTTGCAATGCGCTGCTGTAGGCGGCCCTGTGATCCTCGTCAACATTAGCAATGAGCGGTGCGATGCGGTCATCGTGTTGCAGGACGCCCCACCACGACTCGTTCCCCTCCCAAACACGTCACTCGGGGCGCTGACGACACTGTCGGCGGGCTATTATCATATGCTGCAAACGACATCACGAGTCGGAGAAGAAAAGATGCGGGAACGGGAGGTCTCGGTGGTCTTGCGGACTCTATGGGACACCGTCGTGAGCCCTATCGTCGACGAACTGGCTCCGCTGATACCACGCGGTTCACGGATCTGGTGGTGTCCGACTTCCAAGTTGACAACGCTCCCGCTGCACGCGGCCGGGCCGTACCGCAAGGGCACGCTGAACTTGCCAAATATCTACGTGTCCTCGTATACGCCGACATTGGCGGCGCTCATTCGTGCACGTCGTCGACCCACTTCCGCCTCTACCTCATCACAGCACACACCACCCGCGTTTATAGCGATCGGCCAAGCAAAACCCGCCTCCTCGACCGGTCCCGCGCTCCAAACAGTCTCCACAGAGCTCGCACTCGTCCAATCCCTCCTGCCCCGTTCTCCGCCCTCTGATCCATCTTCGTTTTCGGTGCTGGATGAAGAAGCGAGTACGGCGGATGCTGCACTGGCTGCGCTCGCGACGCACGGATGGGCGCATATCGCATGTCATGGCTATCCCAACGCAGAGCGTCCCTTTGATGCCGCGTTTGCACTCAAAGACGAGCGAGTGACAGTCTTGGATATCGTGCGCGCGCGAGGGATTGGAACCGGGATCAGGAACGCCGATGAGAGGGAAACGAACACGAGCGACGCCGACGCCAGTATCCCCGGCGAATTCGCCTTTCTCTCTGCGTGCCACACGGCGGTGGGTGATCGGAATGCACCAGACGAGATCATCCACCTCGCAGCGACGATGCAATTTGTGGGGTATCGGAGTGTGATTGGGACGATGTGGGCTGTGGACGATTCGATGGCACGACATATGGTGAAGGCGTTTTACGCGTGTCTGTTTGCGAGTGGGGGTGGGAAAGGAAAGGACAAGGATAAGGACGGAAGTGCAGGACAAGACGATCCATGGGACTGCACGCGCGCCGCACGGGCGCTGAACAAGGCGGCCAAGTTGGTCGACAAGGATCTCGTCTCGGTCGATCAGCGGATCGTGTTTATTCACATCGGGGCTTGAGACTCGTCTCTCGAGGTGCGTATGTATTGTACTCGAATCCTTGATGCGTTTGCTCACCGTACTATAGACGCTATCATGCTTCTAGCTCGCCCGCATTCGTCCATCGTTGTGATAGGCATCACGGTATGGTATGGTTACCGTCCATGTGGTGTGCCACCGCGGCCTGCCGTGGATATATTCATATGCTGCATCCCGCTTTCAGGTCTCCTTCGATTGTACGTATGTGTCGTCCCATGAATAAATAGATTGCGCGCTGTTTGCCAGTTTATTGTTGGGGGCCAGATATGAAATATCAGATGGGCCTTGACACGGGGTCTCGTTTACCCATGTCATGTCATGCCACACCTGCCACGTCTGAAATTCTCGGACGCTCAATCTCCCTCGTACGTCACAATCGACAGCAGGCCTATATACACTTTGCTCTCTCTTTTTTTGTTTCTCTCGTCTCGGAAATGAACGTACACGTGAATGAACACGAGGACCACACGCCCACTCCAACCTTGAGCTTGCATCACGTTATTTCAGAGGTTGAACAGTTTTGCCAGGGAAAAAAATAATTGTAAAATGGTAAGACGGGCGTGTACAGACCAGAGAGAGATGTTGTGAGAATGAGATGAGATGAGATGAGTCGCGATCAGAGCCCAGAGGAAAAGAGAACAAGAGGAAAAGAAGTTAGAACGCAAAAAAGACCATCCCGGATCTGAAAGGAGGAAATAAGATTCCACCGACATCATGGCGCACCAACACCACACTAATGGAGATGGACACACATCATGGGATAACCAAAAAAAAAAAAAAGATCCTATCGCTACACGACTAGGCAAATTGTACATGTGCTACCGAAAACGATAAACACATGTGGGGGATTATAATTCCAACAGCACGATGTAGAGAGCGAGATGGCGTGTACATGGACATGACTGCGATATCCTATAACAGCTCGGTGGGACGACGACCGGCGCCGCGACGACGTATGAGCACGAGCAGACCATAGTAGAGCACGGGCGATGAGCTGCCAGTAGGGCGTGAGTGTGATGGGGAAAAAAACACAAGACAATGATGATGGTGATGACAATCCAACGATCCATGATAATACCTCTATAAATACCCACCAAAACAGCCTCCACCTCAACCCAATGCAAATCGTAATGTGCTCGAGCTATTGCTCCCTTCGTCGATAGGCTGCTCCACCGATGGCGTCGTCATGCGCGCAGGGGGGAGCTGGAGGGCAGGCTCGGGAACGACCGGAGGGACAGAGGCCAATCCGAGCTCGTACCACGTCGGTTCAGACGCATGCCCCGCTCCAACGCCCACACCCACGCCGTCTCCCTCGAGCATCGAGTACAAAAACGACGTCCATTCGCCGTGGGTATGTGGGGGCTGCACTTGGTGTGACGTTGAATGGATAGGCGGGTCGACGGACATGGGAACGATACCCATGTCTGGGTCGGCGTGTCGTTGTGGGACGGGTGAGAGATAGAGCGGTGGGCCCATGCCATTAGTCGCAAGGCGTTCGGAGCCGCTCCATTCGACCAGTCGCTGTCGGTCGGGTGGGGTACCGCGACCCATGAACGCACGCGGGGGTTCGGATAGCAGAGGAACGTGTAATGAGGAAAGGGGTGGAAGAGTGGGTAGCGCCAATGGTGGAGGTGCCGAGAAAGGGTAGGAAATGGGCGTCGAGGGATGTATTGAGGGGTCTGGCGCTGAACGTGGTGCTTCTGAGATACCTGATTCCTTTGTCGTAGGTCGTGCATCCAAACTTGTGCCATCCACATCCATCGCAGCCGTCGGTTGTGTGGCTGGTTGGGTGCATCCGCATCTGTGATGACAAGTCCCTCGACAGCTTCTAGCGTGGCCTCGCCTTGGCGCTCCGCTTCACCCTCTCCAGCGTCATCGTCTTCGTCTTCGTCGTCTTCAGTCTTCGTCTTCCATGTCGACGTCTGCATCCACCCAATCTGGATCATCCATCGGCCAGCCTGGATCTGCATCGTCAGCTTGGTCGTCGATGGGAGATGGCTTGCGCGTTCCAGAAGTTGACCCCCACGAGGAGAGTGAATAGGTATAACTAGCTGGGGTATAGAGTCGAAACTTTGTCTGTGACGGGGGGGGTGAGGAAGGTGACGGTTGGGTTTCGCTGAAAACGGATTGGGCTTGTGATTCGACGAGCGCCTTGATATAATCGGTACCGTAGCGACGTAATCTGTGAAGAGACCCTGGTTAGTACATGACATCATGCAAGTATGCAAGCGGATCAAAAAGGAAAGGCGATGGGATGTGTATTTGCAAGGAAGGTGATGATGATGTACGCACAAACAATCTACACGCTCTTGGCAAGCTAGTTTCCATATATTGATCTCTCGATCACGGACAAAGACAGGATTTGGAGGTACATAAAGCTGGTGTTGTGGAAATGAGTGGAATTGGCCTTGAAGCTCTAAAGCCTGTAATTGGGGTGGTGTTGGTGGGGGAGGTATTTGCACCGATAACTCGGGATCAAATTGCGGGTGGAGACCATCGAAGGGAATGAGGGTATTAAAGGCGGGATCTAGTGGAGGGGGTGTGAAAGAATCCGAGGATGATTGCTGCTGAGTGGGGGTAGGTTCTGGCATGTGGAGGGGGTCTAGGGACACAGGAAGGGGAGGTAGGGGTTGTCGGTCATGGCCAGGGAGGGATGGGGACGATTCGGGGGAAGGGGTGAGGGGGGTCAAGGGGGTGAGGGGATCTGAATCCGAGGACGAGTCTGGTGATATTGGAGGGAGGGGTATCGAAAGCTCGGGTTGGGGGGGCAAGCGCGGGTCAAGACACGAGGGCGATGGTGGGCGATTCTCGATGGCCGAGTCACTGATCGGCCCGGGTACGGACGTGGGCGATGCAGCATGGGTGGGTGTGGCGGTACTGTGCGGGCTGTGGCACGAGTCGACGGAGAGGTAAGCAGAGAGAGCAAGACCCTGCCCGTCGGTGGACTGGGTTGGCTTGGGCGTCAAGGGCAAGGGAGACAAGCGCTGGGGTGAGTTAGTCGAGGTGGAGGAGCAAGGACAAGGAGGGACTGACCTGGGTGGGGATGGTGTTTTCCTTTCGGCGTCTCTTTGAGCGAGGACGCGAAGAAAAAGGGAGGCCATCCAGGTCGAGGGTGAGTCGCTGACGCTTGAGAGCACGGAGGGCGCGGGGGGTGAGCTCGTTTTCTGGGTCGGATGAGGAGGAGTCGTCCTGATCTTGTGGGTGTCTCAGTTGGTTGTATTTCCGAGAAGGATGATGGGCGTGGGCAAGTCTGGTTGAACGGCGGAGTGGACAGGCGAGCGATACAGCCGCTGCAGCCATAATTGAGTGTGTGTCGGTCGGATGGAGGGAAGGGCTTGATCGGACTAAGCAATCCCATCTCACAAAATAATTATTTTTATTATTATAATAATTCATAATCAACAACACGCGTCATCGTGCACGGACCACACACGTGACTCACGCGGGCACCAGCTTGCATGTTCCGCTCAGGTTGACAGAGGCACGTCCTTCAAGTTGTCAGCTCGATCACCAACACCCTGCATATCCAGGCACAAAAGATATGTATCAATTTACCCTGGTATCCCACTGCGGACCTCTGCCTCGGCATTCAACGCTGTGTTCTGAACCACATGTACTCTCGGGACAGCATGACCCTGCTTTGAGCCAGTTCGCGTGAGAGAGTGATACCTTGGCGCGTTCCTGTTATTTGTTCGCTTCTTTCACATGACGAAACCCCGGTCTAGCGAACACCCCGTTTGGTATGTCCTGTCAGTGCCTTTTCAGGTCCCCTCCAATATAAAAGTAAACTTTCAAAGCTGCATTGCCCAACCGAATTGCGTCCCCCCTCACGACCCGATACACGCATCCCCCACCTCAAACTATTCTCCACCATGCGTCTAACTCTCGCACTCTGCCTTTTGCTCTCAACGGCGTCCTGTGTCTTTGCCATGGCCATCCCAGAGGCAAAACGTGAGGTAATGCTCCCCCCTTGCTTGTCCTCTTCCCACCCATTCATCACCTCTCGCCTTTAGGTCCAGGAGAGGGGCAGCGGTGGTAGCGGGGGTGGTGGTCCAGATTATTAAGTATATATAGGTCCTCGTTCCAGCATACCACCACATACTCTCGCTCATCGCCTCGTTTACAGTCCATCGGACGTCTCTTTTTTCCAAGGATTTATTGGGTGGTGTTGGATGCGGCATACAAATTCTACGCACGGATGGGTTTCTTCTTTCTTTACCCGAAAATCACGACCAAAGTGTTCATGCTCGTTTTGTAATCATCTCATCGTTATCGTAGCCCGTACGACATTCTAAATCAATGTTTCAATCTCCCGTTTGAACTTTTCACTATACATTCCGTGTTTCACGGTGTCTTTCTCTACATGTCCTACGCTCATCATTTCATGTGCCTTGATGGCTGTTGGGAAGGCACAAGGAACAAGGCCACCATCCGATTGCAACCGTGGTTTCAATTACATAACGTCCCTCACGTACCATCGCCCCGTTCCATCGCCCCAACCCAATGGAAGCCTCCAGTGTCCATTCGTCACAAGCAGACGTCTGGTATCTCAAAGACATCGTCTTTGGCTCGCAACCCGTAAAGATCATCACCCAAAACTTTAACGGGTAAGTCTCTCGCCAGCACGCGACTCTGACGCTCATCCATACCGCAGCCCATGTTCCTTTATCGCCATCTGTGAGTCTCCATCATGACACCCCATGCCACGTCGTTTGAACCAAAAGTCTTGTAACACCCAACAAGGCAACATTCTCATCCTACGCGGACAGATCCAGATCCTCCCACCCGACCGCACCACCGTCTCATACGAATTCCTCTCCCAGCTCGTCGGCGAATACCTCCTCACAAACTGTCCCGACATTGACATCTCCGCCGCCTTGTCAATCATGCCCAGTACCACGAGTCAGTCGTGTCTCTCGTACATCCCTCCTTGTCTCTTATTCATCCCTCCTCTCCTCTCCCTCTTCTCTTTTCTACTCGATTGCCGGTCAGAGGGCCTCGATCTCAATCCCCAATTCACCAGCATCACCGCCTTCTCACCCGCCTCTGACGTTGGCGAACTCGTCCTCTTTGCACAAGCTGGCATCCAGCTCGTCCACGGATGGGTCGTCGATCCAGAGAGCCCAGAAGCGGAGGTCATGGCTCACATTCGCGACTATGACACCGCCGTGACATTGATCGCGGACGCGGATTACCTCACCAAAGGCAAGTTGCTTAGCGGGGATGCACAAGGACACGGGCACGCAGGGTATGGAGAGGCACCAGAGGCGGGTCCGAGTTCGAGTTCGGCTGGAGGCAGTGCGAGCTTGGGCAGTTTTCTCACACGCACAAGTACGAGTCAATACTCGGACGAGGACCGTCGCAAGATCGAGCAGGGTCAGTTCGCCCAACGCTGCGTGTTTGTTTTCTCTCTGCTGACCCCTTGTTTCCTCTGACAGCCATCGTTGCACAGCAGTTTTTGGATGCGACTCAGTCTCAGCTGACGTATTACGGTCTATTTCAGCTTGCGTCAAAGCTCGAGCCAGGCGCGCCCATTGCACTCTTCCGCAACGCGCATCTCTCTGTCGTCTACAAGTTCCCCGGCGGTATCCCAGAGCCAACTCCGGGATCAGTCATTCCGCACCCCTCCGATTCCGGCACCCAACCCACGCCCCATCCCGACGGTGCCTTGGCGACCCCCGATCCCGATCCCGATTCCAATCCGGATCTAATTCCCAACGCCACCCGCCCACAGCCCGTATCCCAGGACTCAGCCCTCTACGCACTCGTCACTGACGACGTCTTTCTCCACGAACCGAGCATCGTCTGGGAACGTCTCGAAGACGTCGACGGCGGTTCCTCCTGGTTTGTCGATTCCAATTTCCACCCCGCCGTCCCTGTTGGGGGGGACGTGGCGGGTCAAACCGCCGAAGCAGCGCTGAGACAATTCGAGCTCGAGGCGGGGCTCGTCGGCGTGATCGATCCTGCCGAGTGCGTATTTTTTTTTCCCCCTTCTCTACTCGGCTCGTGTGTTGATTGGATGGCAGTCAAGCGCTTGCGAAACAGCTGCAAGCCGAAGAAGACGAACATGCGCGGGAGATGTACGCGCGACGTCATCAGGCACTCGAGCGAAGGCGGGTCGAAGAGGAGGCAAGGCGGCGGAAAGAGAGTACCAAAGTATCTGAGAGACGCAAAAAGGGCAAGAATTGCGTCATCATGTAGATGTTCTGTCTTCCTTTTTTTCGATGCAAGTTGGCTTCGGCGAGCTGGACGCAATTGCGTTTGATGTCGGGATTCTGAGAATGAGAGGAATGACCTCGGTCGAGGTGCACTCGAGTCTTTCAAGTATACTTGTGGTGATGGTGCTTGCGAGATTGCTCAAGGGTGTAATGACCACTCGATTGAATTTGATTGCCCTCGTGTTCCGAGTGAGCTACGGCGGTACCGAATGGCACATGCTCGGGCGTCTGTGTGATAATGATTCTGACTGCTACTTGGCGACCACAATCGAGGTTCACTCGAGCTAGGTTAATGGAATCACTCGGTTTCAAAACGACCGTGATACACACAGTACGAGTGCAGAAGGACGTGCCTCGAGTACGCCCCGAGATTTATTGACGTATCCAGTCGATCGAAAAACAGAACTCGGCACCCTGGCATCGACGCTCAGCGCTCAGCGCTCGTGACGTCACACAAGCCGTATCGCTATCCAACTTCCATCCCATCAACGACGCAACGTGTGACCAGTCGACGCACATCCTCAGTGCCAAGCAACACGCAAGTCGTCTCACTGACACGACACGACACAACCCAAACCGTCCGAATCATCATGATCCGAATCGAGTCGTACGTAGCGTGGCGCGCTGATGGCGGCGCACCGAGCGCCGATCATACATCACAAGAAGCTTCAAGGTTGCTTCGCGCGTTCTATCAAAGGCCGTATAACGTATTTGAGGTACCTCGTGTTCCAATGGCAAATTGTCCGCTGTTCACTGTGGCGGTCAGGACGGAAGTGTCCGTGCGGGCTCACCACATTCGACGTGTTCCTGGGAGGATAAAAGGTGGAGACGTCAACACATACATATCGAAGCACCTCATTCGCGGGACGAGGTCGGCTAAAGTTGAAACAAGGGTACTGTTGTTGTTATCGTTTGGCGAATATACGACGTGTGTGGACGAGTTCTAGACACAGGGTGCCATAAGCAAAGGCGCACGACAATCCATACGTCCAGGCGTGTCACCGATACATGCATCGAGACAAACCGTCACGATATGAAATCACGCCTAGTAGATGGCGCGCCGATCGTACGATCCATGTACTGTACCTCTGAATTCCGTGATCCAATCGCGATCTGCCCGCTGTTTTTGCGATAGCGGTCAGTACGGAATTGCCCGGGTATGAGTACCCAACTTTGTCGAGGTCTTCGTGGGAGGATGGCGCGTGACGTCAAGATCAGTGCACATTAAAGCACCTGCTTCGCGGGACGAGGTCGGCTGAGGCTGAAACGAAAGGTACTCCTAGATCGCTAGAGATCAATACGTTGCACTCGTCCTGAAGATCCTGGAAAAATCAAAATCAAATTGGGAAATGAAAAAAATTTCAACATCAGAATATCTCCTGTCTCGACATCATCTTCGTGGGAGTAGGGAAGTAGGTCGTGTGACGTCAAGAAGTGCACATCGAAGGACGCACAAATGTACGTCGCGGGACGAGCTCGGTCGAGGCTGAAACACGGGCGCTGTTGTGGTTCTTTGACTACATGAAAGAATGATACTTACCCAAGGATGAGTGTCGAATCAATCCGTGAGATAATGGATATTTGAATATCGTTGACGTCGACGAAAAGGGAAAAGGACAAAGGGGAGCAAGGTGTCGTGTCACACTGGCAATTCAATTTCTACCAGACCACGGTCCTATTCCATAGTATTGCCAACGCTGGTCGTTCGACATGGAGTGCGGTGAACATGGACACGGAGTTCTCGCCGGCCGTTGACGAGAACGTGCACACGGAACATGCCAGACGGGCTGTGATCGAAGACGTGCACATCGAAGCATCTACTTCGCGGGACGAACTCGGTCGAGGTTGAAACACGGGCGCTGTCGTCGTTTCGTTGACTGAATGACGTTTGTAGAACTTGAGAGAGCGGCCGCACCAGTCTGGATCGTCGGATCGGTGGAATGGAACGGGAATACATAGTCGTCAGACGTGGAGGGCAGTTGAAAATGGACACGGAGTTCTCGCTGGCCGCTGTCGAGAACGTAGACGCGGAATGTGCCAGCCGTGATCGCCGTCGGGCAGTCCCGAGAAGCAGCCGCGAGCCTGATCCAAAGAACGTGTGCAGGCGGAAGCAAAGTACTTTGAGAAACGATCCCGTATCCCAATCTAATCTCCGCCGAGGCATCCTGTATGGTCGAGGATCTCGGTCATTGACCGACGACGGACATTTGCAGATGCGGCGACTCGTATGCTCGAAAAAGGACGGTTGCATAGGGTCGAGAGGTCTCAAACACACAATTGTGTCATGGTGCTCGACGGGGCATATGGCTAGATTAGGTAAAGCACAAACGGGAGCGCGCAAAGACCGAGAAGTATGGAAACAGAAATCATCGTTCGGCCTCTTTTGCCCGAACAACGTTATTCTGCTGTTGGGCGGCGACAGATCGCGCCCATGACGAATGGCGCAACTCGAAGGTTTGAAACGTTGAAGAGTGATAGGGACGGAGTTCTTTGATGCGTCGCGGCATCATGTGCGTATTATGGCCCTGTGCTGTAACAAACGCTTCGACGGGACTGGATGGATGTGACCGCCCATTACCTGTTATGTAGCCGGCCTTAATCACTCGGTCTAGGCAGAAAATGTAGACTCACTACTCATGAATTTGGGTGGAAACTTGAATGCAAAAGAACATGACATGTTGGGATACGTTGACACTCGCCTGTGATCATGATATGGTCTTTGCGCAAAGACATTGCATGTCGTGTTTCTCATGATCGGCCATCTCTCTCTCTTTTTTGCAGACGTTGGTATTCATGATTATCACCCCCCTCCCTCTATTCGGAGCGTCCACTGTGTACAGCGTAGCTGGGTTCTCTGTCTGGGTCATCATCGGAATCCTCTGGGCGTTCTGTTCGGCATTTGCAGTTGTACTGTACCCTCTATGGGAGAGTAAGGCCGCGTTAGCGATGATTTTGAAGGGAATGGTCAAAGGTAAGCACCCTGTAGAATCGTGTCGTTGCTTACAAGTTACCACTGCCACCTCCAGGACGCATATGCCCCAGGGTCTGGTGCATATGTTACGCCTACGCGTAGAAAACGGTTACTACTTGATATTTATGTAGGCGAATGGCATGAACGACTCGTACAGTATCTAGAATTTAACTACCGCCATGGTGCTCGGTGAACTTGTCCTCAGCAAGGAGGCCTACAGTGCAACCGCCGCTGGCATCTCGCCAGCCATGGATAGATATATTGTTTGCGATAATGTACAAGCATGTCATTGATAACAACATGATCATGGTGGTGGTCCTTTGGCAGGGGGTGATTACCTTTTTCGTCAAGACCAACTGTCACCAACACCATCGTCCGCTGCGTGCACAACGCTCACTGCGGCCACCACAATCGGTCCAAGGTGATGGCGCAGGCACCAGGCAGTCCAGAAGACCTCGGTCGTCAAACCACGCTTCCCTGGACACCACATTACAGTCGGGCCGGCAGCGTCTTTGTGAAGCCTGTATGGCTATCGGGTCGACGTGGGGATGACGTACGACGAACTCTCCGTCTTTGGACGGCTCCACAAAGTGGACAAGTGTTGGCCATAAAGAAGTTCACCAAGTTGGTGTACGAGTGGAGGTCGTCACCACCCATTCGGGTGGATGCCTCAGCTGATGACCCAGGGGTGTTCAGATTGCGGAAAAGGTGGAGCTGTTCTTCGAATATGACGACCCCAATTCGTACCATGCAGATCTGCCTTTGCTGCACCCCAGTCCCCCTGAATCCCCTTCAAGTTGGCACACATGATCCCGAGGTTTTCTCTTTGCAACTTGACGTGGTTTTCATTAGGGTTTGATCTCCATGTTCCCGTGTCTGTCGGAGTTTCCCTGGCGGTTTAGAAAGATCAAACAAGTCGTCGCAGTACCTGCCTGACAGGTACAACCTGGTTGCCAACAGCTCCACGACAAACCTTCGATCACTTGCTGGCGAACTCGCCCGTTAGACCTAGAGCAGACAAGTGCATTGTTCCGTCATCTTTCGTGCTCGCGTCGAGCGGTCCTGAGGTCTTGGAACGCTAACACGTACAGCTCGGACGTCGCATCCTCAGAGTCACCATGCATTTGCACAACATGAGTAGCCTCAAGCGCGAGCACGCATGCTATGCATGCATCACGCACATGACAAGGACATGGGCAAAGGGAAGACCGCCCGAGGTCTCAGCCGTTCACATCAAGGCAAAGTGGGGAGATATGGAGAACGTGCTGAAACACGCATGCAGTCATCTAGGTGAGGAAACCAACGCTCGTTGGTATTCACAGCTCAAAGGTGACCTCTAGTTTTACATCCGATACTTTCTGGAGGGCGAAGACAAGGGGTACAACTTTTTATTCAACACGTACAAGTGAGTGGTTTCGTAACGTGCGTGAAGCATATCCGCAACTCAGACTTATGCCGCTTCTCATTTACAACTGAATAGTAGTCATTGAAGTCGGAGATACACACATCGACTATTTATTTTGCCCTGGGTTTGGAAACGTCACTACAGCAACTAATTGCTCAGCCATGCCACCAACCTTCGATAAGAGGTACCGTACTAAATGCATTATAGCTGCAATGTGTTTCTTCAACTTGAAGACGAAGATGACACCTAGAAAGAGAGCGCTCGTCACAATTCAGCGCAGGCAGGGCCTCCCTTCTCTCCCCTGTCATTCATATTTCTTTGCAAGCAAGCGCATAGATATAGGACACACTTCTCCTCGGCCCATCATAGCTTCGACATCTCTGTTGAACAGCAACGAGAGGCCAGGGACGAAGAGGTGAATGAGGAGGGACGTGGGATGTCGTCAACGACACAATGGCGATGACGTGTGCCACGGCGTGAGCAGGAAGAGGACAGGGAAGAGGGAGTGGGTGGGAGTGGATGACGTGGACGACGAGGGACACAGCGCAAAAATGGCGACACAACAGGAACTGCGACGACGACGGTAAACTTAGCATCTACATAAATGAGTGTCTCGCGAAACTGTATAGTTACTTGGCTCCGATAAAAAATGTACCGCATGAAACGTGTTACATTGACAACATTGCTGAGTGGCCGGTACTTCTGCACATTTACATGAAGTGATCTACGAAACAAATGCCTGTTTGAATGGCTCAGAGAGTTTCTCAGGTATACTACTCTGTATCAGTGGAGACTAACTCCCACTCCTCAGAAGCTGAGCAAGAAGTACCAACTTCGGCCCATGCGCCTTCTGGCTATACCCGGTCAACAACCTGGGACGTTTCCTCTGGTCCATCTCCTGGCACCCTTGACGGCGCTTCCGGGAGGACGACCGGGACCTCTAAGAACGGACCAACTGGGTCACTCAGATACCTCACAAACGCAGTATCAATCTCCAACAAGGGATCCTGACCCTCTGGCAATAATTCGACGCGAGCCACATTCGCCACCAAGGCACCGAGGCACTTGTTGCCCAACTTCCAATTCTCTTCATGGCCTTTACCGGGAACAAGAGCCTGACGGCCTGCCTTGCCTAGTATAAAATCCCTCTTCTTCTTCCTGCACCCAGCGGCATCGACTCTCAGCCATGCGTCCAATGGTCGATCGTGCTTACGAGGCTTGCCGTCGTCATACCGAAGGCTGATCCAGATCAGGACCCAAATGAACGACTCCGCATCGTGTTGGTATGCATGTGTTATGTGGCCCTGAAGAGCCAGGTCGTCAAGGAGGTCCAACCCCATGAACGGGACCGTGCCGGTGCGTTCGGTTCCAGTAGCGCTCTGTTGGGTCGACGCCAGGTCGAAGTCGTTCAACACACCCACGATTTTCCCATTGTCTATACGGTACATCAGATTTGATGGGCTGATGTCTCGGTGGTAAACCTGCTTCTCCCAGAGGGCGAGGTGACCTTGATTGAACAAAGTAAACAAGCTGATCCAAATATAATAAAGGACTCACACTGCACCGTCTCCCACCATGCATGCAAGAAGTCGCGCCCGGTCAGTTCGGTGATGGGTCTTAATTTTCGAAAAACGATCATATATAGAACGCGAGCTCCTTCAGTCTTGAGGCCGAGACGTTCCCGAAACTTGTCAGTGGAGGCATCTTTGAATGCCTTGTACCATAACATATCCGGCACGTGCCCCTTGACGAATTCATTGTCTTTGCCGATATCGTGTACTCTCTTTAAGATCTCGGGCTCGCTCGTGCGCGTGGCCTCTGCCCAGAAGACCTTGACAACTAGTTCCCTGGCATCCTCTGGGTTGGTGAGGTCGTCGCTCTTGACAGAGAATAGGTTCGTAGCCCGGCCGTTCAATCCATAGTGCGTTACCCGTTCCTCGTCTGACAGCTCGAGGGTGACCTCGATCTTTTTACCCTTATCATCAGAGAGAGTTGTCTTGTGAAATTCGGGTCGAGGCCCAAACTTTGGGTCTATATCTGGATGCAAACCCCAGTCTTGTTCTCGGAAGCGTTGCATTGCGAGAAGGAGGACCAGGAAACGTGGAAGGTCCTGGACGAAATTGAATCCGGAGCATTGAACGATGCCCTGGCGGTCATACCGCCAAAAGTAGAGGACATCACCTATCATGCTAGATAGGTAAACAAACCGTCAAGGATGTAACAATACGCACCAATGACGACGAGACCAAATGTATGTAGGCGAGCGGTGTGAGCGGCAAACATTTCTGCTGAGTAGTAGCCTGCCTGGACGATGGGAGAGCGCTCTTCGCGACGCGTAGGTTTCACGCTCTTGTAAGCCCTTGTTTGGCCTTGCAAGGTTTTGACCTTTTTGCTGATGGCCCCCTCAGGAGGTAAAAACAAATCTGACAGCCTTCGTGCTTTGCCTAGCTCCGCTCATCAGACTGTCCCTGGACTGCCTATATTCCTCATCTTTAGATTCCCCACTGCATTCAAGTACGTAGTAGTAACATCATGTCGTGTATCCACTCTCTGAAAACTTATGATGTGGACTTTACGGCCTGGACGCCACGTGGGGTCAGGAGCATGATGCGGAACATTGAACACATCAAAAGGTTTTGGTTGCGCCAACTTCCGCTAGAGCACAGCAAGTTCCTTCATGCCGTTCATTCCGCATCTTCGATATCATCGTCCTCCAACCACCCCTTCCCCTCTTCTCCATCTCCAATCTTACCAGGAAGTCTAGCATCCCGATCCTCGCCATCATCTCCGCCTCTCTCAATCTCTCCGCGCAGGCGCCCGCACCGCCAATGAAGTCCGCTGGATCCTCGAAATCATTCTTGGGCAAATCAAAGTCCAAATCCTGCACAGAGGTGTCTCGGTCTGGAACATGCCCAAACCATCGCCTGCCTTGATGATCACCGTGACTAGAAAGGCTCTGCACTACGGTGTCATCTTGTCAACACGTCCACCATCATTGAAATGGGAAACTGTCAGACACCGCATCGTTTCAATGCTGGGTGTCTGTCGCAGGCACTCGTGATTACCCGTACGTTTTTTTTTTTTTTTTGGCATTGGGTCTTGGATAGTGATTGTTGAATGGTAAAATGGTTCGGAGAACTATCCTGTGCGAGCTCGACGGTCACGAACTTCACTTCGGAGTCGGCACGTGGGAGAATTGCTGGATCGGAGTGATGGACCGCGCTTCGTTAGTAGGGTAGGTCCTAGTAGTAGCAGATACCTTGGAGCGTTCAGTTCGATCAGGAACTCATCTGTTCTTGTTCTTCCCTCCTCGTGACTGTTGAACATGACTCGTAACGTCGAGAGTGACGAAGCAGCGCACATCTTGTATGTCCGATTGCAGTGTGCATTATTTCATTACTATACTTCGCTACTAACACGTCAACAACTGCAGACCACCGCTCTGTTACTCCGACGATAGACACACTGAGCACTCACGTGCTACCGGGCACGCCTTTCCCGGTCGTCCTGTTCAGTCCACTTGGCTGAGGCGGAGCTCGCCCACTGGCAGGCGGTCCTAATCTCGACGTCGACGTTGATGTTCCCACTACACAGGCAGTGTTGATTGAGGGACATGCACAGCGATGTACTGGACCTGCCTCCTCTGGGTCATTCAGATTGCCATGCCACCTTATTCCGCTTCGCTGTTGCGCTCTTATTCTCAACAGGCACAGTCACCAGACAGCCAGACAGATGCGAACGTGGGCAGAGAACTCCTGTCACAAGTTCAGGAATTCTGTCTCATCGAAAGTTATTATCACCGTTCAGTGCTGATTGCGCTTAAGATGTTGGCGTGGTTCGTATCGTTGGCCTCGCCATCATTGACAATGCCAAAGATGCTATTCAGTCCACCTCAGGTTATGGCTTGGAGCGTTTCCAGGAACTTGGCGAGGTACTAAGCAAATCTCGACAGGGCGATTTCACTCTTGAATGGCATCATTTGGCTCACTGCCAGTGGGGACGACAACTCAAGCATAGCTCATTGGCTCCTGCAGCTCGCCATGTCGTACAGCGTCCGGTTCCATCAACTCGACGGGCTCTCTGACCTCACCAAGTTGATTTCCACTCTCGCAGATGTTGAATGAAACTCATGAGCGTATCCTCTCAACCACCTCGGTCACCTGCTCAGCAGGCGCTTCAGATGTCTTGGTGTCTCCTGTGACATCTAAAAGTCGGACTCGGTGTTGGCAGATGCTATTTCAAGTTGGATCACCTACAAGCCCAACATGCTCGGGAATCTCGGTGCTCCGCTGAAGTCGCGATACAAGTGTTTCGGGACCCTGCTAACATCGATAAGTCCATCTCCGTGGCTCACGATGCCTTGCATCGCACTCCAAACCACATTCCCAACTCGGTACACGTGCCCAATCCTCTCAACGCTTGCTTCAACACCGCTTCAAGCGCCCCAGTGACGTCGCCGATATCAATCGCTCAATCGCTGTACTTGAAGACATCAATAAACTAGTCTTTGTTCCCGAAGAGGCTATCGGCCAGGCTGCAGACGAGCACTTTATCAAACAACCAGGTTGAAGGCCCTCGGGCGGGTATTCTTTGCTCACTCCACGAACTTGCTCTTCTGCGCTTCCTAGCGCCTTGTCCGTTCGCTTCGAAGGGTCACAGTGGTGGATTGGGATGAGTGAGTTGCTGCACAGCGATGCTCGGGATGCATATAAGGGCGATCTGGATAAGTAAGCACCCGAACGACAAGCGCGACGGGCCCACACTTTTGCGAAGGAACGTGATGTCCTGCTTGCGGAAGTCCAGTCTTCGCCAGACTTTAGATAATTCCTGTTGCCTAAAACGTTCATCCAGCTGACGGCCGCATTACGCTCTGGACCTCTCTGGACACGTCGTCATCCGACTCAGTGTCAGCAAACGAAGATGCGATGCGTTGATTGTGACTGCGGACATGAACGATCACTCCCATGTTCCATGGAATTACCTATTCAGAGGGAGGAGGGCTGCAGATTGTGCTCGAGAATCTACTCGAAAAAAGTGGCATGCTTGTGTCCGAGTCTGACCAGGCTGCGGCGGGGGCTGCGTCAAAATGTGAAGAAAAAGTTTCAATTCATGCAAAGAGGAAAATGAAAATGAAGTTATACAAAAATATGGCCAGCGTGGGGGTCGAACCCAAGACCTTCGCGTTATTAGCACGACGCTCTAACCAACTGAGCTAGCCGGCCTTAATACTTGTTTCCTCCAGGCGACACATATGCCTTTCGTGCTACGAGTATGCTCATTGGTAGACCTTCGAACGCAACAACTTCAAGAAGGTAGTAGTCGGTCCTATTAGCATCCATCGTAATGTTTGTATAAGTAAGTGCGCCAGTACCAATCCATATTTTGCGACATTCTGACGTAACGAGGTATGAGGAGTCAGAGTGTTAAATAAGTCTTTGGACGAGCCGGCGTTGGGTGGCACGCCTCTTCTTCTTCCGCGCCACCACTCGTCGCTCGTCCTCACCTCTCTCATCCTCGCTGCTTCACTGCACCCACCACTCCACACCCAGCCTCAATTAACCATTTCGGTGCCTCGCAGCACTCCTCTTCTCAGGGTAAACCTCACTGCTGTTTCTCCCTGCGAGGCGACCCCACTCGCCCTCACAGCTCACCTCTTACCCGGCAGGTCTCAGTTTCCGTTCTGGGCTGGTAAGCGCTACACGCTTTCCCCCATCATCTCTCCCCTTCTCACATCCCTTCTGTCCGTAATATCATTTGCATGTAAATGCTTTATTTGCATTCACGTACACAAGCGATATCCAAAGATGTCATGTTCACAAATCTGACACCGCCAGCCTTGATTGACATCAAAATCCCCTCCATAATGAGTCCACACACAGTTAGCAATGCTGCAGGCTTACTGGTGTACAGCTTTGACATACATTTCTCTCAGTGAGTATAAATTTCAACGTGTCCTCCATCTACCTCTTACCATGAAGTTGCTTGTGACGCTCCTCATCGTCTTGCGACAGCCGACTCTGCCTCTTCTCCGATGTACATCATTCCACTGACGAAGCTTCGGCGTGTTGGGTCGTATCTCAAGGGATCTCTCGACTTAGATCGTGCTCGTGCTGCATCCTTCCTCCGTAAAGCCAGTGAACCAACTACTGTGCCTGCGACAAACCTAACATATGACGAATATATGGCAAAGGTTGGTATCGGCCACCCTCCGACCTACTATAACCTCATTGTTGATACCGGCTCCTCCAAGACTTTTTGTGGGTGAGCGGGGATGATCATGTGAGTGAATTCACAATGCATACGATTTTTGTTACAGTGTTGGCGGCTCCATATGTTCGAACGTCTACCAGTATTCCCACAGGGGATTCCTTCTCGGACAGAAGTTCCTGGAGAGGTACTATTCGGTCTGTAGCGGGTCGTCATTGGCAAGGCACAGCACGATGGTGGGGGCAGCTCCCGCCACCTGTGGGTCATTCAAGTTTCCCCATTGATTCTGGCTTCCCCATACCGATCTCATCCACAAAGAACATGCCAGCCTTCCCTCCAACGGACGACGAAATAAGCACTCTTGGGCCTGAAGGACGAATGATAAGGAGCTAAGGACTATTCAAGGACGATATGTGTTCCGGCGTAAGGAGTGGAGTTCTGGGATGATTCGAGTTGAATGTCACTCAACAATGGTTCAGACAGCACAAAGGATAGCAAATCAATACGAGCTTGCTGAGATGGCGTATACGGGTTCAGTCTTCTTGAACTGTACCACTACAAGTGGTGAATCAATTCCAAAGGTGAACCATGCTGCGGTCACCTTGATAGGCGGCACACCCGACGGACGACCCCCCGATCATAGAACTTCCTATGAGTTTATGCGTTCCTTTGCAGCTAAAGGGTATAATCTTCGTCATCTGCGTTCACCGCGGTATCAACACGAAGCTCTATCTTGACAGTTTGCTACTGTTGTACAAAACAGTGTTGTATGTCATGCATGACGATATATAATAGTATACTATGAACTGCATGACCTTGCTGCGATTGTTATCACAACTTGAATCGTGTAAATTTCGTGATGTTGTTCCTTGACCATCCTCCCCGGTCTGCGACGGAAGAGATCGGAAAGAGCAAGGCGACCGGGTGGAGTAGGGCCAATCCGCCCATGGTCCCATGTATTAGGGAAAGAGCGAAAACAGGACCGAACCACCGTCCCGACTGGCACGATAGAGGCCAAGTGAAAACGCATGGGGCCGTGAAGTCTTCTCCTGTCACGGCTCCAACCTCCAAGGCAACGCAGGCTGTACCTTTTAGTGAGGATAGATAAGAACGACATGGGATATATAAGCGCATATAACGCCATCGCCGAATAAACAATGATCAGGTAATCAGATAAGCAAAAAGTTATCAAATTTAGGAAGTGTCAATTTCGCCACGACCATCGCTTGCGTCACTCACGCCAAACCGTTCTTCCTCTGCATCGAGCCCTACGCTGTTTGCTATTGCAGGGTTTAAGACGTACTTCGGCCTCCTTTCTCCCTCGTTATCACCCACTGCGTCATGTCGAGTACCAATTTTCACACCTGTGACCTCGCCCGATCACTTCCAACAACTCTTGTCTGCTGATCTGAAGCGGGTCTCTCTGGTCAATTTCTGGGCTAAATGGGCCGAGCCGTGCAAACAGATGAATGAAATTGTGGCTGAGCTGGCCAAGAAACACCCTGAACTGCTGGTCTTGCAAGTAAGGCACCCTCCAAAGCACTGCCCCAGTGATCTAACGTTTCTCTTGGTGATGTGTTGATGGATAGGTCGAGGCTGAGGAGCAGGAGGATATATCAGAGTCATTCCAGGTGGAGGCTGTTCCCTCAATCATTCTTCTCCGGGTAAGCCTTGTGCCTAATTCACACGTACTCATACCATCATCTGTTGCTCATCCGAGTTTCACATTCAAGGGCCACACTTTACTCGGTCGCGTCGGTGGTGTAGATGCAAAGAACGTCACAACGCTGGTCGATAAACATCTCGGCAAGACCCCACTGGCACAACCAAACGGTCAAGCTGAAAAACGCGAGGAAACGGAAGAAGAGCTCGTCGCGCGCATGCATCGTATCATGAAGCAAAGCCCGGTTGTTCTGTTCATGAAAGGGGATCCCGACAAGCCACGATGCGGCTTCTCGAGAAAGGCGGTCGACCTGTTGCGAGAGCAAAAGGTGACGTTTACGCACTTTGACATACTCGAAGATGAGGCGGTTAGACAAGGTGATGTGGTATCTCTATATTTACGTTTCATCCACTCATTCGACGATGACAGGATTGAAGAAACTGAATGACTGGCCGACTTACCCACAGTTCATTGTAAATGGGGAGTTTGTTGGGGGACTGGATGTAGTTACGGAGATGGCGTCCAGTGGTGAATTCAAAGAAGTGTGTGCCACGGCGTAAGGGGAACAAGGCACTGTGAACATGTACTATTGATGTGAAGCCATACTCGATCAGAAGTGGTATTATGCCATTGAGTGGAGTGAGAATTGGAATTGGAACCTTGTGTTTAGTGACATACGCGTCGGGTACGCCGATCTGGTGTGAAAACTCGCAGAGTTACAGCCTAATGTGCCTTGGCCCGGAAAACAGTTCATAATCTCGGAAGTGTAGTTCTACCGCGATGCCACCACATCCGTTATAGGCACTGATCACAGTGATCAGGGGTGTGTTTGGCAGATGGTGGCAAAAGTATGCAATCGTGTAAAGTGCGGCTGGCTCAGGGGTCGTACTTCATCCGATCGGTATTGAGGTCATCGTCAGATAAAGACTGTTCGCCTTGTGGGGCTGCAGGCTGTCCACTACAGTTCGTAGTAAGTAGCTCCACTCTACAGCGGGATATTCGCGTGACGTCATCGCTAAATGAACGGCCATGAGCAAATAAAGCCAAATATCCGCTTCTCCCAGCCCTTGTTTCCGAGACTTGCTTCGTGTTCTCGCGGGGTTGGTGATTTATATATTTGCGGGGATGTTTGGTTTCGAATCTGGAGTTCTCTCGTTTTCGTTCGTCTTTCTATCCTTTCTCGCCATGTTCCCTAGTCAACCACAATCATACCAAGGCCTCACTTGTCGTATACTCCTCCTCATAGATGTCCAAGTGAACCTTCTGAGAGACCCCGAACAGGGCGGTGTACCTTCAGCGCACACAGTTCGTCAAAACATCCAGAGCATTCTCACACAGGCGCGCTCCGAAAAACATCCACCGCGGATCATACACGTTCGCAATAATGGCGAACCCAATGATCCCGACGAGTCAAATACACCAGGTTGGCAGCTCTACTTCGCACCACTCCCGCACGAGCCCGTCGTCGACAAGAAGAAAAACAATGCGTTCGCTGGCACTCAGCTAGGAGATTTAATCCCAAAAAGTGCCGAGGTTATCGTCATTGGGATGCAGAGCGATTACTGCGTTCGTGCGACGTGTAGCGCTGCGCTTGGTAGAGGGAACGAGGTGTTCTTGATCAAGGGCGCTCATGCTACCCTCGATCGCAACGAGATTTGGAACGACGGGACCGTTACCGAAGCTCATGTCATCGAGGCTGAAATCGAAGCTGAGCTTGAGGAGGCTGGGGTGATCATCTTGGACATGAAGGACCTTCCTGATCTCTACACCCGGTAGCTGTCAGCCTTGTGAAGGCTACATATATTGGTGCTTTGGCCTTATCGCGCGGGTTTTCGATACATCATGCGTATTTATGGTAAGCATGATGTCACGGTTCAGGGTCTGTTCGTGCTGACGACGTGGTATAGGATCGGGCTTATCGTCATAGAGTTAGCTAGTGGATCTCGTCTTGGAGGACTGTATTACCTTGGCATGTTAGTGGTATATCGTTTCCCACTACTATTACCATATGACTGGTGATTCGTTATTTACTTGATGTCTCTTTGCTTTCTGGAAATCTTTCTAGTGTTTGTTTGTTTCTAAAGCTTTTGGTAAACAACGTCAAGGGCACATCTCGACGAGAAGAATAGCGATTGCCAGTGGCATTGGCAGTCGACGAATGCATGGCGAATGGTTTTATCAGCGTAAGGAAACCCTCATATTTTTTATCTTCGTCTCACACGCCATGGACACCACCATGTATCAGATTTCCCGTCAATCTATAGCTTGATCAAGTCAGACAATCATGCATATCGAAGATCATTTATTCTTTTCACCTGGCTGATGGTGCGCATTTCTTAGGTGACGTACGTCCTGTTTGAAAGCACACTGGAATTTCCAAGTCTACGGGTGTATATCTTTTATGATCTCTGTCCCGGCTGTTTTACTGTGACGTTCGCATTCGCGAGGTTGCTCGATTTTGCCTCCAGCCGAGTATACACGCAGCTGGAGGAAAAACGTAGGTAGTTGAGCGCTACCCCGCACAGTCCAAAATAGTAATCTAATGAATGGAGGGTAAAGTATCTTTAGTACGACTACGTCGGGCTGGTTTTCCAACTATCATCGATGATTTCATTGGGGATTTCTTCTTACTTACTATTTACGGACGGTAGAACGTGGTGGTGCTGACGTAATCAAACTAACCTCGTCTTGCGAGCGTGAACGCGTTCGACCGTCAAAAATGAAAGCGACGACGACCCCGTCCACATCGACGCCCGTCGCGCACAACGCCCTCCCTCCGCCCTCAGCAGCCTCCACCGCGCGTTCATCCCGCATCGCACCTCATTCTCACATCAAAGGTCTCGGTGTCAACGCAGAAGGCATCGCTGTGCCCGAAAGCGCTGGATTCATCGGCCAAACCAACGCACGCGAGGTACGTATTCTCTTTTCGGACGGGCGCGTCCATCGCAGCCTTTCCCTGACGCATACGCTCTCGCACGCATACAGGCATGTGGTGTCGTCGTGGATCTGATCAAGTCACGCAAGTTTTCGGGGCGCGCGCTCGTGCTCGTAGGTGCACCAGGGACAGGTAAAACGGCGCTTGCGTTGGCGGTGTCGCATGAGCTGGGCGTCAAGGTACCGTTTTGCCCGATGGTGGGGTCGGAGGTGTATAGTACAGAGGTGAAGAAGACAGAGGTTCTTGCAGAGGCATTTCGGAGAGCTATCGGTGCGTCCGCTTATTCGTGTTTGAGCTCGTGTCCATGGGCCATTGCCTACTCGCGAATGCCAAACACGTCCCGCATGGTCATCTTATTTACCCTTGATTTCAGGCCTCCGGATAAAAGAAACAAAAGAAGTGTACGAAGGCGAGGTTACAGAATTGACACCTACTGAATCCGAAAACCCACTGAGTGGCTATGGCAAGACGGTATCCCACGTCATCGTTGGTCTCAAAACCGTCAAAGGTACAAAACAGCTTCGGCTAGACCCCACGATATACGAAGCCATACTCAAGGAAAAAATTGTCGTTGGCGATGTCATTTATGTCGAGGCGAATACGGGAGCCGTCAAGGTGACTTTGATGCATCTATCACGCGTCCCAGTAATCGAGCATCCATAGCGAGTTGGTCGGTCAGACGCGTATGCGTCGTCTTACGATCTCGAATCCGAGACCTACGTCCCTCTGCCAAAAGGGGATGTGCACAAGCGAAAAGAACTCGTGCAAGACGTCACTCTTGGTGATCTCGATGCCGCGAATGCTCGGCCTCAGGGTGGACAAGATATCATGAGCGTAATGGGCAGCCTGATGAAAAGTGGTCGGACAGAAGTAACCGACAAACTTCGTAGAGAAGTGAACAAGGTTGTCAAGGGCTATGTAGACCAAGGGGTCGCAGAAGTTATCCCCGGAGTAGTGTTCATTGACGAGGTACGGCTAGTCTCTAGATGGATCACCCCACAACGATATGGCGAGCTTATGTGGGTTTGTGCAGGTGCATATGCTTGACGTCGAATGTTTCACATACCTCAACTCTCTGCTCGAATCCCCCATGGCTCCGACCGTTATACTTGCGACCAATAGAGGTAATGCGCTCGTACGTGGGACAACGGATGTTGTCTCTCCACACGGGATACCAGTCGACCTGCTCGATCGGTAGGACTCTTTCGTGAGGTAAACACGCCTCTTACGCTCTGTCAGGTGCCTCATCGTGAAGACAGACGGGTACAATCGCGAGCAGATCGCAAAAGTGGTCCAAATTCGGGCAAACGTGGAGGGGCTGAAGCTTGGACCAGGCGTCCTGGATCGATTGGCGGAAGAAGGGGAACGCGGATCGATGCGGTTTGTTATTTCGATTTCATGACGTCACGAGTGTGCTGAGAGGCTTATGAATTGGACAGTTACGCCCTTCAACTACTAGCACCGGCTTCTATTCTAGCTGGCTTGAGCGGCAGGAATGAGATAACGGTGGAGGATATTGGAGAGATGAATGAGCTTTTCTTGGATGCCAAAACATCTGCAAGTCAGATCAGCGCAGATGGCGGATTTGATGGTAGCCGGATGTCGTAGTATGTGTGAGTTGGGTACGTGATTGCTTGTGTCCAGCGTCGATGTCACGTCAACAGATCAGCGCTGCAGCTTCCATCAAGGTAAATGACTCCCAGAGATCGGCTGACGACAAGCTAGGCAGGTGCCGTTTGGTGGAGTCAAAAATTAACTTCTGTCTTAGTTCTGTTGTGTGCCAGGCGACCTCATGGACTCCAGCTGTAATGCCCAACTGACGCTAACTTTGAGATCCGTTCTGACCAAAATGTGATCGATCATCGGCTGCGATACTGGTGTACCCACTCGCGTGGACTCATTGAAGTGGAGCGATTGCTCGGCGAACATTTGTTGTGGAGCGCGTCAGTTATTCATAACACCTCTTCGCCCCTGGCCATTGAGCATCGGCGAGTAAGTTTGGTAGTCTTCGGAGTTGCCAAAAACGCACACACATCTACTCGTCACAACTGTGATGAGTCCTCCGAGGGACTCTCGAGCTAACGCTGGCCCGCACCTATGTCGGCTGGAATCGTTTGAGCGTCCGAACTCGTACAATAACTCTGAACGCCAAGTTTTGCTGAGTGAGCAGAAGAAAATGCTAGGGCAACAACTTCGACACCACGTATTGAATTGGTTTGGTCCGTCATTTCGTGGTGGCTGTGCAAAAATTATTGTCGCACCATACGAGCATCATACGAAGCATGGATGTACGTTTTATCTTGCCTTGAATATTCGATTCGTTCATGACCGCAAATCGCTCAGACAGGGCTCCAATGCACTCAACAAATCCATGCAAGGACTCTGGTCCGCCCATCGCAAAGCCAAGCTAAACCTCAACGCGGTCGTGCCGCCCACGTTACCGCCAACCACGACAGTCTCACCCCCACCACAGCCCGCTCCATCGAACCAATCTGTTAATGTGGTGGCGCGCGTCGAGGAATTTGTAGAGGCTGGACCTTCAACGGGCATGCAGGCCGATGCTAACCCTTCACCTCCTTCCACGGACGCCCGCCCTCCCTCTTCAAAACGCAAGCTACGCCGTGTCGCGGGGGATAATGATGGGACAAAACGACCTCGCATCACCACGGCCACCAGCGGTGGGGATGGGGGTAATTCATATGCCCCGCCCACGACCCGCCTGTCCGATCTCGGCGGTGTCGAACCCTGCATCGAAAAGATGCTCGAGCTCGTTGCGATGCCACTCTGTCATCCCGAGATTTATCTGTACACGGGTGTGCAGCCACCACGGGGGGTTTTGTTGCACGGACCGCCTGGGTGTGGCAAGACATTGCTGGCGAACGCGATCGCTGGGGTAAGTCCACATTGTTGATCGCCTAAATGGGTGTGTGCTGATGTGGAACTGGCCGGCTGGCGCTGTCGGTGGGACGTGTCGTGTTGTAGGAGCTGGGCGTCCCTTTTATAAGTATATCGGCGCCGTCGATCGTGTCAGGGATGTCGGGCGAGTCAGAAAAGACGCTGAGAGACACTTTTGAGGAAGCCAAGGTGAGTTGTGAAAGTCTCGATGGTCGGCACTTGCTGACGCCGTACTACGCAGCGCGTCGCACCATGTCTCTTGTTCATCGATGAAATCGATGCCATCACCCCGAAACGGGAGAGTGCACAAAGAGAGATGGAGCGGCGGATTGTAGCTCAGTTCTTGACGTGCATGGACGGTCAGTGTCTACATCCAATGTTATTAGAAATATGTCGCTAAATATTCTAAAGACATGTCTTGGGAAAATACGGAAAACAAGCCCGTAATCGTCATTGGTGCTACAAACCGTCCCGACTCTTTGGACGCTGCATTGCGTCGTGCTGGTCGATTCGACCACGAAATAAGTATGGGCGTACCCGACGAGGACGCCAGAAATAAGTTTGTTTTCCCACTTCCCTCTCCCCGTCAGGTGGCTTTACATTTGAAAACCCAGAATACTCAGGGTGCTATGTGCCAAACTTCGACTTGAGGGTGATTTTGACTATACATCTCTTGCAAAAGCAACCCCTGGATATGTTGGTGCAGATCTGTCGGCATTGACAGGGGCAGCGGGGGTAATCGCCGTAAAACGAATATTCAAAGAACTCTCTGAAGGGACCCTAGTTCTACCGGACGCGCCGGAAGCGACAACCGACAATAGTGATGCCCCAATGGTCGTCGATTCGACACCCCTACCGTTATACCCCACTCGACCGTTTGCATCGCTCCTCAACCAGCTTTCCTCGAGCTCTATCGCACATTTCTTGACTGCCCATCCATCCCCATTGACAGGGTCCCAACTCGCACCCATATACATCACGTCGTCTGATTTCCGTGCAGCCCTTTCCCAAGTCCAGCCGTCCTCAAAACGAGAAGGATTCGCAACAGTCCCAGATGTCACATGGTCTGACATCGGTGCGCTGCACAACATACGGGAAGAACTGCAGATGGCGATCGTCCAGCCGATACGACGACCCGAATTGTTTAGCGCGGTTGGGATCGAGGCTGCGTGTGGCGTTTTATTGTGGGGTCCTCCTGGATGTGGCAAAACGTTGCTTGCAAAAGCAGTGGCTAACGAGTCGAGAGCGAATTTCATTAGCGTCAAGGGCCCAGAGTTGTTGAACAAGGTGCGTTGGTTCGATACGGTGGGTGGCATGACTGACGGTAAATCGGGGATAGTATGTTGGCGAAAGCGAGCGTGCTGTCAGGCAGGTATTTTCGCGTGCACGCGCATCATCGCCATGTGTCGTCTTTTTCGACGAGCTCGACGCCTTGGTACCAAGGCGCGATGATAGTCTGGTACGTCACTCCATGTTGACGCCCTCATCTCGTTGCTTACCAACACCACCCACAGTCGGACTCGTCGGCGCGCGTCGTCAACACCCTCCTCACCGAACTCGACGGCCTGGACGCTCGCAAATCGGTATATGTGATTGGCGCGACGAACCGACCGGACATAATTGATCCTGCGATGGTCCGGCCTGGACGACTTGACAAGCTCTTGTACGTTGATTTGCCGACGGCTTCGGAGCGTGTCGAGATTGTGCGGATGTTGATGAGGCGGGTGCCGGTGGCCAACGGAAATGGTGGTGACGATGGGGAGGGGGATGGGAGAGACGTGCGGGAGGGCGTGGAGAGGTTGGTAAGGGAAAGGTGTGAGGGGTATAGTGGAGCAGATTTGGCGGCTATGGTGAGGGAGGCGGGGGTGATTGCGTTGAGGGGTGTGTTGGGGTCGCTCGAGGAGATGGAAATAGGGGGTGAAGGTGTGGGTGGGCGCGGTGATGGGCAAGGGGAAGGGTGTCCAAGGGTGGTGGTCGAGGCGGCGGATTTCGTGCGTGCGGTGGACAAGGTTGGGCCGAGCGTGTCTGTGGCGCAGAGGCGAAAGTACGAGGCGCTGCGGACGCGCTTTGCGGGGTTGCCAGTGAGGGTTAAAGGCGACGATGGCGGTCGGATGGAGGAGGTCGTCTAATCCGATGAGCTGGACGTGGTTTATCAGACGCGCCTCGATGCGAGTTTTTTTGTTGGGCTGGGTCATGCCAGGACGATTGAGCACGAGAATAAGCCCCAATATCGGTCAATAGATTTGAGGGAGACTAGGGTCGACAGGCATGATAATCGTCGATTTTGATATGGTCCCATACAAAGACCTCACCTCGAGCCTTTTTTCCGAGGAAAGAGTATGGACAGTGCGACGAGCAGCACGATAACACCTGGATGCGACAGCTTTGTGTCTGAAAAAACGAGCATGATTGGTCTTGTTCAAAAACACTGAAACCTGGTTTACAGACACTTACAGGTTCCTTGTCAGAGAGGTAGGATCTACGGAAGGTGTACAATGTTGAAAAGGATTGTTGACCCAGCCTCATGCGTGCTCGCTGGCGGACACAAGCTCGAAGTTCAAGATGACATATGTAACATATCTGATCTGCAGCGTCAAAATAGTCAATCGGTTCCATCAGGATTATCAATGCCTTCTTCCTTCTACGGCCAGCGTCTTCAAAGGCTGTAAGACTCAGAACGATCAGTTCCTTCACTCAGGAAACAGGCATTTGATGATAGCACTGAGTCACAGTCGCACTCACGTTCAGCCACTGTTGTACCTTGTCACGACTTTGTTCTTGAGAACGTAATTCTTCCTCCTTATGCCGTCTCTCCCATTCTGCAGCTATCGATTGAGGCGTAGTGCCCTTGGCTTCCAGCAAACCTGCCGACGCATCCGACGAGCATGTTTTTCTCCCTTTCTGTTTGCCCTCGGAGGTCCCCAATTGAGATCCTTTGGATCATCTCAGGGCAGCGTCGATGGCCATGGCATCATCGGTATAAACAGGAGCTGGGTTGACTCTTTTATATCCGTTAGTGGGCGCACGTGCGGTGGCCTTGGAAGTCCGCTGAGTTGTGTTGACGATGGACAAGGGTGGACGGAGGGGCTTTGATTTGATCACGACACCGTCGAATTTAGTCTTGACAGATGGGACATCGTTGCCTTTTGGAAGGGGGTTTTGAGCGAGTAATTGGAAGAGTCTAGCCGTCCCCAGCAGTCTGAAAACGCACCTGGGGGCGCATTACCTGAGGAGGGCGGCGGGTCTTTGTTGAACCCACAACATGATACGTCTAAGGGGATGTGCGGTAACAGAGTGAACGTTTTAGAGATGGACCAACAGGAGCTCAATAGGACGAGTGAGCAACACAAAAAGTGAAATCGTCTAATGGCGTGCTCGCTGACAATAAGCAAGAGCTTGATTGTAGCACATGCACAATGAAGTAGATCTCGAGAACAAACAAAGGCATTGCTAAAACGATCATTCGCTCGAGTCCACGATGAAATCAACGAAACACATATGTACAGACAAACTTACACTTTGTCATCCTCGCCAGACTCCCGAGTCAGAGGGAATACGCCTGGCAACGACTCAAGATGAGCTACCGACTTACCCAAACTCGATGTATCTCCGGGCTCAGGAGCGAACATGACCAATGATTGTAGCGGCTTGATCGTCTCTTCCCGCCATGCACGTCCTGCCGCCACACGCAAGATCAACATTTGTGGCGAAATACACTGAAAACCGGTTGTCAGTACCTCCCCGTCTTATGTAGAGCCACAGTACAAGACTCTGACCACGTACCATCATGAAACCGAACACAAGCAGGATAGTGAATGCCGCCGGACTTCCTGCCACAAACGATACCAAAAGTGCAATGCCAGCGAGCGAGTATGGTAGCATGGACTCGACGAGGAGCATGACAGTGCTGAAATACGGAGCTGCGTGTTCTTGTCCGAGATGTTTCTTCATCAACCTCCCATAGTACACTAACCGAGCACAGATCATGCACGTCAGAATTGTGGTGAGGGAGACCGAGATTGTGTAGTATGCAAGGGAGATCGTAGCAGATTGCTCCTCGAAAGGATTAGTATAGGTCACGGCTCTGATCCAGACGAACATGATTCCCAAGGCTAATTCGGCACGAGGTTGAGAATGAGCGGTACGAGGAGAGAAGAGTTGATCCTTACCGAGTGTTGCTAACCACAGGATGAAGGGAATAGTGATGCACGGAGGCTGTCCCACACGATTCGACAACGGTATATCTGGAACGAAGTGAGTAAAGTATCGGGATTGTAATTCATCGATCTGGACGTACCATGAGGGCATCCGTCAGCAGCTGCAGAGCGACAGACACTGATCCTGAAACATCTAAATATGCGAATGCAACCCGCCTGAGCGGATGATTTTGATCTACGATATACCCTGCTTGATTGATCGCCCAAACGAGGGCCACAAAAATGGTGATCATGGAGAACATCACAGTGCTGAAGAGTGCATAAAATAAGTCGGATTTTTGACGCGCTCTTCCGCTAGCCAGGAAGATGTACATGGTTTTGAAGTAGAGGTACACTTCAACACCTGGCGACGGACCAGTAAGACCACCACACGACACGTGTATAGGCAAACGCACCGTACAAGATGTTGCATAATTGGATCCCCACATAGAGTGCTAGCTGGCCAGGAAATGGTGAAGGGAACGCCTTGTCGGTGGGCGTGGTGGAAGGAAACGCCTGGCATGCGGGGGTGCTTGTGTTTGAATGGGCGTATTTAAGTAAATCATTTGAATAACCAGTTCTTCCGTCGACGTACGTAATTTTTTCCTTGTCTAAGCCGACTCCAGTCTAGGATATGCGCCATTATCCTCGCCCATGCGGCAAGGCATGAGCGCCGCGCAGCTGCTAAACCCGCTCAAGTTGGGAATGCGGGAGAGTCAGCGCTTCAGTGCACGCACGAAGATTAATACATACGTTGTTGCTCGAATCCCAATTACCTAATCAAAATTTATCGACCCTTTCCTGATGACTGCCAACCAAAAAGACACTGTGGATCCTTACAAGTCAATCACTGATGGCCAGGTCCGTATCAACCTCCGATACCTAGCACACAAGACTCAACATTTGTGCAGAATCAGCGTCTCAAGCTCACCACGGACTCGCCGTTCACGCCAATTCATGTCCAGCAGGCGCTGACACTATCGTCTGATCCCGCCGGCATATACGAGAGCCGCGTCAAGGACCGACACGTACTCCTTGAAAACCCTGCACGGGAAAGTAGAGCCAAGAAGGAAAGGGCCGCGAAGCAAGCTCGAAAACATGCCGAAAAACACCGAAAGAAGCTCAGACCGTTGGGGAGAAACGCTGCTGAATCCAAAGGTCTTTGGAAACTGGAGAAGCATGCAACTAGGTATGACGTTGCGGACCCTTTATTCCGTTTAGTGATGCTATGTGTCTTGCTTTGGTCAGGTTTGAGCTGTTCGTGCCATTGCATCAACTTTGGATGGGGTATATGTCGGAGCTGTTAGGGCTGCGCGTTCCTGATGTTTCGTCGTCGTCGTCGCATGAAGGCAAGATGCCAGGTGCTTCCTCTATGCATGCGAAACTGGTAAAGGCCGATATCAACGGGGCGTTGCTCACAGGTGAGCTATAAGCTTACTTGGCTCGCCTCACTCGTCGCTGACCGCTACTGTCGATCCCAGTTCGCCAAAGTCGGAACCCATGCCTCGTCGGGCTCTCTGGGATCGTCCTCCACGAGACCGAGAACGCGTTCAAGCTCATCACACGAAAGAACAAGTTGAAACGTACGCTCTGCCTAACTCATCCCTGATTTGTTTTCACCATTGTTCTCACAGTCGTCCCGAAACAAAATTCCATCTTTACACTCGCTGTACCACTTTACTCGACTCTTTCTCCATCGACCATCGAGCGGGATCCAGTACAGACGTCCCAACAACAAGAACGAGATGCCACGCTTTGGACGGTGGTCGATAAACCGTACATCGAATTCGACCTATACGGAAGCCAGTTTTGTTTCCGTTCTGCGGATCGATCGAATAGGAAATTTAAAGCCAAGGAGACGATCGAGCTGTGAGGTGGCAATGGTTTTCATGTGTCACCGTTTCAGATGTTATATTCACACAATACATGTTTAAATCTCTAGATTGAGTCATTGGATCCTAACGAAGATTTGTCTGTCAAGTGCCTTTGGATTTGTTGACTCAACGGACTCGTAGATTTGCATCAACAGTCAAATTACGCTGGTATAGTTTCCATTGATATCTCTTCGTCACGCTCTCCTCCCTCATTCTCCGCAAACACGATCGATCGCGGATTGACCAGATAATGCGGACAAGCCGAACCCTGAGTCGATCCCGCTACCCACGTCCGCCCTGTACATCGCGTGCATACAGTTCCCGCACGCTCAGGACAAATCGACGGGCCATCATCGTGGCAATAGGGACGGTTGACACCAAACCTACCAGTATATTTTGCATTCTACCAGTGAAAATTCTCCCAAGCGTACAGCGTATTCGTGACGATCCACGCTAGCATGCTATCACGGAAACACACCGTTAGCGTGTGTTAGACGAAACAAGGGAGGAGAAGGAAGGACGAAACGTAAGAACTAGTAACACCAAGGCTATGTCGGACGCTGATTGCAATAAAAAAAGGAAATCTCCGACATAGCCTTCAAGTGAACGAATGAACGTATAGGTTTTACTAATCAGCGGATTGGTTTTGATCTCGATTAGTCTGGACCAGTCAAGGACACTCGGCTACAGTGACAGTCGATTAGTAGCTAACCAAGTGCTACGTGGTCTGTGTTGTTTTCCCATGCCAGGATTTCACTGACAATGGTCAAGCGACATGCTGAAACAGCGAACCGAGCTCTCGTGTACAATCAGGAATACCTCCGTTTGTGGCGTGGAGATCTTTGTTTGTCAAGGGTAAAGTTCATTCCACTACCGATTTTATGACGGAGTGCAGATTTCAAAAGTTCCTGACTCACAGGCATGCAAAGCACGGAGCGAGGCCCTCAGGCCTCATGGACGATCCAGTGGTCACCAGACTGAAACTTCTCCGTTCTCGTGGGAGCTTGGTAAAAACAACGAGCCTCAAGGTATCATACTTATACACAGACGGTCTGGTCATCAGACAAGAATCCTGAAACTTCCTTGCCATCGTGGGAGGCGGGTAAATGCAATATCGCCTTGATGCAACCCATCATTCTGGTATATATTTTCTCCTTGTTGATTGTCCTTTCCCAAGTTTTGTCAGGATGATGATTCATGGTCTTTCCTTGACTGCGCTGTGGTTGATCTCTTCAATCTCGTTGGTGAACACTGCGACGGCCACAAACACGAACGTGACAGCACCAATCGTGGATCTTGGTTACGCACAATACCAAGGATACTTTGATACACAGACGAACATCACTAGCTTCTTAAGCATTCGCTATGCCGCTCCACCTCTCGGTGAGTATAATACCTCCATTCAACCATGTGTAGCCTTTTAACCGTCTTGGTTATGTTATTCCATTGAACACCTTGCCTAGGAAACCTGAGGTTTCAAGCACCTCAGCCACCGGTTCCCGAACCCGGTATACAACCCGCGACGCAGAATCCCAACATGTGCTATCAAACCTCATTTGGTGCCAGCATGACGGCGCCAGTTTCACCGTTCGGATACAACAAACGGCAAAGCACGACGCCAGGTGCTTCAGAGGATTGCTTGTTCCTTAAGTGAGTAGAATAGTTCAACACGAATGCCAAGTGCAACTTCGATGCTATCACTAGTGTCTTCGTCCCCGGAACAACTCCCGCAGAACCTGCCACTATGGGAGGGCTTCCTGTGTTGGTCTGGATTCATGGTGGAGGGTATGTGTTCGATCCACATGTTTCAACGTACCTGATGTCAAAGTGTAGTTACGAGGCTGGATATGCGGCCATGTACAATGGCGCTGATCTCCTTATTGATTCCCTGAACACGGTGGTTGTCGTCGTTATTCAATACCGTCTGGGTGCATTCGGTAAGCCCCTGCTTCGGATGCTGACATCAGCCTGTCTGATTCTTGCATTAGGTTTCCTCGCTGGGAACGAGGTCAAAGCCGGGGGTGCTCTGAACGCCGGCCTCCGTGAGAGAAAAAGTTGACTTCATTCTAGATCATACTAACATCGTGCATCACCAGTTGACCAAACCTTTACGCTACAATGGGTACAGGATCACGTAAGGTTCATCGTGCACTCCATCCCGCCCATACTTACGAGCCTCTATTAGATCGGACTGTTTGGTGGCGATAAAGCCCATGTTACGATATGGGGCGAATCCGCAGGTACTGGCTCCGTTCTGCAGCACATCGTTGCCAACGGAGGCAACACTCAACCGCCTCTTTTCCATGCTGCGATCGTCAGCTCCACGTTTTTGCCTTCTCAGTATTATTACAACGATCGGCTACCTCAGGTAGGTCGCTCTTGCTTGGTGGAAAGGTCTGCGACGTAACCGAAAATCAGTTGTTGTACAATGAAGTTGTCACTATGACCGGGTAGGCCAACATCTCGCCAAATAAAACCTCTTGACCTCGTAGTGACTCCTGCGCAGCTGTGCATCAAGCGCTGAGACGTTAACGTGTCTACAGTCCGTGGAAGCAGATATGCTTCAGACTGCAAACTCTGATCTCGCTGACTCTGCTTTCTATGGCACATTTGTCTTTGTTCCAGTGGTTGACGGCACGTTCATCCTCGAGCGTCCAACCGTCACCCTTGCCAAGGGTCAGGTGAACGGAGTACGTGACCACCCTCATCACATCTCTAGCTAGTTGACGTTTCCAAAGCAAGTATTGCTCGCCATGGGCAACCAGAACGAGGGAAACACCTTCGTTGATGGAAATGAGACGTTGACGATCACGGATTACGTCTCTCAGCTTTTCCCGGATATGACGTTTCTTCAAGTCCAAGAAGCAGCGTCCGTCTACCAAAAATATGGGACGGCAGTTGATCAGGCCATCATGGTGATGGGGGATTGTAAGTCAGGCACCTTGGGTTTGGCAGAAACGTGATCACTTATTTAGATACTTCTTTGTAGCCATCTTGGTTTGTCCGACCTACCACTTGCTCCATACATTCGCTGGTCGTTCGTGGAAGGTCAGCCTTTCGAAATTTGTATGCCAGCCACTAAACCTGTGGAACCGCCTTAGGGTCTCTTTGCCATCCCACCCGCATACCATGGTCAAGATGTCGCATACTACTTCGACAGGTACGGGCCTAGCTTCTCCTTTTCCTTCTATTGTATTCTCAACCGGCACTCTATTCCATCATCTCAGCCCAGGCAACCCCCCTCCCTACAACAACGCCGAATTCATCACAGCTTTTGCTCAATCTTTCATATCCCTCGCCAAGGACTATGACGTCAATGTCAAATTTGATCCGGACAATATCACCCCTTATTGGAACGAATACTACATGGCAGAGACAGAGATGCTGTTCAATCGTACCGAGGCAGGCGCACCGGTAGTCATGCCCATCAAAACCGATCCGACGTTGCACGAACGATGCGCGTACGTCCCTTTTTTCCCGTGCTGACTTGGTGACCCATTACAGATGCTCGTTTCTGTGTCTACATACTGCAGGTTTTGGTCGAGGGTGACGCCTACGACGGCACAGTGATTGACGAATGTGGGAACTGACAAACACTCGAACTGGGATGACGCATCGTTGTGTCCATGTCTATCACCCCGTTTGTGAGCGATTCGGTCGTTGTGTAGTATTGATTATCTGGACGTTTTCCCGAGATGTGCAATATCATAGCAACGTGATCAGTTTCCCTGATCCCTGAGAAAAAGATCTTTGGCTGTCACTCGGGAGCCTGTGGCTTGGGGGGATCAAAAGGGGAGGAATGGATTTGTGTATTGTATGTACAGACAAATCATATGGAATCGGAGAGACACGAGCGCGGTGAGATACGAGACGGGAAAGTGGGCGGCAGCGCGGAGCGCTGTCCAGCTCCGAAGCGACCTAGGGCTGTGGTGAGCTGCTGACCCATGAGATAGTCGCCCGACGACGCCTGGAGCGAATGCCACAGACCCGGGGACTAGGAGACGGAGACGGAGGAACTCACCCTGCTTAGCGGACGGGTGGGAGGGTCAACCTGAGGAAGGTTTCGTGTAAGGAGGGTTGAGCCTGTATGTATGGGGCGAGGATCTGGGCGTGGCGGCGGAGGTAGACGAGGAAAGCGTCGCTTCCCCATCTGCCCTTGATTTTGACAACGTCAAAGGGAAGGTTGCGCAGGAGGTACTCCAGAGTCGAACCGATGCGGATACCGTGACCGTGTAAGGGTGGCCTACCAGAAGCTTTCAGCACGGAAGCTAAGAGGGAGAGGAATTTGCCCCGGGTGAGGGGGACGTGTTTTTGGCCATGCCGGTAAGCAAAAAGGGGTCCGCTCAGAGGGGGGGAGTTGGTTGTCAAGTGGTTTTCGAGCGCGGCTTGAGGGTCCGAGAGCCCATCCTGCTTGGCCCAGCTGATGTCCTCCCCAGCTGGAGCTGATTTTGTTCTCGGCAGGTGGAAGTTTGTGACCAGGTTGCCATGGCGGTCATGTTGCACCGTGACGTCGGAGGGTTTGACGTGGGTGAGGGGATCGAAGGAGCGAAGTGTTTTTACCGTGAGTTCTCCTGTGCGCGCGGTTGCATAGAATGCCGTCGTGAGGCAGGCAAATACTGCGGCGTGAAGTGGGGATGCTAGGTCAAGGTGGATTCAAATGGTGAGGAGGGTGTCCACGGTGTAAGGTTCGCGCGACGCTCGTTTAGATCGGGGGGGGGCTAGAGATGAAGCGGCTTTGAGGAGAGCGTCGGCTTCGTTGTCATTGAGGGACCAGTCGAGTCCGTGGATGGTGTGCCAGGCGCGGATGCCGCTCACATAATTGGCAACCGCGCTGCCCGAGTAAGAGCCTGCAAGGGTGGATATGAAAGCCGCGATGATGGGGGCATTCGCTGGAGCGCGCTGGGGCTCGGGGATGCCTTTGCTGTCACAGAAGATGTGAAAGGCTAGAAGGCCAGAGCCGTAGGTCTCCTTTGTGCTATCGGCCCACGCGTGTGAGATGACACTGTAAATCCGCTTGATGTCACTGTCCGATAGAGCCGTCTGAGAGCCCTCGGCTGTGCGCGGTTTCACGGGAGACCATTGCAGCAGTTGGTCCCTCGCTCTGCATGCGGGACGAAGAGGGGAGGGGTGGAGGGTGGGGTTGGGTGATTGGGCATGTGAGCTGGGAGCGGTTGGGATGCTGGGAGTGGGCGTGATTCGGGTGGCCTGTCCGTCCTGGTTAAGGGCGGATGTTATGAAGGAGGAGCGGGCTAGGCGGGGGGGCGCCGTAGATGTTGCAGTCTTCGACGAAAGGGAGGAGGGCTGGGGGGATGGGGATTCTTGGGAGGAGGAGATGTGGGGAGGCGTATACACCGCGGGATGGACGATCAGCGGGATTTGTGGCACTGGGGGTGTACCGTGCAAGGACCTTGCACCCAGTGTCCTGTAAAAGTGAGTGTAGTCGCTTGAAGGTGTCGTTGACCGTCCTGTTTCGGCTGCGACCATTTGCCCACCCATCGACCACGCCGCTGTTGTCTCCGAAAACCTTGAAATGAAGGTGGGGGGGACAGACGCTGATGATCGTGTGGACGAGGAGTTCGAAGCCGACGCTCTCCGCCCATCCGATATCGCGGCCATCAGCAAACCAACCGGGTTTGAGGAGCCAGGCGCGCCATCGCTCACCGATGGTGATGCCGATTCCGACGCTCGAGCTGGCATCTGAGAAGGCGTGAAAGTCGTGCACCTGATGGAGACCGGGAAGGGGAACAGATGGTAATGGGAGGGTGGTGAGGGTGCGCTTCCACCAGCCAATGTTCTCTGGAGTTGCGCGTGGGGGGGTTCTGGGTGCGAAAGGGTTGTTGCCGAAAATTCCCAGCATAGCCTCGAGGTTGACGAGATAGGCTCGGCCGGCTGGGAAGATGATTGAGGCGTGTAGCAGTTTGCCGTGTAGCTTCTGCGCCTCTTGCAACATGTGGGTTCGCTTCCTTTCCCAGTCGGCAATGGCATTGACGTACTTCAGGCGCTTGGTTTTGGTAAGGGTGGCTGTGCATGCACATAATGTAGTGGCACTGTACAGAGCTTTTCGGACAGCCTGCTGGGAAATAAGCCAATGTTTTCGGGTGACCCCATGGTGGGCCCGTTACAGAATGGCCATGAGTACATCTCCAAGAGAGTAGGTCGGGCCCATCTAAGGGCCATGGGTAGTACATCTCTAAAAGAGTAGGTCGGGCCTGTCTGAGGGCCATGGGGATATCTCCGAAAGAGTGCACCGGGCCCATCTGGGGAACATGGGAACATCTCCGAGACAGTAGGTCGGGCCTGTCTAGGGGCCATGGGGACATCTCCGAGAGAGTGCACCGGGCCCATCTGGGGAACATGGGAACATCTCCGAGACAGTAGGTCAGGCCTGTCTAGGGGCCATGGGGACATCTCTGAGAGAGTGTACCGGGCCCATCTGGGGAACATGGGAACATCTCCGAGACAGTAGGTGGGGCCTGTCTAGGGGCCATGGGGACATCTCCGAGAGAGTGCACTGGGCCCATCTGGGAAACATGGGAACATCTCCGAGACAGTAGGTGGGGCCTGTCTAGGGACCATGGGGACATCTCCGAGAGAGTGCACCGGGCCCATCTGGGAAACATGGGAACATCTCCGAGACAGTAGGTCGGGCCTGTCTAGGTGCCATGGGGACATCTCTGAGAGAGTGCACTGGGCCCATCTGGGGAACATGGGAACATCTCCAAGACAATAGGTCGGGCCTGTCTAGGGGCCATGGGGACATCTCCAAGAGAGTGCACCGGGCCCATTTGGGGAACATGGGGACATCTCCAAGACAATAGGTCGGGCCTGTCTAGGGGCCATGGGGACATCTCCGAGAGAGTGCACCGGGCCCATTTGGGGAACATGGGAACATCTCTGAGACAATAGGTCGGGCCTGTCTAGGGGCCATGGGAACATCTCCGAGAGAGTGCACCGGGCCCATCTGGGGAACATGGGAACATCTCCGAGAGAGTGCACCGGGCCCATCTGGGGAACATGGGAACATCTCCAAGACAGTAGGTCGGGCCTGTCTGATGGCTGTGGGGACATCTCCGAGAGAGTACACTGGGCCCATCTGGGGAACATGGGGACATCTCCAAGACAGTTGGGCGGGCCAATCTGAGGGCCATCGGTGAATCACTGAGACAGTGCACCGGGCCTGTCTGGGGAACATGGGAACATCTCCGAGAGAGTAGGTCGGGCCTGTCTGATGGCTGTGGGGAAATCTCTGAGAGAGTACACCGGGCCCATCTGGGAAACATGGGAACATCTCTGAGAGAGTAGGTCGGGCCTGTCTAGGGCCATGGGGACATCTCCGAGAGAGTAGGGTGGGCCTGTCAGAGGGCCATTGGGACATCTCCGAGACAGTACACTGGGCCTGTCTGGGGAACATGGGAACATCTCCGAGAGAGTAGGGCGGGCCTGTCTGAGGGCCATCAGTGAATCTCCGAGAGAGTACACTGCGCCTGTCTGGGGAGCATGGGAACATCTCGAGAGAGTTGGTCGGGCCTGTCTAGGGGCCATGGGGACATCTCCGAGAGAGTAGGGTGGGCCTGTCTGAGGGCCATTGGTGAATCTCCGAGACAGTACACCGGGCCCATCTGGGGAACATGGGAACATCTCTGAGAAAGTAGGTCGGGCCTGTCTGATGGCCATGGGAACATCTCCAAGAGAGTAGGGCGGGCCTGTCTGAGGGCCATCAGTACATCTCTGAGAGAGTACACCAGGCCCATCTGGGGAACATGGGAACATCTCCAAGAAAGTAGGTCGGGCCTATCTGATGGCCATGGGGACATCTCCGAGAGAGTAGGGTGGGCCTGTCTGAGGGCCATCGGTACATCTCTGAGACAGTACACCAGGTCCCTCTGGGAAAGACAGGAACATCATCTCCGAGAGAGTAGGTCAGGCCCATCTAGAAACCATGGGTATGTTCCATAGAAGGTGAAATATGGAGATTCTGACCTGCCGAGCTGATTTGTATCGGCCTTTACCATCGAGGACATTATCTATTAGCCGGTGACACTTGCATTCAACAGTAATTACAGGTATATAATGTCTAACATACATAGAAACACCTAGAAGGTAAAATATGGGGATTCCAGCTTTCGGGGTTTTCTGTGCCTGCCGAGCTGATTTGCATCGGCCGATACCATCGGTGGCTGTGTGAATGTACCGGTGACACTTGCATTGAATAGTAATTACATGTTTAGAATGTCTACTTAAGGCAAGAATACCTAGGAGGTGAAATACAGAGATTCTGGCTTTCGGGGTTATCTGTGCCTGCCGAGCCGATTTGCATCGGCCGATACCATCGGTGGCTGTGTAGATTCACTGGTGACACTTACATTGAATAGTAATTACATGTTTAGAATGTCTACTTAAGGCAAGAACATCTAGGAGGTGAAATACAGAGATTCCGGCTTTTGGGGTTGTCTGTGCCTGCCGAGCCGATTTATATCGGTCGATACCATCGGTGGCTGTGTGGATTCACCGGTGACACATGCATTTAATAGTAATTACAGGTTTAAAATGTCTACTTAAGTCAAAAACACCTAGGAGGTGAAATACAGAGATTCCGGCTTTCGGGGTTATCTGTGCATGCCGAGTCGCTTTGTAGCAGCCGATACCATCGGTGGCTGTGTGGATTCACCGGTGACACATGCATTGAATAGTAATTACAGGTTTAGAATGTCTACTTAAGGCAAACACATCTAGGAGGTGAAATACAGAGATTCCGGCTTTTGGGGTGGTCTGTGCCTGCCGAGCCGATTTATATCGGTCGATACCATCGGTGGCTGTGTGGATTCACCGGTGACACATGCATTTAATAGTAATTACAGGTTTAGAATGTCTACTTAAGGAGAAAACACCTAGGAGGTGAAATAAAGAGATTCCGGCTTTCGGGGTTGTCTGTGCTTGCCGAGCCAATTTATATCGGTCGATACCATCGGTGGCTGTGTGGATTCACCGGTGACACTTGCATTTAATTATCATGACAGGTTTACAATGTCTACTTGAGGAGAAAACACCTAGGAGGTGAAATGCAGAGATTCCGGCTTTCGGGGTTGTCCGTGCATGCCGAGCCGCTTTGTAGTGGCCAATTCCATCGGTGGCTGTGTGGATTCACCGGTGACACTTGCATTGAATAGTAATTACAGGTTTAGAATGTCTACTTAAGGCAAACACACCTAGTAGGAGGTGAAATACAGAGATTCTGGCTTTCGGGGATATCTGTGCCTGCCGAGCCGATTTGCATCGGCCGATACCATCGGTGGCTGTGTAGATTCACCGGTGACACTTGCATTGAATAGTAATTAAATGTTTAGAATGTCTACTTAAGGCAAAAACACCTAGGAGGTGAAATACAGAGATTCTGGCTTTCAGGGTTATCTGTCCCTGCCAAGCCGATTTGCATCGGCCTATACCATCGGTGGCTGTGTGGATTCACCAGTGACACTTGCATTTAATAGTAATTACAGGTTTAGAATGTCTACTTAAGGAGAAAACACCTAGGAGGTGAAATATAGAGATTCAGGCTTTTGGGGTTATCTGAACCTGCCGAGCTGATTTGCATCGGCCGATACCATCGGTGGCTGTGTGGATTCACCGGTGACACATGCATTGAATAGTAATTACAGGTTTAGAATGTCTACTTAAGGAGAAAACACCTAGGAGGTGAAATAAAGAGATTCTGGCTTTCGGGGTTATCTGTCCCTGCCGAGCCGATTTGCATTGGCCGATACCATCGGTGGCTGTGTGGATTCACTGGTGACACTTGCATTTAATTATCATTACAGGTTTAGAATGTCTACTTGAGGAGAAAACACCTAGGAGGTGAAATACAGAGCTTCTGGCTTTCGGGGTTGTCTGTGCATGCCGAGTCGCTTTGTAGCAGCCGATACCATCTGTGGCTGTGTGGATTCACCGGTGACACATGCATTGAATAGTAATTACAGGTTTAGAATGTCTACTTAAGGAGAAAACACCTAGGAGGTGAAATATAGAGATTCAGGCTTTTGGGGTTATCTGAGCCTGCCGAGCCGATTTGCATCGGCCGATACCATCGGTGGCTGTGTGGATTCACCGGTGACACTTGCATTGAATAGTAATTACAGGTTTAGAATGTCTACTTAAGGCAAAAACATCTAGGAGGTGAATTCCGGCTTTCGGGGTTATCTGTCCCTGCCAAGCTGATTTGCATCGGCCGATACCATCGGTGGCTGTGTGGATTCACCGGTGATACATGTATTGAATAGTAATTACAGGTTTAGAATGTCTACTTAAGGAGAACACACCTAGGAGGTGAAATACAGAGATTCTGGCTTTTGGGGTTATCTGTCCCTGCCGAGCCGATTTGCATCGGCCGATACCATCGGTGGCTGTGTAGATTCACCGGTGACACTTACATTGAATATTAATTACATGTTTAGAATGTCTACTTGAGGAGAAAACACCTAGGAGGTGAAATGCAGAGATTCTGGCTTTCAGGGTTGTCTGTGCCTGCCGAGCCGATTTATATCGGTCGATACCATCGGTGGCTGTGTGGATTCACTTGTGACACTTGCATTTAATAGTAATTACAGGTTTAGAATGTCTACTTAAGTCAAAAACACCTAGGAGGTGAAATACAGAGCTTCTGGCTTTCGGGGTTGTCTGTGCATGCCGAGTCGCTTTGTAGCGGCCGATACCATCGGTGGCTGTGTGGATTCACCAGTGACACATGCATTGAATAGTAATTACAGGTTTAGAATGTCTACTTAAGGCAAAAACACCTAGAAGGTGAAATACAGAGATTCTGGCTTTCAGGGTTTTCTGAGCCTGCCGAGCCGATGTGTATCGGCCGATACCATCGGTGGCTGTGTCGAGTCACCAGTCAAACTTGCATTCAATAGTAATTACAGGTATATAATGTCTACCATACATAGAAACACATACTAGATGGCGAAATATGGGGCTTCCGGCTTTTGGGGCTTACTGTGCCTGCCGAGTCAATGTGTATCGGCCTATTCTGTGTAGATTCACTGGTGATACCTGCATTCAATAGTCATTACAGGTATACAATGTCTACCATGCATAGAAACACCTAGAAGGTACAATATGGGGATTCTGGCTTTTGGGGCTTTCTGTCGCTGCTGAGTATGATGCTCAAGTAAACTCAAGTCACTATTATGAGATTTAAAGGACCTAAAGTAGGTGGAACACACCTCAGCATTAGCATGGTAGTCTCAGCCACAAGGCACCATGCAGATATAAAGCTAATATATGAAATTGAAGTCATTTTTACCTTGAGTATATTCCTAGGAGTTCCTATATATATAGTAGACATTGTATACTTGTAGGTACTATTGAATGCAAGTGCAGCTGGGTAATATATGATTCCAGACTATATGAGTCAGCCCAAATGAACTCAGCAGCCAGAGAGAATCCCAAAAAGTGAAACTTCCATATGGCATCTCCTGTATGTATTCATCTTAGGTAGACATTATATAATTGTAATTACCATTGAGTGTGGGTATTAGTGGTGAATATACAATGCCATCAATGGTAGGAGCTGATAGACAAGCCTAAAAGGTGGAATCTCCATATGTCACCTACTATGTGTTTGCACCTTAAATAGATATCATATACCGGTAATTACTATTGATTGCAAGTGTCACCAGGTAGTGGACAATGTCACCAATTATATAAGCCAATTCAAATGGGCTTGGCAGGAAATCCAGAATCTCTGTATTTAACTTCCTCATGTTTTCGCCTTAGGTAGACATTGTATATCTGTACTTACTATTGAATGCAAGTTTGACTGGTGAATCGACACAGCCACCAATGGTATAGGCTGATACAAATTGGCGTGGCAGGCACAGAAAACCCTAAAAGCTGGAATCCCCATATTTTACCTTCTAGGTGTTTCTATGTATAGTAGACATTATATACCTGTAATGACTATTGAATGCAAGTGTCACCGGTGAATCTACAGAGTATAGGCCAATACACATCAGCTCGGCAGGCACAGTAAGCCCTGAAATCCAGAAGCCCCGTATTTCACCTTCTATTTATTTCCATGTATGGTAGACATTATATACCTGTAATGACTATTGAATGCAAGTTTGATCAGTGAATCTATACAGCGACTGATGGTATCGGCTGATACACATCAGCTCGGCAGGCACAGTAAGCCCCAAAATCCAGAAGCCCCATATTTCACCTTCTATTTATTTCCATGTATGGTAGACATTATATACCTGTAATGATTATTGAATGCATGTGTCACCGGTGAATCCACACAGCCAACGATGTTATCGGCCGATGCAAATCAGCTCGGCAGGGACAGATAACCCCGAAAGCCAGAATCTCTGTATTTCACCTCCTAGGTGTTTTTGCCTTAAGTAGACATTCTAAACCTGTAATTACTATTCAATGCATGTGTCACCGGTGAATCCACACAGCCACCGATGGTATCGGCCACTACAAATCGGCTCGGCATGCACAGAAAACCCCGAAAGCCGGAATCTCTGCATTTCACCTCCTAGGTGTTTTCTCCTCAAGTAGACATTCTAAACCTGTAATGATAATTAAATGCAAGTGTCACCGGTGAATCCACACAGCCACCGATGGTATCAACCGATATAAATCAGCTCGGCAGGCACAGACAACCCCGAAAGCCGGAATCTCTTTATTTCACCTCCCAGGTATTTTCTCCTTAAGTAGACATTCTAAACCTGTAATTACTATTAAATGCAAGTGTCACCGGTGAATCCACACAGCCACCGATGGTATCGACCGATATAAATCAGCTCGGCAGGCACAGACAACCCCGAAAGCCAGAATCTCTGTATTTCACCTCCTAGGGGTTTTCTCCTTAAGTAGACATTCTAAACCTGTAATTACTATTAAATGCAAGTGTCACTGGTGAATCCACACAGCCACCGATGGTATCGACCGATATAAATCAGCTCGGCAGGCACAGACAACCCCGAAAGCCAGAATCTCTGTATTTCACCTCCTAGGGGTTTTTGACTTAAGTAGACATTCTAAACCTGTAATTACTATTAAATGCAAGTGTCACCGGTGAATCCACACACCCACCGATAGTATCGGCCGATGCAAATCGGCTCGGCAGGGACAGATAACCCCAAAAGCCAGAATGTCTATATTTCACCTCCTAGGTGTTTTTGCCTTAAGTAGACATTCTAAACCTGTAATTACTATTAAATGCAAGTGTCACCGGTGAATCCACACACCCACCGATAGTATCGGCCGATGCAAATCGGCTCGGCAGGGACAGATGACCCCAAAAGCCAGAATCTCTGTATTTCACCTCCTAGGTGTTTTCTCCTCAAGTAGACATTCTAAATCTGTAATGATAATTAAATGCAAGTGTCACCGGTGAATCCACACAGCCACCGATGGTATCGGCCGATGCAAATCGGCTCGGCAGGGACAGATAACCCCGAAAGCCAGAATCTCTGTATTTCACCTCCTAGGTGTTCTTACCCTAGATACACATTGTATACCTGTAATTACTATTGAACGCAAGTTTGATCGGTGAGTCTACACAGCCACCGATGGTATCGGCCGATGCAAATCGGCTCGGCAGGCACAAATAACCCCGAAAGCCAGAATGTCTATATTTCACCTCCTAGGTGTTTTTGCCTTGAGTAGACATTCTAAACCTGTAATTACTATTCAATGCAAGTGTCACCGGTGAATATACACAGCCACCGATGGCATCGGCCGATGCAAATCGGCTCGGCAGGGACAGATAACCCCGAAAGCCAGAATCTCTGTATTTCACCTCCTAGGTGTTCTTACCCTAGATACACATTGTATACCTGTAATTACTATTCAATGCAAGTGTCACCGGTGAATCCACACAGCCACCGATGGTATCGGCCGATGCAAATCGGCTCGGCAGGCTCAGATAACACCGAAAGCCAGAATCTCTGCATTTCACCTCCTAGGTGTTTTCTCCTCAAGTAGACATTCTAAACCTATAATGATAATTAAATGCAAGTGTCACCGGTGAATCTACACAGTCACCGATGGTATCGGCCGATGCAAATCGGCTCGGCAGGGACAGATAACCCCAAAAGCCAGAATGTCTGTATTTCACCTCCTACTAGGTGTTTTTGCCTTAAGTAGACATTCTAAACATGTAATTACTATTCAATGCAAGTGTCACCGGTGAATTCACACAGCCACCGATGGTATCGGCCGATCCAAATCGGCTCGGCAGGCACAAAGAGCCCTGAAAGCCGGAATCCCCATATTTTACTTTCTAGGTGTTTCTATGTATGTTAGACATTATATACCTGTAATGACTGTTGAATGCAAGTGTCACCGGCTAATAGATAATGTCCCTGATGGTAAAGGCCGATACAAATCGGCTCGGTAGGTCAGAATCTCCATATTGCACCTTCTATGGAATACACGCATGGTTTCTAGATGGGCCTGACCTACTCTCTCGGAGGTGTTCCTGTCTTTCCCAGAGGGGCCTGGTGTACTGTCTCGGAGATGTACCGATGGCCCTCAGACAGGCCCACCCTACTCTCTCGGAGATGTCCCCATGGCCATTAGACAGGCCCGACCTACTTTCTTGGAGATGTTCCCATGTTCCCCAGATGGGCCCGGTGTACTCTCTCAGAGATGTCCCGATGGCCCTCAGACAGGCCCACCTTACTCTCTCGGAGATGTTCCCATGTTCCCCAGATGGGCCTGGTATACTGTCTCGGAGATTCACTGATGGCCCTCAGACAGGCCCGCCCTACTCTCTCTGAGATGTTCCCATGGCCCCTAGACAGGCCCGACCTACTCTCTCGGAGATGTTGCCATGTTCCCCAGACAGGCCGGGTGTACTGTCTCGGAGATTCACCAATGGCCCTCAGACAGGCCCGCCTACTCTCTCAGAGATGTTGCCATGTTCCCCAGACAGGCCCAGTGTACTGTCTCGGAGATGTACTGATGGCCCTCAGACAGGCCCGCCTTACTCCCTCGGAGATGTTCCCATGGCCATTAGACAGGCCTGATCTACTTTCTTGGAGATGTTCCCATGTTCCCCAGACAGGCCCGGTGTACTGTCTCGGAGATTCACTGATGGCCCTCAGACAGGCCTGCCCTACTCTCTCGGAGACGTCCCCATGGCCCCTAGACAGGCCCGACCTACTCTCTTGGAGATGTTCCCATGTTCCCCAGACAGGCCTGGTGTACTGTCTCGGATATTCACCAATGGCCCTCAGACAGGCCCGCCTACTCTCTCGGAGATGTTGCCATGTTCCCCAGACAGGCCCGGTGTACTGTCTCAGAGATGTATTGATGGCCCTCAGACAGGCCCGCCTTACTCTCTCGGAGATGTTCCCATGGCCATCAGACAGGCCCGACCTACTTTCTTGGAGATGTTCCCATGTTCCCCAGAGAGGCCCGGTGTACTGTCTTGGAGATTCACCAATGGCCCTGAGACAGGCCCGCCCTACTCTCTCGGAGACGTCCCCATGGCCCCTAGACAGGCCTGACCTACTCTCTCGGAGATGTTGCCATGTTCCCCAGACAGGCCCGGTGTACTGTCTTGGAGATTCACCAATGGCCCTGAGACAGGCCCGCCCTACTCTCTCGGAGACGTCCCCATGGCCCCTAGACAGGCCTGACCTACTCTCTCGGAGATGTTGCCATGTTCCCCAGACAGGCCCGGTGTACTGTCTTGGAGATTCACCAATGGCCCTCAGACAGGCCCGCCCTACTCTCTCGGAGACGTCCCAATGGCCCCTAGACAGGCCCGACCTACTCTCTTGGAGATGTTGCCATGTTCCCCAGACAGGCCCGGTGTACTGTCTCAGAGATTCACCAATGGCCCTCAGACAGGCCCGCCTACTCTCTCGGAGATGTTGCCATGTTCCCCAGACAGGCCCGGTGTACTGTCTCAGAGATGTACTGATGGCCCTCAGACAGGCCCGCCTTACTCTCTCGGAGATGTTCCCATGGCCATCAGACAGGCCTGACCTACTTTCTTGGAGATGTTCCCATGTTCCCCAGAGAGGCCCGGTGTACTGTCTTGGAGATTCACCAATGGCCCTGAGACAGGCCCGCCCTACTCTCTCGGAGACGTCCCCATGGCCCCTAGACAGGCCTGACCTACTCTCTCGGAGATGTTGCCATGTTCCCCAGACAGGCCCGGTGTACTGTCTTGGAGATTCACCAATGGCCCTCAGACAGGCCCGCCCTACTCTCTCGGAGACGTCCCAATGGCCCCTAGACAGGCCCGACCTACTCTCTTGGAGATGTTGCCATGTTCCCCAGACAGGCCCGGTGTACTGTCTCAGAGATGTACTGATGGCCCTCAGACAGGCCCGCCTTACTCCCTCGGAGATGTTCCCATGGCCATCAGACAGGCCCGACCTACTTTCTTGGAGATGTTCCCATGTTCCCCAGACAGGCCCGGTGTACTGTCTTGGAGATTCACCTATGGCCCTCAGACAGGCCCGCCCTACTCTCTCGGAGATGTCCCCATGGCCCCTAGACAGGCCCGACCTACTCTCTCGGAGATGTTGCCATGTTCCCCAGACAGGCCTGGTCTACTGTCTCGGAGATGTACTGATGGCCCTCAGACAGGCCCCCCCTACTCTCTCGGAGATGTTCCCATGTTCCCCAGATGGGCCCGGTGTACTGTCTCGGTGATGTACTGATGGCCCTCAGACAGGCCTGCCCTACTCTCTTGGAGATGTCCCCATGGCCCCTAGACAGGCCCGACCTACTCTCTTGGAGATGTTGCCATGTTTCCCAGACAGGCCTGGTGTACTGTCTCGGAGATTCACTGATGGCCCTCAGACAGGCCCACCTACTCTCTCGGAGATGTTGCCATGTTCCCCAGACAGGCCTGGTGTACTGTCTCGGAGATGTTGCCATGTTCCCCAGACAGGCCTGGTGTACTGTCTCGGAGATGTACCGATGGCCCTCAGACAGGCCTGCCCTACTCTCTCAGAGATGTTGCCATGTTCCCCAGACAGGCCCGGTGTACTGTCTCGGAGATTCACCAATGGCCCTCAGACAGGCCCGCCTACTCTCTCGGAGATGTTCCCATGTTCCCCAGACAGGCCCGGTGTACTGTCTCGGAGATATACCGATGGCCCTCAGACAGGCCCGCCTTACTCTCTCGGAGATGTTCCCATGGCCATCAGACAGGCCCGACCTACTTTCTCAGAGATGTTCCCATGTTCCCCAGATGGGCCCGGTGTACTGTCTCGGAGATTCACCGATGGCCCTCAGACAGGCCCGCCCTACTCTCTTGGAGATGTCCCCATGGCCCCTAGACAGGCCCAACCTACTCTCTCGAGATGTTCCCATGTTCCCCAGATGGGCCCGGTGTACTGTCTTGGAGATTCACCGATGGCCCTCAGACAGGCCTGCCCTACTCTCTCGGAGATGTCCCCATGGCCCCTAGAAAGGCCCGACTTACTCTCTCGGAGATGTTCCGATGTTCCCCAGATGGGCCCGGTATACTCTCTCGGAGATGCACCCATTGCCTTCAGACAGGCCCGACCTACTTTCTTGGAGATGTCCCCACATGGTTCTCCCCGCTGGGCCTGTCCTACAGTCTACATTAATATCATTACTGTAGACATATCTCGGGCCCCCGGGGTCATCTGAAAACCATGGGTAATTTACACCAAGGGCTGTCCGAGTTTCTCGTGCATGTCCACTACATGGGCTCGTGCATGTAGGGATGTCCCAGATAAGGCCGATGAATGTGGGCTGGGAGGTGAACGGGGCGTCCTTGGATAGCTCCCACGGTATTCCGAGCTGGTTTGAGATGTTGTCGATGTCCATAACGTTGTAGCAGAATGCTCGGTCGTGCGCGGGACGAGGAGAGGCTTGCGAGAGGTCTTTCAGGGGACGCGACATGTCCTCGTCAAATTCCTCTACCTTATCGTTTGGGAGCTTGGTCCCGGCAAACCAAGATCGGCCCCCTTCTGTGACATAATCCCCTTTTTCAGTGATTTGTTTAGCTAATAGCGCGGGCAGGTGGTTGTACGCGGGCAGGTGTTCTCGTCGGATGCGAAAGAAGATGTGGTCATCTACCCATCTGGCGATGGGGCCGATACCCACGTGTCGCATTATGTCCGCCCCTGCCTCACCTAGTTTCCCGTAAATGCCACCCGAAGGGGCGAAGCCGAAACAGAGGGAGGTGTCAATGGCAAACTCATTATTAGATAAGCGAACAGCAAGAGAGGGCCATTGGGTGGGGTGTGATGGAATGGTTCTGTAGGCCTCAGCTACATCTCGCACTGCTGCCTCGGAACCCGGGGGTAGGCAGGATATGAGCAGGGACATTATGTGGAAGGTACTGTAGTGGGTCGGGAATTGGTTAGGATCGACGCGCGAATTCACCGATGAAATGTTGAGTGAGGGGGGATCATGTGGGAAAGACAGATTTTGGACCAGGCGGAATTTACCTGGTTTGCCCGGCTTAGGTACGAGGGATAATGGGGCAGTTTGAATGGGGCCAAGAAGGCCTATAATGGTTGCTAAGTCAAAGGGGCCAATGTAGCGCCCTTTGGAGAGTTCCTTATCTACAATCTCTTTGAATACATCAGCGTGCACCTCAATTGAGGGGTTATTAGGGGGGGTGAACGGGAAAGCTAGGTTAGAGAGACCAGCGTGGAAACCGTGACAGAGACCACTAGATATAGACGGGTATCTATGTATGAGGTTACAGGCCTGGAGCCATTGCTCCCAGGCTTCTGGAATGTACAGGGTTAGAGCTCTAGCTCTTCTGAGCCTTAGTGCATGTTTGGGCTCCGTGGCCGGCTTCGCCGCAACCGGAGCACTCGTGGATGGCTGAGTGCTTGAGGGGACATCCGAGGGGTCGCTGCCAGCCAGTACATATTGTTTGGCCTTGGGGGTTGACGAGGTGTCCGTCTGAGTTGCGGAGGCATCGGGCGGGGGAACCATCCCAAAGCTCTTCGCTGTTGCAGGTTCACACGTCGTGTGGAAACCGCCCGAGGCATTTGGGACAGGCTGATTTACCGTTCTTGCTCCTGGGTTGGTTGCGAGCAACCGATTTTGGGGAGCGAGAGCGGGATCGGGAGGCACCTTTCTGGCGCCGGCCACGAAAGGGGGGAGGGGAGCAACCACGCGTGTGCCGGTCCCTGGCTGGGCCTGGGGAGCGCGAGCGCGAGGAGCGGTAGTGCCTGTGATTCGGGCGCTCGGAACGCGGCTGGAAGGCTCGCGTCCCTCGCCCCGAATGGCTCGATGCTGACTCTGATTTGTCAATGGAGTCTGACAAATGACAACAGTTCCGACTGTTCCATGTTCCGATCTCGGAGCCCCTATTCCGGAACCACTTCCGGAGCTTTCCCACGCCTTCCGAACTCGGAACCACCGGAACCACTTCCGGAATATTCCCGCGCTCTTCCGAACTCGGAAACATCGGAACCACTTCCGGAACTTCCTCAGAACGCGTGGAAGCACCGGAAGCACTACAACTCTTATTCGCTTAAATCTTTCAGGTTCATCACAGCAATATTGTAGGTAACATAATACGAGTATACCTCCATCCACAGCATATATATACCTACACCTCACTTACAAGCACCTCAGTCGTTTCCGCCCATCTTAGGCACCGGCTGAGGTGAGTTACCTTTACTTAGTTTTTATCTCTAACTAATGTACTATAGTATCGAGCAACCGCTCCTCTCTCTCAGGTGAATATAGTCGTTTCCGCCCATCTTAGGCACCGGCTGAGTATCGAGCAACCGCTCCTCTCTCTCAGACTTTGTTAGAGTCTAGCATCTGCGGGGGGAAGTCAGTGGCGGGACGTCGTCCACGGCGCCACGACAGAGAGGGGGGGGAGGGGTTGGGTGGTTGCGCGGAGGTAGAGCACGAGTGCAATGTACCAGTTAGAAGCGTGGGCCGCAATGCGAGAGGGAAGGAGTGAGGAAGGTGCTTGTTAATTGGATGGGAAAGGCTTACCTTGACCTTTACGAGCTCATCGTCAAGGGCTCGGACCTCATCTGCTATGGCGCGCAGTAGATGCTGGTTGGTGGCGGAGATATCGTATCCCCGACTAGCTTTGAGCTCTCGGTGCCAGTCCAGGCGGACGCGCGACGCGTAGGTTAAGATTATCTTTTCTCCCAAAGGTAGTTGGGTCATGGGATGGGTTTCTAACAGCCAGAAGAATTTCGCGAGGGTGTCGAGGTGCGCGATTGGCCACTCAGCCTTTCTGGCATGATCAAGGAAGAAGTTCTTGGCTCTAAGGAATTCCGGGAAGGAGAGGTCGTGGTTGGACAGGACATTGCAGGAAGCTCTAACCGAAGCGATGGAGCGCACGGTGAGGTGGTCGTCTACCCTGGAGATGCCGAATGTGTCGTCGGCCTGGGACTTGTTGGAGAATTTCGCCGCGTCCAGTCTCCCGGCGTGGGTGAAATACCAGAGTTCGACGAAGTCAAAGGTGCTTAGTTTTTGCAGCGCGTAATGGGAGGGGGGGTGAACGAGAATGTCAGCGACGGAGGAGCCCGCTGCGAAAGGGTTCATCTTGGGCTTCTTCTTGTCGGATTCTCGCTGCTCGTGTTCAGCCTCCTCCCTGGCCAGCCTGCCCTCTTCCTCTTCTTGTGCCCTGCGGGCTAACTCGACGTCTTCAGCTGCCCTGGCGTCGGCTTCCTTTTGAGCGTTCCACGCGGCGACGCAGGCATTCTTGTTGGTCTCCCAAGCAGCTGTAAGGCGCGCGATGACCTGTTGGTCATTTTCCTGGTATCCCAGTCGCAGTCCCTGGCGAATGACGTCGAAATCTGGACTGGCGAAGTCCGGAGCTATTTCGAGGTTGGGGTCAGCCATGGCAGAGGGACTTTGAAGTTGGTACAGGAGTGGGTAATTTATTTAAGGAATGTGTGGAGTGTCCAACGAGTGAAAAGGGCCAGATGGAAAGACGAAAAACTGGCGCAGAGCTCAGCTCTGAGGAAAGCAGGCGGCGGCAAGTGGGAGGGAGTGGCGCGGAGGAAAGAAAGACTGCCGCGCCACCTTCCTCCGTTCGGCCAAAGACTACGCTCTGTGACTACGTTCGTGACTCGCTACGTAACAGACCAACACTCTGCCAGCAAGGGAGCGTCGAGCATTCAAGTTGAAACTCTCCAACTTTGTACTTGGTATGTACACAAAACAAACACCTTCTCACAACAACAACAAAGGCTCGTGCAACGATCATGCATAGAACACGACATTGAACAAGGCGAAACTAGTAGGTCACGGGAACGATATAAATATCTCAACGGCCACAGCTGCCATCCACCCTTCGTGGCTTGAAAAACGTGTTTCATATCATCAAAGGGCCAAAGTTGGTTAGCCGTTTGAACTCGAACCAGAAATACTTCACAACTACGTGTACCCGGACCGGAACACGTACACGAGGCTGGCATGTATTAAATGTTGCAGCTATTTATGTAGCTCACTGGGAATGAAAAGGCTGGGTAACGTTGAATCCCATCGACAACCTTCTGGGCCTCGTGCACATCATGCACACTCCTCTCGGAGCCTGTGCGAGGCTGTGGGCTAAATACCGATGAGGGCTGGTTTCGGCGATAGAACAAATTCGCTCCGAGTCGAGTCCTATGTACTAATCTACTAGCCGAGCTGAAAGGCTCGAAATCTATAGTCCCCTCGGCTCCCTCCCCTGCACTAAGGAACAATGCTGTTTTGAGCCCGCTTTCCAGGGCTTACGGACCAATCACAGGGCAGAGAGGAGCCAGAAAGTTGTTACGTTACAACAACTGCTTAGCAGACGCAAGTGCTTTACGAAGATCATACTTTGCATGTATATCATGGGCAACGGTTACAAGCAATGAACATTATCAACGGTAGGATCAAGAGGTATCGCATCATTAGATCGTCAGTCGTAGGAGCAAACGTCAACGAGGAGGGGTGAAAGGTATCGCAAGCATGATGGTGAAAGGACACGGGGGAAGGTGGGTGAGGTAACGCTAAGGAAGGATGAACGCGTAAAAACGTTCCATGCAAAAAGCAAAAGTCAAAAAGGAGTCCTCTATCATATCCTCACTCTCTCGAAATCAAACGCTCCCAACTGAAACATTGACAAGTTACCCTCCCGGCTGTCCTTGTTCAATGACGTGGCTTCCGTGGCGACCGTCATTGTTGTCCCCGTCGTTCGTGTCACGTCTGTATCGTCTGAGGTGGTCGTTGCGCCGACACTCCGAATCGTCGGTGCTGTCGTCGAATGTGCAAAAGACGGCATGGGACCCAACACTGACACACGGTTTGGTCCATCAGTGGCCGGTGAAGGGAGCTCTTCCAAGACAGAGAGTCGACCTGATTCAACGGTGCCCCCGAAGGCTGAGACAGAGGGGGAGACCGGACCACCTCGCCTGCGACCAAACGAAGAAAGGGAACCGGAACGCACAGAGCCTGAGCTCGCAGTCTGTACGCGAGAGTGGGCGGACGGGCGGGAGGAGTTGGAACCAGAAAGGACATGGGAATGTCTGGAAGATATGGGGGCAGAACCGGAAGAGTGCGAAAACGGGCTTAGGAGCGAATTCATTGAGTGCAGCGAACCCTGGTCAGAGAGCATCGGATGAGACTGGTGGACTATCTGAGGCTGTCGAGCACATAGCTCAGTAATCAGTTAGATGCCGCACTTAGAGTAAACTTACTGTACCAAATGTTGCCCGTTGCTCGCCTGTTTCAGTTCTAATCTCACCCGTGCCGGTAGCGTGCGGACTGGCCATTGATCTCCATCCTTCCCCCGCCGTTGGAGGTTCAGCGTCAAGGACATCGTTCGTGACACTTGGGTTATTCGACGATCCAGTGATAACAGAGAGCGAGTCGCGCCACACCCGTACGTTTGAGCCGCCGAGTCCTGGAGGCGAAGCTACGTTCCTTGTTGCTGCAGATGTACCTCCCGAGGCACTGAATGAAGGAGCGGGTTGTGGAACGGGAAGATCGAGTACATCCATTCTTTGGGAGTGAGGGAAGCTTCCTCGGCTCCCCAAGGAGTCATATGGATCACTGAATGCATAGGCAGGGGGCGCTCCGGTTGGCAAAGGAGGAGCGGGCTCATTTGAACAACCTAGACAACGCGCACTGGCAGGTGTCATCGCGCGCGAAGGAACGGAAACGGGTGTACCAAGGCGCGACACGGCATCGTGATATACTGTGTTACCAGACACGGCGCTCTTGGTACTGACAGAGGACATGGGGCGATCGCCCTCGATGGTGAGACCAAGGCCGACCCGGGATCGAACACGCGGTGCGCTTAAGAGCGATTGGTTGACATCCGCGTCGTCTGCGCGTATACGTCCACCAGACGACTTGGAGGTATTCCGTGAAGACGAACCCCCTAACCAACTTTTCCTCAGCCTCGAAATCGAACTAAGCCCAAGACTATCCCTCCAAGTACTAGGTCCAGGGACGGGGCCGTCGTCCGAATACGGCGTTGATTCCTCAGTCGGGGAACGTGGGCCGAGCTCCTTTACTTTGACACGACGGGCAGTGTATACCTTTGGGTCTTCCAAGTCACTTGCAGGATAGGATAAACTGCGGACAGACTTTTCGTTTTCGTTCAGAGAGGGATTGCGGGCGGATAGTCGGTCGATGTCAAGAGGCGGTGGAGGGAGGAGAGGTGCAAACGCTTCATGAAGCAGTGGATCACTGGTACGTTGAACATCATACATTCGCGGTGGGCCCGAAGGCTCCTCTTCGTCGTCAATTTTCGATAGTTCGCCAGGAGGAATGATGTACCCAGTCACCTCACTGCTTGGTCGTGCGGGGAAATGAGACTCGTCATGGTATGCTTGGCCGATAGGTCCACCGCCAGGTAGCAAGATACCATAATCTGTAACAGCAGACGAAGTTGTATGTCCAGAACCGCCAGAACCGGTACTTCCAACGATCTGCGGAGGCGCAGCACCGGGAGGGAGAGAAGCGACGTGGCGGACGCTCGAACCGGCATGTCCGGATCCATCAATGGCGCTGCGACTCCGTCGTAGGAATGAGTCAGCCTCTTCGCCACTGTCTCGTGGAGAACCAACACCGGCGGGCCGCTCCTCATCGGTTTGAGGAGCTGAAGGGCTTACGACTTCCCAGTGCGTCCAAATTGGTGTTTGGTGGGGTCGGTTGCCAAGCCTTTGTGATCGATAACGAACAAAACAAATGAGAAGGAGGAGCAGAAGAACAAAGCCCGCAATGGCACCAATTATGATACCAATGATCGCGCCTGTCGAAAGAGTTGAAGAGGCAGAGAAAGGAAAAGGTGTCGCAGACGCAGTGGTTGTGGTCGAAGTGGATGTAGGACTAGAGGTAGAAGCGGATGTAAAAGTAGAGGTCGTTGTGGAAGAGGTCGTTGTAGGTGTCGGTGTGGATGACGTAGACGACGCAGGAGGAGTGAGACCACCATATGTCCAGACCCCATTTGTTCCAAGAGGTATCTAGAAAGAATCACCTTATCAGTCATCACCTAACGACGTCATTACATTCTCCGTTTTATCCGGGCTCCGTCCTTGGGAAGACAATGCCTCCAGTGAGAACAGTGACCACTGAAGCTGTGCACGGCAGTGGACTGCTCTCAATTGAGCCAGCCCAGGAAATAGAAGGGTACGGGCCATGACGTGCAAAGGAAAAGTCACTTACACTAGGCCCATAGTACGTCAAAGGTAATTCCAATAGCGTCGTGCTCGTTGCAACAGGCTGCCCAATCGAATTCGTGATGACCACTGCCGAGCGGGTCAACCATGGGGGTAGTTCCTGTGTGCCTGCCATCTTGAATGGCAAGTTAAAGCGCTAGATACAAAGAGAAATGAGAGCACAGTTATGGACAAGGATATGGTGTGTCAAATGATATTAGACAGCGAGGATGGCGGAGCGGGCTATGTGTGACTGGTTGTGAATGGTGGATGAGGGATGAGGGAGGGAATGTGTGGACTCTGCAAAAAAAAACGGTTTGAGTTTGCCAGATCCGAGGAAAGAAGTCACAAACCTGACAAGTTAGTTATGGAGGTGAGAAAGTTCGTTAAAAACGTTCGTGAGCGTGATGAAAGAGTGGGATGCAGAGAATCGAGGGACAGAGAGGGTTTCCGACAAGATACAAGCAAATGCACCTGTGGGAACAAAAAGAGCCGACGCGGTTCGTTTGTCACGTGCGTTGATTTTATAGCCACAGCTATCCTACCACTTCGTAGGAGGATAATATCACTCGTCACACCGATCCAGAAATTCTTGTTTGCCTTGACAGCGCAGCGCAAGCCACAAGCGTAGGCGTACAACAGAAAACACGAATACTTCTGTCCAATCGTCCCCTCAATCGTCCAAAGTTCCCTTGATTGATGGTGTGGTCTGGTATGTTTCTGCAAGACGAAAGACCTGGACCATACTTACATTTGCGACCTCTTTATCACTTCTTTGTTCCCAGTTTCGAGATGTTCTCCTGGACAATACTCCCTTTTCCATGGATCATCGCAATATTGCGATTCACTCCTGTTTGTCTTTCTTCAACCGAGGATATCATGCTCGCATACGCCAAGACCTTTTCCCTTCATTATGGATCAACACCGATACTTTGATGATAGACGCAAGACTTACGTCAGGTGATCCTTGACCTGTGTCATGGACAAGGACAGCGTATACGATCAGGACTAACATTAGGTTGGTATTGCGCACCATGTTCAATATGTCTGTGTAATCCTGTGCGAGTTCTGCACAACGCGTGGGTTTCGTCTGAGCAGAATTCGAAGAACTCACCATCAGTGCCTTTCAGCCATTCCTCTGTCGTGCACCCTTTCCAACGCTTCCAGTCTGCCTCGATCTCGTCAAGGCTGACAAACTCCTCCATGTTTTCAAACATTGGGGCCACTATCAATGAAGGGCCCAGCATATCGACAGATGAAGTCGGTGGTCCAGGTGTCGATGGAATGTGAGGACTCGAAATCGGAAAGTATCCCTGGTGTTATCCACAATGACTCGGGACGAACAGCACACAAATCGCGCGAACAGATCACTCACATCCGGATCGTGTCGCATCTGCCTCATTCTCTTTGCGGACCCCTCGGTCTGATGGCCATCATCAGTATACCTCCCGCTTTCTTCTATGTCCTCGCGATGCATCCCGCGTTTCGTCCCCCCGAGACTCCTCTGCGAGTTATTGTTGTTTTCCATACCTACCTCTTCCTCGGCCATCTCACCTAAGGGCCTCGACGAACGCGCGAAAATGCCGTCAATCTCACACCCTTCATCCTCCTGGTTTGTGCGGAGACCCCCAAGCGCATACCCTGGCACCGGCGCAGCCATGTCACACTCCAAACTCGACTGTAACCCCCCTGCATTCCCACCACCCCCAGACTCCCCAAACACGCGCATATATCCACCTATCCCAGTCCCAGCACCAATGCGAACATCCGCGTCACCTTCCGGTCCCCTAAACATGATACCGCTCCCATGCACGTCCACATTTGAGGTCACCTCGTCCTCTCGGTTCTCCGTGAGGACACCAAATCCTTTTTTAAAACCTCTCGGCACAGACACTGGGGTCATCGGTCTCGCGAATGCTCCTGAACCGGCAGTCTTCCTCGGAGTTTGTCCAGCTCCAGATTGTTTCATTCCCGCACCAAGCTGTGCTGTCGGATACGGTATGATCGACATCGGTGTCAATTCTGGCCGCAGGATCCCTTCAAAGCTTCGTCTATTCCTACTCGTGTTCGCTCGTCCAAGACCTGCTCCTTTTGGTGCGGTATCGGTTCCGCCGCGCTTTTGACCCAAGAAAGCGGTGATCGAACGCGCTTTGCTGTTCCCGTTGCCAAACATCGCTTTGTCCCCGTCTTTGGACCGTGTATCTGTGGTGTCGGACGGCGACACACAGGACGACGGACGTGGCACAAAGGCTTGTCGGGCGCTCATTTTGAAAAATGGTGGTGATTAAAGGTGAATGGGGAATGGGGAAGGAGCAAATGGGAAGTCGCGGTCGGGATATATAAAGGATCGATATTCATCACGTGGTATGACGCTATACTCTCGTCAAATCTAGCAACCCATACAGAAAAACGCATTGTTTCTACCACACCCAACATGTACAGCGACAGCGCTGCGTTAAGACGCGATTTAAATCCCGAAGATGGAATATTTGCTAGTGACCCTCACGATTCAGCCAGCTCATGGGAAGTCGATTCGGACTCGGGGCCTGGACTGCCTTACAAGGTATGTCCTTCCCAAAAAAATTAAACCTTAATTAGCAACCATATCGTTGTTGTCGATACCGAAATATTGCGCACCCTTTACATCGGCCGCCTGGCGAAATGGCATCGCGTCTGACTACGAATCAGGAGATTGCAGGTTCGACCCCTGCGGTGGTCATTTTATTTTTGCTTGTTTATGAGGCACGGATGTACATTTCATGTCTAGTGGTTTTCCGACTCTCCGTGTATACTACGCATGGCACTTTCGAGACTCTTTTTCAGATTTAGTTTCTTTTCATCCTACCATCTCATTCAACTTGAAGGACTGCCACGTACTGCATATCTAGCCAAAGGACTGCATCCTATCGCTTTTGACTCACTCATGCGCGTACCCATCATGATTGAGGGCCCTTCCACGTCTCATCTGCGGGCCCTTTGCACAAATGTCTACTAGCGTGGTCTGTCTCGCAGACTCATTCTCCTACTAGGGTGTCGCTCGGGCTTTGCCTTTCTCTTTCCCGCACTGACTCATGTCGTCATCGCGGGATATGCAAGCTGACATTAATGTCATCTGGACTCCATATCTCATCAATGCCCAGTTTCATTTTCTCGTCCAGGTTCGGGCTTTTTGGCAGGTTTACTCCCGGTGTCGCGGTGTTCGTTCAGTACAGTGAAGAGCGCTTACTTGCAACGAGTTACAACAAAGGTTTCAAGTAAAATCCCCACACCAAGTCCGCTTTGCATGTTTCATACAGGGTGCCTACCGCAGGAATCGTGGACTAACACTAGAGCGTCTACCACACAGTGCGTAGCTCGTGACGTGGGGTGGGCAAATTATACTGAATGTCGTTCTCGCGAGCCCAGACATGCACGCCTTTACCGGCACCGGCATCGGTCCGCACACGCGCAGAACTAGTTGCCCCTAATTCCCTGACAGTGCACTGGGGGTATGACGTCGCATGTTTGCGGTGCGCCTTCCGTTGGCAAGGGCAAGAAAAAACTGATCCATGGAGCACCCGCTGCTTCAGAATCAAAGCGCCTACGTAAAGTAGCTAATGGAGGGGACAACTATGGTGCACTGAGAACTGTGGTGTCGTATCTGCTCTTTGTTTTCGTCGACCGTGCTGATGTCGATTCCCTCGATGGCGACTTTTATGTGGATCGTTTCGCCTTTACATGATGTACTTGGCGTTACTGCAGGTCGGAACTGTCATCGCATAGTACGATGGACTAAGTAGATCGATCGAGTGGTATTCTGGGAACCAAGCAGGAAAGGTGCGTTGTGTCAAGCTTTGGTACATTATGAAGCTCATCCTTTGCTCAAGATTAGCGTCAAATGCTTATCGTGAGAGTGGAGAAGCACGCTCGTAGTTTGACGGAACGATCAACCTAGGGCATAGTCGCCACGTTATACTACGAATTTGTATTTCCCGGTAAGAGTTTCTTGATGTTGATTATATTCCGATGCAGATATCACTAACTTTGCTCTAGGTCTTGTTTAGGTAAGCCTCCCAACAATCTTATTTGACACCGCAGGCTATGAAGGACACGTGGCCAGCCATATGCATCTACGGGTATAGATATTAGTCGTGAGTAAACGTTCGCCCTCAACCCACGCTGATCCTGTGTGTCGCTCGGACTGTCCGGCAGTCTGCAAAGATGAATTTCTTCCAGGGTTCGTTTGCAACGAACGGTACGTACCGATCATCCTGGATAAGATGCTGATCTGGATACTAACTTTTCGCGCCAAGCCACCCAGAAAGAGATGAACGTCGATTCCAAAATCCGAGCGCTAGCTTTTCTACCCGACTGAAGGGCTTTGCATTGTCAGCGGCGAGGAGAGTACGGTTCAGTTACGCCACCTAGGAGATGATTTGATGGGACAACCAATCGAGCCAAGCATTGGCGCTCTCGCCGTCGCTGCATCCACAGACGGGCGCTGGATTGTTACAGGTGCGATGGATGGATTCGCAATCTGGAAGAGGGTGGAGCGTGGGGTGGAACTGGTGGAACGCCACGCTATCGGTGCAGTGAGGACTATCGATATCTCGTCAGACTCGAAATGGGTTGTAACGGGGTCCGACGATCGCACGGTTGACATCTGGGACATATCTACGGGTAAAAGACGCCTTGGATCGCTCAAGCACGAGTATAACGTGGTCGCGGTCAAGTTTTGTCCTTGTGGCGAGCGCCTTGTGACCGCCACTCTCTTTGGTTCGGTCCGCATTTACGCCCCTAGCTCGGGCCAGTGGCAGAAACTCCTCACTATCCCGATTTCAGTCAACTCGACCCTCTCCTCTCCCAACATCGCGTTTGCTTGGTTCGCTCATCGGCCTCAACTCTTCACGGTGTCCCAGGGTCAGATTAAGTGTCTTAACTCTGACGACGGTTCCCTGGTCTTTCAATGGGCGACTCGCGGTGTCAAACACCCCTCGTCCGTCATTCTATCACCCAACAGCAAACTCATCGCATACTCCATAAACAACGCTGTTGTTCTTCGAGATACAGCTACCCGTCAGCAGATTGGCGATACCCTTAAGCTCGAAGGAGATGTATCTTGCATCGCCTTCTCTCCCAAAAGCGACTTTCTGGTAGCTGCAGCAGGCACAAAGTTCACCATTTGGAATCTTCGACAACTTCCTACCGACCCCTCCCATTTCATTGACTGTACGTCCCTTCACTCGCACGTACCTGTTTGACCTGACGACCGAGCACTAGACCACCAATGAGCTTGCCAAGTCGTGCGCAGATCACAAACAGGATTTGACCAAGAAACCTGCCTCCTGTACGTGGACATCGATCTTTTTTTCGATTTCCTCACGTTATTGTCATCGACAGTCCACTTTTTCATTACCTCTCATGAGCATTAGCAATGGAGCAGTCAAAGCGTGGCTCCACGACTTTTTAGAATACGCAGAGCAAGTGTTCACGAAAGAAATCAAGCATTCCGCGTCTGCGGATTACAATACATATGCCAACCGGGCTCTTATTCATGGACGTAGGAAGAATGGGGGCGCAGCTTTGAAGGATGCCGAAAAGGTGATGTTCAACTTAATTATCAGATGCTCGTGTTCACCCGAGTGTGCAATTAGTCACTATCTCTCCAGACCTCACCAATAGGCGTGATTGCAAGGGCCATAGCATTTATTCAACAGGGCAAGTATGAGTTGGCTAAGCAAGAGATTCCCAAACTACTCCAGACTAGCCACTCAAAGGAACATACATTCCTTTTAGAAGTTATCCGGGTTTGTATCTGACATCCTAATTCATGAGCTGCTTCCTTAATGTTTATAGAGCATTCTCTTTTGTTTTTCTGGGGAGTATACCAGGGAGATATCCCATCTAAACAGGTTGAGTGGGGATAAAAAGGATCGAGAGCTATTGTTACTTCTACTTGTTCAGGTATGTATTCAATATGATGACAGTATTGTTTCGACTGACACATTTCAGGCAAACATGCACTTGTCTGAAAAGTGCTTTGACCCTGCAACGGAGTTCCTTCAATAAAGCACATATGCCAGCTGTCTTTCCCCACGATGAGACCCGAGAAATGTGGACTATTTCATTTGTAATATTTCACTCCTCTGAAATTTTGAGCTGATGGATGCTGACTTATTTTCCAAGATCTTTGGCTGGAAGTTCAGTGGTCTTGCCATTCAAATTCAACAGGAAAAGTGTCAATTCCTGCTGGATGCTGGAGAGGCAGAAGCTGCAATTCTCTTTGTTGAAATGAGGAATACATATCAAAGGGAGATTGCAATGCATGTAAAACTCTCAGACTGGACCTCGGGTAAGTGTTCAGATATCGATATGATAATAATTCATGTGCTTTTTTTATATACAGAATTTAGAAGAACTTGCCTCACAAAACTCGAGGGCCTTGGTGATGAAGCTCTGAAATCTGGAGAATACAAAGTGGCCATCAAGCATTACAAAGCTGTGGAACCCCTAATAGGAGACCTGGATGCAAAACATAAACTTCTACTCAAGCGAAGTGAAGCACATGCAAACATCCCGGAAAATTGGGAGGAGGCTTTGAAGGATGCCGAAGAGGTACAGTTATACTTGCGAATCCATGCATCTTACATGACTTTGTGTACATTTCTTCCAGGCGATCAAATTGGATCCCTCATCACCCTGGGGCTACGACAGGAAGCATGTAGTATTGTATGCGCGTCAACACTACCGCGGGGCAGCTGAAGCATTGGACGAAATGATCAAAGCACTTGTATTCTCTAAGGACGCCAAGTCAACTGGTAAACATCTGTTCCATCTTGCCACGTTTTTACAATCTGAACAAACTATACTGACAGAACTGCGGGAACAAGGTGTGGATCCGGGAAAGACAAGGCAAATTGTGTTGGAAGTTGTTGAGAAAACCTTTGCTCAACCACGGCCGCATATTCTGGTCAACACGGACAGTGGGCGACTCTGTGACAAGCAAAAGCAAACGGAGGCGTTTAGAGCACATCCACAGTACAAGGAGCTCGTTTTATCCCCGACGTCACAGGTCACCACTAATACTGTCTGGCAAGATGCCATCAAGAAGTACTTCCGCTATTCTACATTTTCCCATACATGGGAAGACAGCGGCGAACCCGAATTCCGTCACGTCGAAACCATACCAGTGGACAGCCTCCCGGAATCCTTCCCCACCATGAAGCTGAAAATGTTCTGCAAAATCACCCATGAGCACGGATATTCGTGGGCTTGGAGCGACACATGTTGCATCAACAAGGCCGACAACAATGTGCTGGACATGTCGCTGCGATCCATGTATTCATGGTATTCCGAATCATCGCTCACGATAGTGCATCTCAAGGGCGTACTTGACCAGCTGGAGATCGACATCAACACGCTTCTGGATAAATTGGACGAACTACTGCAGGAGTTCGTGGAGTGTAAGTGGAACGGGCGTGCATGGACCCTGCAGGAGTACTTCGCATCCAAAGTTATCCACTTCTACACGAATGACTGGAAGCCATATCTTCCCATATCTCCCCCCAGCCCAAACACCAAACCTACCAACCACAAGGATCATCGCGCCATCCAACAAGGAATGAAACGTGTCACTGGACTCGATTCAACCCGTCTTGCCGCTCTTAAACCGGGGTCAGGTGACGTACGCGAGAAGCTCCGTTTAGCGTCAACGCGCAAGGCTACAAGGAAAGAAGACACTGCCTACTCTTTGTTAGGTATATTCAAGCTCACTCTCCAAGCCATCTACGGCGATGACGAGGCACCCCTTGCACTCGGTCGTCTCTTGGGAGCTTTGCTCACCAGATCCGCTGATGTCACCATATTGGATTGGATTGCCAGTGGAGACTCGCGATCTGAATACAACACTTGCCTTCCTGCTGAAATCGTGGTTTATAAGAGCTCGGAATCTCTCCACATTCCCAATCCAATCACAGAAGAGGCTCTAGCTGCCTCAGTCTCGGCTATGTCCCAGGCGGATATCGAATCAGCTGTGAAGCTTCATGACCGCCTACACGACGCTCTACCGCCGGAACTCGTCCACGGACGTCTCAAGTTGCAGTGCATTTCGTTCCCACTACCCCTCATTATCCGAGATCCAATCTCCGGCAAGTACACCGCTACTGTAGAGCTGCTCGATAAAGTCGAGTTTGACACGAAGGAAGACTTGTCGGGTGCGCAGAGCATGTTCCTCGTACACCCATGGTACAGATGCATGCTGGGCCCGGGCATTCCCCTGACAGATTCTGAGCGACGCGAAAGTGCATTGAAGCTTCTTGCCTCCCTCAAACAGCCATTCGGTGCACTCTTGCTTGCTTGGACTGCCCGTGGTTATGAGCGGATGGCTGCTGACGAGCTCATCACGGTGATCATACGCAAGGACGTTTCCGCGGAGAAACTCATGGAAAACATACGTATGCTAAACATCTGCTAGGTGCTATCGTCTTCTTCGACTGTCACCTTAATTGAACTTTGTCGTGTTTGCTTCGGTCGTCGCTCCATTGAGCTCTGTTGTATTTTTTTCTACGTATGATCATGCTTATCTTTTGTGCCATACTATGTTTCCTCAGACCTCCCTTTATGATCATTGTACGATAAATGGCGCACGACTCGCTTCTTCGAGCAATCCCAGTTGGCAACCTAGGTACTGCAAGCTGCTATATAAAACATATCTTTGGCATGGTGCTTCATCATTCTGTTCAATCATTCAGGTCTCGCGCGGCCTTTGATTCCCGTTGGCCTAATTCATTGCTCGGGACTTTTGCTGTAAATTCCAAAGGCCAAGGTGGAGGGAGGAAGACCATAAATTATGAGCTGTAGCGAACAGTGATGGGGCGACGGCGTGTCGCGTCGTCAGTGTTACTTTCACTGAGAAGGCCCATAGCGGACCTCCATTGTCAACTATTGACCCAAAGTATATCGTGAGCTGCGGGTCACGACAGGGTTGTCAGCGTGATAAACCGTCTCGCCGTGTCGAAAGAAGACAAGTGGAACGCAACAAGGACATACTATGATGGCGTTATCGAGACAGCCGAGTCACTACCTGAGCTTCCCTCGAGTTCTATCCAACAAGGTCATATTTATAAATCGTCAATGCGAAGGGCTATTACACCAGAAAGGAGCGGGCGATAGCCCATAACCACTTACCCTGGCTGAGTCGACCCGACCTCCCGCTGTACCCCATCGACATTCTCCATCCCGTCTTCTCGGCACCATGACTGGATAACGACAAGCCGAACCCAGTGTCTATCCCGCTCCCACGTCTACCCTGCACATCGCGTGCGTACAACTCCCGTATGCTTATAATGAATCGAGGGCCCAGAGTGTACACGAGCACGGTTTCCAGAATGAACAATGGTATCAGCGGCCATCCTCCCGTAGGAAGCTTTCCCCAGGCAGCCAATACGTTGATGAGGCTGAACAGAAAGATGCTATGGGGAAATGAATGTTCCTGTTAGCCTCGGTATTTGGTTGAAAAACGAGCTTGGATGGTAGCGTAGGATACGGTGGGAAAGGATGGGACGGAAACGTACGCGAGGAAGTAAAGACGCCCTGCTTGACGAGCAGGTTCATGTACTGATTGAGCTGCCACCGCTTCGTCACACGGTACATTTGAAGCGACTGCCTCACAAATTGGATGATTGCGAGCATGCACACCACTGTACCATGGATCAATTGATAGTAACCGCGATGGTCCAAACGGGATGCGCAGCTTCCAGCATGCAGAGTGAAAGGTCCATTATTTGGACGGTAGTCCCTGCACCATGACGGAGAAAAGGTAAACAGCTTATTAGTTCCCCATAGCATTTATTCAGCTTGCTTTGTGTACCTGACAAGTACTTCGGATTACAGGTTATTGCAACAGTAATGATTATCTCCAGGGAAAATGTGGTTAGAAGAGTGCCGAGAATTAGCCTTGATTGATTGTACATTGCCCATACACGAAGAATCATGACGACTGAAGTCACTGTCAGAGTTTGTCTCCCCAGAAGGTGAACTACACAGCAACTTACAATCGGCTGAACCAAGAAAGAGAACAAATGTCCATGAATTGATCACATCGATTATTTCGCCTTGGAAGCACACATGAATAGAATAGAGCGACAAGGACTTGGATGGGTGTACCCACAACTATTCGACAAACGTCACTTGTGTTAAGAAGTCCCGACGACGAGGGTAGGATGAACATGTACATCTGCGGGTACGCAGTTCAGTACATTCATTAGTCAGCAGCCCGAGAGGTACCTTTGCAGGGCCAGGTATGAAACTACTTCCCTCTTGGGGTGGGATCAGTGTTCAATCAACCTCATACCTCGACTGAAAAACATGCCGAGAGAAGACAGTCTGATACAAAAGTCGGAGTAAGCATTCGGTACAAATCCGATAATAGCCGTACACTTACACGAGATTGCAAAGACCAACATATGAACCTATAGCATCTATTAGCTTGCTACATGCCACGACAATGTATTAGGAATATTGGTATCCACAAGAATGAACAGCGTTGACACCCATGTCCAGGGTTTGCTCTGTAATGACAAGTGTCAGGAATTTGTCGCCTTGGAAATCAGTATTACGCTGACCCAAATGTACTCTATCTATGCAGGTTCAAATCAGCGAGGCGAACTTACGCGACACTGACCTCTTTTGAAAATGTAAGGACTGATAATGTAGAAGTTAATGGTCATCAATATTAGAATCATCTGTAGCTCGCCGTAATCGTATGCGGCAGCAATGATGGCAGTAACTGCGGTTGTAAGGGTGTGATGTTGATCACGCGCGAGGATGACACACGAGTCAAGTAGTCATTCTGCTGAATAGTAGTCAGCGCGGATTGTAGTGCAGCAGACATGGTCTTGAAGGATGTGTAATAAGAAACAATCACGAGCGCAGCGGACAAGAACAGAAGGAATACTAATCTCTGAGGAGTAGACCAGCGTGTTTGTTTATAACCATGATTGCGCGAGAGCACTGACACTGATGCTTACGGCCGCTCGCGCTGACAAAGCTCCCGTCGCGGTCGCCAGTCTGCGTACCGAAACCCCCTTGATTCTGTCTTTTCCAGACAGGCTTCAACGATCCTGGATCATTGACATGATGGTTGGATGTGGCAAAGAACCCTGTCTCCGATTCCCTCGGTGACAATGGGGATGCACTGATACCGTTTTGATAAGGGAGCGGAATTGATGAACCTCCGGTGTCCAGGCGGATCGGAACGTCCGCTAGAATAATTACCGGAGATCTCTGCCCGGGTTGTTCAGACCAAATCAATGTTTGGTAGCTGCGGCGTCTGGCTTCTCACCTTGTCAGTGTCACTTCTAGCCGTGGCGAGGCGCGCTTGAACGCTGAACAAGAGCGCTTGAGCGATGGACCTCCACTCTCAGCAAATCATTCGTGAGCTGCGATCACGTTGTTAATTGTCCAGCTGTGTTGAAAGATGGGCATCGATGACATGCGGATTGCAGCGGCCCGGACACAGCGTGACGGCGTCGTCGTGTGGAACGCAAGGACATGCAAAACAAGTCTCGTCGGACGAGGACTAAAGCCTGAACATCGCTGCGGCCGCGACTCTGTCTCACTGGCAGTTTGAAACATGCAACGAGTTATGTCAGCAACTTGTTCTGCCACGTTGCATAATCAATGTCTCTGAACGTTCAACGCATTGCGCGTAATTCGACTTTCTTGAATGCCATCTTCTTTCTCTTGTTTCAGAATACGAGCTTCACTGCGCTGTTGATCGGAGAGAAAGCGACAGTCATTGATGCGCAAGACTTGAACCTACCGCCTGGCAAGTAAATCCAAGGGAAGTGAAGAGATCAATGTGCCTAGCCTTCTGTTTCTAACGTGACCCTGTTCCGTTCCACTATTCCGTGCCATCGAGTAATATGTGGCGCAAAAAAAAGAACGCGTCCACCATACATGAACACTTGGGCTCAATTCCAGAGATAGAAAGCCTTACGATCAAAAACGTACCTATCATCGTGACGTGGGACCGATTCACATCCGCTGATCACCTCATACAGCTTCCCTGTGTACAAACTTCCCCAATCTGAGCAGTGAGACGAATCGGACGATGGACGCAACCACACTGGCCTAAATCGAAGGTTCTAAACGGTGTTCGGTGACCGGGAAACGTGGCGGACCCAACCTACCTAATCCCTCCTCAGATTCCGAGTGTCAAGGTACTCCGACCCGGGCACAGTCGGCAGATTCAAAACATCGTCGCCCTACGCCCCACCTTTTCCCGTCCTCGACACTTCGAGCATGTACGCACGGGGGTACTTCCCCACTCGGAACGGTCAATGTCCAATGCGTTCGCGCCCGCGTCCGACGCGGACGTCGGTCAAGCCAGAAAGTTTAGACTCGGTATCCACTAGCTAGCGTGGAACAGCGGAACGACTCGTGTCAGTCAGCGTACCCTATATACCAAGGACTCGAAACTCGCGCCAAGGTCCTCCGAACGGACCTGTACCACTGATGCGCAACGAAACTGACCGTCACACGTCCATGTTTCAAGTACCTTGTACGGGCTGGTCCAACTTGACAAAATTCTCAGGCTTAGGTTCACACGCATGATCTCGTGTGATCGTCCCAACGATCTTCCGGTAGGCACCGACGCCGACGACTTGGTGTTTCATGTTGCCATCGCCCGCCTTTTCCGCTCTTATACTGTACTGGGGAGATCGAGGAGCACTCGTCATCTAATGGTTTCAGGGGGTCCTGTCTTGTTGGTCCCACTACACCACCGGTAAATATCCACTTGTGTTCCGTTTACTGAATGACCAATAAACTGAGTAACAAACGGAGCCAGTGACTGCATGGACTTGTGCTTCCGTCTGTCGTAGGCTTTGGCTTCCCTGACCGCTAAGAGGCTTTGGACAAACCGTCCTTTCAATCTCTGGCATAGTACATCCAGGTAGACTGGTGACCAAACAAGACCCCACGCTGGTGCGCGCTGCGCAGGGCGGTTACATACGTCGTTATGGTTTACACGGCATTACCCGCGTCGCGACTCGGATGACATGGCCATACTTGGCCGTACTAGTCTCCATATATGGTCGCGAGAACCTGAATTAGGACCGGTTGGCTATTATGTACATCCTTGCATATTAGTGCTGCACCATGTATGTGTGGGAGCGTTGACGGTATGGTTTATCCGCCCGACATCCTCGGCGGAGAAGCAGCCTCAAGGCAGCCACGGTGTTTGGTATCCGGGACACGTCGCATGGAGACTCAGCCAACTGTCACGCGCCACTCTTCTCCTGCGGTAACCACTCGATACAACTTGTGACGAATACGTCTATGCAAGGTAGTCTGATTCGTCGAAATATATGGGAGAGATATCAGATGCAGAGCAACTACAATGAGAATCGAACCTAGAAGTACAGGAAAACAAGAGTAGGCTAGGGGAACATGTGTCATACTGTGTCAGTCTATCATCTGATTAAAAGTAATCCTCGACGGCATCCAAAGCCTCCTGGTCCTGTAAGAATATCCTCTCCGACCAGCGAGCAAGGTAATAGAGTGAAGTGAAGGTGGAACAAAAGATCAGGTCAATCGCATGGAACGCGCCAGATGGAGACAAAATGAAAGGAGGTTACGAAAAAGATATATAAATAAGTTGTCGCCGGAGTGTGGTTCAAGTAGATTATTGATATCTGGTTTTATATCAGGTAAACAGAAGAACGAAACAAAGAGAAACGTCGCAAGCATGAGGTATGCACGCCGAATGATGTGCATATGGAACGCATGTGACATGGCTCAAAGGTCCATGTCTCTTCATAGCTTCTCGTACGGCTTGTCATATACACAAGGAATGGACAACCTTGGTCGCCTAGGAGGATGCCAAATGTCATGGAATAGTTTAGTGGGGTAAGTCGGCACGAGTTGAGCACGTCCAGTGAACCTGAGAGTGAGAAAACCGATTAGGTGAATTTTGGTACCGATTGAGCGTCTAGAGGGCGTCTGGCTGTTGTTCGGTGATGGTTTGTTCACCCGGATCTTGATCGACGTCTTTTCTATATCCTATAATGCCGACTTTTCGCAAGAAGATAGCAGCCAGTAAGCAACCTGGGATGCATGATAGCGTCAGTAAAGTATCCATTTGGCACATAAAACACATACCGAGGAACGGAAAGGCAGCGCTGGTCCACTGTGCGGATTTGTAACCTTGCAGTTCCGCCGACATCGGCACGTTCGTCCCCGCAGAATTCACCACCACGCCGAGTTTGGCCGATTGTGCGTCTACGACACTATTGAACACGATCGTGGTGACGGTAAGACCAACCGCTGCTCCGAGCTGTCAAGTATAGCAAGAAGTCAGTGATCCTGGTGATCCGAACATAACTTGACATGAGGGGGCATATCTCCGGCTATTCACCTGAGCCATGGTCTGGAATAATCCTCCTGCAAGACTCTGCTCATGCGGGAATGCAATCTTCGCAACAAAAAGAGTACCAGAGGCAAATACAAAGTCGGCTCCGAAAACGACCATGGTGGTAGATGGGAATGCGAACGCCCAATATGTAGCTGTTGGGTCGATAAGTGCAAACAGGACACAAGCGGATCCTGTGACAAGAGTGCCCATCACTTGAGAACATCAAAGTTGGTTGTCAGTCACGGAACCCAAGGGTCCAAAAATTTGGAGGATCGACTCACCAATAAACACCACTAAAGGTAGTCTTGAAACAACTATCGCGACAAAAAAGGTACAGAGACAACCCATGAAGAACATGGGTAGAAAGCGGACCATCGCGAGCACGGGTGTAAGTCCAAGGTAATTCTGGTAGTAAAGCTGCACGTGGTAATGTCAACATCTCCGCGTTATCGCTAATGAACTTGGTCAGACCTGAACCCAGAGCACCCAAGCAGTGAAACCAGACCAGTTTAGGAAGGCAATTACAAGGACAACCCCCATACGACCTTTGGATCGTGACCATATCGACAACTTCATTAGTGGCGGTGGCGTCCAGAACGACCTTGGCTTCTCAGGTGCTATAGCGGACTTCTCCAGATGATGCTCCCAGGCCACGAAAATAGCCACAAGGATCACTCCGATGATCAGACAGACGATTATATCTGGCGTGAATCAGGATGCGAACCGTTGTTCACAGCAGGAAGTTGGTACGCACAAGGGGTTTTCCAGCCTGCGATTGGAGCTTGACCGAGGACAAACACGACCAGCACCAAACCAGAGGTGATCAGGAATGCGCCAATCCAGTCCAACCTTGCGTCAGCTTCCGTCGAAATAGTGTCCGGGTCAAACGATGCTAGGCCGCCGAGTACACATAATGCCGATAAACCCGCAGATAAGAAAAACGTCGAACGCCAGTGTTCACTGAACAACACATATCAGGCAATGCGACGTCCATAAAAAGAGGATGCACACTCGCTAAGTTGGGTGACGACGCCTCCCATGATGTTGCCAAAAGCGCCACCCATTGGAGCACCGGCGGCGAAAGTTGCGAACGCAAGGGATCGTGCGCGCGAGGGAGGGAATGCGTTGGCCAAGATACCCAGCTGAGATAGCCTCGATATTATGATCATGTCTATCTGAAATGAGAAAAGGCAATGCAACGCACGGCAGAAGGAATGGCGGCAGCAGCGCCCATTCCCTGGAAAGCCCGCAGGACATCCAGTGTTATACCACCTGACAGTGACAATTCTTGGCATAGAACGGCAGTAGGCGATGTAGCCGACTTACTTTTCGAAAATCCTATACCGAGTGCAAAGACCACTTGCCAAGACGTGCCAATCAAGAAAGCTTTCTTGCGCCCGTACAGGTCCGCGAGACGTCCGAAAAATAAGAGTAGACATGCCTAAGATGGCGTCAGAACGAAGCCATGGCAATTTAGAAGGTAGACCGACAGAACTCAGAGAATATGCAGATAGCAGCCACTGCAGTTGGTCTTGCGGAATGTTGAGTGCCCTTCCAATTACAGGGAGAGAAATCGACACCGACGTCGAATTTGCAGTCTACTAGAACGTCAACACGTGAAACGGCGTCAAGAACGCGCAGAGACGGACGTTGGTAAGCATGGCAGCCGTGCACGTCGCCACAATAGCAATGGACCGTGCCAGACTGCGCCCGGACGGGGAATGGACGTCAGCATGAAGTTTCTCGGGAACGAATTCCTTGCTCCGTGAATGACTGAGCTCGCGGTCTTGTTTGGAGTCGTGTTCCATGCCACTTGGTGTGGGATGTTAGTGAGCGGAAGCGATTAGGAAGGCCGAGTGGATGGATCCATGACGTGTCCGAGGTTTTATACTCCATCAGGCGGACAGCAAAGCCGCAATGCGAGGCCAGATCAGGAGATCCAGCGTGGTCCTAGAACGATTGAGTCAGTTGCACGACCAAACGGGATGCTGGTTGCACCTTCTCACGGTGGGTCGCAGAAACTACTAAACACGCTGACGCCTTGAAACGGGTAATGACCAAGACAGCATGGTCACAGGTCTCGGACGGCGCTTGGACTACTAAAATTGCTGACGGCTCCCAACGGAACCACAGCCCAGCTGTCGGCAGGACAAGGAACGAACGACCAGACGGAAATGTCTCCAAGAGGCGCACGGCGAACTAGCAAGCCATATTCGTATGCCGCAGACACGTTGTAGCCAGGGTCATCATTTAACACGAAAAATCGACCTTCAAGCTGCCAAGAATCCCTTATATCATTCGTAAAATGCACCTCGCATTTTGTGCATGGAGACTTGGCTGCGCCGACTACAAGGTCCGTCATCCGGTTCCTGACGGCAAGTCACTGCAAAGGCTTTTGAACGGGGCCTCGTTGCTTGAGCGGGGATACATGCGCATGGATTGCGGAAAAACCATCGAATGCAGTGAACATTTGGAAATTAGTGTATAATGCTTTACTTTCGCAGCCTAACTTTTAACTTCGGCCCAGCGCCCATTCCTTCCCACCATACCATACAAGTCACCGGCGGCGTGTTGCGCGTCCGAAGGCAAGTGATGTTGACCATCTACTCTCGAATCTTGGCCAGAATTTCCGCGTCCTTGAATAGGAAATACTCCTAACCAATCTGTTCAGTACATAGGACGGATGACGGGATTGACGTTACATACATCTTCCCCAACTTTGATGGAGTTTCCTCCCCACCCAGGCAGTAGCACGCGATCACCAGTCTTCACCGAAGTTGGCACAATCGTACCGTCCTTGTTGGGTGCCCCAGGGCCCACTGCAATGACGGTTGCTTCTGGCAATGGCGTGTTCGTAGCAGAGGTAGGAAGGAAAATACCAGACGCAGTTTTCTGATCATCAACGGAGCGCGTCAGATTCACCCGCAACGAAATAATGGTAATAAGCACATACGGTGTCAGCTTTGAACCGCTGAACCAACACACGGTCTAGTAAAGGAACGACAGACTTGATGGATTTAAAGGTCGCCTGGGCAGCCTAGGTTCAACGAATCAGCTCAATAACTGAACATCATAGCACACTCGTGCTCACCATGAAGGACGCGTGAAATGCAGCTGGTGAATGTAAAGCAAAAAAAAATGAGCAAAGCTAGAGAAAAGTCATGCAAAGCACATTCCCGACTTTTTTGCCCCCGGACTGTTTGGTTCGAGCAAACAACGGGTCTACAAGTCATGTGACCATCTCCGGCCTCGTGAACACCATCTACAACATTCTCCGCTTCTTTCATTGACTTTAGTAGGCTTCGCCCATCAGTTCCTCCTACTACCGAGTGCGACCGAAATAGCGAGGATACATTGACCTCTTGTATAAACTCGCATCGGCAAAAACCCATTGAGAGCCGTAATCCTCAAGCATCACACAATCAAGCATCGAGTGTACAAATCGTCCATTTTGCACCACTAGTTCCTCCCAGGTCCCCTGAAAAATATCTACTAAAACAACAATACTGGGTCGAAAGCCGAAATATATATCTATGCACATGAAGTAAACGAAGAAAGAATGTGCGCCCGAAAAATGAAGGTGTGTCTCCCAAGCAAATCCAACAGGTATCGCTGTAGCGGGACATTTGGTACAATGGTGATGGTAAATAATGGCGATAATGATGGTGTTAAATGTGTGCATGATGCATGCGGTGCGGTGCGGTGCTAAGAGCGAGTACAACGGAGGTGAGATGTACGATCGATTTGAATCTGTGGACTGATGCTACTCACAACGAAGTTAATGTGTTAGTGCGGAGGCGCCCCCCCCCCTCCCCCTTCTCTTCAACGCGTGACCCCGATAAATGGGCATTCATGCGATGACGCAGTAATTGGTGCCGTAGCTGGGGCTCGAATAATCGACGGGAGTCGATGAGGTGCTCTCCTCATCCGTGGAGCTGGTGAAGACAGAGAGAATGGCGGTGCTGAAGGAATCCATGTCTGATGAAGATGATGATCTCGGGATGGTGCACGAAACGAATGCAGGCAAGGATGCGCAAAAGAGAGCTTGGTAGGGTGCCTCGATGAAAAGGCTCGTAAATGAGAAGACGCGGTTGTCTCTTTGGAACTGGAGGAGGAGGGGCACTTGGCCAGCCTCTTTTATAGCAAGGCCATGTCGAGAAAATTGGTTGTAGGTCCCCAGTTACAATAATGTGAGATGAACCGAAGAAGTCCCCATTGCGTGGTTACCGACCCACCGCGGCAAAGATCTCCTTCTTCCAAGCTCCGATGTGGTAATGCAAGACAATAGGATGGTCTGGCTACATCCATTGCGTCGTGAGATGATCACGTTCATCGTCACTGCCGTTCACAATAAGACTCGTCCAAATGCGGCAAGTGTAGAGTTCGAACATCCTGAGTCGCCGGTCCCGCACAGTGCCTGCCCAGCTTCCAACGTGAACCCACGGAACATAAATATTGGTCGCTCCACTAATAGTTACTAATCACTGACCGGGAACAAAAGAAAAGGCGTTCATGAGCAAAAAAATAGTGAGAGACGGGTGCAGTATGTTTTTTTTTCGTCGGGACGCCACTATTGGCATGGAAAGGCCAGCAGTACCCGAGAGTGGCTGGACTGGACGTCGAACAGTCGTTGGACTCTTTGGCCCATGCCATGTGGTATGATTGCAGGCCGATCCACCATACGCGGTCGTTACCATTTGATGATATGGGTTCATTTATCTTCCAAGTGCTCCCGTCGTGCCTTTCGCCCCTTAATCGATCCCCTGATATATATTGTCCCCGAAGCATGTTCATTGATGGGCATTATTAAGAACGGTACATCCTCTCATTCCATCACATTAGAGATATGAGGGCTGAGTAAGTAACATGTCGGGTGAGCATCCTAGACAAAAAGAAACGGGAAAGCCTGGGAATTGGATGTACTTAACCCAAGCGTTGGTCCTCGTTCACACTATTGTCTATACACCACGGAATGGAAGAGACGTGCGTATATGCTGGTGTATGTTTTTTCCGGCCAGGCTGTGTATCACACGCGGCGGAGCTATGGAGATGGAGAAATCAAGGAGAAATATCGTGGAACCTACCTTGCCTACGGAGTGGGGACTCGTCGACTCATTGGTTTGTTCGTTCATCTCTCTGACCTACCCAGCGAGTTTCTCTCTCCACTCCCCCTCCTTACGAGTCCACATTGATGAGTGACTCCAGGCTTCTTCTTGGCTATATTCAATACCGTCAATGGTGCTGATCTTACGGTCCTCGCTTCAATGGCGTGCGGCTCACCGACCTTGATATACGACAGGGATACTTACACTTCCATTTCCATCCGAAGATGCGTCAAGCACCAAGGAGCCGAGCATTGCTGATAAAACGAAAGAACAGAGGGGTTGGACAGTACGGTGAGGACATCTGAGAACGATGCTTGAGTACCTCGCGCACCACGGTTGAGAGGGTTTCGCCAGGTCTGTTCCGCGTTAGCCACAGCTCTGGGGATGCGAAGCATCGTACTCCTACCTCCGAAGATATGTTAATTCTGAGTCAGATCCAGGACTCCTACGATGTGTCGGACGCCGAGGATGTTTGACACAGTTGTTAGCATCGATCTCTCATGCAATTGTTTCCATAAACAACAGCCGAGTGCGGATGCAGTACTACCGCCCTCAGAAGCGTATTAAAGTTGACTCGGGTGCAAACTCGTGCGTTGCGAGTCGTATTTCGTTCAGTGGAAGTTAGTGTACAATGCCGTGGAGAATGCCTTACGTCGTCCCTTTCTTGTCGTTTCCTTGGATCTTCTTTCGTGGCCTATGTGTGCAGGCGCTCGAAAGCCTCGGTCGACCCAATGTAAGACATCACCCGACAGAGCTTGCCACAGACCCATCAACTAGCCAGTAAGCCCGACCGTTAGGCTACTACAACCACGAAGCTGGGCTTTCAAAGGCCACTTACCTCTGGTGCAGTCAACCCTAGCGATGACTCACCGCTTCTGAGTAAAATCAGTCTTCGCCTGTGCAACCATCAACATTGACAACAATCACCATCGAAAAATAGCAACCCTGAGTGATGTCAGCTGTTGCGGTGTCGTTGCCGGAAATACAAAGCATGTTTTCCCCGTGCATGTGGGGTTATGAGCACCCCGCATCCGCACTGAAGCGATGGTCGACGTATGAAGCTCCGGCGATCTATCTCCGGCTTTTTGGGTAAGAGGCTCAAAAAACTACGTTAGTATTCAACGACCTGCGCTTGCGGTTACCATATCGTAATTGTGTGACAAGCTGCTCTCCGCTGCAGTTACCGGTACGCTTATCGAGTGATTCTTCCATTCCGGTCGTTGTATCGAACTGCACAGGTTCAATCTGTGATTATCTAGAAGAAAGATCAACCGCACTTCGTGAGCGTGCCACATTGCGCAAACAAAGCCACACACCAACTCAGTCATCCAGTGAGCTATCAACCAAGACCGAGTGGAGCCCTCCTTCAAAGACCCGAACCACACTTGACATCTTTCTCTTCTACCCCCATCTTCCCCCTTGACAAACCCAAGAGTATTGCTGCTGAAAGACTACAAGCGCAGCTCAACTTTTACCAACCACAAAGCTTATTATCCAAGATCTCGATTTGTCGCACCCGTCACCTAGCACGCCGCTATGCGAGAAGCAAATTTTGCTTTCCCAGCACAAAATAGGGCTTGTGTGTGCATTTCATCTCAACTTTATGATAGAAGAGGTCTGTTCTCCCTCTTTCTTTCCAGGTTTTTAATGCTAATTTCAATCCTGTCGGTAGCACTCGACACCACCTCTCCTTTGCCACTATTCAACTCTCTTCACCATCTCACCTATTTAACCTCGACTTCCCCGCGAATACGCGAGATCATGACCATGGATGGCGGTCTGGAGCGTCTCGTGCGAATTCTACACGACTTTTGCATGTGTCCTCCACCGCCAGAGAACCCCAACGTCATATACGGTCTCTCTCCACCCAACACACGCCCTCCGAAACTCCCGCCCACACTCAATCCGCCCACATTCGACAAACATGCCGCGTACCGTTTTTCACTCGCTTTTCAATGCGTCGTTAATATCGGCGTGAGAGGGAGTGAGCCGATCCGAAGCCGTGTCGTACAAGCTGGCACACTGGATGTTGTCGGCTGTATCCTTGAAGCTTGGCTGGCGAACAAGGGGTTTGCGATCGGTCCGAGCTCGAGCGCTACGGGTTTACCGAGGGAATCGCGTGGGGAACGTCTCGCCAGGCGACAGGCTCTGGCGGAACAAAGACAAAGGGATGGTGCCGCAGAACTGACCCGGGCTCTACAAAGGCAGATTGCTGCTGAAGAGGCTGTTCGTCAGGAGCATATCAACGTCGGGGCGAATGGAAATATGGATGAAGTAGATCGCGTTCTTTCTCAAGCATGTTTAGGTACTGATGCCCCTTTTCAGGACGTCCGATGGTGGACGTTTCTGCAGATAGAACGTCTATCGACGTCTCGATCATCGTGGACGTGTCCTCACAACCAATCCCTGTCCCAGTCACATCACACGAGTGGCCATCATATGGCCGACATTCAGCTTCATGGCCACGCGAGATCGATACTGATACTTCCGCTGAAACCTCAACCAATGCAACGCCGTCCTCTAGAACCCCTACTGCTACAGTCGTCGCGAATAGTCGCGAACGTAGTGGCACGATTATCGCCCGTCCCGTGTGGGATGAACCACCGCGAACGAACCTCACGGTCAGGTCCCGCCCGCTTCGCACCCGTACACGGATGCCCACAGTCTCCCGACGAATCGACGGACAACTCACGTCCCGAGACGGAAACAGAAGATGATGGCGACGCGGACGTAGATATGGATCAATCACAAGATGCCGATGATACCTTGCATGTAACTCTGCCCCGTGCTCCCCGACCTCCGGCTCGTTCAATGACTCAGCGCCCGCGACGCACGGTAGGGATAATAGCCGATGCTCCGGAAACGGCACCCTTGGAGATGAATGCCGATGTGCATATTATTATCAACCACGGACAGGGCGGCGGCGTGGACGAGGGGGTTGGCGTAGTTGGCGTGGAGGATGGCATTGTGTCGTTGGAACCCAACGACGATTTTGCAATGGGTGCACCGCCTGGAGCTCCTGGTGCCATGGATGACACCACGCCCCGGAATATGCTTGGTATGGACGCGCCTGTGCTGGACAGACGCACACGTACAGCCCCTGATGCAACGCCGCGAGCGACGGTGGTTGCACTTCCGCCCTCGGGTCCCGCCACCGCTGTGCCTGGAGGGACGATGCTTGGCGGACTCATTGGAGTCACACGCGATCACACGGCTGCTCAACCAGTTCCCACAGCCCTGGGACGCATGCCTAGTAATGTGCATCACCATCGTGATACTGATCAGGGGCCATTCAAGGATGAAGATGTCCTACTCAGTCTCCAACTCTTGGCTTACCTGAGCAAGTATCCGCACGTCAGGCAAGCGTTTTACAAGCAGCGTGTGTCGTTCCATCCTGCTGCAGGCCAATCTTTCTGCCAATCGTACGAGTCACCAACCAGTGATAGTCGCTGGTCCAAGCACGGCACGAACTGCGCCACCACAACCGGCTAAGGAAAGCCATGGCTTTTTCCGCGCGTTTGCGTCTGCTACTGCAAGAGGGAAGGAGAAAGAGAAGGCACCCGCTGCGACTAGTTCTGGTACGACGATCTTGACCACTCCTCCGCGGATGACCAATGTCTTTTCCCTTGTTGAACGGTTTACATTCCGACCGAGTTCGTCGGAGAACGATCTACCCAACCCTCCTCCGAAGCTCCCTCCAGAGATTCAATATTGGGCTGGTGTTATAATGAGGAATGCATGTCGGAAAGACGACAGTAGGGGTGGAATACGGCAGTGTGCTAATAGTGAGTCCCTCGTTTTGTACTGGATTCTTCATTGTCCAACCGATTGTCATTCAGTGCTTTGTGGTAAATGGGAATCGTTCCCTCGAGAGTTTGCCAAGTGTAGGCGATGTCGAAAGGCAAAGTATTGTGGAAAGGAATGTCAGAGTACGGCGTGGAGTGAAGGACATCGGTTTTGGTGTAGTGCCAAGGACGGAGAGGAAGCTGAGGAACTGGGATATGATCATATGCATGGCATGGATGGGGGCGATGGTAATGCTGCAGCACGGGCGGAAAGGCGAGCGGAGAGGGAGCGTCTTGCGCGAGAAAGAGCAGCGGCAGCAGGCATTCCGATTCCGGTCAACCAAGTCCAACTGGTACCCCCGAACGTTCCTCCTCCTCCTGCGCCAACGCAACCAATGAGACAACGCGTAACGGCGTTGCCTTCAAATGTACCTCAACCCGTACCTTCGCCGACATCGCAGGCGTATGCGCAATTGCGCAATCGAAGAAGAGCAGAGACTGTTTCTGGGGCGACGACTGTCGTTGGGTTGACACCGCAAGGGCGACCAGTGTATCGGCACGAAGTTGCATGGCTCGCTGATAGTCGGGGACGGGACCCGGATGAAGGTGCTGGGGGTGGTACTCCTGGGCCGGCACACCCACACGCACCACTAGCGAATATGATTTGGGAAACGGCTCCGCCAAGCGGTAACGACATAGTATTAGGGTGACCTCTTCTTGTCGCTGTTACTGATTTTCTTTTCATGGATCATATTCCTTCCAACCTCCCATCCTCACCGTTGACTTTCGTTTGAAAGCATTCTGTGGTTCAGCATGCGGCTGTTACGTCTCTATATATTATGCAGTTGCCCCCCACGCTTCATCCACAACATCCGTCACACGTGTACCGTATTACGGTCCGTCCATCGATTCAGAAACGTCTTTCATTTAACTCCATAAACCAAACGACATCCCAGCTGTACAAGCGCTGCACATTGCCACTATTATCTACACATGTAAACGTCACTCGTTCACTCTGATGCTCCCACGCGCACTACCCGAACACTCGCACCCGGTTAACAGTGACTGGGTTGGCAACCATCCCTAACTTGCTCAGTACCGTATTTATTCCTCTACACTCGATACAATTTAGTTACTTAAATTATAATGCCTTGCGTGCAAAGCTTGACAGTGAATACAAGCGTGTGTGGAGAGAACGTTCCCACGCTATCAACGTCTCCTACATTCCCGTCTCAGCTCAGGCTCGTCGTCGCACACGATTTACAAGTGAACCGCCATGTCTGCCCGTGCTGTTGGCCTTGCCCCCTCTCTCAGACAAGCCGTATTTGCGCCCAAGTTTGGTGTGTGATCCGAAACATTCCGCGAGTCTCGAGTGCCAACGTTGCGAGTATACTTTTGCAGCTCGGACCCAGCTCGCACTGCGATCCGCGATCATAAAACGGTATACTTTTTTTCTTGCTCAGTAAACTCGATCCTCATGTTCTCTCCTCAGGGACGTACAGACTCAATCCCTTCCGCCGTCTGCTTCGCAAGGGATTCTGAATGAACAACGCTTGAAGCGTCCTTCGAGTCCCCATTTCACGATTTATCAGCCTCAGTTGACGTGGTTGGGGTCGATTGCGCACCGAGCGACGGGTGCGTCACTCAGTGCACGTGAGTCTTCATCCTCTTGTCTCGACGATCCCACTGACGCTGACACGGACACGGACACGGACACCGTACAAACGACAATGACCCGCTACAGTCCTCTACGGTTTCGCCCTCGCATACCTCGTCGCCCCCGGTACCTTTGACAGTGCCCACGTGATTGAGTTCGTGACGGGATTACCCGACTATGTCAAGACGACGGGCAAGTTGGTGCTCGCGGCGCCGTTTGCGTTTCATGGATGGAACGGCGTACGACACCTTGCGTGGGATTTGGGTAAATGTGCGTCGGCGTTTCTTTTCTCTCTTCTGAGCGAGTCTGATTGGATGATAGTCATGACTGTCAAAGGGGCATATGGTACTGGGTATGCTGTTCTTGGTGCGACGGCGCTCTCGACTGTGTACCTCGTGTGGTGGTGATGGCGCAGGGTCTGGTCGTGGACGTGAACTGTGGATGTGGATGTGGATATACAGGCTCGTCTGACGTTCTTTTCCCTTTTGAAATAAAAGTTGAATTTGTATCTGCCCGTGTATGCCTCTTTTCCCGGACATATCTGTTCTCGGCGATTTTGGGAGCCAATTTTTGGTGAGGCGTTGTGCAGAAAGACGTTATCTCCGTCTGGGAGTTGGCGGAACCGAGTGATTGTGTGCTGATGACGAGCCGCAAGTCGGATTTCCGAGTTCTTCGCCGTTTCATGGTTGTAGCAAGGAAGCCAGAACATGCCTGGACCCGGGTTTTCAAGGGCGTATCTTGCCTTTCTTACAAACCATCCTCCATTCGAACAACACCCACGGTGCGGTCATTGGTAGGATAACGTTATACGCAGTCTTCCAGATGTCGGCAGTCGACGCACCTATTGAAATTCATCGTTTCAGGCTGTATCCGGGCACAGTATCTGGATTTCTCGGATTAAAGACGCCCAAAAGTTCTCCCCATGATTGATCACTCCCCCAGCATGGTTAGGATGGCTCGTGGTCTTTCCTTGACTGTATTGTTATTGATCTCTTCAGCCTCGTTGGTGAACACCGCGACGGCTACAAACGCGAACGTGGCAGCACCAATCGTGGATCTTGGTTATGCACGATACCAAGGACAGTTTGATGCACAGACGAACATCACTAGTTTCTTAAGCATTCGCTATGCCGCCCCACCTCTTGGTGAGTATGATATCTCCCATTGATCATGTGTAGTGTTTTGGTCGGTTTCGTCATGCTATTCCATTGAACACATTGCTAGACAACCTGAGGTTTCAAGCACCTCAGCCACCGGTTCCCGAACCCGGTATACAACCCGCGACGCAGAATCCCAACACATGCTATCAAACCTCATCTGGTGCCAGCATAACGGTGCCAGTTTCACCGTTTGGATACAACAAACGGCAAAGCACGACGCCAGGTGCTTCAGAGGATTGCTTGTTCCTTAAGTGAGTAGAATAGTTCAACACGAATGCCAAGTGCAACTTCGATGCTATCACTAGTGTCTTCGTCCCCGGAACAATTCCCGCAGAACCTGCCACTACGGGCGGGCTTCCTGTGTTGGTCTGGATTTATGGTGGAGGGTATGTGTTCGATCCACATATTTCAACGTACCTGATGTCAAAGTGTAGTTACGAGGCTGGATATGCGGCCTGGTACAATGGCGCTGATCTCCTCATTGATTCCCTGAACACGGTCGTCGTCGTCGTTATTCAGTACCGTCTGGGTGCATTCGGTAAGCCCCTGCTTCGGATTCTGACATCAGCCTGTCAGCCGGTCTGATTCTTGCATTAGGTTTCCTCGCTGGGAACGAGGTCAAAGCCGGGGGTGCTCTGAACGCCGGCCTCCGTGAGAGAAAAAGTTGACTTCATTCTAGATCATACTAACATCGTGCATCACCAGTTGACCAAACCTTTACGCTACAATGGGTACAGGATCACGTAAGGTTCATCGTGCACTCCATCCCGCCCATACTTACGAGCCTCTATTAGATCGGACTGTTTGGTGGCGATAAAGCCCATGTTACGATATGGGGCGAATCCGCAGGTGCTGGCTCCGTTCTGCAGCACATCGTTGCCAACGGAGGTAACACTCAACCGCCACTTTTCCATGCTGCGATCGTCAGCTCCACGTATCTGCCTCCTCAGTATTATTACAACGATCGGCTACCTCAGGTAGGTCACTCTTGCTTGGTGGAAGGTTTGCGACGTAACCGACATCAGTTGTTATACAATGAAGTTGTCACTATGACTGGGTAGGCCAACATCTCGCTAAATAGAACCTCTTGACCTCGTAGTGACTCCTGTGCAGCTGTGCATCGAGCACTGAGACGTTCACGTGTCTACAGTCCGTGGAAGCAGATATGCTTCAGACTGCAAACTCTGATCTCGCTGGCTCTGCTTTCTATGGCACATTCATCTTTGTTCCAGTGGTTGACGGCACGTTCATTCTCGAGCGCCCAACCGTCACCCTTGCCAAGGGTCAGGTGAACGGAGTACGTGACCACCCTCATCACATCTCTAGCCAGTTGACGTTTCCAAAGCAAGTATTGCTCGCCATGGGCAACCAGAACGAGGGAAACACCTTCGTTGATGCAAATGAGACGTTGACGATCACGGATTACGTCTCTCAGCTTTTCCCGGATATGACGTTTGCTCAAGTTCAAGAAACCGCGTCCGTTTATAAAAACTATGGGACGGCAGTTGATCAGGCCATCATGGTGATGGGGGATTGTAAGTCAAGCACCTTGGGTTTGGCAGAAACGTGATCACTTATTTGGATTGTAGCCATCTTTGTTTGTCCGACATACTACTTGCTCCATACATTCGCTGGTCGTTCGTGGAAGGTCAGTCTTGAAAGATTTGTTGATCAGTAATCACGACATTGGAATTGTCTTAGGGTCTATTTGCGATCCCACCCGCATACCATGCTCAAGATCTTCTATACTATTTCAACAGGTACAGACTCAGCCTCTCCCTTGTTGTATCTTCAACCGGCAGCTTATGCCATTATCTTAGCCCAAGGGAGCATCCTCCTTACAACAACACTGAATTCATCAACGCCTTTTCCCAGTCTTTCATATCCCTCGCCAAGTACTACGACGTGAATGTCAAGTTCGACCCGGACAACATCACCCCTTATTGGAACGAATACTGTGTGGGAGAGACAGAGATGTTGTTCAATCGTACCGAGGTAGGTGCACCGGTGGTCATGCCCATCAGAACTGATCCGGAGTTGAATGAGCGATGCGCGTACGTCACTTTTTTTTCCCGTGTCGAAATGAATGACGACACGTTACGGATGTTCGTTTGTGTGTCTACGTCTTGCAGGTTTTGGTGGACGGTGACGTCTACGACGGCACAGTGATCGTCTGATGACTGGGACTGAAAGCATTCGAGCTAAGATGTCGTATTATCCACGACTTCACATACCCGTTTGTGAACGATTCGATCGTTGTATAATGTTGATCCTCTGGACGGTTTCCGAGATGCGCAACCTCACGGCAAAGTGATCAGTTTCGTCAATCCTTGGAAAAAGGTCGATAGACCACAGCGCGGGGAAACCCATGGTTACGTACTGGATGGTAACTCAGGACCCAGATGCGATCTGTCCTGGCAGCGGCTGGTAATCCTCACGGATGGGGGAGCAAAAGACTCACTTCCAATGTCACACGACATATAAAGTTTGAATTAGCACCCAAGTTCACAAGCGCCTTCCTCGCTAGGCAGCTCTTCCCGTTTTGCGAGGACTCACAGAAAGCAGATAGTTTTCGGTGGCAGAGGTGCTCCGAGAGACTCCGGTGTATGATGATATCATACTCGGCGATTGCCGGCGTGTGCTTTGTCCACTTGGAAACATAGTGGATGGCTCCGGACTCTCCCTACCATTGTCATCTGCGACGTATGTGCGATTTTGCGTTCTGGACCAGACGACAAAATCACATAGCACAATGAGAGGCGAGATCGTTGATTACTTGATCGGGAAACTAGGTACTTATGGTACCGCCTAACACTCATCAGTGTTCCACAGGTGGATGAGTAGGATAGACCTTTTGATAGAGAGATAAAACAGATATGTCAACCCCGCTTGTTTTGTCTCCATCGTTATTGCCCCCGCTGGCCGACAACACTGATATCACATGGCATATCAGTCACCGTTCTCAAAGAGTCAAGGGTGTCCATACCGCAGTGAATATGACGACCGCATTGGTATAAGAGCTGTGCCTATTTGGCTGGCGATGCAAACCTGCGCCCACAATCCACCCATTTACAGTAATTCACTCTCGTCCAACTTGGTCGAACAAAAGAGAGTGTATCGTTCTGCTGTATAAAGACCCACTCAGAACTGGTGAACGATATCAGTTCTGCCTCGTCAGATCCAAAAATTTACAATCCAGACCTAACCCCCATACCTTCAAGGAAAGTACGATGCCTGAAAGCAGTACGTCGCTCCTGCGCACTGTCGTCGATGAACTTGTCTCACCTTCCCTAGTATCTGCCGACTCTATGACCGAATCTCCATTTCCAATAGCACTCAACCCCGTCAAGGTCCCCTCGGGCTTCTTCCCCATCGAAGTCGTCCAGTTCTGGCGCGGAGAGTACAAAAAACGCATTCCCTTCCCTCTCCACTGGTCCATCATCGTCCGTACGTCCGCCGGTCGCGGAAACTGCCACGAGATCGTCGGCGACATGGATACCTACGCAACACAAGACCGCCTCGACACCCCCCTCCGATTCGGCGACGACTGGCGGGGGAGTCATGTCGTTGGCTACGTCTCACCGACTCGGATGGACGATCTGTTGAACCACATTGCGCTCGTACCCGTCGTGCGTCATCGGAGTGGGTGGAACTGCCAGGATTGGGTGTACGATGTGTTGAAGGGGCTCAAGAACCCTGATCTGTATACGGACGAGAAGCTGACCTTTGGGAAACTGCAGACGCAGATGTGGTGCCTGTTGGAGGCATGGGAAGTGGGGGAGATCTGATTAGATGGCAGTGGGGAACGTGGACGACGCGGGAACATGGACTATGTATGAACTTGTGCTAATCTGTGCATACAGAGATCATCCAAAGCAGTGAGTCGCGTTCTTGAAGTGCTCGATATTCCTATTTTGTGTTTCCTCTTTTGTGCTTACAAGTTACCGGTCATTGCCGCGACAAGTTGAACTCGAATCCAGCCGTCTTCACCAGGTGATATTGGTCTGGCAGACATCGAGCAACCTGCGGTGAGGCGATGCGACGCGTGTTTCAGAAGGACCAACTTGAGAACATGAAGTAGTGCGCATTGGACTCGGAGGGAGAAGGTGATGAGTCCTGCCATGCGTGGACAGCGCCGGCGGACCATCAGTGACTCAGATGATAGTGTCTGTTGACATGGTGACTGGTTAGACTGTAGATACACAGTACTGGACAGATTCACAGCAAGATACGAAGACATGCCACTAGGGAGCTGATACGCAATCCGAATAACTTGGGTCGAGCAAGGTTTTCGCGACGGCAAATCGGCATTTCCAAGTGCAACTCTTTCACGTAAAACAGGCGCTGAACAATGGACACTGAGTACTTGCTAACTAACTATAGTGGGACCTCCCGGTGGTCGCGTCACGCCAAGCGTGATCGGCTTCCACTCGGAATGTGGAATGTGATACGAGTACCTGGCGGAGAAGTGGGCCTTGCATTCAATGCAATTGCGAATAAGAATGATATCTTGATCAGTAACAATGGTCTGATGGTGACGGTGGGTCGACGATGCCGAAGTGTTTCTCATCGTCTGTAAGCGTAGTCGCTGACCCATAGACTAAATGTTCGTCTCCTGCATGCACCGCACAAGATGTGGGATGCAAGTGCCTTCTTGACATATGTTGGGCAGTAACGAAAAAACAGCAAAGCACAATGGAAGAATAGTTGAAATGTCCAATAGATTAGACTCGGATTTGATCAGGCTAAACGTCATAGGTCACACGATAATGATCAGGCACCCCTTGACATGTCGCCAAAGCGCCCACAGTACCACAGCTCGGATGACGACCGCTTTGGCATGACAAAGGAGCAGCCCCTCTGTGGTGCTGAATGCGCACACTCCACAATCAACAATCCGCACCCACGAGAATGGGCGGTCCTGCAATATAAAACGCGGGTCCTCAGAAAGTGAACGACATCTGCGAGCATCATTTCGACGTGATCTTACAACATACAACTACCTTCACTCGTCCTCGGCGACAATGGGAAAGGGTGAGTCGTTCTTACGCTTCGTTGACGGCGTCTTGCTTACCCACCAGCACCAGCACCCACAGACCTCATCACGGAATATTCTTTTCCAACCGTACTTCAACCCGTGAGGGTCCCTCAGGGCTACTACCCTATTCAGGTCGCCCAGTTCTGTCGCGGCGAATACCCTCATGGTCATCCATATCCCTTGCACTGGGCTATCGTAGTTCGCACCTCCGCCGACAGCGGCAACCGTCACGAGATCGTCGGGGACAAGCACACATATATGACGCAAGCCCGCTTTGACATCCCGCTCGGCCAAACCTTGGAGTGGCGCGGCAGCCACATCATCGGATACGTGTCGCCGAATCGGTTGAACGATCTGCTGAACCATATCGCGCTCGTCCCAGTGATACGCGAACGGTGGACTTGGAACTGCCAGAATTGGGTGTACGACGTGTTGAAGGGGCTTAATGATGCAGAGATGTACACGGACGTGAACATGACGACGCTTGGGCACCTCCAGACGCATATGTGGCGCCTCTGGGAGGCTTGGGAAGTGGGAGATATCTAAGCAGGTGGTCCAGGATGTTGGTGATGAGGAAACGATAAACGATCTGCCGCTGTGTATACAAGCACCATAGGGATGTAGCAGTATGTGACCTAAACATTGGCAATTGTATCATTAACCGCCTTAAACGGTCTTGAAACCTGTAATTATTGTCACCGTGACACAATAGCCATACCTGCAGACATTGAAACCAGTGCAGACCCGCGGTGTCCGACATTATGCAGCGGTCATTAGGGCATGAAAGATGAGAATCTCATCATACTAGTAATTGCCAAAGTCCCATCGTCTGCGGCGATAGTGCAGTCGATCTCTTGTTCGTCTTCTCTTTCTTGGCTGAAACCCACGTAATCCAGGTCAATCAGTTTACCCCCAATTCCGCGGAGGAAGGATAGACGCAAGACGCGACCAGTTCCAGCGAAATGAAGGAATTGCTAGCCTTGAGAAAAATGCTCACCAGCGGTACTCGAGGCTTCAACTATTACAGCGTTTCCTAGTCAAATAACACTGACTCTACCATCGATGGTCACCTACTGCTGACCGGGAGGATGGAGATAATGATAATCGAGACTCAGAGTTATCGGTAGGCGTCGCAATCATTGTTTTCAAATCATCGTCGACTTTGGTAAGTGGTTATTGTAGTCTTGAAGTCCGTCAGATGAGAGTCCCATGGCCCCACGGCGGTAGCCCTCGCATTCTGGCGATGGTCAGACTCAGGTTCAAGTCATCAGGCGCGGCGAAAAATACGGCACACCGGGTTTGTGGGGTCAAGTTGAATGAACGACTCACCGTTGACTTTTTCTGGGTTCATAAAGTCATTATCCTTGGTGATTTTCCCGTACAATAGCATAGCACACTAGGATTCAATCAGCTTGGTTGCAGCGCAAAAAGTTGGTGGGTGGATTTGAACTGATCTGGCAAAACTTATACCTTCCATTTTAGTGACTCGAAGGCTATCCCCACCTGAAGTCACGGTCGACGAGACTCAGTCGATTGGTAGGCTTGTATCACATACACAAATACACGCGCATAGCAGGTTATTTACCCACTCAGCTCCTCTGATCCCTCTCTGCTTCGATGGCTCCACCTCTGCACATATTACAAAGAACTTCGACATAAATTCTTCACACCTAGATCTTCTGCAATAATAACTGCCGCTTTCTCCCCGACCAACAACGCAGTGGAATATGTGTTCTAACCAGAAAAAAAAAGTGAATAATCATTGACAACAAAGGATCAAGGAATGTGACGTACATTTCCAACATTGGTTGGGCAGATGGACAAGTCTGATGAGTCCATGTCAACAAAAAAGAGTGCAGGTCGGCAAGGATGTTGTGCATACCTGCAACCTTGAGGCCTTGCACGCCGTATACATTCAGGCGCGCATCAACCACTCCACCTTGGTCGCGGGGTTTCATGGCACATGTCCCGAGCTAGATCAACATAATCATCAAAGATATCCAAAGGAAGAGCCCTGGAGAGCTAACCGAGTGCCAAGTCGTAGCAACTGCAATTATTGTGTAGAGAATGCTTAGAGATAGAAAACAGAATAATAGTCGAGCAAGGATGACTTGCCTTTGTCGCGATTAAATTTCTCGATAGCTTCATTGTCCGCAGCAGTGTACATAATGTCTGGCGCATCCATCGGCACAGGACCATTCGTTTCCGTACAAGCGGCGGGACTGCCTTGGGAGAAATTTGGATGACAGGCAAGCACATCTCCCCGATACATGGGCATCCGCCTGGTGAGCTCCCGGGTCATTTTGTACAATAGAGTGAGCAGTGCAACATCACCGGGGCTGGTGATCACATGAATAAAGTCACCGCAACACGGTAATTGCAAGGCCTACTTGGAGCAATAGTCAGGATCGAAGTCCACAGGCAAATTCGCATCTTCGCCGGACGTGATGTGTACACTACCGATCGACTCTGGATACATCTAGAACAGCAGTATGTCAGATTGAGAAATGAGGCACAGGGTTGTCATGCTTCCTTACAATATAGTAGATGGCGCAGATGAGTTTCCGACCAAGTGACCCAGAGCAACTTGGATCCAATGGGAAACTAGAAAAGGAAAATCAGGGTGAAAGACCCATGAGTTGAGAGTGCATCTCTTACCCAGAAAATGGTACAATCATGCCCATAGGCTTGTCGGGACTGTGCTGAAAGAATGTTTCCCATCTCGATCGTAATGCGGGCCCATGTGATGCCAACTGTTCCCCTGTCAGGCGCACTTTCACCGCGGCTTCAATCGCGCTGCGATAAAAATGATCGGAAAGCCATTGGAGGAGAAAAACACGGTGACGGACTTGTGTGCAATCTTCCCTGTCCCATTTTCCTCCCATTCCTTAAGCTGCGCTGCCAACAATGTTGACGTTACACACAAGTTGTAGAACTGATTCGAATGGTCCACTCACCGGCTAATGCTTTTGGATCACTCCAAACATCATCCATGGTTTCGGTCTCGGATGATGCGTAGAACGCCGGACAAGTGCCAAGATGGTCTGCAATAGAATTATATCTTCCCCAGACAAAAACACTTTGATGTGTGACAGACGTACCCTGGTAGTTTTCTCCTACGCCAGGCAAATCGACCAGTACCCGAATATCGTGCTTCTCGAGGACAGACGGGGAACCAATTCCTGACCTTTCCAAAATGGATGGGGAACCAAACGCTCCGGCAGACACAACAACCAACTTGCTGGCTTTTACGGTGACGAGTTCGCCACTAGCCCCTGGACATGATATGGCGTCCGTCGTATACTCGACACCAATCGCACGTCCGCTCCTATCGTCGACATGAGTCAGTTCACACATGGTTATTTTATGTGTAACATACTCGATAATGACACGTTTGACGCGTTTCCCAACCAGAATCGTTATGTTTGGATTATTTGAGTGTGGATATAGGTATCGGGAAGCAGCGTCACAACGCTTTCCGGTCACAGGGTCGACATATCTTTGGTGAATAATGGGTAAGGTAATGAATGTTTTCCACCTTTCGCTGAACGCTTACCTGTAAGCCATCTAGAAAGAAAATCGATGTCAACCTGTCGGATTAATTTTTAAAATACTCACGCTGTACGCATTCGCAGTCTTGAAATCGTTGATATCATCGACCACTGGACGGGCCCGATCGTACGTCCTAGCCACATCTAAGAATTGGTCTCCAAAGCCAAAGTCAGTTCTGCTCGCAGATATCTGGATCGGTCCCGAGTAACCGTGGGTCGGTCTGTCTGATATAGGCGTGAACGTTTCGATCTACACAGTTGGTTGTGAATCATCCCGTTGTGGTATCTGGAGATGTCTACCTTTTTAATCAAGGGAAGGAGTTCGTTGAAACTCCATCCTTTGTTGCTAAATCTCTCCCAATCATCGTAATCCGACGCAGCGCCTCGCGCGTAAAACATGACTGTATTCAAGACCGTGTGAGACACACGGTGGGGATAGTTCGCGGCACCAGTCTCACAATTAACAGTGGAGCCGCCGCCCAAGCTCCGACCACATGGGACGACAGCAGCACGTCCGTTGAGGTGTGGGCTCGCTTTGGCAACGTTGAAAGAGACGGTGGTGCTGTCCCGCGCGAGGTTCCCGATGAACCTGCAGGGCTGGACATGGCATGGGAGGTCGCGAGAGTGCTGGCCACTTTCGACAATAAGGATCTTCAGAGAGGGGTCGGCAGCAGCTAATCTTCCTGCAACGACACACGCAGTCGTTCCGCCTGGCGTTTGGTGAGCAGAGGCATGCCACGACAGCGCAAACAAACAAACTCGCCTCCAGCAAAGATGATGTCAAACACTGAGGACATATGTAATGGGGAAGGTGAAATAAAGGTGACACGAACTCGTGGGACAGGGCCGACAGGCAATATATATATATTTCGTACGCGCCGGCCGGGCTTCTTGCTGGTCACCAGTCTACGCGGTACTTAGTCTCGAACCAGAAGTTTAGATCGTACCAAGTTCGGAAATCTCCATAACGTTTTAAAACCGGAGTCTGCCAACGGTGAGCATCGAGGAGTGCGGACATTTGCGTGGGATATGGAATCCAACGTTTGCTTGGCATGTCACACTATTATTATGGATGTCGAAGACAAACAAGGGATGCTAGATTGGTGGAGTAACATGTAAAAGCTTGGTCCACTTGAATCCCGAAGCCGATACAGTATTCAACCTTGACTCAGTACTCGTGAATACTTAGGTCTTGTTGAACTCTTGATGGCAGACTCCCGTCCATCGCTCGATCCCGCCAGCGGAGCTACTAGCCTCAGAGATCCAAGGAACTCAGATCATTAGAAGCAATATCCTCCATGAACTTTCAGGGAACGGAATGTTTCACCACATACGCCACGATCCTTGCTAGCCTTTCACATGCTGCCAGTGAGCCACAACAGCGCTAGTTCGTGTAAAGCTCGTAATTGAGATCACTCACTCCTAGCCTGAGAGCTTTAGGCCTATCTGCGGTATTTATGATGCACCCTGCAATTATCATAAGACAGCGTCTAATTTCTGTCCTTCAGCTGCCCCATCGCAGAGGCGGAAACTGCCAGAGCAATCAAACCATATCTGTAAGGGTGCTAGACTTTTTCAGTTTCTGAATATGAATGAAACTTACGGATTTGACTTGGGATATAAAGAGGTTTTCCATCGCTTACCAGGCACGTCTTTCTAATTTAATACTGCGCACATCGATAATGGCCGCTCCTCCGATTAACGCTGGAATGAAGTCAAATTAGCCGGAAAACTTGGAGGTGACGAATCAGATGGTCCTGTCAGGCAGATGCATGCATATCCCAGCCTTTCGATTCCTGAGAAAGCTGTAGCATCAATATATGCCAGCGTCGTGCAGACATTCCGATCCGGGGACAAAGTGCTACTTGGGGACTATCTCTGTGGTTCGAACTCGATGGTGACTTGTACAACTTCAAAATACCGTGGTGCCAGCTGTTGAGATGGTCGAGATACTTATATTATCCACTCAACCTAGTTCCGATTGTTTGTCGTGTTCTATCCATAATCGTTGCATGAGGTTACTGTTCTTAAAGCGTTCTTTTCGTGCCAGAGGAGACATGAGAAAGCCACACCAAATACACAGTTGGAAAGCTCAGCTCGAGTGTTCGACGCTCTCTTGCTCGTCGACCTTTTTCCAAAAACCAGCAAAAACTAATCACTTTGCCGTGATAGTGCACAACTCGGAAAACGTCCAGAGGATCGACATTACACAAAGATTGAATCGCTCACAAACGGGACCATTAAAGCGTGGATAATACGTCGTCCTAGCTCGAATGCTTTCAGTCTCACGTGCGTCGATCACTGTGGAGTCGTAGACGTTACCGTCAACCAAAACCTGCAAGGCGTAGACACACAAGCAAGCATCAGTAACGTGTCACCAAGGCAGCACAAGAAAAGAGGGACGTACGTGCATCGCTCGTGCAACGTCGGATCGGTTTTGATGGGCAATACCACCGGTGCACCTGCCTCGGTACGATTAAACAACATTTCTGTCTCTCCCATGTAGTATTTGTTCCAGTAAGGGGTGATATTGTCCGGATCAAATTTAACATTGACATCGTAGTACCTGGCGAGGGATATGAAAGATTGGGCGAAGGCGGTGATGAATTGGGTGTTGTTGTAGGGAGGAGGACCGCTTGGACTAAGATGTGGCGTACGGCGCCGGTTAAAATTATGGTAGAAGGGGGAGGCTGGGGGCATACCTGTTGAAGTAGTATATGGCATCTTGACCATGGTATGCGGGTGGGATTGCAAAGAGACCCTAGGACAGTTCCACAAGGTTAATGATTGGCATACAAATATTGAAAGACTGACCTTCCACGAACGACCAGCGAATGTATGGAGCAAGTAGTAGGTCGGACAAACAAAGATGGCTACAAAGAAAGGTCCAAATAAGTAATCGAATTCTTCGCGTCTCTGCCAGACCCAAGGTTGACCTACAATCTCCCATCACCATCATGGCTTGCTCAACCGCCGTCCCATAGTTTTTATAAACGGACGCGGCTTCTTGAACTTGAGCAAACGTCATGTCCGGAAAAAGCTGAGAGACGTAATCCGCGATCGTCAATGTCTCGTTCGCATAAACGAAGGTGTTTCCCTCGTTCTGGTTGCTCACGGCGAGCAATACTTGCTTTGGAAACGTCAACTAGCTAGAGATGTGAAGGCTGGTCACCTACTCCGTTCACCTGACTCTTTGCAAGGGTGACGGTCGGACGCTCGAGAATCAACGTGCCATCAACCACAGGAACGAAGTTGAATGTGTCATAGAAAGCGGACCCAGCGAGATCGTGGTTTGCGGCCTGTAAGGTATCTACTTCCACAGACTGTAGACACGTGAACGTGTCAGCAGTCGATGCGCAGCTGCACAGGAGTCATTGCGTAGCCAAGAGCTAACCATTGGCGAGATGTTGGCCTACCCAGTCATAGCAACAACTTCATTATACAATAACTAATCTTGGTCAGTTTGAACGCAATCGGCCGAGCGAGGACGAAGATACAGCACCTACCTGAGGCAACCGATCGTTGTAATGATATTGAGAAGGCAAAAACGTGGAGCTGACGATCGCAGCATGGAAAAGTGGTGGTTGAGTATTACCTCCATTGGCGACGATATGCTGCAGAACGGAGCCGGCACCTGCGGATTCGCCCCATATCGTAACACGGGCTTTGTCACCGCCAAATACTCCGATCTAACGTCGGCTCCTGAGTATGGGCGGAATAGAGTACACGAGGAACCTCACATGATCTTGTACCCATTGTAGTGCAAAGGTTTGGTCAACTGGTGATGCCGGATGTTAGTAATAGTATGATGAATGTAGGTATCTGATTTTCTCACGGAGGCCGGCGTTCAGAGCACCCTGTGCTTTGACCTCGTTCCCAGCGAGGAAACCTAATGCATGGATCAGACTGACCAACCACCAACCAGTCAGCATCCGAAGCAGGGATATACCGAATGCTCCCAGACGGTACTGAATAACGACGACGACGACCGTGTTCAGGGAATCGATGAGGAGATCAGCGCCATTGTACGTGGCCGCATTTCCCCACGCGTAGCTACATTTCAACGTCATATACGTAGGATGTGTGGATCGTACGCGTACCCTCCACCATGAATCCAGACCAGCACAGGAAGCCCGGCCGTAGTGTCTGGTTCTACGGGGATTGCTCCGGGGACGAAGACACTGGTGACAGAATCGAAGTCATACTTGGCATCCCTGTCGAGCTATCCGACTCACTTGAGAAACAAGCAATCCTCCGGGGCAGCCGGCATCGTGCTTTCCCGTTTGTTGTATCCGTATGGTGGGACTGGAGCCGTCATGTTGGCACCGAATGGGGCTTGATAGACATGTTGGGGTTCTGTGTCGCGGGTTGCATACCAGACTCGGGAACTGGTGGCCGAGGTGCTTGAAATCTCAGATTTCCTGAGCAAGGTTCAATGGAACAACCTAACCAAAATGCTATGCATGATCAAAGGTAGGTATCATACTCACCAAGAGGTGAAGCGGCATAGCGAATGCTTAAGAAACTAGTGATATTCATCTGTGGATTATATAAAATGCCCTTGGTATTGTGCATAACCAAGATCCACGATTGGTACTTTCATGTTCTCGTTCAACTTTGTGGCCATGACAGTGTTCACCAACGAAGTTGAAAAGATCAACAACGACGCAGTCAAGGGAAGACCGTGACGAAACATCTCGATGATGCTTGGGGAGGGGGTAAAAAGTTATGCTGTGTCCGAGCACAACATGATGGTGGTGCATCGACTGATGTACAGCGTATAACAGAGTTATTATCGCATGTCATCCAGGAAGTTATTGCATCCGCCTCCTTAGCATATTATAAACCAGGCTCCTACACAACCGTCAGGGTAAGTGCAAGGCTTTATCCTAGGGGCCAAGGTAGTACTTCACGTGACATTTGTGCAATTTTGAAACCCCGTAACTTTAAGAAACCTTTCACTTACCACGACGGCTGCAAGATAACATTTACAAACAGACACCGCCACCACTGTACATCCCTTCGGAACTACAAAATTTAGTATTTAGATACACCGAAATTAGGGTTAATGATATTTTATTGGACAGCGGAGGGTTGTCCGTCAGCGACAGACAGACAGCGACATATACCCATCAGGCTATTCATGACCGCCGTACCTCCTAATTCATCTTCCTCTGCTCCAATACCTTCATTTTCCACAATCCAAACACACACTCAGAAGGTCCTTGATGTACGACCATGTCTCTGGCAAACGAAAGTAGTAGAGACCATTCTACAGGGAGACAAGGACGTACTTTGCATTGCTGGCACTGGTATGGGGAAGACCCTCACATTCTGGATGCCGTTGTTGTTCAGGCCTGAAGGAATTCAGGTTGTGGTTACCCCATTAAATTTATTAGGAAAGCAGAATGTTTCTGCGCTCACCAGCATTGGAATACCAGCAATTTCAATTAGTTCAGAGACGTCGACCCCTGCAAACTTTCATGTGAGTACTATGTCTTCAAGGCACTATTGAAGGAATCTTATCCGGAACTAGGCCATCCGCACTCGCAAATTTCGAGCCATAGTAATAAGCCCGGAGCAGATGATGAAGCCAGATGGACCATTCGAGAAGATCCTGAAAGACGCGCAATTCATATCACATATCATCAGCATTGTGATCGACGAGGCCCATTGTCTTACCGATTGGGGGAAATTTCGCCCGGAGTATCGAGAACTTGGGCGAATACGATATTTGCTTCCATCTGTGCCACTACTTGTCACATCTGCAACGCTGACGAAAACAGCGCTAAACGATGTGATGCAGTTACTCCAGATGCGGAAGGGGAAGACCTTTACATTGCAGCGTTCGAGCGATCGCCCTAATATCAAGATTGGCGTCAAGAAAATAAAGCATGCGATGAACAGCTTCGCTGACCTCGCTTTCCTAGTTCCCGAAGGTTACAAAGAAGATGATCCACCGCTACCAAAGTTTCTTGTATTCTTCGACAACATTGCAGACTCCATTGCGGCAGCAGGTTTCCTACGAAAGCGCCTACCTACAGGCCTGAAAGAGAAAATCAAGTGGTTCAATGCAGATATGTCTGTTACCTTCAAGGAGACAGAGTTTACCAACCTGGCGACCGGTGAAACCTGGGGTCTTTGCACGACTACCTCGTTTGGGATGGTAAGTACCCAAAGTCGCTTGCCCATGCACGTCGTTGATTGTACTTGCAGGGTATGGATGTGCCAGATATATCGTTAGTGATCCAATGGCGAGCGAGCTGTAATATCTCGGCACTTTGGCAGCGCTTTGGTCGTGCAGCACGAAATAGACAACTTACTGGAACGGCATTGTTGTTTGCTGAGCGGGAACACTTCGATGACGAACGGGCAGCAAAGGCGGCAAAAAGGACACTAAAGGCAGAGACACAGAAACGAAAGGCGGAGGATGCAGACCTACCGGGCTCCTCGCGACCAGTGAAACGTGGGGTAGCCAGCGACCATTGCATGGAGTCCCAGAACAACGATGCGCACACCGTCCCCTTGACAACAATTGTCAATAATTCCTCGCTGGACCACGGGATCGACCTCCTCATCAACGCAGAAAGTCGTCCAGGTCTCGGCTGTCGTAGGGTAGTCTTCGATGTTTACTTTGATAACAAAATGGCCGGTGGGAGACTTTAGATTTAATTTCCCTTGAGTACACGTATTCAATACCTCTTAGACACCGACCACCTTGCATGCAATACACACGCTCATCAGGGCTGTGACCGTTGTCACGTCAAGAAACCCACCATCTGCTGCGACATTCACAACCCTCTCGACTTTTTGCCCTACACATCCACTGTTTCCAAGCCGCGCCGCGCCATGCAACGCTCGCGTATCGCCAAGTATACCAGGGAAAAGCACGACCACAACCTAGAGAACTCTCTCCTAGACTGGCGCGAAGCCAAGACGGCAGCAGTTTATGGCAGGAGTGCCCTCAATCGCTACGGACCATCCATCATCATGACCAATGCAACATTGGACGCCATCATCGACTATGCTCACCACGACAAGATCCAAACTCCACAAGATCTCAAACGAGAAACCGGGTGGATGAGAAGCGAACAACTTGGAGACGAAATAGTTGAACTCATTCGCGCTCATGCCCCTCCACGTCCATCCCCTTTTGTTTCCACTCCCCTTCGACCCAGTAGCATTGCTCTCAACACTCTCCAATCGGGCCAAGTCCCTTCTCCTTCCCCCATTGTCAAGCGTCGCAACAAGTGTAGTGCCTGTGGCCAGGAGGGCCACAATGGTGAGTGTTTCCGTGACTCCGCTTGACCATAAGCTCACTTCGTATCGGTATTAGCTAGGAACAAAATCTGCCCTGAGTTTGGCGCTACTAGTACAGCCACGGGAAAGGAGAATGTGACGGCTGTGTCTCCGTCTCTTTAGCGCCGTGATATAATTGATACATCCATTAGAGTAATTCAACTAACACGTCCTCCATTTCTACCCTAGTACTCTCCTCTATTCCGCTCTCCTCTGGCACATTGACTCTCTCGTTCATTTCTGCACATACCGCTTTCTCCAGCATCGCCAATCCTTTGTCGCTGAGGTCTTCTATGACATGTTGACTTTTTCTTCCTTCACGTACAATATGAGGCGAGCTCAATAATAATTTCTCTTGCAGTTTCGAGAACGTTTTGGTCATACTCGGTGCACCATGGCCGGCAGTGAGATGGGCATGATCAAAATTTGTCTGTATCATCTTTTGAACATTTCTGTAGACTTGGACTAATGGGGACTCGAGGATTATTCGGTCGACGGTCCGGTTTGGACCCTTGCCCCCGTTTTTCACCTGCCAAGTGTTATCAGTGAGTGTTCTACGGGTGAATATGCCTTAGCGTACCTTGATGAATAGGTTATTTAGCTCAACGCACCAATCCACTGCACGCCACTTCATCGACTGACCCGTAGGATTCACAAGGAGGTGGTATCGAACCGCACGTCTATAATCCGACCCTATTCAATGTGAGTCGTTCTATACTGGGGAATGGACTTACTTCAAACCAGGCGGATAAACGAAATGTACGTTGAGCAGGAAGTTCAGCATATGGGTCGCATACTTGTGCTTCCCAATTGCCTTCAATATAGGGATCCATTCAACAATACAGGTCTCGACACGCCCAATATCGCCGCAATTCATCGCGTACGACAGCTCTTCATAGAGCAAAAGGTATTTGTTCAACAGCAGTGTGTTCTCGAATTGCAAATCACGCGACTCCTCGCGCTTCCTACAGAGACGTTGTATTTGGTGAGTGATCACAAACTGCTGCGCGATTTCGTCCGCCATTGATTGTAGCTTTTCCAGTGTTGGTTTGGTCGACGCAAAGTCGTCGAGACTGGTGAGTCTTGGGTTCTTGGCCTGAACATACACTAACCAACAGTTCAGCCGTCTGCATATACCTGCATGGCCAATTAGCTGGTGCATACGGCGAAACCCTGGTTTTGAGGTGAAGGTAAGGGTTTCCTTTGGCCGGAGTAGCGCTACATCATTCATTAGGCAGGTCTCGTCCTCGCGCGCTGTCTGCGGCTGGATAAAACATCGCCACAAGACATCTGCGCACGCCATCTTCAGGTGAAAAAGCCCTGGGATGAACACGACGTGCTGAAAACGATGCCACGGTGTCGATTCGATGGAGCGGCGCAGCTGAGCGGCATAGAGCCGTTCCGCAGTACCAAGGTCGCCGTGCACAAGGATGACGTGTTGTGATATGTCTGGTGAGTCCTGGTCATCCATCGTGTCCTCCTCTAAGCCCATTTGAGCAGATTCGTGGACCCCGCCTTGCTTGAGGAGTTCGACGACGGCGCGGATGTTTCCGCTTACCGTCGAGTTGTTTATGTCCATTGCTCGTGCCGCGAAAATCGGCATTTTAACGAGTGGCATCTGTTCGATCGGGTCTGGATGCGTAATCATAGGTTTGAACTGACGAAAGTATTCGGGTCCATAGGTACAGAGGTCATTCAAGAACATCCACGCGTTAAATTGGTGATACCGTGATGGTTTTGGATTGGTAGTAGGTTGCGCCTCGGCTGCCTCAGGCTTGTGCAAGTTTACCAGGTCCCACCAGGTGCGGCACTGTCCCCTTTCACCATCTGGGTTTAATAACGACTTTTTCCATAGTTCTTCCGAGCACCGTAGGTCATCCGGCGTAACTCCGTGGGCAAGCGGGAACAGCAAACCAGATGTAAGATGCTTTAACGACTCGTTTGATTTCTCGACTGTTGGAGTGTGTGTTTTTAGGTCGACGTCAAAATTGTCGTATGCGTATGATGCGATCAGCGATTGCCCAAGGGTTTGCAAGGTATGCTCTGATTCTATCGACAGTGATCGCAATGCCATGTTTATAGCATCCGTGGAGATCGAGATGCCAAGGTGTGCAAGAGTATTGATAACATTGTATGGTGCGTGCACGGATTGTAAGAAGAATCCGATTATACTCTGTAGTGCATTTGACTTTCGATTGACGCCCTGCATCAGTATACTGCAGATAATTGTCTTTTTCTGCATTATATGGGTGAGTCGTGCGACCCTATGCCTATTAATCATGACTGACCATGGCCCTAATTGCAGATCGACGTTTTGTCTGCCTTTCCTTCACCGACGAAGGCTGGTTACTATTGCCGGTAAGTTGATCGATAACCCCTTCAAGGTCGATTTCGTCGACTTCGTTCCACAAGGCATCGGCGGCGCTATCCGTCCACAGGTCCTCTCTATCCTGGTCAAGACTTTCAAAGCTTCTCGACTCGCTCAACTTCCCTGGCCACTGCTTCGCCCGAAGCAGTGACCCGAGCATGTTCCATGTCCTTGGGGCATGGATCTCCATAGTATGTGCTGTCTCCTCGACTCGGAACTCCTCCAGCTGCTGAATCGTGGCACTAGCAGCCCCAAAATGTGACCCACTATCTGTGGATGCAAGATGTTGGATCTCTTCAAGGTATGTTTCTTCGACGATATGAAAGCATTGATCCATCACCTTAGTATGAGCTGTAGGATGTCGCATCAAAGCTTTGAAGACGATCTCCGCATTTGCGACAAGGTTGTCAGCTATGGGATGACTCCTGTATGCTGGATGAGTGAGCAGCACCACGACAAAATCTGCTGCACTGATTTGACAACTGTCTAGTGCGTCGAGGATGGGGTGGAGTGGGAGCATATTGGTTAAACAATATTGGATTGTATCGTGTCCTGACTCCTCTACATGGCATGTACATGTGGCCGCTGCGTGTACTTCACGAGGCAGTGTCGCTGTCTGTCGCTGACGGACAACCCTCCGCTGTCCAATAAAATATCATTAACCCTAATTTCGGTGTATCTAAATACTAAATTTTGTAGTTCCGAAGGGATGTACAGTGGTGGCGGTGTCTGTTTGTAAATGTTATCTTGCAGCCGTCGTGGTAAGTGCAAGGTTTCTTAAAGTTACGGAGTTTCAAAAGTGCAGACTTGGCCCCTAGGACAAAGCCTTGCACTTACCCTGACGGTTGTGTAGGAGCCTGGATTCAGTGATCAACTGGCAATTGAGAAATATGACATTAATAGTTCGTCGTGTTTACTCCTCGAAGCTCCTACTAGCAGCTTTGCCAGTTCGGCAACGATGACTGCCGTCCGCATATTAACACGATGAAATTACCCGGCGGATCAGAACCATCACCCGCTTACTGCCTATACAACTCGTGCTTGTAATCTACCTTGTAATCTACATTGTACATTTGCCTGTAACTTAATAGATTTACCTGCTTGCGGGTCCAGGGGTGCCCGGAGGGCCGTGGATTTTCAACTTTGGATCGGACACGTGCAACCGTCCCGGCCCGGGAGCCGACACACCAGTAACCTGCTCTCAGTCACGCTCTGGTCGAGTCCAACTTTTAATTCCATCCGCATCATGCGTACAGTCCTGCCTCACTTTCTTCCCATTGAGGACCGGCTATGCCCTGTCGAAACCTGCTACTGTTTGGTACATCGATTGCTATGCCGACTGCTGTACAGCGTTCTTCGGTTTGCCCACTTGATCCGTCCACAACTACTGAGGCACTGTGCTGATGGCAACGCCCTCCGTTGTTGTATAGAACTGGATACAACCGTGTAATATCCACGTGTGTCATTTCACGGAATGTGGCACTCGGACGCTCACAGAAGAGGGAGCCGCGTGCGAAACTACCTCCCATGACTGTGGTCATGGTATCAACTCAGTCAAATATTTCCCGAGCACCAGCTGTCATGTCATTGACAGCTCCAAGTTTATCAGTACTGATAAGGCGGGATAGTCGCAGCTCCGTCCTGCTTATCTTGCAGTAGGAACCCACTTATAACTCCCAGGTTTCTTCTCCTCGATTTTGTTTCTGCTCTCCTCTTGTTCATTGGGCAGTCGAAAGTTCAGATGGCTACCGCGGCTAACTCTGTCACTCACCCAACTCTTATTCAGGTGAGAGCTCACATGTTCTTACACTGGATCACCGTTTCACATCTTATAGGTCGACCCTTTCGTGTGAGCATGATATGCCATTCGTTAGCACCCTTGACTTCTCACATATGTTAAATCCAGACCTGCGTTACAGCAGAAGGTCAGCACAGATGCTCAATCCATGAACCGTGCATCGAGCTGACAATATATTCATAGGGTCTACACAATAGATGGCAGTATGTCGATTCACGGGAGCTAGGGAGACGAACCTAACTATCCTGATCTAGTCCTGACATCCCTCCATTTGCAACCGTAAAACCGGGCGAGGCACGTGGTTCAAAAAATTGCATGTCTTGTTCCTAACTCTTTGTTAGGTTTTCAACATTGAATGCGTCGGTATGTCACTACCACGGGAAAGGATGGCGTCTTGTCACTTACAGGTTGTAACTTGAAAAGACTGGACAGGTGCTCAGATTGGGAATAACGACTGTACGTTCTGGTCATGTCGTTCCTTGCGACGTACATCAATCTTGCGGTTGTCCTGTAGTCAGCGACGACATCCGCGATGTTGATCTTACTTCCGTCCACAACTTATCGGGCCCGATTGCCGTTGAGGGTGCGGAGCCTGGCGATTGTCTGGTTGTTGACATTCTAGATGGTATGACCTATCAAATTATTTGTCAAGCGCGTTAACCGAATGGACTGTAGTGAAACCATTTGACAAAATGCCGTGGGGTTACACTGTGAGTGAGGATCGTTATGATCTTCGGCAAATACATTGACTTGCCGCAGGGTATCTTTGAACTGGAAAATGGCGGCGGTTTGTTTGGTAGGGTAGATCTACTGTGTTCGAAGCGATGTTCTAAACGAGCTTGTCTCTTTTCAGCACAAGAGTTCCAGAGCAGAGCAGCCAAAGCCATCTGGGACTTTGAAGGTGAGATCAGTCAGACTCAGAATGCCCCGACAGCAAACCAGAAATCGAATCAGGTGTCTATGCAACATCGCGACACATTCCGGGTGTTCGTTTCGCTGGCGTTTCGCACCCCGGACTGATCGGAACTGCACCATCCCACGAGCTCCTCGCTACCTGGAACAAACGCGAAGTTGGCCTCATTGAGGCGCATGCTAACGCTGTACCTCCTGTTGCATACGGCCCCCTTGTCAAAGGAGCGAATGTCGGCCAAGACCTTCCGGGTGATGTGAGGCAGAAGATATACCGCGAGGGTGCACGCACTATTCCTGGGCGTGAGCATGGCGGGAACTGTGACGTGAGTAGTCCTACACCACTGGTCTCGCGTGCATGCTTGATAAATCAACCATAGATCAAGAACCTGTCCAAGTAGGTTTTATACCTGATAAACTGGCTCGCTCAGTGTGTCATGCGTTTCCCAGAGGCTCCCGATGCTACTTCCCGGTCTTCGTGAAAGGTGCAAACCTCTCCGTTGGTGATTTGCACTTCTCGCAAGGTGATGTATGTAAACTATTTCTTGGAAACGGGAGCGTTTCCCTGTGCAGATAGGCGCTAATATCTACGTAGGGAGAGGTACTATAACCGACCCTCGATGTCAATGCGATTGTATCTCACGTTCGTGTCTTAGCTCTCTTTCTGCGGTGCCATTGAAATGGTGGGCCGAGTTATATCCCCATCTTTCCGGAATATGCATTGGCTCACGATGGTCATAGGCTGGCATCATCAAGTTCAAGACCAGCATCATCAAAGGCGGCGTCGAAAAGTTTGCACTGAAACAACCCATTTTCTTGGTTTGTAGCAAACATTTTATTTTGGGAATTCTTGTTCATTGACACATACCCACTTTGACAGCCATCCCCTGTGGATCCGCTGTACTCGGCCAAGGTGAGCCAACCCGATTAACCATCATATTTCGACAACGATGCTAAGCGGAACCCAGCTCATCTTTGAGGGTATCAGTGTAGACATTCGTGCGTGACATCGAGTGTTTCGTCCCCGTTCTTTTTTTGCTGATGAAACGTCAGACGGCACTGGAAAGCAATACAACATGGACGCGTGAGTCCCATGTGTCGTAGGTAACTTGTTGAGGTTGACACGTTCTCAGTACCGTGGCGTACAAGCAAGCCGCGCTCAACGCGATCGCGTATTTGCAAAAGGTATGTATCAACGAGTGTACTTTCCATGGGTCACCATTGACGTCCACTCGTCCTAGATCGGCTATAGTAAGTGACCTTTGAAATTTGGTCTCATGTGTTCAGAGGTGACGGGTACCTGATACGACACTCAGCTCGTGAACAAGCGTGTACGTGCCAATGATTCTTCATCTCACACCGACTCGGACGAGTCATGTTGTTCTGACTGGGACCGGTATCACTAGACCTCCTTCTCTCGGCCGCCCCGGTTGAGAGCCACGTCGGCGCCATCGTGGTACGTGTCCGAGCTCCCACTCTGGACACGTATGGCTAACCCGTATGCTTTTGCGACAGGACTCTCCCAACGCCTGTGTTACGCTCGCACTACCCCTGGGCATTTTCGAGCACGTACGTCCAGTGGCTCCTTTGCGCCAACACGAGAACCGTGCTAACTTGTATCATCTTGCAGGACATTTTACCCAAGGCAGAAGGCCTCAAGAAGCTCGACTTTGGACAATGTGCGATCCGCAGCGACGGTATACTTTAATACTCGCGTACGATCCTTCTCCAAAGCTCAATACGACAGAACAAGATCAAATGTATGAATAGGAAAGAGAGGAAACTAAACAATGGTGTTGATATTGCTTATATATCGCATGTTTATACGTATATGAAGCGATTCCTTGTAACAGCGACGTTCCGATAGCAGAAGAGAAAGTACATGTATGTGCTACGGACGGACTTGCTCCAACAGTTCCAAGTGCTGTGGCGCACACACCTCCCAGACGGCTTTCAACACCTCCGTCCCGGGATTCATGTCACACACCCATTCAAATAACCCCGCTTGCTTGCCCTTCCTCCCGCCTGTCGTCGACCATCGTGCCAAACACCCCTCTTTCACGGTCACACTCCCCTCATCAATCTCTGCCAACCCCGCAGGCTCCTTCAACACGATCGTGATACGTGGATCCGCGGGCAATGGGATGGAACTCCGCACGATGACGCCACGGATCGGCTCCGCATACGTGTTGTGAAGAACCGTCGCGCTCGTGTATGTCGTCATGGCTTTGCTGGTGAACGTGGGGACAGATTGCGGTAATGCGTCTGACGCGCGATTGTGGAGCGCCTTGACGCCAGTGTCGACTGCGAGCGAACATTCCAGTATCTGTGGCAACTCGGTATTCTGGTAGAGATGTCATGCGTGTGTTGAGTCAACGATTGGTGCATCAGATGATGTCGTGGAGGAAAATGAATAAACGTACGTGAATGTCGGTGGACGAGACGTGTTTATCGTTCAGATAGGTCTTGACGGTGCCTGGAAGCAGGACGTACTCGCTGGTGTTCTTGACTTCACACTGAACGTTTCGGGGTGAGCATGGAAAAAAGATAAAGAGAATACTACGCACTGTATAATAGACGCGGTTGTCAATGCCGGGCACCACGACACGCATGAACTCCGCCCGAAGAGAGAGCGAATCAACCAAGACATGATGCTCAGCGTGGTCAGAAGGAATAAATAAATTTCCACTGGCGGTATGTGTAATCGGATCCTTGCTATCCTGAATTTCCCACGACGCAATGGTATAAGCGACGTTTCAGAAAACGTAGAATGGAAGACGCTCACATGGGAAATGAGTTGAGAGACTCCCTGCGATGGAGCCTCCGCCTCAGGAGTCTCGACTACCACAGTAGTTGGTGATCCTGGAGGAAAATTGGCCAGTTGGGCAATTGGAGCCTGGTTTGGTGGTCTCTGCCCAGGAATGTCAATTGACGCGGTCGCTGATGCCAGCACTGAAGAACGGGACAGAGGGGCGGCTGGAGCCCCAAACAATGCGGCCTGGGGCGCATTCGCAGGTCGATGAAAGGCATTCGTAGGTTGATGAAAGACATTCGATGGACGAAGACTGATATCGATCTTCTTGGGCTCAGGAAGTCGGATTAACTGCAACACCTGGTTCGCGGTTGTCAGCGCCAGGCTAATGTTTTCCCAATTTTCGCCAGTCCATTGCGTGACCGTGCACCGAAAGTCGAGCGTTACTGTTGGTGACGGTGTGTTTCCTGTCATTGCAATGTGGAGATCGTATGCTGGTTTCCACGAAACTTGTTTGACGACTAGATAAATCATCCATTCAGCTGCAGGGGTAATTTACACGACCATGGTTCTCCTTACCATAACTCACAGTGAGCTCAGCAGCTTCAACGGAGACTTGGCTGGTGCAAGAGATGACAGTCACGACCTTGACCGGTAAATCGCTACTGAGCTTAGAGAGACGTTCCGTCTCCTCTCTGATTTTATTGGAGATGTCAGCTAGTTTTCCATCCAGCTCCGCAATCGCAGCAGAGCGTGTAATTCCAATCTCGACAAATTCGTCAAAGAAAGTGACCATCTGAGCGGCCTCTGGCTGGCCCTGAGACTTGCATTGTGCGAGCGAGTCCATGTAGGTGGTGAGGAATGTGAAACTTTGCTGCCTGACGCGTTTCTCATCTTCAAGTCGGAGCCGTTCTGTTTCCAGCTCACGCAATGCCTGGCTAGCAGTTGTGACAGGGATAGGAGGCTTCTGAACGTCGGTGATGGATGTGTGGTAGTGGTCGAGAATGGTCACGCTCCCCGACGTGGATGTTATTGAGACATCAACAGACTGAACGCTGGCAGGGAGATGGACGATCTCAACGACTTGTGCTTCATTCTACAGCAGTGTTAGAGAGGGAGCGAAGTTCAAACAACTTCAAAGCTACCTGGGAACGGAGGAAGGATAAGGGGAACGTGCGAGTGATCTTGGCAGCGCTACCCGAGCTCTGAAATAGTTTCACAGCCTTGATAGGGATTTGATCAGCTTCTATGACGGTCGTGTTCTGCGAAAGAGCCTTAGCACTACTAGTGACCATGTCGATGGCAAAGGGCAAGCTAGGCTATGGACCCAGCCTGGAGTCTCTTGGACAGGCTTTTAAGCACGGGTCTGAAGGCAGTGCAACTCTGTTACACAGGATCATATTTTCTGATTAGAATCGTAACTACTACTGGATGTGAGCGTCGACGTGACAATAGTGAGAATACAGAATAATTCAAGAAAGATCCTCTAGCGCTTCGAGCCTGGTAACTTGCCTGGTCAATATAATCAGAAAAGCTATTCCTCCCTGGCTACTTTGTTTACTTGCCTATCCCTGACCGCTTCTTGCCATCTCTGGAGTTTGGCAATCTCATGCAATTGGAACCCATAGATCCGCGGTCGATATCTATCTGCCTTCAGAGCGACACTGGCTGTGCTAGCGGGCTCGTTGATGACCTCGGCTGCCTCTGGATCCTCCCTCGTGCGTCTATTCCTTTTGCTTGCGTCGGTCTCGCTAACGCGAGGAGGTAGCGCGGGCTCAACGGGACCGGCCTTTGGAGGAATAAGGTGCGGATATACCATAAAAAGCAGATGCGGGAATGAAGTGCCGAAATAAGCCCCATCGATGGATCCATGACGCGAAGACTTGGGAGAGTAAACGTCTTCACAACGACCGCAATAAAGCTTGACTGATTTCTCGTATGGAATGTCGCTGAGGCCGACGGGCAGGAGAGGCTGAGATTGGCACAAGACTCTGGGACATCGACCGAAATCTACCCTCTTGAACTTCTCGAGCTAGAGGGCATTAGGTTTGAATTGTGAAGAATGATCGGATGCATACCATTTTTGCGAGACCACGTGCCGTGACGATCCACCGCGCATGAATGAGACCATATAATAAGCGTGCTTGGACATCTAGTGCGCCTCGAAGCTCATCCTGGATGTCATCATCTGTAGGATGGGGTAAGCTCATAAACTTTGCACATGATTGCGCTAACCAAGGTTATCCGTGATAAGATCAAGGGCTTGGGCATAATTGGACACTTCATTGTTGAGGCCCGTCAGATTGAACCTGTCCAGGATATAATCCTCCTCGACTTCACAAAAGTATTCGTTGCCTTTTGAAGATAGAAACCAGGATATCCACTACCGCACGTCGTCGTCAGATATTGTCGAGTGGCATATTGGAGCGTCTCACCGAGCTAGACAATCGTGTGAGCATTGACCAGAAGAGCAAGCGGGAACTTACTTGGAATAATCGGAATCAGAGCCCGTAGAGGCATCGTCCACTGCGCGACCGAGCATCGGATTAGTTCTGTGTGGAAATTTGTCGTTTTCTAACTGACTTGTGACGGTCAACTAACAAGTCTTGGATATGTACTGCAGTTAGCAGTGGGCGGAACACCCAAACGGAAGTGGCGGTGCAGAGGGAATGGCCAAATACAGGAAAGGAAAAATGTTCACATCTCCAGTCGGTTTCCCGCTTGACACAACTTGTCCGAAATCCTCACATGCCAGACGCTGTCGTTCTGGACATGCCAACAGACCTTCGTTCCACCAACGCTCGCGTTTCTCCCTTCGAACTGCAAGAAAATATTGGAGACAAGTCAAACCATCGAGGAATCACTGCATTGACAATTGACATTGCCGATACGAGAAAAACCCGACAGAATGATACACCACGACCGCCGCCATTGTGGAGAACTCCCGAATTTTTCTTTTATTACTTGATAGCCGTGGTGGTTATCCCCTTCATGGTATGGGTACCGATCAACCTGAGTTCACGTGCGTCACAAGCGTGCTGTCATACAACGTTTGTTCTGATCTGTAAATTACCTGCAGTCACGCACGCAAACTATCCAATCTTTCAATACAAACTTAGCCCCGGCTGGCTATTTGGTCGTCGAATTGTAAGCCCATTCAGCCAGATGCGTTTTTAATGCGTGATACAATGCACGTCCAGGACAACAGTGATGCGCAATATCGCTCCTTTCGAAACAACGTGCCTGCGTTAGCCTTTCTGGTTCTCGTATACATCGCACTGAAATCCATGTATACTCGCGTCGCAACTCGCTTAATATCAGGGATACCAACCGACAACACATCTCTCGTTCCTTTTACTAATTTGTTCGCTATATTATACCTCATCGGACTGCACGGAACAAGCACTTTAAAGATATTTATTATTCTGACTGCCAATTACTACATCGGAAAATCTTTCGCTGGATCACGGGCTGGTCTAATCATCACTTGGATCTTCAACTTTCTCATTCTATTTGCGAACGAGTGGAATGAAGGATACCTATTTTCGAGCCTTCACCCTGATCTAGCACCGTTGGTAAGCAGCCATTTGGGACCATTTTCATTCATTGCATAATCTTTCGTGCCGGCAGGACGCGTTTAGAGGAATTTTCCCCCGTTGGCAAATTAGCTTCAACATCACAACGCTGAGGTTGGTGTCATTCAACATGGATTATTACTGGGCATGCAAATTGCCTTACCCACCGGTGGTCCGTGATATTTTATTGATCTGCGTAAAATCTAAGTCATCTACTATAGCCAGAGACAACACTGACCGAAAAGCAACGATGTACCCTTCCTCATCCGCTTGAGTACTATACTTATGCAAACTATCTCGCCTATGTGCTCTTCCCCCCGCTATACATTGCCGGTCCGATTCTGACATTCAACAATTTCATGTGGCAGGTCCTCTTTTTCTCCTCCTGTGGTACATGGTTGGTTTAATTGAAGGAACTTTAGCTGCGTCGACCGGTTGATATTCGGCCAAGAACGTTCTTAGGCTACCTGATGCGGTTCCTCATCACCCTCCTGACGATGGAATTCATTCTCCACTATATGTACCTGGTCGCGATCAAGGATACAAAAGCTTGGCAGGGTGATACACCCCTGGAGCTAAGCATGATCGGTTTGTGGAACCTTATAATTGTTTGGCTAAAAGTGGGTCCTTGGGACAGCTACGTTGCCTACGTTAACTTCTTATTGCTTCAGCTTCTTCTTCCATGGCGATTTTTTCGACTCTGGTCCCTAGCAAGTGGGATCGATCCGCCGGAGAACATGGTTCGATGTATGATAAACAACTATTCTACACTTGGTTTCTGGCGAAGCTGGCACCGTTCGTACAATCTATGGATAGTGCGGTAATAAGATTCCCAATTACGAGTCGCATTCACTCACGATTAGCAGATACATTTACATTCCGCTTGGGGGTACCAAGAACATGGCTATGACCACAGCCCTCATATTCACTTTCGTGGCCTTGTGGCATGATCTATCGTTTCACTTACTTGCATGGGGATGGCTCGTCAGCGCGTTTATTCTCCCGGAGGTGTTGGCGGCCAAGCTACTCCCCCAGTCCAGGGTTCGTCTTCATTCTCTGACGGAACCAGTTTATCATCACCGCTTATTTTTCATGCGATCAGTACGGTCGGTATGCATGGTATCGGCACGTCTGTGCCTGTGGAGGCGTTATCAATGTTCTTACGATGATCACCGCTAACCTTGTTGGCTTTGTCATTGGGACGGACGGAATCTTGTACATGGTCAACCAAATCGCGGGAAGTTTACAAGGTAATGTCACCGGGCGCCATTTCCCCTCTATATGTGATTTCGTCTCACACTTCGTTAAAAAAAAGGCCTTCGGTTCTTGATCGGCGCGTGCGGGTGTATCTTCGTGGGAGTACAGTTGATGTTTGAGTATCGGTGCGTTGTAGATGTCTTTTCGCGTTGTTTCCTTGTGGTGGGTCAGTGTCTGACATGCCTGATGATAGGGAGGAAGAAATGCGGCGAGGAATCTTCCGGAGGTGTTGACCACTGGGGTGTGGGTCGCACTTTTGATGGGATCGCAGGCTGTTCCTGGATGGACATGTATAGTGCGAACACTGCCCGTCGTCACACCGATGACGCCGTAATGCAGATTTTCTCAAATATTACTTTGTGCAACTTCCATGCATTTCAGTGATTCGAAAAGACTATGGGTGGGCCCATCGAGATCACGAATCTAACACTTCGGCAGCTTGATCACTCGAGTGCCTCCTCAAGTGCTTGGCAACAAGTCGACTCCGATTTGGAGGTGTTTCTAGCCGACGGAGACCAGCAGTTTCGAACAAGGTTTGCGAATGATGTCAATCTACAGGGACATCACTGGAGTACTCCGAGTCGCCGAAAAGGAAAGTACAAGACAATAACAAGTACGCGTGGCAGGACAACCCACTCCCACAGACACGTCACCTAGTAGGCGTGCTTGGAAATCTATACGACTATCGCCGCTTGGCGTGAGGTCTGAAGCGTCTAGATCGTATCATTCAACCATAGACTAGGTAAGTAATGGCGAACATATGGGATGTTACATGTTGTACAGTCTGTATGTATGCGTGTGAGCGCACGATATATAACAAGAACGAACCTTGTTCTCACCACCACTCGCTTCTTGACATTACCACCACCGCTTATCTGCTTTCGGTACTTAGTACATAGACGGTGGAACCGAAAAAAAAATTCAATGCAGATGCGGTGCGGTGCTGTCGGAGATCATGAAAAAGGAAACCTGCGAAACAATAACAATAAGATCAGACGTTGTGACTCGATGCGAGCACCGAGAACCGCGAGTTCATCCGCTCCTCCAGGTCCCTCGTCCGGTCCTTGGCTCGCTCTCGGAGAATACCCCACTTGATCCACCAGTCATCCGCCTGATCTTCGGGATCGTATCCGAATAACGCCTTGACTTGTTCCCACTGATCAAAAAATTCACCGCTTGAGAGTCGGGTTCGTCCTTTGGCTACCAGATTACGTAGCATATTGTCGCGCCGCTCTTGTTTCGGACCGTGAGGCATCATCTGAAAAAATAGATTGCCTTGTTCACACTTGACGACGCTCGCACAACGACCTTCACGGAGCTCTTGGAGCGCGTACAAGAACGTTGGTATTTGGTCCTCTGATCTTAGATGAGAAAAAAGTTTTGCCAGGACTGCCGAGTCTTCCACGGCAAGTGCGCCTGATTGGATTGATCCGGCCTACTCGTGGTGATCAGATGCTATCACCTATCACATCTGTTGGCACGAACCGGTAGTGGGTGCGCGGCTTCTCCAATAACCAGTACTCGGCCACTAGGGTGGACCCAGTTGTCTAATGGAGGTATAATCTTCACATGAACACGCGCAGGAGATTTTGCAAGTGCTGCTAATTTGAGTAACCTGAACGGACGTTAGATATGGCGATTGAGCTGTTGTTGTGCTTACTTTACCTTGGCTCACAATGACCTAATTGTTTTCGCATTTCCTTGGGACTGACTTCAGCTGTACAACGTTCACCCTCACGATAGTCATATCGCGACGGTTGGGCCCAGATGTGGAGAGCAAACTCAGCCTCACCCCCCTGCAAAAGCTCTGAGCGGTCTGGCGTCGGGATTGGTTACGGGCCCAAAGTACTTACCAGGTGGAATCCAGTCACACCAGCATTGTGTCCAAGCCATACAAACGATTTCTAAAATGGGATCAGCGTCAAACGTGACTCAGTGAATGTCTTCCAACCAACATATTTAGAGATACAAAGATCTGCAAGAGCAGGGTCTCGTTGCATCAACTCCACAGGGACGGTTGTACTTTTTCTTCAATGTAAGCGTCTCAGCGGCGAGTTTATGGGAGAAACGCACTTATAGAACAGGCAATGGGGAGACGCATCTCCAAATACATTCTTCCCAGTGACGGCTTGTGACATCAAACCGGAGCACCCGTCAGCACCGACTAGGACATCGGCCCGTAACTTCGCTCCACTGGATAGTGTTACTTGACAAGCGTTACAATCTACCGATACTACCTTGACACCGGTGTGAATTTTTGCACCAGCTTCGATCGCAGCGTCATGCAGTAACTGGCGCAGGTCAGCATGCTATGGCATGGCATGAGCAGTGACATTATGCGGTAACGACACCCGATCAAAAACTCACATGACAGAGTAGAAACGTTCCACCAGTCGCTGTGAATATATCATCATCCCAAACGTGCGTCCCGAGCACTTCCCCTGTTTCGTCTATGGCCCTGGTAAGATCCCAGATTACGCACGCCAAACAAACCCACACTTGTCCATCTCAAATGAACGGGACTCAACAGATATAGCATCCAGAGCATCCTTCAATCCCCATTTGTATAGGATTTTCACAACGTTGGGAGGTAATCGAATGCCTCCGTGTGACATCTGTAGGTTAGTCAGGAAAACGCACGAAATACTGAGCTGCCCGACACGCACTTTTGAACTCTCCGAGGATGTGAACTGTTCGAGAACGACCACTCTGTGTCCTACTCGCCTCAAGGCCAGTGCGCAGGACACACCAGCGAGACCACCACCAACTACAAGAAAATCGATCGCCAACTCGGCAGATTCATGAATAGGATGAGACTGAGCCTGCTATCAGCACACATTCTGGATGAGGAATGCTAGTGCGCACTGTGTACTCGAACATTGAAAACTTCGATGGGAGGGACTTACAACTGAAGGCGGTCAAGGACCCCCAATTTAAGTGCGAGCGCTGGCACGGCTAAGCCCTGTCGGCTCCCATAATGAGGAAGGCTTCAAAAAATGGGGAACCTTATTTTGCCCCGAACGGTGTAGTATGTGTGGGTGCGAAACGACACTATGTCCCGGGCCGACGCGGATTACGAACTCGATGCCCCATAAAATCAATCCGTCCCGATTCGACCTGTACTATCATACAATCCTACATTGTCCTTCCTCGGTAGTTGGGTGACTAGAGCAACTGCAGGTTAACGAGCATCTCACGGGCAGCAGCGCCACCGACGACAGCTCGTGGTGTCCGGGTTAGAGTCAGGCCCAGATCCAGCAGGCACCATAATGCGGTAATGCGGCCTCAAGGTATAGGTATTGCGGACGAATTAGAAATGGTTCCTATTTTTCAATCGGAGACGCCAGATAGGCTCGTTCATGGCTTAATTCAATCAGGGTCAGCGGCGAATCGAGTTGTCTGACCGAGACAACAACAATGAAAAATCGGAGCAGGAGGTGTGGTTGGTGGGCATCAACTTGGATTCGGTGGAAGTGCTATTGACGTTATTGTGGGATGGGAGAAGAATGGGAATGATGTATAATAGAAAATAGTACCACGAAATTTACAGCACGGGGATGACTCGCACGAAAGCAAAGTGAATGGCCATATCTCCCGCTCAGCAGTGCGACAAGATTTAAAGAAATGGACAAGGTACGGCGGACCAACATCTCACTCAAGCATGACTCATTGGCCTATTCCGAGTCATCCTCCGTCGGACCTTCCAGTCATCCTCCGAGTCATCCTCCGAGTCATCCTCCGAATCCAAGTCATCCACATTGTACTCCAAAAATTCTTCATCCGACTCCGAGTCTTCATCCTTGGATTCCTCGATGGGCACCTCCGCATCCGGAATAGACCCGTCATGAAATACCTAGTAATAAACAAGTCAGATAACACTCAACAAACCAATCAACCTCTCGCGCACCTTGTAAGTGAAACCCCATGTCACTGGATCTACCTGGCACCACCCAATGGGTACGTGCATGTTTTCTCCCGGAAAGCATATTTTACCAGTCCACCTCCTTGCAACTGCCTTGATGACACCCTCGCCCATACCGACAAGTATCATTCTCCATTGCACATCCTTCAAATCAGCTGGCAAACTGTCCCGGAGACGCCGCAAACCCTTGGTCGGCAATTTAAGTTTCCGATTGATAGTTGTTCGAAATGCGAAGATTTCGTCCTTGAGTACCAGCACGCTGCTTAATCCCGGGAAACCCTTCGGCGCAACCCAATAATACGGTGGCTCCCTTGCCTCTAGAGCACTCTCATCATAGCGGACAAGACTAGGCACCCCTCGTAGCTGTGCAGTACCACTCAAGCCTTGGATCCAGTGGCATTCGATGTGTTCGATTGCTGCAGAAAAGTAGCTGTGGAACCAATTTTCATAGATATGGTTACCAGTCAGACGAGTCCCCTCACGGTCCATGGCATCGAAGAACTGTAACCTGACAGAGTGCCTTTGTGTTTTGAGTGCCTTTGCCAGGATGTGACGGACAGTTAGTGTCGGCACATCGGCACAAGCATCTGTGTGAATGCGACCAAGCTCGGGATCCTGCCTAGGCCGAACAAAGTAGAACTGTGACAGGGCATCATTGGGAAGGTCATTCATCTGTATCGCGGATAGTATTTCCTGACATCTCCGGACAGCCTTTGGGGCATATGCATAGTGCTCTGCCTCGATGGTTGAATCTCGATTACCATGGATGGTTTGCAACACTGTTTCAGGAATGCAGCCCCACTTCTTTGCAAGGGCTGTCATATGGTCAACATCCTGTTTCAACAGTTTGCTATTTGTCTTGTCAGATATAGACTGATGGCGAAAAATATGTCTTACGCAAGGTCTGCAATCTCCCTCTCAGACCAAATGTCCATAATGTAGCACACAGCGCCAGCCTTCTCACTCCAGTTCCTCCAATGTTTAGACTTGAATGGGGTTACCTGGATGGTCTTGATATGGCTCATGTGACCATAGAATACCTTGCTGGGACTTGAAAATTCATCACTAGAGCTGCAAAGAGCCCACATGGGACCACAGTGGAACAGTGGTTCCATGTCATGGAGAACATGAAAAGAAGCTGTACTATCTTTGAAGAGCACATAGAAGGTGTTGTTAAAAAATGTGAATTGCACTGCAACTGGTTGTTCCTGCCCAAGATGTTTGACAAGCAGATAGATAAGGAAAAGTGTTTTTCCTGGTGACATGAGTGAAGTATATGAGTCTCAAATGCAAGGTGCTAAGACTTACCAATACCGGGCTGTCCTGTGATATAAGCCCCTCGACGATATCGACTGGTGTTCAATGCTTGCAATGCAGTGAAATACCCCTTTCTCACGAGCATCTTGTCATTGTCAATATCCTTGGAGAAAAGGAATCGAAAGGCATCGGTGTGTCCTGCCAGGTTGATGTACTGGATTCCTGCATCCTGTTTCAAGACACATCTGGGGGTACCCCAAACCCTGCGGGCAAACAGGTTGAGATTGTCACATATATGCTTTGGAAGTATTTCTGTCATGGGAGTTGTAGTAGACGAGAGGGTGACTGAGTGACATCACGCTTCAACATAGGAGGCAAATCCGTACGTCTCATACAACAAACCACTCACAGATCCAACTTCGTCACCATCAGCTCTGAGGACAGTTGAATGGTGTTTGGGTGATCATCGGATAACACCATCCCTGCCAGAATCCTTGAGGCGAGTAGCTAATCAACCAACACCAATCATTTGTCCTGTGTAGTATGCGCGGGAAAAGCCGAGCGGCGGTCACAACAATGATAAGCAAACGGCTATCGCCGAGATGACACCAACAACGACTAATTCCGTAGGGTGTGCCACGGAACGTGACCTGGATCGGCCAAAACATGAGGATATGTACAGATCGTGGTAGGGAGGACAACGAAAAATGGCGTCACAGCGGGAGCGAGAAGTTGAAGAGCTGCCGCTTGTGCCCGATTATATACTGAACTTGCTGACATAACACGTTGCACTGGCATGTCCATGTCAAATGTCGCTACAATGTTGCGACTCAGTAAGCTTGTCTCTCTTGATCGGATCTACCACCAACGAGGTATGTAATAACCCACAGGTGGAATGGTTCCCGTTCACGCAATGTGTTCCGAGGAGCAAAGAACCGACCGGAATAGTATGCCATTCTACCACCTTGTCAAACTTGGCACCTCAGGCCCAGGTTCCACTGGGGCAGAGAAAGCGCGTCGACCGGCGAGAGAAGGTCGGCTCCAGCATTATGCCTACATATGGGTGTGGTGGTGACTAGTATCACGAATGATGAAAGAAAAAAAAGGAAAACGAACCAACCCGCCTTTATGAGATGCCGAACCCAACACAACATTGATCTAGACCAGACAAGCTTAGGTGGGTCTTTTCCACATCTATGCACGTCCGATGTGAGTGCATCCGGCCCGATAGTGGCAGCGCCGGTGTGACCGGCTGTGACGGTTCATGTGATGCTGAAGTTCCAGTATCCTCAATGCCAAATCCTGTGAGTGCAAACCGCTGTAATAATTTATTTTATGTCTATAAATCTAGGATGCCAACCCCACTGTGTACTCTGCCTCTTTTTTCCACTATCTCCACAATGGTCATAACTCGCTCACAGGGGAAGCAACCTGTGGCAGGTCCATCCTCACAACCTGAATGTACGTCCCCTTATTCCTCACTGTAAGCATGGTGTGACACTGACGGAAAAAACAACAACTTGATACTAGATTATAACGATGAAGCCTCCAGTACGTTCCACCCTCAAGTCCTCTCTCCAGTCGTGATCCAGAAACACGTTCTTACTCTTGTACTACAACAGAACTGATTTTAGAACCTATACGCAACAGTCTCAATCAGTTTTCCGCTGCGGTGTGGGGTGATGCCTCATGCATCTTGCAAGAGATTGAAGGAGTCGAGCAGATCAACTTGGAAAAGTATCTCAAGGCTTTTCGATTCCTTTTCGCAGCGGAGATTGAACGTGGCAGAATCCTCGTGAGAGAGGAGTATCGTGTTGCACTGGAAGAATTAAAAAAACCTATGTACCGTCGAGGGGCTTATGTTATAGGTCAACCTGGTATTGGTACGTCTCAGACAGCTTCCAGCGTGCCTTCTGTTTGAACTTCATATGGTCAGGGAAAACTGTTTTTCTCGTTTATTTACTCATTGCACTTCTCGGGGAGAAGCATGCGGTCGCATTGCAGTTCAAATATGCCGGCATCGACCTTTACGTGCTTTTCAAAGAGACAGTGACCTTTCATTTTCTCCATGAAACGGCACCGCTGCTCAAGTTCGGCGTCACCTGGGCCCTTGTGGATTCGGATAATGAAGTTCAATGTCCGAGTACAATCTTTTATGGTCACACGGACTGTATCAGGACCATCCAGGCAACATCACCCAAGCGTGAAAATTGGCACAAGTGGAGTGAACAGGCTGGCGCAGTATGCTATGTCATGGACATTTGGTCAAAGGAGGAAATTGTGGACCTTGCGTAGGTGATACAATCCCCGTTCAGTCTAGATCTGATTGCATGGCTAGCAACCTGTTGAAACGGAACACCGAGCAGATGACTGCCCTTGCAGAAAAATGGGGTTGTGTTCCCCGGACATTGTTTCGAATCATGGATGAAAAGCAGGACGATCGGACAGTTGAACGACGATACCGTGGGGGTGCCTCAGAGGCAATCCGGTCGTGCAGGGATGCACTGTATTCGATACAGGAGAACGACGTCCGCGATGATGCGCCATCCCACTTTTACTTTATCAAGCCCGCAACTGTTCGCGGCGTCGGTATCGTTCGTACACTCGCTTGCGGTTATATACCAACACCAACCCTCCGTCGCATTCTCGGGAGGGCACTGCAGAAGGAAGATGCCAAAACCAGGTTACGATTTTCTCGTTCACTCAGCCTACCTGGCGAGACGCGACAAGCAGCAGTATTCATCTATCAGAATATAGTCGACAGTTGGTTTTACAGAGGGAATGGATTCATTCTCTGCTATTGGATCCAAGGTTTGGAGGGTACTACGGAGCTACAAGCGAATCCTGGCACCACTCTCTTCACTGAGGACGATCTAACGACTGGGGAGCCACCGTACTACTGGATTGCACCCCCACGTTTCCCAGGGATAGATAGTCTCCTGGTAAGCAACGGGATAATCTTCGCACTCCAGGTAACTATTGCCTCAAGACATAAATTGCCAACCGAAGGTTTGGAGCGCGTCCGACAGCGCCTACCGGTCCACTTGAAGAATTGGGACTGGAGAGTCGTGCTCGTAGGGGTGAAAGAGAGTGAGGTTAGGGCGGTTGCCACGAAATGGGCGAAGTCGGATAAGCTAGTCCTTCGGGGGCACAATATACCCATTGGATGGTGCGAGGTGGATCCAGAAAATGTTACGTACAAGGTATACTCATAGGTTGGTTCAATTATTCATCAAGTACTTTCTGATTCGTTCACTAGGTATTTCGCGATGAGGCATTTTCGGATGTGCAGGAGCCCAGTGAAGAATCCAGTGGAGAGTCGGATGATGAGGAAGACGACAGTGAAGAGGATGGCAATAACGTCGATCGCCCTGCTCGTGCCTCCACAAATCCCTGATGTCCGCCCACCATATCTCTTCCCCCCTCCGAGTTCATTTTTCATATCTGCCTGCTTCCGAGTCGTCATCCCCTGCACACGCACCACTACAATGTTCCCCTGGATAATAATCACCGCTGCGCCGCTCTTCTCTGGCACGACCTTGGTCCGTCCGGGTTACGCCTGCAACTGTGCACGGTGCTCCTCCATAAACGACATACACTAGAGGGAAAGACGGGTCGCGCGTGCGCTGTCCATCAGTGCACGCTCCTTGAGGGTGTGTTCGAGGAAGGGACAGTATGACACCCAAAAAGACGGACAGCCGGTGGTTGGATATGTACTGGAAAGACAGTCAAGTCGTTTCGCACTTGTTCCATGTCGACGTCGTCACCACGTAACCATGTAGCATGTACCTCTGTAATCCAATCAGGGGTCACGACAGGTATTTTGTGCTCCAGCGCACGCTGCGCACGTGAGTGACGAAGGGTGATAATGAATGGAAACGTACCAAGTATATGGCTCCACCATGCAAATTAACGATGAGATGGGTGAAGCGATTGGTAAAGTCACTCTTGGAAGCAGCACCGTCGCACCGAGCTCGAATGTTATTTTGAACAACGGGTGTGACGGTATTAGAATCACTAGCTAACTAAATGCTTGCGCAGACAAGGAAGAGGAATGTGGTTAGGCAGTACCTAATGGCTGAGCACGAGACCGATGAACATGTATGTTATCAAAATACAAATGTATATATCCCTACGAGTAGTTAGTACTCCCATGACTGCTCTCCCCAAAATTTAAGATCGTAACCCCTTGACACGTTTTGTCCGTCGCACCCTCCCCACCTCCGACTTCCTAGCGCTAACGGCACCGGTAACCTCTTGCTCGTCCCCGCCCAGCATCCTCAACAACCGTCGTTTCTCTTCTGCCTGTCCCGGGTCTTCGTACGTCACGCGTAGACTTTCCTCTGTCGAGCGCATCGCATCCATGCCGAATCCGTCTAGCAGGCTCATGCTGACCTCGAGGTCTGGTGGTGGGACTGGTGGAGGTGCGATGGGGGGACGTTGAGGGGAGATGACGTTCTCGCGGGAAGCGTTGCGAGAGGGGACCTGTACATAGTAGTCATTCAAGACCGTGCACACATATGTCAAACGCGAGAGACAGACAAGACGTACGTTGGATGGCCCACCCGGCCTCACTCTTTTCCCCTTCTTCGCCGCACGCACGCCTGCTCCGCCTGCATCACGTATTGCTTCATCACGTTCGTATTCCACAATGGACCGTTTCCCGAGGAGCGACGTTAGGCTCTCGTGGAGCGCTTTCGTGATGGCGTCCGTGTCTGGGAGATGCGCGGGCGACGAAGGGGCGAACGCGTTGGGGATGGAGCTCGAGGGGAGAAGTTTCATCGGCGAGGGCGAGGTTGAGGATGGTATTCGGGCTTGGGCTGGTGTCGAAGCGTGTGTTTGGGTTGGCGTTGGAGCATGAGCGTGTGGCTGAGCTTGGCGTTGGCGTTGGACTGGGATGTCAGCTTTGGCTTTGACGTGGGCATCGTCAATCGATCGAGCGGGTTCGCCTGCGACGGGAGGGGTGGGTTCGAAAAGAGGTAGGTCGGCCTCGACGGGGGGTGGAGAACTACTTAGTGGAGGTGCGGCGGGCGGAGAGGACGTCGTGGGATTGCTCCCATTGGCTTCTGCTTCCTCTGGAGGATCCGAGTCGTGCGTCAGAAATTTTGGTTTGCCAAACAGTCCGTTACACGGAGGAGATATTGGCTCCTCTAACGTCTTATCGCAGTGGCGTCGTGCGTTGGATCCCCAGCTCCGAGGGGACGTGTCTTGGAGGAGAGCTGCGTTCTTGACAAACATGGGTTTGGTAGAATCGTCTGGGGAAAGTAGGATAAGTTACAGTGTGCACTACATAGAAGAGAACTGTGAATAGCTTTACCATTGGTGATATCCATCATTTGGTACCCCACTTCCTTTTCCTTCCCTTTGCCCTTGTCTCTCCTGACCTCGGGAATTGGATCTAGAAATCTGATCTCGTCGATAGTTGCTCCCGCATGAGATCCACCAACGAAGTAGTTGTCCACAGGTGGAATGGTCCCCGACTGCCCAATGTGTTCCAACCAGGCCAGAGGAACGACCGGGATCCGCCATTCTACCGCCTTGTCAAACTTGGCACCCGTTCCACCGGGGCAGAGAAGGTGCGTCGACCGGCGAGAAAAGGTCGACTCCAGCGTTATCCCTATACACGCGTCTGGTGGTGACTAACTCGAATGATGGAAGAAAAAAGAAAAACGAACCGACCGCCCTTACGAGACGTCGAATCCAACAGAGCTCAGACTGATCTAGACCGGACAAGCTCAGGTGGACCGTTTCCGCATCTATGTGCGTCTGTGAGTAGTCGAAGATCGTGATCGGCTTGGACCTACCGGGTACTGGCGTCGCGATCTTGAGGGGCGTAAAGGACACATTTTCGTCCGGTTCACACATTCGTTCGTGGAATACAGAATGTTCGAGCCAACATTCTGTCCTGTACTTGGTTCGTGCGTTGTCGTCAAATTCGTCATGATAGAGCTTCGTTCCACTACCGTGTTCAATAATTAAAAAAGCGACAGTTAGCTTGACACTGGGAACGAACCTTATTAGCCTAACAATAATGAAGTTCAATTCCTCGGCATCATCATCAACCACGACACCACCTCCATTCTCTATTGCCAACCGAACATTTGTACAGCGTGCTTCACCAAGAAGACGAAAGGTGTACCCAGCGAAGAGAGTCGGTATAGCGGACTCTCCTGGTAAACCGCTCCCTTCCGCCTCACCAGGGCAGACCACTGGATACGTCGTATTCCGCCGAAATGGTTGTCGAACAGCAGGTTCTTTCGCGGGGACTGGAGCAAACGAGTGTGCACGTCTAAACGACGATATGACGCTCTCTTTCTCCCTTTCTTTCCCATGTTCGACTCTGGCTCCGTTACGATTCCCACCATTGGACTGTGCCCGCTGTCGTGTCGGCGTCGAAGGTGGCGATCGCGTAGCTTGTGACTTTGAAGGACTTCGGACGAGTTTCCCACCGTCGAGTTCGAACCCACGCGGTTTGAGGAGACTTTGCCAGAGTTGAAGGGTCACGGCGGGGACTGGCTTGTTGACCATAGCCATCTCTTCATCTTCGCCGTCGATTTGAAGGTTGCTTATGACGGTGAAGCTACCAGCGGGGACAACAGGCTTTAACCGCTTCGGCGGATCGACATCGTCTACGTGTATGGCTGAATTTGGGTGAGAGCCAGGGGCAGAGTCTTGGACAGGAATCGAAGGTATAGGAACTAGTAGCATCACAAATTGTTAGAGTTACAGAAGACTAGCACGGGACAGAGTACTCACTCTCGTGCAGAGACTTTCGTTCCGGTCTTGGTCGACTCACTTGATACTTCCTTTCATCGAATCTACCTTTTAAAAATGTATCGGAGAAGGTCGTATCAAAAGTTAAGACATGACGCACCACCAAACTCGAGACAGTCCCAGAACCACTCCTCCCAAACAAGATGTATATGAGCTTCCTTGCGCTTGTTGAACTTTTCAGCGTACTTCATCTTGTCTGTTTCTGTATCGCCCGAGCACAGAATATGGGTGACTCTAACGGGCCGTTCGAGATTTCTGAGGTAGGTTCCCTGATGCGCTGTCACGAGTCTGTTTATCTCGGTGCGTCTGTGTATGTCTTCGATGCCCGAGAGGGATAGCGCGACACCTGAGAAGATGGACAGTCGGTGGTTGGATACACTCTGGTGAGACAGTCAGTTCGTGTCAAACAATAGTGGGATTTCGCACTTGTTCCACGTCGACATCGTCACCACGTAACCATATAGCATGTGCCTCTGAAACCCAATCGAGAGTCATGATAGGTATTTTGCGCTCGAGCGCACACTGCGCACATGAGTAACGACGAATGCTGATAACGAAACGAAACGTACCATGTACTTGGCACCACCATGGGAATTAGCAATGAGATGGGTGACGCGGTCTGTAAAGTCACTGGTAGAGGTAGCACCGAGCTCGAACGCCATCTTGAACAAGGTAGGCTGAATGAATGTATGAGGGTAGGTCATCGTGGCATTGGGTAGTGTGACAGACCTTGTCCATTGTTCCTGTAGCGCATATGGTAAAACCGTTGAAAGGTCTCGGGCAGAGATCCGCCATGCTCGCATTTGGAGGTATCTCAGAGTCTGAGCTCCGGTCGCAGAACGCGTCTGGCTCGTGCGGCCGGGATGGACGAGGGAGGGCTGGGGCGGGGCGAAGTTTGACATTAGGTACCTGTGCACAAAGGGTGTAAATTGCGCTGTATAGAGATGGTGGTTGAGAAGATGCAACCGACCTTGTGCGATTTGTTTCTGCGTCGCATCGAAGAAATGGTCAATAATTAAAACATTTGTCAAATCGCGAGTAAGTAGTTGGGACGTCACGTGATACTATCCAGGGCCGGTTGATACGCGTACTGGCCAGTGGCAGTGCATCTGCGAAACGAACATCGCAACCGTGACCTCCATTTGTTGTCCACCTCACAATGAGTAGCACGACCGCCCCAAAGCACACTCGTCCCCACCAATGGACTGCCAGCTCGGACTCGACTGAAATCGAAAGCTGGCTGTCTTGCACTCACCAGTATCAATAGCACGTGCATGATGCCAAAACGATCCAGTCATTGCACAGGTCTCAAATAAATGCCTTGTGAAGAAATGGGAACGCGGATTCTCATGGCAATCACTGTCTCGGACGGATAGGCCTCATGGCTCTACGCAATCTTCTTCGAGAACGTGAAGTCGAGGAAGGCTACGATTTCCCACTCGACGCAGTTTGAAATGCAAACCCGGCCACTGAATGCCAGGGGGATGGCAGTGCTGACTTCCTCAGCCTCCGATTGACAAGCATATGCACCCTGACTACCCGATTCAAGGACATCGGAACAAGTACCGCCCCCGGGTGCTGTGTTTACAGAAAGAGGAATGGAAGCCTCTACACAGAATCTAGTCCTTGGCATAATTATCATGAGGGCATATAAAGACGTGTTTCCGGCTGCTGATCTTATAACCACACATTGTTCGGTGAAACCATGTCGGCGGTACCAAATTTGATCCGTAAGGATTTCCCTACTTTACCAATAACGCAAGGCTAACACCTTGGGGTAACCGTGTCTGGTGACAGTGTGCGAAGCAAGCAATGCAACTGTGGCCTCCATTTGTTGCACGCAGCTCCGTCTTCCAGTCACGACGAGTAGCACGACCATGACCATCATACCCCAAAGTTTACCAATCCCTACCGGCATACCCTTTACGACGTGCGAATGGACTGCCAGCTCAAACACAACTGCTATCTCTGAAATTGAAAGCTGGCTGTCCTGCGCTAGGACATACGCAAACACCACTGTCAATAGTGCGTGTACGATGCCAATACAATCTAAAGTTTCGTACGGCATCAAGATCAAGGATCCCGTAAAGTACATTAGCATGATGATGGTGGTCGGACTCGTTGTACAAATGGTGTTAGCCATCTAACAGATCATTCGCGAAGTACATACCAGAATGAATATGTAGATTTTTATGGGAATTCGCTCTCCCGGACGAGTACGTTAGTTCTGTAGTGGCAAGTTGCATGACCCACAATTGTTCCTGTATCTCCTTTGAATCGTAAATCAATGAACTTCTTGAAAACGTCAAGCATGGAATGAGTAGAAACATCTTGTGAGAATGCACATTGCAGACCACGATCAAAGTTCGTCTAGTAACCTTGTTATTTATAGTGTACGAGGTTGATATCCTCACAGTGCGCGTACGGTCGGCGTCATTTAGTCTATGTCGTGAGGTTTGGTATGTGAGGGAGTCGGTAACATCGATCCATGCCAGGAAGAGACCAGTACGGGCATCAATATTAGTAATGGCGGTGCCACGTTCCTCTGGTGTGGCAATGTGAGTCCGTGCAACTTTCGATGACTCACTCACAAGCGGGGAAACCAATCCGTCGATGTACTCCCTATTTCCACTGGCATATACTTTAGTCGCCAAGAGCTGTGTTTGCTGTATGAGGGCAAGGACTTGTCATCTCGAACTATAAGTCTGGCTTCAGGAGGCACCACCATCCATGGCGCCCGTAATTGACAGGCACTTGTCACGAGGTCGGCCCCCTATGGCAATGTTCCGTCGTCCGTGGAAATCCCTCAACCCATTCCTGCTCATTACTGGTTGTGCTTGTGACTTCGATCTAATACCACGGATATAAATAAAGTAGCTCAACTTGGGCTTCTTGCGATCTCCAGCCAGCACTGCAAAATTCACCGTATGGGTGCCACCCAACCTGACTCAATATTCAGGGGTAAAGTATAAACGAACAAAGCACCCACTAACCAGTCCGAACCCAGAACAGCGGTTAATTTTGGATGTTTATTGGCGCATATAAAAGACAACCCACGAGCCACTCTGATCGTGTAACCAGTACGAGCTGTTTCAACCATTCTTCCCTTCGTTGATATCATGTCGTCTGCGTCCCCGCTGCCAGTGGGTCAGCCAATTGAAGTTTGTAAGCATTCCCCTAATCTACACATTACATAGACTCATACCTTGAGTCTGGGCGTAGATTGCGAAGGAGGAAATGCAAACGTGACCTCCTTTTGTTGCGCCCAGCTCGCTAGTCAACTCATGTCGATGAAGAGGAGTTTCCCCCCCCCACCCGACACACCTGTTACGACGTGCCAATGGACTACCGCGAACTCGACTACCGCTGCCTCTGAACTTCAGGTGTGGGTGACATGCGCGAGTGAACAAGTCCCAAGCGGCAGCTTCTGCGTGTCGCCAGTGATGGAAACACCGAAATCCGGTGCTGACAGTACTATGGCCAAGGGTCCCTTGAGATACATTAGCGTGCTGGTATTAGTGGGTGTTATTGTACAAATGGTGTTAGCTGTCCCATGATTCATCGGCGAAGTACTGGAATGTGGATTCTATAGTAGCAATTGGCAAAATATTGCATGAAGGCTTACCTACCAGGCGAACATGGACGAACAATAGGTTATGTTATGTTGGCGGGTTAGCGGACCTCGACGTCTAACGACCACAACAAGCAGCTCATGATATGCAGCGTTGTCTGAGCAATTAGTTGCCGGGGTCGTTGTACAACAGTGTTAGCCGCATCTAATAGTAGATCGTGGCGAAGTAGCATGGACTCTCGAGCACGTGAGATCTGTGGACCATGGCAAGTTCGGGTGGACGACTGTGCTTACGGGAGACTAGGCAAGTTCCATGTCGCAGATCAAACAAACTGACATAAAGTTTTTGAGGACGTCAAGCGTAGAATGAGGAGAGACGTCTTGTAAGCCCGTTGCAGACCACGATTTGGAAGTCGTCTAGTAACCTTATTATATGTAGTATTTTGCTGGAGTGAGAAAAGTGCTTCGTGTACCTTATGTAAGTTGTTTCGGAAGCAGCCTCGGTTTGCCCGTAAGGTTTTGCTGGTATATATGTGTGTACGAGGTTGATATCCAGAGAAAGAGGCTACGGTATCAATGGCAGTGCCACGAACCCAGTGCGAATGTTCCTTGTGATCGATGAAGCTTCTCAGCCCACAGCGGTGAAACCAGTCCATCGATGTGGAGGCCGGGAACATTGCCGAAGGGGACTGACCTCGTGACAAGTGCCTGACTGTGGCACTGTGGCACGTGTGTGCGATGGATGGCAATGCTCAAAGCCTCCTGAAGCCCGACCTATCGTTCGAGATGACAAGTGAGTTTGTTCTGATCGTATATCATATAAAGGCCCTCTCATTTTACCTTCACAAAGTAAGCACAGCTCTTGGTGACTAAAATGCATGCCAGCAGCATGCGGAAATAGGGCATGTGGGAATCGCCAACCCATTCCTGCTCATCACTCGTCGTGGTGATGGGTACCACCCAACCTGATTCAGTATTCAGGGACGAAGTATATAATTGGGACAGAATACCCACTAGAAGGTCGGGATCCAGAACAGTGGCCAGTTTGAATGATCATGGGGAGCACATAAAAGATCAGACGCGAGCCACCTGAGTCGTGTAACCCAGCCTCGGTACTGCGAATTTCTTCCTGCCGTTGAAATCATGTCGTCTCCGTCCTCGGATCTACCAGTTGCAGTCGGTGAGGATTGGACTGATGCCTTGGACCTGGTGGCAGTTTGCGAAGCGATCAATGCAACTGTGACCTCCATTTGTTGCGCACAGCTCGCTAGTCAATTCATGTCGATGAAGAGGAGTCCCCCCCCCGATACACCTGCTACGACGTGCCAATGGACTGCCACGAACTCGACTGTTGCCTCCGAAGTTGCAATATGGATAGCTTGCGCTAAACAACACACCGACGTGTGATATCATTGGCAATGCCGAGGTCTGGTGCCGACAGCACAAAGATAAAGGGTCCTTTGAAGTGGTGGTGGGAGCCATTGCACAGATGGTGATACTAGCCATCCAATGATTCGTTGGTAATGTAGCAATTGGCAATTGACTATCTGCTGACGGGCAAACACGGACAAACAATAGGCTCATTTGGCGGATTGGCCCGCCAACAGCCTCCTGGATCATCTCACCTCGTCCTCGACGTCTCAGACAACGACCACGACGAGCAGCTCATGATGAGCGTCGTCGTCTGAACAATGCAATTTTTATCTCCAAGTCTCCAATGGCGACCCCGCGTCGACTTTGCAGCTGGTCCTATTCTGCAACACTATCATCTCTCCACTTATATTCGTGACACCATATAAATATTTCGAACGACTTCCTCAAAACTTACTCGTCACTACTCCACTATCATGGCCTCTCAATCTCGCCCTGAACCAATGAATGCGTCTCCTCACCATTCAAAGGTCAAGGTCACTCTGGCTCTGTCCGATCCCGTATATGTTTCCGGCACACCTATCTCTGGAAAGATGGAAGTAGAGAGCCGTGCCGACCTCGACTCTTTACTCGGTATAGGCGTAATGATGGTAGAATTACACGCTGCTCAAGGTAAAGGATCACCTATTCAACCACATTTATACCCCGATACTCATCATCGTTAAAGAAATCAACTCTGGAGCGCACTCTGCGACTTCCACCTTTATCCATTCTCGTAGAATATTTCAAGGCCCAGGTCTCCCCCCCTCTAATGCTGTGTACTCAGATCACGCTCCCAGTCCTGACGAACTGCCTCTACCGGCACATCATTATGCCGCCCGACGTGGTCAGACAACGTTCTTTTTCCAGTTTCCTGTCCCCGAATCCTCTCCGTCCTCGATTAATTTTGGTCCTGCCAGTATTAGGTACGAGATACGAGCAAGCGTGAGCGTTGCATGGAGGGGAGAGAATTGTCTCGTCACCGACAAACGAGAGGTGAAAGTGGTTGAGAGCCGGGATCCAACACAGGCAACGCAAACGCCACAGGCTGTGGTGATTACGGAAGGAGGCAAGATCTGCGCTCAGGCAACCTTAACAAACAGCGTGGTTGTGGGTGGAGAATACGCATGCATAGATTTACAATTAAAGAATCACACACAACGTTGGGTGTGTTCTTTCCCTGTCCTGGTTGTCTTTTCTTCTCTGAAATCTTCACCAAGACATCTGGTGTCACGGTCGCATTAAAGCGAGACCTTCACCTCTCCACGTCGTTCTTGGCAGGGAGGTCGCCGCCTAATTTTTCGGACGTCGCTACACAGGTTGAATTCCGTGGACCGGAATACTCTGTTCCTCCGGGGATAGAGGGAATAGCCCGTCTTGTCATCAATATACCTCGCCATTCGCGTGGTGTTAAAGGAGGACTACGGGTTGACGATAATGGAAGCGTCACAGAGGGCTTCTTTGAGGTACGTTGCACCCTCAGAATAAGAATTGATATGCCTCCCGGAAGGTGCGCTATTCACCACTCCTCATTTACGTCTTACCGACAATCGCTAGTGAGGATACCGTCATCATTTTGCCTCTAACCATTTACCATTCTCTTGCCGTGCCTGAAATCCCAGCATCCCCGCCGCGTCTCACATCCTCCTATTCATATCCGGCGTCCGTCTCGCCAGGATTGCTATCACCCCCTCCTGGAACCGAATTGATACCCGCCTATTCCGGAAATCAGATACAACAATACGACCCTGCGTGGCTAGCCCCCTTTTCCAATTCTTCACCAATCCAGCACCCTGAGCAAGAGACCCATAACTGGCAAGACGTTCCCTATTCTTATCCGCTACCGATGCAACGTTCCATTTCCGTGGGTCCTCCTTCGCAGGTACCCTACCTTGCGCCTGGATTGTCAACTTCATATGCACCTTCACCAAGAATGCCGCCACCGCCGCCGCCCACACACGTGCCTCACATAAGATATATTCATCCTGGATTGCCAGTAGAGACAATTGATGGTTACACGAGTCACGATCATATACAGGGGGCTATTGTTCCCCCAACCTCACAGAACGTTCATCCGGCTACGCAGTATCACCCCCTTTCACCGAATCTCTCTTCACAATCACATTCCCAAGATCAGCCGCTTACACCGGGTCGCACTTGCCCACCCCCAATTCAAATTCCCCCACTGCCGAATCCTCACGATTCTCAAGGGACTGTACATTCTCCGCGCCCCGTGCCGTCACCAAAGCATTCATTCTCTGGGTCAGTCCCGAAGAGCAACAATGTCACTGAGCTTGAACGCATGGCAGACGAAGTTGGGAAGCAGACAGATAATCTGAGTTTAGATCTTCCCAAAGGCGATGTAGGCGTAAAAATTCAAGGACCTCAGGGTCCCAAGCTCGATCGACAACCCAATTTCAGCGTGGACAAGACCCTCCCTCCGCCTCCTGTCCCGTCCAGCAAAGATAGGCATCTTTTCGCGCAACATCCTCGTGTCGACACACTCTTTACGACTGAGGGAACCATGCTTGACCATCACCATCCCGGTTCCCCGTCCTCGACGGACCATTTACCGCGCGCACCGCCAACGCCACCCATCGCGGCCATCACGCCCATCAAATTTCCAAAGGCGCCGACGGAACTGTCAGGTTTAGGAGCGAACTTGGGCAAGACCGTTCCACCGGAGAGCGGGCTAGATGCGTTGGAACGACGTCTTTTAGCCGAAGTGGGCACGCGCAGGTTCGTCGTGGAAGAACGACCACATGTCCGCAGCGTCGTGCAGCCAATCACCATCCCACCCAGTGGACCACCGCCTGACACTGTCAACGACAGTGCGATCTCTAGCCTGACCCTCGCTGATCGCGAGGGGATTTTGAAGGCAAATCCAGAACGGGAACAGGAGCAAGATCGGGATTCGGATGAGCGTACACAGCACATGGGAGGAGGCAGACGCAGTCCGAGCGAGGATGATAGGGATGCGCGTACCCAAAAAGGCAAGAGTTCGCGGAAACTCGGCAAGAGCAAGCACAGTGAAGAGGACCTTGAAAGGGCATCCCGTCGACGGGAGCGAAAAAAGACAAAGGACGAAGAAGGGCGTAAACTGCGGCAAGAGGCCAAGGGGCGCGTCGCAGCTTGGTTAGGAGATATTGACATTTCCGCGTCACCCGCTATGGATGATACAGCTGCTTTAATATCGCCTACGTCGCATTTCGTGCCCATCACAGAGAGCGCATCGTTTACTTCTGCACCAGTGGAGATGACGGACAAGGAATCGGAAGAGCATCGTCGTGGAGATGTCGCGACAGACAAGGACGTGTCGGCCTCACCGAACCCACGGTCGTCTGGGTTCGTCACCATCTCGTCATTAGACGCGGTGGTGGTTACCGACGGCTCTGGTGGTGAAACGTCGTCGTTCAAGCCCTCTCTGCGTCGATTTTCTGCCAATGACTTCCATCAGATACCTCAATCCTCAGATGACCAACCGATGGCGACGCGTCGACTGCCCATGTCGCGGTCACCGAGCGCAGAGGTGAAGCGGTCACAGCCATTAGACACGCCACTGCAAACGCAACCCTCAAAACCACAACCGCAACTGTCACCCGCCCAACTGCCGCGTCTTTCCCCAGGACGCCTGCCTCGATTCTCGTTCAAGCTTACGGATCCCGAGGTGAAATACGACGTAAGGTCTGCGCGGGGCGGTAAGGGTGGCAAGGTGACCCAAGTCGCCTCTATCTGGGCTACCAAGGCCAACGCTGCCAATACAAACGCAAACGCAAACGCCAAGGGCGGGGACACGACCCCTGTACCTCCCGCTGTGCCAAAGAAACTGACGTCGCCGCCGCCCGTGCGCAAACCCGCATTGAACGTGCCCAGGCGCAGTCCTGTTTCGATGCGCCTTCCACCTCGTATCGGCGCCACTGGTGGTGGTGGTATGCCTCCTGTTGGTCTGAATCGTATCGGAGGGGAGACGCGGACGGGTATAGGGCTTGGCACGCGCGAGGCGCCCAGGGCAACCAAGGCGACAACTGTACCGGCGGTCTTGTCGTCGTCACATGCGATACCCATGTTGTCCTCGACAGCGTCGTTGGCGCGTGTCAAGGGGCACGGTCCGGGACAAGGACTGGGTCAGGGACAAGCGCGGTCGTTGCCACCCATGATCTCGGAGACCATCTCGGATTTACGGAGTGTGTCCAGGGGAGGGGGCGGAGCGAAGACGAGCGTGACGGGTGCGGCGAATGGTGGCGCTGGTGGTGGTGGACCGGGGCGTACGTTGGGTGATTTGGCCTTTGGACAGGCGCGGTTGAGAGATTTGATCAAAAAATATCAAGGGTAGGCTGGGAGGTCGGATGCTCGTCGGTGTACGTTTTTTTTCTTTCGGTTGATTGTCTTCTCGTATGTTTATATCGTTTTGTTTTCTGTTCTTAGTGGTTTTCCCATCTCATGTTTTGCTTTTTCTTTTCTTTTCTTTTCTTCTCTTTTTTCCATGCTTTTATCTCTGTTGTCATTCTTGGATCCTCATTCTCGGCGTAACTTATCGAAACGTGTTTGTATTGGAGCAAAATTTGTGGTAGTATCAAACGACATAAGGTCGTGCATAATCATGACGTTTTTTATTTCTCGTTCCGTTGCTCTCTTGTATCCATCATACACGGGGATATCGATATCATCTCGTAGATTGTCGTCGTTGAATTCATGATTCATGGGTACGCCACGGACTTAGAGTGCGCCTCGTCCGGCGGTCTATGGGAAAGCCATCCCAACGTTGAATATACACGAGCGGAGGAAGAAGAACGGGCCAAACGTACCTCGATGGGGAGAAGTAGCGTCACGAATGCCGAGACCATGAACAAGGCTGCCGAGACAAACACAGGTCTAGTATACGCCAAACGTCAATCTGTCTGCAACGCAACGCAACGACACGACACGACACGACAACGCACCCATTGGCAGCATTCGCAGAGACAGTCCCCGTCTTGGGCGTCGTGGCAATCTTGATGAGCGGTGCGATGAACCCGCCGATGCGGTTGAGTGCGGAGCAGAGGGCGTCGCCTGTACCGCGGTGAGGGGCGGGGAACGATTCGGGCGTGTACGCATAGAGAACGCCGTACATCTAAAGGTTAGCGTCAGCGCTCGCTCTGCGTCATGGTGGTCGACTCGGATGGGGGAACTTACGGCGTTCCTAGAGAGACGCGCGGGTGAGCACATTCGAAAACAGCTTGAGAAAGTACTACTAGTAGCACGAGGATACGTACAACACAAGACTATTCGCACACGAATACCCAAGCACCGACACTTGCGTTTTGCTCGTCGTGAATAAAAACATGAAGATGCTCGACAAGAGCGTGAACACCGCGAGCGACATTTTGCGTCCGCCGACCGTGAACTTGCCCGTGCCGCGCGAGAGATCGACGACGTAACACGCAATAAGCGAACCAGGGACGCCGAGGATGGAGACGATGGCGTAGTTGCGGTAGGTGACGTTGAGACTCGTCGCACCCGAGGGGGAACCACGGGCTTCGAGGTACAGGGGGAGGTAGGAGCTATATAGGGGATACGCGATACCAATGAGACTGGCGAAAAGAGGTTAATTGACGCGTGGTTTTACGGCTGAACAAGAGCACGAACCCCCAGATGAGAATGATGAGAGTCGTGTTGAGTGCCAGTCGACGCGTAGAGAAAAGCGGTTTGATGTGGGAACTAAGGGATGTAGATGGCAATGAGGAATGTTCCAGTAAGAGAGCAAAACACGCACAAGGAAACATCGGTGAACGAACGACGCAAGGAGTCGCGCCAACTGGCCGGCGGCGCCTTGGACGATTCTGAGATTCTATGCAAGTCTTCGACCTTGAGTGAGATGGTCCTGCCGTTGCGGCGCGCAACATGTTCAAGAACCTAGAAAGATGCACTAGTTCAGTTGATCGTATCGTATACTTGCCTGACGAGACATACCGCGACAGCCTCTTCGTCACGTCCTTGCGCTACGAGATATTTGGGCGATTCCTGTAAATCGAATACAAAGTAACGCATGACGAATATGACGAACGTGACTGCGCCACTATATATATGGCATCGTATTCAGTCTCGAAATCCCCATGATCAAGCATTGAGTGTTACTGACAGTGTGAATCTACAACACTAGTATGAGCCAATGAGCGAGCACCGACAACTTTGCACCTACAGGGTATACCTCCAGCCCATGTTCTGGGCCCTGGGACACTCTCCAAAGGGTATCGAGGGATTGCATGAGTAGTTCGCAATGAATACCCAGCTAATCAGGGAAGCAACCAGCTGACCGAATGCCCACCATACGGAGAGCAGGGTAAGAGTCCACTACAAGGCGCGTGTTAATGATTTACCGATCGTGAATTGGGATAGAATACATCACTTACTTGGTGTGATGCGGGTATGAATTCCAAATAAAGAGCGCCTAGAACAAGCAGTTGGACGAGGCGTGTCTTTAAAAGGATCACACGCACCATCTACTGGGAGGCTTGAAAGGGGGATGGAATAAGCATCATGACAGCACACGCGACGAAAATATCGCTCACTTTCCACCAACACCGAAACCCATGCACGCTATCAAGGACGAGAATGAAACAAAGTTGAGTCCGCCACCGGCGGCAATTCCAAAGATGCCGCCAATGAAGAGCGTGGCCTAAATCCCATGCCGTTATGAACGGAACACATATGACCGAACCCCAAAGACATGACTTACATTAAAGGACACCTTTCTCCCAATGATATCGGCCAAAACGCCCCACATCGTCGCACCTACGATCATGCCTGCAAATTCGGCCAAAACTGCATACTCGACGCGAGATGGATTCAATTCCTGTTCCACTGCCGGAAGCACGACCGCGAGACCCTGGAGCCACAGGTCTTTGCAATTGGGTCAACACGTGTTCCAGGGGTATCAAAAAACGCGTCTCACTATCTGCCAGCCATCCTAGGCCACTCAGGACGAAGAGCTGCCACTGATAACGACCAAATCCGATTCTGTCCACGGGATCAATCATGTCATCATCGGTGGCTGAATGCACGAGGTACGCACTCTTCTTGCATGCACTTGTTGACTAGATGGACAGAGGAAGACCTGAGTGGTGGTGGAGGGCATCAACGAACGACTCACTGAGCGCGCATTTGAGCTCGTAGTCCCGCGCAACACCATTAGCGAGTGGGAGATCTGAAGCCGAACCGCCCTCCTCGCTCGTTGGTGTATGTTTCTCGGCCACGACTAGATCCTGCATGCCGGAACTCATCTCGTCATAGACAGGGTTAAACAGCACAAGCTATTCGTCTCGAGAGGGGAAGATGGATGTCCAGACTAAAGATGAGAGAAAATGAAAGGCGTTCCCACGAAGACAGGAACCGTTCAAGCTTTTGTATCCCAAGCGTTACACGTCCAAGGCATACGATTTAAGAATCCCATACTTATCGGTAATGACCTGTATTGCACTGCATGGTCATGTGGAGCTTTGATGAACGTGGTCCTCATCGGATCTGAAGAGGTGGACGAGTGTCACCGTGACGTTTGTCGGACAACGTACCGAACAGGATAGATATCGAGTGATATTTGGAGCCGAATTCAAGTTGTGCTTTGGCACCCACGCCGATAGGTCATCCTAATGGCCTTTCAGCAAGTACACGTTCTTCACCGACGACGACTTGCCAAAGAGTTTAGCCTGTAGCGCCGGGCCGTTGCCTGGCAATCGCCAGAGAATTCTAAATGACATTTTCATCATTATTGACAAGCGAAAAGACTCGATGGCGTCACCCATTCAATTCCTGTTGGAGATTGACATGGACAAGGTGTCTTGGATGTCAATGGCGAGGTTGAAATGGACGTGCCTGTCAAACGATGATGCGCCAGCGAGTCAAAGCCTCAAGAACTTGACGGGACTTTCGCGGCAGTGTGCCAGTACGACGGTCACCAGGTATCGTTCAATGAAGCGGTGTTGTCGTAGGGGAAATTGGAGCATGACGAAGCGAAGCCTCAAAACGTTACACAGGAGCAAGTTGATTCAGTGAGTGCTACGCTGACAACTGTCAAAGATGGTACTACGGACACGCGTGGCATAGGGGTCACATTGCAATACCCCGGCGAAACCTCCCGCTATGGATGGCGAGCAGAACATGGAAGCAATGAACGGAAACCATAATCATATGCGACCCCTCAAGACTACTCTTGTAGCGCCTCGATTTCTCGCGTACTTTGAACAAGGTACGCCACGTAAGAATCCTGGGCATGGTATTGTTCTGCATACATGACATCCCTGAGCGAGTCACGCATGCGTCTCAGGATGGTCTCACCTGGCGTCTTTGCGATCGCCCTAAAGCGCGCAACGATGTATCTATTGTGCTTGATAGCAGCAAGCTGAGCGTGTTTGATCGTGCCTATCGCACGACACCGGTCAGTTGTCGCGTGTATCGCTCACTGAAAGAGAACACGAACCCGACACATGGACGACGTGGGGGATAACGCGCACGGCGTTGATGGATGTCAGGAGGGTCACCGCGCCCCATGCGAGGTGATGGTGGTCTCGCGCAACGCGGATGATGCACAGATGTGTTGTCGGAGAGACATATTTGACTGTCCTGTACATGTCAGGCGGGTACATCGTTAGAGAAACGCGTTGACTTGCCCGTCATCGAACCCCCCACGGCGCCCCATCCCGTATCACCAAAATTTGAGAGGACGCTCTGTCGCAAGGCAGCATGGACGTGTTTGGCGTCAAACGAAGACGGTACAGACACGGCTGATGTATCGTCCGAGACGGTGATGAATTCTACGAGAAGCCATCGATTCTACGAACGACGCGTTTGTGAGCGAACGCGGACGAGTGGACATGAAGCACTCACTTTGAACCGGACCATGTTTACTTGTATGAGTCATCAACAAACTTGAGCTTGAACCATGGCCACCACCCTCGTCCGTCTCGCATCTCCACGCAGCGGCATCCTCCACAAAGCCGTTGCACGCTCCTACTCGGGTCATGCACCCGAGCCAAATACACACTTCAAAATCACTCTTCGGCGGTCTGCCATCGCGCTCGGCGAGCGCAAGAAAGAAACTCTGACCGCGCTCGGCCTGCACAGACGCATGCAAACCGTCTACCATGCATACACGCCCGAAGCAGCTGGGAAAATACTCAAAGTAAAAGAGCTCGTCGAGGTGAAGAACGTCCCTGCCAGTGCTGTACGGACACAGTCGGAACAGCGGTGGGAGCGGAGAGCGCCCCGGGGGTACTCCATCGGAAGCTCGCGGCTAAGAAGATTTTCGTGAATGATGGGGCCGTTGTTGGGTATGTTGTTGTTCGTTTTTTTCTGATAGCGTTGACTCACTGGTATCCAGCTCTGCATTATCGTTCTGTAGACTCCTCTTTTTTTTTTGGCCTATCCCAATGATATTTTCGTTTCTACCACCACGCATACTCAACTCAGCGAGTGGTCTCATTCCCTCGCGAATTGACTCTGATAATGCCCCATTCCATCTCTCAATTCCAACGTGTATCAGACTTTGGGATGACGCATACGATCAACATAGGATTGTCAGCAAGTGGTGCAATGCGTTGTAGATTCTCTTCAAGTAAACGTCACTTCAAATTCCGTGTCATCGAGGGTTGTTGGATGTAACTATGTCAACTACGCTCCCCGTTTCCATAACCCTACGTAGGACAAACATCGAGCCCTTACAATGCCCTTTGAGTTGGTGCGTGAACTCGGGTGGAGAGGTGCACCTAAATAACAGGGCGTTTTTATCAAGAATAAACGAGAGGGGTGGACGCATGCGTGCATGTCAATCAGCACCGGGTACGGAGCACGGAGGCAGCACCTCCCAAAAGGAAAAGCCTGGTCACGATCGATAAGTGCTAGAAAAAACCTGAACCCAAACGCCGATGCCACAGGCTACAACTTGGCCGCCATCCAAGCTTCTACGCCCACGTCTTTGGCGAACCCTTGCCACCGCGCGCTGCGTCGACGGTCCTCTGTCATGCGCTTTTCAGCCCAAGCGACGATGCCCTGGGCGAGAAGGGTCACGTCCTCTCGCGTATGACCCGCATGGAGGCAGATGCGGACACGGGCGGTGCCTTTGGGAACAGTGGGTGGGTAGATGGGTTTGGTGTGAAGTGCCACCACCCGAGTCGGGGCCGATGATGTAGCAGAGTCTAGTAACAGGGCAGGGGGAGAAGACGATGCGTAGGAGAAGAGGAAAGTGGAGAGTGCGCGGGGTTCTGGCGTGAGGATCGGGATTATCGGCGTCGGAAGGGATGGATATGGCGTATAGGGTGTGTCGCGGACAGGAGATGCCTTGTTTCGCCACGATTGTTCGTCCCGTGGGTCGATCTCCCAAGGTTGTGGTGTTGGTTCGTTTGCTTGATCCGAGGTGGCAGGCGTGAGATGGTCAGGGAGGCTGATTAACGATGAAGGGTATTTCTTCAGCTCAGAGCGAAGAAGATCGACGAAATATGTAGAAATGGCGAGTAGGTGCTTGGAGAGCTGAGAGAGGACGTTGACCAATGAGTAGTGAATGTAAAGGTTACCTACCGCTTCCGCCGTACCATCTTCAAGCATGTCAAAAGAGCAGTGAATAGCGACAATGTTTGCAAATGGGAGGGTTGTCGTGTAGACGAGACTCCTGGCATAATTGAGGAGATAATCTTTGACGATCTCTGTCGTCAATAGAACAGCTATTCCGAGTGATTATGAACCTCGTAGTCCTTCCAACGATCTGCTCACCTGCAGAGGAAGCCAATGCCTTGCCAAAAGTATGAAGCCTCGCAAACACTCTCTTCTCCAGCCCCATGTCAGCGACTAATCCGCGACCTTTTGAACCATAAATACCGGTGGCATGGGCCTCGTCAACAACGATGTACCCATTGCCCAGGGGAAGCATCTCCTCCACGCACTCCACGATATGCGCGAGGGGGGCAATCGTGCCATCCATGCTGTACAGACTCTCGACAGCGATGAAAGCGCTGGTCTTGCCATGTTTCAGATCTGCGCGATCCTCGAGGAGCTTCGCAAGGGCACGACGTAAACCAAGTACGGAATTATGTAGAAAGGGGAGAAGCGAGGCCGGAGCAAGTCTGGAAAGACGCATGCCATCGTGTACAGAAGCATGGATATGTGCATCATACAAGACGACGTCGCCAGGCTGTGGGACAGCAGAGAAAAAACCGACGTTGGCGTCATACCCGGAATTGAAAAGAAGAGCAGCATCGGCGCCGAAAAACCGAGACACGCGAGACTCGAGTTCTGCGTGGGGTTGGGAAGGGACGAGCAGACGCGAGCCTCCTGATCCGAGAATGTTTTGAGTGGCAGACAGAGCGTCGAGGACGGCTTTTCTGAGCGCGGGGGATGTGGAGAGGGAGAGATAGTCGTTGGATGTAAAATCGATCTCGGGGAGTATGTCCGATGGGGGTTCTGGAAGGCGACGACGGATCAGACGACGGTCTCGCGAGCTCAGCGCTGCAGCGAGTTTTTCAGACAAGCGGGTCATCGTGGTCGGTGAGGGAGCGGGCGGATGTCATTTATATCGAGTCCAGCTGTCTTTCCTGAAACTTTCGTGTCCTTGTCGGACGTAGATCGCTTTTACACTCACAAACGTGCTGTAAGTCGGCTAAAGCTAGACGTTTAGTTCGTCCCATTGGTTTCTAACAATTCATGCAGGCTCTTCACCCGATGCAATCACTCACTGCGGAGCTACAAGACAAAAGTGTACCATATCTCTGCCATATGATGGCTGGGCAAGATGATCTTCGGTGCCTGCACTATGGTGAGTCACTCTGGCTGTGAAATCTTAGTCAGGCCTTCATCAGCTGTTAGCACACGCAGTCCATTCTTCCTGAACCTCATCGGCACCGCTCGAGCATCATGTACATCGCTGGTCTCAACCTTCCTCGTTCTCCCTTCCAATGGCCTGAAGTGCTCGTCGTTCTCAGCACTGCAGACTACTTCCGGTACACTATCACCAGAAGTAAAACAACTGGCTGTCATTTCCGAGTCCAGAGGCGGACGCATTCGACCAGAATCCATGCCATCCACATTCTTGGGACGGTTCATCACCCCGATCCACGGACTTGCCATCTTCATTCCCCCCCTGGTGTACGTGGGTGCACTGACGCTCAATCGGTTCCAGCAGCCGGAGTGGATGGCACGATTTGCTTTTTCGACAGAGATGATAGACGCCACGCAAAGGAGCGCGTTGAGGGTGGTGGCTTGCGCTGCCAGCTTTGCTCTCAGGAGCTTTTCGGATGGTACGTTCAGACATTTAGGGGACCAGTGGCATGCCATCGGGGTATGTATCGGAAGTATTCTATTATCTCAGTCGTCTTGACCCTTGGCACTAGCGTCGCGAAAAGTCTAGGGTTGTCAAGACCGGACCGTTTGCATGGGTTCGTCACCCGGGATATAGGTAAGTTGCTTCTTGGATGCTTGAATCAGCACTATCTGACACGGCATGTGCATGACATCATAGCTCGGTCCTCTTACAGGAGGGCATTGTGGTGTATCATGTTCTGGTCATACATACCCATCGTAGCACTTGGTATCACAGCAGCTGCGTTCGCAATCAAGATGCCGATCGAGGCATGTGTCTTTGTTTTATCTCCGGCTTGCACGCTGACCGATCATTGTGATTGGAAATTGTAGGAGAGTCTGATTCAGAAAGACAATGTCGTCGGGGACGAATATCGGAAATATATGGAGGAAGTGCCTGCAAGAATCATTCCATACATCTGGTAGACCGAGCCCCTCGTTCTGGAGCTCTCTGATGGAAGGATGCGTGGGTCTTGGTCACCGTAGTGAATATCGCAGTGCTGTACACTCGTAAACATTGCTAGAGTTAGCCGCGAGTAGAATACTTGAACTTTGTTCTCAGTCCGACGCAGCTCCAGCCACTATGCTTACTTGCAATTTCCACGACTTACGACTGCACTTCATTGCTACTTGCCTCTCCCGCCAGTTATGAGACTTGGAGTCGGACCGCCGCTCGACTCGTCCCGGCTTTGGCTCTGTGAGGTCCCGAAGAACTGTCACTGGTCACTTACATTCACAACGAGGCTCAGCTTCGTGGGACACTCCCTGTATAAGGATAGCCAACAATGCCACACATATGTATATTGAGTCCTGTTCTTTTTTCGACTCTTGTCCCATTGGTCTCTATAAATTCACCAAGGTCACGGCCAACTCTTCACAGTCATGCTCGCCGTCTCCGATGACTCACTCGCTGCGGGGCTACACAACAAGTACACTGGTTTTCGCACACAAAGGACCATGAATGTTGAGTTGCAGCCATGGACAGCCGGACGTTCCCGTGGCTGACTCGATCCTTTGATCACCTAGGAGGTGGCGAGTACCGCACCGGACATCCCGCACACACATCAGTCACGCTTTCCATTTTTCCGGAACCTGATCGTTGCTCATCGACGCCTCTCGAGCATCATGTACATCGCTGGACTCGAGCTCCCTCTTTCTCCCTCCCAATGGCCTGAAGTGCTCGTCGTTCTCAGCACTGCAGACTACTTCCGGCACACCATCACCAGAATAAAACAACTGGCTGTCATTTCCGAGTCCAGAGGCGGACGCATTCGACCAGAATCCATGCCATCCACATTCTTGGGACGGATCAGCATGAACCCGATTCCTGGGCTTGCTATCTTCATTCCGCCCCTGGTGTATGTGGGTGCATTGACGCTCAATCGGTTCCAGCAGCCAGAGTGGATGGCACGGTATGCCTTTTCGAGTGAGATGGTAGACTCGACATCGAGGGATGTGTTGAGGGTGGTGGCTTGCGCTGCCAGCTTTGCCCTCAGGAGCCTTACGGACAGTGCATTTCAACATTTAGGGGACCAGTGGCATGCCATCGGGGTATGTATCGGAAGTATTTTATTATCTCAGTCGTCTTGACCCTTGGCACTAGCGTCGCGAGAAGTCTAGGGTCGTCAAGACTGGCCCATATGCATGGGTCCGACATCCAGGATATAGGTGAGTTGTTCTGGGATGCAGAACCAGCATTGTTTGACACGCCATGTACATGACATAGCTCGGCGCTCTTACAGGAGGTATTGTGGGCTATCATGTTCTGGTCATACATGCCCCTCGTGGCCCTTGGCATTATCGCAGCTGCGTTCGCAATCAAAATACCGATAGAGGCACGTTTCTTCATTTTATCTCCGGTTTGCAGGCAGACTGACTATTATGGTGGAAATTGCAGGAGAATCTGATTCAGAATGACGATGCCGTCAGGGATGAGTATCGGAAATATATGAAGGACGTGCCTGCGAGGATTATTCCATATGTCTGGTAGACCAAGTCTTCTTCATCGCGCGTTGCTCACGTACGTTGTGGGGCTCCATAGTCATATAGTTGTCGGTATGTTTCTTCCAGGGAATGATTTAATGACAATCCTCTACTCTTTATCGTCCATCCTCTCGTCGACGTTCTCGTGAAATTCACGCTGAACACTCCTTGTAAATTGACCCTCACTAGAACTATCATGCACCTCGCAAGTCCCTTTGTCTCTCAATACTGTGTGCAGCACTAGACGGTGTCAGTGTAGGCTAGTGGACTGATCCTCATTAGACGGTCTGGTCAATCCCGTAGTCGAAGCCTGGTAATCGTGTGTTGAGCTTGCGTCAGCCTCGAGCGAGGAAGAGGGCGAAGCCATCATGTAGCCGCCACTGCCAATGGATGGCTCGATGGGGTGCAGAGCCGACGTGGACACACCAGGCGAGGTGGATGAGGAACTGGCAGGGTCTGTCGGGGAGCGGTATGGATATAGTCTGACCACTGTATCAGTACATCCCACTCATGGACAGCCGGCATTCTCACCTCACGCTCCATCGCTGCGGTCCCCCTGTGCGGCGAACCTATCATGGCGTGATCCGTCGTGTGACCGCCAAAGCCTTCAGACTGGCCCGTCATTTTCAGATAAGCGCTAAGGGAAAATTGTTATCAGCGTGAGTCGAGGGCAGGCAAAGAGAGACGAGATGCCATTGCACGTTATTCGCCGGTTACTGCGACGGCATCACAACGTTCTCAAGGATCGGTCACCATAAGGCTTCTGGGCGCTCACCCGGCTGTGTCACGGTAACAGCTGCAGTGCCAGTGAGTACCAGACAAGGCTACAAGTACGCAGTACATTCTTCCTGAACCTGTTCGTTGCTCATCGGCACCACTCGAGCATCATGTACATCGCTGGTCTCAACCTTCCTCTTTCCCAATGGCCTGAAGTGCTCGTCGTTCTCAGCACTGCAGACTACTTCCGGTACATTATCACCAGAGTAAAACAACTGGCTGTCATTTCCGAGTCCAGAGGTGGACGCATTCGACCAGATTCCATGCCATCCACATTCTTGGGACGGTTCATCACCCCGATCCAAGATATTGCCATCTTCATTCCCCCCTTGGTGTATGTGGGTGCACTGACGCTCAATCGGTTCCAGCAGCCGGAGTGGATGGCACGATTTGCTTTTTCAACAGAGATGATAGACGCCACGCAAAGGAACGCGTTGAGCGTGGTGGCCTGTGCTGCCAGCTTTGCTCTCAGGAGCTTTTTGGATAGTGCGTTCAAACATTTAGGGGACCAGTGGCATGCCATCGGGGTATGTATCGGAAGTATGCTATTATCATCTCAGTCGTCTTGACCCTTGGCACTAGCGTCGCGAAAAGCCTAGGGTTGTCAAGACCGGACCGTATGCATGGGTTCGTCACCCGGTATATAGGTAAGTGGTTTCTTGGATGCTTGAATCAGCATTATCTGACACGGCACGTGCATGAAATAGCTCGGTCCTCTTACAGGAGGCATTGTGGTGTATCATGTTCTGGTCACACATACCCCTCGTAGCACTTGGTATCACAGCAGCTGCGCTCGCAGTCAAGATGCCAATCGAGGCATGTATCTTTGTTTTATCTACGGCTTGCACGCTGACCGATCATTGTGATGGAAATTGCAGGAGAGTCTGATTCAGAAAGACGACGCCGTCAAGGATGAGTATCGGAAATATATGAAGGACGTGCCTGCGAGGATTATTCCATATGTCTGGTAGACCTAGTCTTCATCACGCGTTGCTCACGTGCGTTTTGGGGCTCCATGCATGTTTCTTCCAGGGAACGCTTTAATGACAATCCTCTACTCTTTTTCGTCCATCCTCTCGTTGACGCTCTCGTGGAATTCACACTGAACACTCCTTGTAAACTGACCCTCACTAGAACTATCATGCACTGAGTATATCTTTGTACTGCCTCGCGCAATTCATCCAAGCCCAGCCTCTCTGAAGGCTGACTACGGGATTTGATGGCCCAGCTCAGCTCAAGTTCCCCCGACGGCCTCTTCTGAGAACGGACCTTCTTCCTTGATGTCGGGGGAGTATCTGTCTCTGACGCCGCAGTCTCAAGGCCACAACCTGGACCCGCACTCGGGGAAACAGCGTTGACCGCTTCAGCGTGCGGTGCCATCGTCCAAGATGATCGGAGAGTGGGAGCAAGAACAGTCTTGGTCTTATATTTGCACAGCCACTACAACACCGTAAAATGTGCTTTCCACTCCTTCAAACGCTCGCAGACCTTGACAATCTCCTCATCTCCAACGTTGGCAACCGAAAAACGAAGCCATCTGTCCCACCCTTCTTCAGACAGACCCAACGCTTGCTTGTCCTCCTCATCGTAGAAAAATTGAGCAGGAAGAACAAGCACACCCAGTTCCTTTGCCAAGCGCTCACAAAACGTGGTCGAGGACACGTTCTCGAATGGGTGTTTGACATATGCGTAAAAAGCTCCCTGAGAACCAATCGTCCATTCCGACGGAAGTGACTTGCGAAAGAGTTCATGGCGCGCCTTGAGTGCCTTGGCATTCGACTGGATGGAAGAGCGAAGCTCTGACAAGAGGGATGCATTCGCGAGGGCCAGTTGCGGGGGTCGAGGAGCGCAAACCTGGATACAGTCGAGCGTCGTCGTAATGTACTGTAAAAGCTCGGGCGAGGCAACGACTGCGCCGAGACGGTGCCCAGGAATGGCATAGGATTTGGAGAACGAAAAGAGATGAATAATGTTTGATCTCCAAGACCAGGATGGCGGCAACACCTCTCTTTGCATACGAGAAAAGAGGTTGTGGGGAGGAAGGTGCTCCACAAAGTCGCGGTACGTCTCGTCCAGGATGAGTGCGATATTGTTCTCTCGCGCTAGTTCTGCGAACTGCGCTATGAGTGCGGGCGAGTAGACCGCACCGGTCTAATTCCGCAGATGAGTCTGAGAGAAGGCTGGAAGGGATCAAAAACTGACGGGATTGTTTGGTGTGACTAGCGTAATTGCCTTTGTCTTTGACGTGATCAGCCTCTTGCATTCGTCGGGGGAGGGCAAAAAGCCTTGGTCAGATCGAGTGCGTAATGGAACAGACTTGATACCGAGCAAGTTGAGGCTCATGCTACGACGTAAGAAATGAGTCGAGGTGCCATACAGAAATTACGAGAAGCTGCGTACGCTTGATTGAAGTACCTGCAGAACATATGAGAACGACGGCCACAGTGAAAGTTGCAAGAATCACCATGGTACAGGGAGAATCACCTCGTCCCCAGCTTCTGCTAAACACATCACGGCTGCTATGAATGACATGTTACACCCAGCCGTGATAGCGACGTCGTTGGATGTGATGTCTGCGTGTTGCCCGTAGACCATTTTCATCTCCTGAGCAAGGGCAGCGCGCAATTTGTGTTCTCCGAGAACGTGACCATAACCAGTACTCTGGGGAGACGAGGATGTCTTTGCTAACGCGTCCAGTAGCACCTTCGGTGGAGGATTTCCCGGGGCACCTTGAGACATATCGAGTAGAGGTCGAGCGGGTGTGGACGGGTACGCCGAGCCCCAAGCCAAAGCTTGGGGTATGCTAAAGCAGTGTTGAAAATGAGGGTGAGTCGGTAGAGAGGATCAGAAACGCACGGAGGTTGGATGGTAGTGAGCACCGTCCGGGAGAGTCGAAAAGCAAGGCTTGAGCTCGCGCAGGGAATGGACATCTTAACTTTCACCACAGGCTGGGTGCGGTGACAAGGTGAAGGAAAGCTGTGAACCGCCGCATCGATGCCTAAGTGGTTCGGTGGCCGAAGAACTGCACGAAGAAACGGAAATTGCCACCTTGGGAGAACAGTTCCATTTCCATCTGAGCTGATCTCCGAGTCACGTTTCTTTTTCAACTTGCTGCACCCCATTTTATTCAAAAACCCAGTTCTTGTCCATCGAGCGGCCTCACCATGATAAAACACCAACCTATGGGAAATGCTCTTATTGATGTGGACCTTGCGCGCACCACGGACCAGGGATACAAGTCAGTACGGGCTAGTGTGACGAACCACGGCATATCGACTATGTATGACCATCCGGTGCTGTTTTTGGACGCACTAGCATGCATTCACAAGGAACACGGGGGAGGATCTGGCGCCATTTGATACGGACCCATGTCCCCCGCGGCAACCGACGGGTCGGGGACAAATAGGAACGGTCATTAAGCCAAAACATGTGAGTACTTGATTGTGATGCTTAGAAGTTAAGAAACAGAGGCCCTGGAAGCACGGCGCAAGCATACCCCATATCTCGTATAAACGTCACGATGACCCCGTCTTTAGGATGAGGTGAAAATGAAGGAGTTTCCAGCTTGAAGGCTAAATTGCAGGAAACTTTGATGGTGGTGAACCGCAAGAGACCGTCCAACGCTAACGCATGGTCACTCTTCTGTACAGTTGCAATGTTTGCATATTGCGAACATACGTTAGGGTCTTCAGTGACCTGCGGTAGGTTTCATGTGCGCTCATTTATGTCATGACGCAAACCTATTAGGTGTCATGAAAACATTTGCTGAATCGCTATATTCCGTCTATATACAAAATAGTAAAATAAGAGCACGAGACTTCCTGGAATGCAAAGGAGAGTAGAAAGTCTACGTCGAGACCGCTTAGAGAGCCAAGGTAAGTATATACAGAACACGACACACGATCAGAATTGACGATTCAACAGTCTACATTCGCACGATATCGATCTCAGCAAACCAATGGTCGTCACCTGGCACAGGTTCACGGAGCTTGACGAGATGAAGCTGCGACAACTGTACGCCTAACGAACACGGTGTCGATTCTTGCCCTTGATAAGGCGCTATATTATAAAACCCAATCTGACTGGGTACGGTTTTTTCCTTGACCACTTTCTAGAACCACGCAGGTCAATGGAGATGCGATAGAGACCAGCACCGTCTGATACGGATTGCGAACGCACCGAAAAGAATCTCCCATAGGCATACATGATCTCCTTTCCCAGTTCGCGCCGTGTCAGTGGTCCGCCGTTGACCGAAACGGTGCTGATCGTGGATGGTTCAGGCTCATATCCAGGCCACTAGGGACGCGTACGCGTCAGTTAGCATTTCATTGATGCCCACAGATCCTGTCTCTATGTTACTGACGTTGGTAATAAATTTCAGTTCGCTCCTGTCTCCCCCTAATCCCCGGAGGACGATATCAGCCGCACCATCCAATGTCTCAGGCTCCGAGTTGGGCCTGAAGAGATCGGCCAAGTGAACACCTGGAATGCCCCATGACCATGAGTGTCTGGCAGGCTTGACAACTTAAACGACGGTAGACATACCCCTGGAATCACTACTCTCACGCAGGTTTTTAAACCAGATGGCGAAATGTGGTCTGTGAAGGAGAGCGCCCGCTGCAGGTAGAGGTACCCGCCGCGCTCTGTGGACCGTGCTAGAGAGATCAGCCAAGTAATGCAAGCGATCTGCTGGCATGGCGACGGGGACAAAAGATGGCAAACAACTAGGCAGTGGTGATTGAAGATGAGTCTCGTTGAACTTGCCAGTTCATGTCGAGGTCGAAGTCTTTATACACCGAGCGGGGCATGAATTCACAATAGAGGTGGACAATGGTGTTAAAGCTTAGTGTGGGGAGGAAAGGACCATCGCGTGGTATGGGCCACACAGGCCAGTGGTCGAAGGACAAAGCGTCGTTCCAGGAATGTCATACGATTTGTAGGCTGCCAGTACTAGTTACCCCGTTATACGCAACGATCCATTCATCGTCGAGGTCGTCTTCGTCGACGGGACGGTCGCAATGCTTCAAATTTTAGGTGAGTTCGGCTCTGAATGGTACTAACGGTGTAAACCTGGGGTCGCCCTCTGTATCCCACCTTGAAGACTGCGACTAGCCTTGATGATCAACAAGATCGTTGATTCGGAAATGGAACGATAAACTTTAAAATCCACACGAAGAAGCACGCTTCCTGAGTGACTGTGACGGTCATCAGTTCGCACGGGGTCAATACCAACGATTTACAGACGGGTCGCGCAGAAACGGAGCCGGAACACATTCATGTCGGTGGCTGTCATCATCGGAGGTCATGAAACAAAGCTAGAGATCGCGATGTATCATTGGAAGACCAGGAAGGCAGTCACCTGCAAGACTGCACGGTAACGCTGCACTGGCAGTTGTAGGCTGTCTCGTCGTCAGTGCGCTGGGGTATGAACTGCGTCAACTTGAAGTAAGTTGATGAACGCGAATGAAAGAATATTGTCCCGTACATTGACAATAGTACTAGTACCGTCGTGATTTTGTCCCACTGGGCCACAAAAGTGAAGCATGCACTGGAACCGACAAGAATGAATGATCATACCGTATTAGTCACCGCTGATTATGTAAGCTATGCAAAGAATCCCTTCAAGCCCTTGGCCTACTAGCAAACGAACGGAACGAGCTGATACTTGACTCGCCTCGCCCACGCCTGCCACTCCACTCCAAACCGATGTGACAAGTACCGGTCCTCGTCCGCCGCGCGACGAAACGACGCAACCACAACCGCCGCCATAAGCAACCCTGAACACACAACCCCGACCCTAACCCACATAACGCCAAACACGCCTGACATGCGCAACCACGACCCAGGACTCGTATGCACGATGCACCACCCGATCATGCAATACACCAAGCCTGCGTACCCCGGGTGACGAACAACGGTGTACGGACCGCTCGTGATGAGTCTGTGTTCCTTGCGGATACACTGGATAAAGGTATAATACGGGCCGAGTGTGCGAAAGGCTAAAAAGCGCATGATCCCGCCGAGTATGATGAGGGACGCGCCGAAGACGAACGGGACGGTTAGTCGACTGGCTTCGGCAGGCCCGAGCGCGTCCAAGAGGGTCGAATATGTGTCGGACGACCGCGTCGTACCGTGGAACGAGCGGAGGATAATCAGACACTCCGCCATGGTAGCTAGCCACGTTGTGGCCTGACATGATAGGTGAGTGGATGGGTCACGCGTCACTTCAAGGAGCCACACCTTTAAAATACCTTGAGCAGGTCCCCCCCACATCTGCTCCCGCGGTGTCATCATAACTTTATCATCTGAATTGGGGGTTGACGTGCGACCGAGGCTTATATGAAAAGATACTGATGAAGCTAGGAGCAGGGAGAATTTGAAAGCAGACATGGCGCAACTTAAAGAAGCGGATGAGAGGTATGATGTGCTTCATACGGTTTTCCGCGTGAAACAGCAAGCATTTTATACATGCCAATGATTCGGGTTAAATTAAATACATTTACGTTAGGATCAGTGGACCTGCTCTAGATTGACGTGACGAGGTTTTTCGTGACGCAAACATATTCGCCTGCCTCGCTTGGCTCTAGCGGTGCGGTGCGACAGCTCAGTCAGATGACCAGGTCAGCGGGTCAGGGATCCGAGACCAATCCGAGACATTGACAATGTACCGCCGGTATACACGGAGTCATATACATATTGCATTGAGACATGAGAGTCTAGTAGATTTGAATATCAGTGGCAACTTCGCTCGGCACACTACACAATCTCGATATCGGCAACCCAACACCTGGTCTTGCGGATCCTGACCAGGTGAAGCTGCATAAACTGAATACCCGGCGTATCGGTTCTTGCCCTTGGACCTTGATAAAGCGCAATATGGTAGTCCGCCATACTGGATATGAGTCGCTCTTCCTCTACCTTCTAAAAAATACAAAGGGACACGTTGAGCATGTCATGGTGCCCGTGGCCAAACAAAGTTGCACCGCAGCTCACCCTGAAGAATAAAGCGTACGCAAAGACGATTTGTTGTCCCAGGTCAAATCGCGTCAGCGGTCCACCGTCTGCCGAAACGGTGCGAGCCTCGAACCGCACAGGTCGATATCCAGGCCACTAGACATATACCCCTTCCTAGTCAGCTTCGACGCAGAGAAAATCCTATCTGGTTGGTACTCACGGCAATAATAAGCTCGAGACCTGAACGCTTCAATTCGCCGAGGACAATATCCCTCGCACCTTGCAATCGGGCAGGGTCCAATGACTTTCCGGCAAGAAGGGCCAGGTGAATACCTATATCACAATGATGCACGTTTTTTTTTTCATGTTTGCGCTGACGTCTCAAACAACATTGGAAACGTACCTTTCGAAGGAGCGCTTTGATCCCGATCTTTGAATTCGATGACGGTAGTCTGTGGTCTATCGAGTACCGGTCCTACGTAGTACAGGGCCACCGGTACCGGCTTCGCCGAAGGACCATTTGGACGCTCCCGATTACCAACCGAGCCCTGCGAACCGATCGCTCTGACGATGCTTCGGTGGAGCAAGAATAGCTCCCAGAGATTTCTGAATTCACCCCTGGGCTCTGTCCAATCAGGAACGTGTCGCCTATCGCCGTGATATCTGACGAGGAGTTCGCCAGGAGCCTCCTGGTTATATGGAGGCATCAGGGTTTCGTAGGGATGTCCCGAAGGAAGCGGCGCATGGAGTGCTGAGGGTTGGACGGTGGTGGGTGGAAACCATTGACTCGAGTCATCAAAAGGCATGGTCAGGATGAAGATGAAGAAAAACGATGAGGGTAGTGAGTGGGGATGCCTAGTCGAGCTGGGGAACATTTATACGTCGTGTGTGGTACCAAAGCACTGGCCATTCGCGACGACGAATCCACAAAGGAGATGGTCAATAGGGGGATCAAAGCGGAATAAATGCAAGAGTGGTCCACCGTGTCGTGCGGGCCACACAGAGACCTTGCGGCATTCTGAAACGGTGACGGTGACGGTGGTCCAAACACCACACCGGCAAGGCACGTCACATGATGTCAAAGCGTACAAGCTGCGGGTCCACACCTGTGTTTGGTCAAAATGGGCTATCATGTTAAGGGAAAAAAGGCTATATTGTCCTTAGTGCAGGCATTAGGCCAAATACGTTAGGGATGTGTAAGAATATGAAATGCAAAGTAAGAGTTAAAGGTCCTCGTAATGCATGATGGGAGTAAGGCTGGTAATATGATAGCGACGCACGTGTCTCTCAAGGCACCAAAACAGCTCTTATTTCTGCCATCCACTCCCCACGACTTGTATTCCTCACCGTGATAAGGTGCAGCTTTTCAAACGTGATTCCAGGAGACGACGACCCTGGGGATAAAGCAATCGCGTAGGGCCCCGGTTGTGCGGGCGGAATGGAGCGTGACGTTATCAACTACACGCGGGAGAACCTGTGAGGCCGCCCAGCGCAAATCTAGAAAGGGTAGAGCATACGTACGAAGATAAATTCGGCAAACGCAAGGGAAACTTCGTAACCCAACTCAGCACGGGTCATCGGCTTCCCGTCTCTGCCAAAAGCAGACATCACTTTGACAAACGGAGGATAATGGGGCCACTATGGTTAGTGGGAGATGAAATAGCGAGCATTGCGATTAGGCTAGAGGACGCACGAGTATGTTGAATCGCAGATTGGTAAAGCCGAATCCGTCAAGCACACGTTCATGGGGATCCTCGAGCGCAGACACATTACTATGTAGCAAGTCGGACATTGGTATCCCTGAGTCAAGTCTCTCAGGGCAGTACGAAACGAAATCAACACGCGACAGCGTACCTTCTACCAGAATGCCAATTCCCCAATCTGAACATCGAAAATTGACAACAAGGCCGGTGCCACTGATTTGGTTGTCCACGGCAAGCAGCGGAATCTGTATGACGCCATCCAACTGTGGTTTAGTCGGTAGAGCATATGTCAGTACTGAAGTATGTTGAGGTTGCCCACGTGGTGGGAGATTCTGCGATGGATGTAGGGGACTTGATGTGGCTTGTGATAGTCCGGACAAAGGATGCAAATTTCCAAAGATCCTATCCAGCGGTCGATGGTCTGCACACGTAATCTTGTCGCTGGACGATGGAATGTATTGATCCGACAAGTTCATTGACTCGTCCATGCTGTATAACCTCATGGGACGATGGGGTTCGACCCCTCGTACGCCAGGGATGGTGTTCTGCTGCTGGGGGCCTAACTCGTGACTGGCGGCGACGTCTAGATGCGGAATCCTGCGGGTTCCTGAAGGCGCGTACACATCCCCTGGATGAGCATGGTCCTGGATTGATTGCACGAGGGGTACAGGCACGTGTGGTTGCTGGGATCCATGGGGTCGTGTGGCGTTAGATGCTCCGGGATAGCGATAATTCAACTGCGAGAAGAAATCCATGGTGGCAAAACGTAGCAAGAGCCGATAAGAGAGACTGGGACGACAACAACGTTATCCTAAAGAGCAAATTGCACACACGCACACACGCACCTTTGCACCAGACCGGTTTCTCTGCAGCTCGGCAAATCACGATAGTCGTCCTATTCCAGGCGAACGTAACGTGCAAGTCAGCTTAAAGCAGGTCGTCTGTGGTGCAGATCAAGGAACGGGGCACTGCGCGAGAGAACAAAGGAAGAGAGACAATGGTCTGGAATGACCCGATGACACGAGGCTGAGGTCGCCGAATGGCGGGACTCCTGAGCGGGACAAACAGTTGCGTGATGTGCAACGTAAACGCGGTGAACCTTGAGCTGGAAGGCGCTGTAACTGCTGTGTGGGTGAAGTACAAAGAGCAGGCTTGAGAGAGCAGCGGGCCTGTTCAATCACGAATGTCTCCTGGCTGTTTGGCATGCTACTCAGGTTGGGCGGGGACTCAGCTGGCGAATCGTTCCCCGGGTCAAAGTACTGTGACATTTGGTAACAGAAATGTCACGCCGCTTGGGCCAGTCTGAAACGTACAAGGCGAATAGGGTGGTCCAGCACCTTTAGTAACTAAGCATTCAATTGATATCATTAAGAACAAGTCCGACGTAGACATGTAGAAAATTTAAAGGGTACAAACTTTACACATGTAATGCTTCTTGATGATAGAACACAACGCAAACATCCAGAAAGAAAGGAATCACTCCCACTACGCTCTATAACAGAGATATTTAAACCCTATCTGTTAACTTACGTATGGATGTCAGATCAGTATCAGTGGATCCACCAATCTGCTTAACATCCTGAGTCTCCTCGCAAAATACCCTCCCATTCGTGACACGATTTCTCAGCATCCGCCAGTGCCTGCATGAGCCACACTCCTTGCGTGCACTGGCAATGCCTCTGCATACTTTTGCGTCAGCAAATCGGGCTGCTGGTCTGTAGTGGTCTGCATAGCCTTGTAAGTCCACTCAGGCCCAGTAAGAGTAATCCTACCTTGTATTCGATTGTTTCCAGGTTTCTGCGGCGAGCAAGAGCTACTCGTTGCAAGTCGTTTGAGTCGCCACCATCTTTGGGGGCACTGTAGAGACAGTGGTTGTCTCGTATTGACTGTGCTCTCCATGTTTCATGAATGGAAATTGCAATCTACGGAGACCGGAAATAGAGTATAAATCAGTAAAGTGCCGCCCGAGTTTGAAGGTGCGTACCGCACCAATCACCCCTGAGTCTTGACACAGCCCACACATCCCACGTCATCCACAGACTCTCAAAAAACGACCACTTCACCCCATGATGTACATCGCCGGACTCAATTTACCAGTTTTCTCCACCCAAGCGCTCGAAGCGCTGGTCGTTTTCAGCACCTTGGACTACTTCAGGCACATACGAGGCGTTGTGAAGACCACTGCTACCCAGGCCGAATCCAAAGGCGGACATGTCAGACCTGAGACCATGCCTTTACTTGGCCGGATCGTCTCCCCGATCCATGCACTCGCTGCCTGGATGCCTCCAGCAGTCTATATCGGCGCGCTCGTCCTCAACAAGCTTCGGCAGCCCGAGTGGATGACACGATTCGCACTCCCAGACGAGATCGTGGGCGCTGACCTCGATCCGGTGTGGAAGTGTGTACTGAGGGCGGCGGCCTGTGTTGCTGGGTTTGTGCTGAGGAGCCTGGCAGATAATGCGTTCCAACACTTGGGGGAACAGTGGCACTCCTTAGGGGTATGCATGCCTTCTGACTTGCAAGACTTTCCGTTTGACTTTGATGTCGTCTTTCCCTTGTAGCGTCGTGAACACCCTCGGGTAGTTCAGACAGGTCCTTATACATGGGTCCGCCACCCATTGTACACGTGAGCCCATGTTTGAACCATGCCTGAACACGTACCTGATGCCGTGTAGTATTGTTCTCGTGCAAGAAGTAGCGTGGTCTGTCATGTTCTGGTCTTACATACCACTTGTCGCGCTCGGGATTACTGCAGCCGCCTTCGCAGTGAAGATGCCTATTGAGGTGCGCTTCATGTTCCCTATGTTTTAGCTCCACTGACCTACGAGTCATGGACGATATAGGAAGGCATCATTCAGCGAGACGAAGGGATCAAAGAGGAGTATCGAGAGTACAAGAAGAGAGTCCCTTCGAGGATCATACCATACATCTGGTAAACCAGGTATCCCATCTGCAACGTAGTTATCGCTTAAGTCGCACACTCCTCCAAACTTGTACTTTCTTTCCTGCTCACTCTCGACGAACCTTGAAGCTGGTAGAATTGCATAAAATGGTTAGGTCGGATATTATCCTTGGGTTGTACACGAGCGGAATAGAGTCAAAAGTGCGGCTAAAGATGTCAAGATATCCATCTATTTAGGTGTTGACGTGAAGCTTGGCTTCTGCCGTGCAAACGGCGCGTAAGGTCTCAAAATACAGGGGATGCATGGAGAATGTCGTCGTTTTCTTATTGACCAACCCAGATCCGAGAATAATGTTGCACCATCCAACAGATGATGAGTCAGTCTGGATTACCTATATTTACCAAAATGGTATAGCTTCTGACTTTCTGACTTATGCCCTCAAGTTTGTAAACAAGGTTCCTGCCGAAGTTCGGCCTTACATCTAGTATTATTAGAGACGGTCAACAGGTGACATACCGAGTCCACAAAAAAACCTACAAGAGGGTGGCGGATATGGCGGTGCGATACCGCACTAGGAGCCTGAGAGATAGGAAGGAAACTCGTATGCGAACGCACGCATGATGGGACCGTATCAGCGGGTACCTGATGAGGGCGGTGGATGTGACAGGTGTCTTCGAGCGCAAGATTCTAGTCTGGGCGCTGTTAGTGACATCATCACCCGAGACGGTTGTTTGTGGAGGTTGTACATCTTGCCCCGAAGTTCGGGATCCCGGTGGTGAGTCCCTCATCGTAAGCTGAACGATTTCGTGTCTACTGTTCCTCATCGTGCTAGTCAACGCGAGAATTCCGAGTCTTTTGGTGCAAACTGGGTCAAGCAAAAATCCAAGGCGTTTTAAATCTGCACTACCGTTCTGCCATGAAGAAAAAAGTTTTTCGTACATTAGCCAGCAATCTGGTGATACTCGAAAAGGAATAGAGAAATGGGGAAAGGTAAGATGTACAAGTAGGAACGCGAACATCGCACGAAGAAAGAACACGATATGAAACTCAGCGTCCAAATCCTCTTCGCTTGGTACTATGAGCAGCCAATCATTGAGTGCTCAGAAATCGTCGTCAAAAACATTACGTTGACAATGCCAAGGTGAGCCCAATGAAGCCCTAGGGGCCGAGGGCCGGGCTTGAGCGCTTGAGCCCGAGCCCAGCACATCACCCGGGTCCAACAGATGCTAGCCGCAAACAATAGGCCGGATTTCAGCAATTTGCTTATCGATAATTCAACTTGTCATGCAGCGGCAGTGCTTTCAGATTTGGGTCAGTTCAGGGGCTGTAAGTCTTTCAAACTGTTTTTGGTGGTAATCGATCCGTCCTCCGTTCACAGTTCTTAATAGCGAATGGAAGAGCCGTCCAGCGATAACGTTACACACACCGCCTCCGGATGTATAAGTACTGAGGACTTGGACCGGAAGCATCCACTTATCCCCCACCTCCCGGCTTGCCCTTGTAGATGACGGCTCAGACTGCAGTATCTTTCATTGATGTCTGCTTTTTCGGTATAGGGCTTTACATTTTCAAACGGTTACTTGATTCGAGGCGCCATACTAGTCCACTTCCACCTGGACCAGCTGGGTGGCCAGTGTTAGGTAATCTCTTCCAGGTATCTTTCGAGAAGACCTGGGAGGCCCTTGCAGCCTTGGGTAAAACATATGGTGTGTAAAGAATTCCGTCAGTCTCCTACATCATTCCCAAACACTTTACTATCTTATGTAGGGCATATTTCATCTCTAAGTGGCCTAGGGAGGCGTTACGTCGTTCTCAATTCGTCAGAAGCCATCTCGGGGGTACTCGAGAAACAAAGCAGCAAATGTTCAGGCAGACCGCACTCGACCATGGCATCTGAATTGGTCGGGTTTAATGACGGGATACTCTTCATGGATGATAATGATCGGTTCCGTCAGTACCGCAAGCTCTTCAATCGTTCATTTGGCAACAGAAATAGCACTGCGGCATTTAATCCTACTGAAGAGGAGGAGACGCGCAAGTTTTTGTGCAGTGTCTTGCAGAAACCTGAAGATCTGGTTGATCATATATGTATATTCTCGTAGGTGCACTTTGATCTCGTGCTTATTTCCTCATCTCCCCACCTACTAGCCCTGCTGGCGTCATCGTTCTCAAGACGATTTACGGCTATACCGTCCAAGAGGGGAGAGATCCGTTTATCGAATTGACGCGCAAAATCGTGACCATCCTTTCGCTGGTCGAAGCTCCTGGCGCATTCCTAGTAAATGTCATCCCCGTCTGTAAGGATAAGGCTAAGCACCCTTCAGTGTGAATGCACACTCAACAAATAAATAGTACGATATATCCCGAAATGGTTCCCTGGTATGGGTTTCCTCAAGGACGCGAAGAAACACAATCAGTTTCTGGCGGACTCCATTTTGAAGCCTCATCGATATGTCTTGGATCAGATGGTATAATCTTAATGCCCAGTATGCTCGACGCGATTGACCTTACGTTGCGCCAGGCAGCGGGCACAGCCATTCCGTCCTTCTCATCCACGCTCTTGGATGGGGGGGTGAGTCGAGAGGAAGAAGAGGCCATAATGTGCACCTCCATGAGCGTCTTTATCGGCATGTTTTGATTCTTGCCATCATATCTATTTCGTCTAATCTCTCCGCAGGTGCATCAGATCCGGTACACCCGCTTAATCCAGGAATCAAGTATTCCCTGACTAACTTCAGTTACAGCTCGTCTCTGCCATACACGCGTTCTTTCTCGTCATGGTCCTGTTCCCTGAAGTGCAAACTAAGGCTCAGGCAGAGCTCGACGAAGTAGTAGGTAGCGGAAGACTACCCTCGATCAACGATCGGGATTCCCTCCCTTATGTCAACGCAGTCTGTCAAGAGGTCCTCCGATGGCACTCTATTACACCCATAGGTACTTTTTCTGAGTGCTTTGTCTCAGATGTACTTTGCCAACCTAGCTCAAAAACAGCGATACCCCACGTCGCCACGGAAGACATCTATTATGATGGGTTCCTCATCCCGAAGGGATCGTGGATCATCGGAAATGCGTGGTGAGTAATGTGCTATGCTCTCTGCACACTCGAACCTGTACACATACACGGATCTGATCTCGACGAACGACTTGCCACTAACTGGCACACACAGGGCGGTACTTCATGATGAGTTCACGTATCCAGATCCAAGCGTATTCCGCCCCGAACGGTTCCTCGGCGAGACGCCGCAACCTCCACCGCAGAAAGTCTGCTTTGGGTTCGGGAGGAGGTAGGTACATCGTTTCCGTAGCGTGACACGGTGATGAATCTTTTCTGCCATGCCATGTCCTTCCAGGAGCTGCCCAGGTAAGAATGATGTTCGGACTCGACGGGTCATCTTGCGATAACGATCAACTGCTAATGTCACTTTTCCTCTCAGGTTCTCATCTTGCTGAAGAGTCCCTCTTCATCACGGTTGCCATGTCTCTCGCTGTACTCGCAATTTCAAAGGAGGTCGTCGACGGTGTCCAAGTCACCCCAAAAGTTGACGTCACTTCAGGGCTTGTCTCGTGAGTGCTTTTTCATTGTGTCCGTCGCCTCTTCCATGTGCATTGGTGACATTTGTTTCAAACACTCCTAGCCATCCAAAGCCATTTAGATGCCAAATCACCGCTCGGTCTCCAGCCGCCGAGGTCTTGCTGCGTGGTTAATCTAGTTTTGCCCTGACTTGCTCACACCCAGATCTTGCGTCATGTGTCTGGTCCCTAGAGATCTCACGTATATGATCCTTTGCTTCTGTTGTGTTTGTGTCTCCTGTACTACTACACCTACTTGCTGCTCTGCAATGCGTTTGGCTTCAACTCTTCATAGCTGGTGTATTTGTTGCTTGTGGTTTCTTCTTTTTCAAGTTTCCATTGGTATTATTTATTGTCACCATAGTATTATCTATATACAAGGCTCGTTGACACACTGATGGATGAAACAAAGTACTTGATCATCTACTAGCAGATCCTTTGTACAAACGTCTTGGTGACTTGACTTGCATCAGTCAAATTATTTGAATGTCACGCAGCTCTGTTGATCGGCAAGACAGAGCAGTTCACCCCCCCCCCAGTCGTGGCCGTTTATGCATGGTGCCCTTGTAACACCCAGTCAGGCTACCAAACGTCTCCGATTCGGATCATGATCGTTCTTCTCCGGCGCCCGATCTGTTGGTCAGTGCTGTTGGAGCCGGGAAATCGAGCTGCTAAAGTGCATACCGAGCCACTCACTGCAGGCTGCAGCGCTTTTATAGTTATACTGGCTTCCACGGCAAATCGATCCGGGTGTAGCCCAATGTGCCATGCAGCACTGCATGGCAGTGAAACGACCGCAGGGGTCAAGGACATGTCCATCCTTCTTTTGTACTTGTTAAGGGACGTCGTGAGGCGCCTATCGACCTCAAGTGTGTAGTGAAAACCAGCACGCGTCGCACTAGTGCGTCGCCGACCAAGATTCTGTGTGCCAGTGGGTGCTAATGGATTTCGTATAGGTCCCTACCCAAACCCCGCGCCTGCAGAAAGTCAGACGCTTAGAGATAAGTAGTCTGTCAAGATGCGGCTTGCATATCAGTGGACCTCCTTCTAAGCGCTGCTCCGCCTCTTCTGCACAAGCCACATCCCCAAAGACAGATGAATGGTAGCAAGATCATGTTCCCTGACGACATAGTGTGGCTCTGAGGCGAATTCTGTACCGTCCTCCGTGGTCAAGTCACCCATCACTCATTTCAGGGCGCTACAGAAGATCAGAAGTGCCGCCGCGCCTTGATCCGCACTCCTTCCGCAGCATGCAGTCAGCGATGTCTATGAGGCGAGTTCCAGTATTCACTCTTTCCCCTCACCCGTCAATATGCGTCCCTTTCCAGCTTGTTATCCCGACAATGGAGGGTCATTTCATGGGCGGACACGCTTACATGGTCCATATCAATCGATCTGTAAGTTTAAGGTAATGGCTTTGCAACATACCAGTTGATGTATGACGACAATCAATCAGCCGTGACTGCCACTATCACCGCAGAACTCCTCTCATCAATCATTTACGGCCACCTTATGTTAGTTGTGGAAGCCACGGACGTGATGCGGAGGAGCACCATGAGAGCACGGCGCCAAAGTGAGAATGATGGACTATTGAGAGACAATGGTTTCCTCCTGCCAATCACCGCTGAATTCTTCAGCGTGGGGACCACGTCCTGTCGGAAATGTAGACCAAAAAGACAGTCGCCACAGACCAGTGAAGCAGTGAAAATGTAGTACTGGATATGGTCACTTGTGACGTAGACGGTCCTAAGGATAATTGATGGTAGATACCGATACATCACTTTAGCCTTGCTGTAAAATCGATTGGACCAAGAAGTGGGATGAACACGCCAATGAATGGGAGAGGTACTGCAGCGTAACGATGCCTACATTCTTCTTGCTCTCGAAACATCACAATCGTTTGTACGTCTCGTAGAGCTCGGATCATGAGGGATATAGAAGAAAACAGTGACAGTGTGTGACGGCGCGAGTATCGATGTTGGTGTGATGATGATAGACTGCAAATAGTGTGAAAAAGGGTATCTGACCGAGTTGCATGTCATGGTGGAGTTGGGTGGTAAAGATGCTGGAAACCCGCATGAGTGAGGAGGAAATGAGAGGGGGTCCATGGGACCTACACATGCGTCTGCCTCCAATCCAACCCACTCTAAATACCCTCTGCCCAATTGCTGGTGTCCGCAACCCGTACTGCCGTTGCGTGCACGACATCGAGGGTAGTCGTGCCCACCTGATCCACCAACACGGAATGCGGCGATGGTTGCACCAATATACGTGCTGATCTGGGAAATGGCGGCCGTGGCGATGATCCTGGTTCTAGGTTGACGGAACTCATGGATACGGTTGAGTGACCCAACTGGGGCCAAGACTTGTACTGGACGGCCTCTGTCCTGCAGAGGTCAAGTAAACCGTGAATTCCGAATGGTTGCAATGAAGAGACTACCCGCACATAATCGAAGGCCCATAAATAGGTCATCACCTCCTCACTCGACGACCTCTTCAAGTAGATCAATTGGTCATACCGTCAACCTGCCGACCCGCCTGGCCAATGACGCAAGGAAGGCGATTTACAGTACTTAGATAGTTGAGGTCTTGGATAAATTACCCCTGCGCGGTGACTTGTGAGCGAGACGGCCGGGAAGATTCAGAGTTGGCGCAGGAGACGGATGAGCCAGTGTATTTTCAGTCAGAAATGTGGCGAAATTGAGGACGAGATATGAGCTCAGAGCTAGCATGCTGTTACACTCACATGTCACATGTCACTCCCAGTGAAAACTGGGTGTGACCCGGTAGGGTCACATGTGACCAGAAAGGACGGCGGTGGACATGCTCCGCTCACATCATATATACCTACTATTGTGAGGGACATATCACATTTCGAGTATGTTGGAAATAGATCTCATATAATCGGAGAGGATAAATTTCTTAAAAGTCCTACAGCATCATATTTTGGCCCCGGCTTGTTTCTTCAGGCCATAGAGCTTTATAGATACATCTTCTAATTGTAGTCACAGAATCTCATAGAATACATCTTTTACTGTAGTCATCACTTACAGCTCATGATATATCCTCAGGATGTATCCCAAAGCCCTGTGATGTATCCTCCAAGCCCTGTGATGTATCCCCAAACCATGCTTCTTTCCCCTGCATTTGACCATAACAGACAGCTACTTGTCTACACTCTGTGATGTATCCCCAAACCATGCTTCTTCCCCCTGCATTTGACCATAACAGACAGCTACTTGTCTACACTCCTAGATGGTGCACACATGTGGACTGCTTCTTACCCGATCCAGATGGGTTCGTTTGGACAGCTTCGCCGCCCTTGATTATTCAGCTGGAACTGTATATTTTACCCCGGCAATCCCCACTAAACTCTTTCATCAAAATACTCACAGCACACTTACTGTTGCTTTGGTGGTCGTCACTGTTGCTTGTGTGTCCATAATCATTAATGTGACACCCGGGCCTGACACCTTCGAACAGTACCCAACACAACGCGCAATCCGGCGCATCGTCCTTGTTAGTACCCAAGCCATTCACGCCCACGCTGACGATGTGCCACATTGGTAGCTTCTATCTGCTCTCCGTCTTCACCTGTACAGCGGCCAACTTCTGGCACTGATATCATCAACATCTGGTGCACCAGTATTCATTAATGTAACACCTGACTCCTTCCCGACAGTACTCAACACAACGCGCTCCTCGCTGCCTTCACCTATATGGCAGCGACCTCTGCCGATATCATTGACATTTGGCAGCTTCTCCATCCAGCCATCAAATTTCTCTTGACTGGGGAATTGATCCAGCACATCATCCCTGTTACTCAAGTCATTTGTGCCCACGCTGATGATGTGCCACATCAGTAGCTTCACCACTTGTCTTGGCGCTGATTCGTCTCAACCGAGGAATAAGTCCGGTGCACTGTCCCTGCACCGACGACGTGGCCCGTTTACCTTGGACCTTAGGGACCATTCACGGTGTGCGCATGTAGGATGAGTTGCCTTGTCATGCACATGTGGATAATGATAATGACATGATACATTGTGCGAGTGATGAATTTGTGCACCAAGCAGTGTACCTTTAACACATAGTTATATTGTCTTGGTCAAGATAAACTACAATTAAGGATCTAGATATCAAGATGGTATACTGGTAATATGCAACGGTTACCAAAATTTCTGTCAAGACTATGTAAGATATCATTGGGAGCGAGACGACACACATCAGGCTCAAGCACCAAGAATACAGCCCGCCCAAAAAAAGGACCCACTAACACCTCAACGATGACGCCGTCCGACCCTTCCCGCCAAGGTGTCATCATGTCGGGGACGCTTCCCTAGTTTTGGTTGCATGTTCTCCATGCCAATCGAGTCTGCGATCGCGTTGCGTGTGGCTGGAGTGATAATGCGCCCAGAGCGGGAACGACACACATCGTGCTCCTCTTCTGCAAGGGGTAGTTCACTGCTTTGATTATTGTTACTGTCCAAACCGGCCACAGTAGACGGCGCAGCAGGAGGGGCGTGCCCTGACACTACCGGGGGTGTCATAGTTGTGTTTGGAGGGCAAATACTCTGCCCTGTGGACATTGACATGGGGAGCACGGGCGCACAAGGGGCGATGGGAGTGGGTGGTGGAACCAAATGGTGAGAGCCTGCAGCTGGATCGGTTACCAGTGTTGTTGCCATGGGGACTAAGTCTGCAGGAGATGGCGAAGACCGTGAAAAATGACCCAGGTCTGAGCCATTTAGGAGGTACCTAGTACGAACTGGGGTTGTCATTGTGGCAACCGTGAGATGGGAGTGAGTGGGTGAAGGAGCAGGAGAGGGGATGGGTGGAGGTGGCAGGTGAGGCAAATCTGGATCCCCAACGCTAATACTTTGTCCGGAAGATAGATCCTGGAGGTATTGATCGAAGTCACTGGACATCCAGAATTGAGACCCATCGAGAGGAGCAGAGTCATTCCGGAGCATTTGACCAAGACCATAGTCAACGTCGGGAGTGTCGGGAGCGGTATAGGCACGTGATTTGGGTTCTCCCGATTCGGGTGCTTCCACTAGAGCCTCGTGGCTCTCACCTTGCTCTTCATGTCTCACAGACCCCCACGATACATCATCTGTCTGTGAGCCTCCAGGCACGTTTTCCAACCCCTGGACAGAATATACACCCTCCATAGGCCCCCACGAATCCCCAGAGTGGTCAGCGCCAGTGGATGTTCCCGGACCACTCAATGCAAGGCTAGCATTGCCTTCTACTGGAGGTGAGTGGCCCACTTCATCTCCCTTCTGACCATGCATGGTTGACACTTTAAACATAGGTTCATGCTACCGAATGATAGGGTCAAAAAGGACACTCACAATAGACGTGGTATAGGAAATCACGGAACGGTGTCATGATATTCCCTTCGAATTCAGGATATGCCCGACTGAAATCGTTGCCCAAGCTTGTCAACCCAACATGGAAGCTTTGTTGCGGGTGAGTGAGCGATCCACTGATTGTGCGGCCCTGCATACTCACCTATAACAATCTATATTCATCTGAACATCCGGTGAAGGACCTCCAGCCAGTAGACTGAATGCCCACCCCATGGACTTGTTCAAGCCGGTGAGGAACTGGTTCACAATGGCCGCCAACATCTCGATATTCCTATAAGGCTGTAAGTGACTGCTCAAATCAGATCCTCTCGTATTCACCTCACAACGTCTATTTGATCAGTCGGTGACGCACAGCTCTTGTTTCCCTTTCCCTTTTCACCCTTCGCTGTCATTATGAAATCATGAACTTGCTGTTTGACGTCCTCTGGCTCTGCTGTGTACAGCGCACGCGTCTCCTCTTTGATTTTTTGAATACTTTGTTTCCCGAGCTCAGAACTTGCAACTCCAAGCCTCTGTGCAATAGCATCCTTCAACCATATGTCATAGAACAACTTCGAGTAAGCTTCTGTCTCCTGCAAGTTTCGTTCACGCTTCTCTCCTTCTGCAATGCTCGCAAGTATGGTCTTGAAAACGCTCTGCGCACCCGCTCTGCTTTGACGACCGGCTTTTGTGCTTCCTAGGTAGTTTTTGAATCGATTTTTCAGTTTCTGACTTATGGTAAGTTACTTTGGCTGCTCGGAATTCAGCGAGTCCTAACCTCTTTATGTTCATTGACTGCAGCTGCGAGTTGCGCTTGCTGAGCCTCGGAGAGCGGACCACTGGTGTTCTCGCCGAAGAGCGCAACACTTTCGGGAAAGTGCTGAAACCAGACTTCAAAGAGGTTGGCAAAAAACAGTGTGTATTGTTTTCGTTTCATGTGTCCGACTTCTTTGTACCACTCATACCAAGGCTTTAGGAACGCCTCTTGCTCATCAGTTGTCCATTTTTTGGGAGCCATCTACAGGGGCATATCAGTTATGTCATGAAAGTATTGTGTATTACTTACAGTAGTATGTCATGGTAATTTAAGCTTTAAGCGAGTTGAATGACATGAAAATTCTCGTCGGAAAGGTTAACTTTAATTCTCAGAATGGTAAGATTAGGCACACTCTACTAAGTACTACTTAATTGTACCATGCTGATTCGGCAACACTGATGTCTGAGTGATTGGCGTAAGACATGACTACAACGACTGGAACAAAAATTCCCCTCTCCCATATACTTCCTGCAGACCCCGAAGATCAATACTCGCATGACAAAAGAGGTCCTGGAGGGCATTGAGAACTGAGTTCGCGTGCTGTACCTGCCAACTAGCAATCTTCCAATCTTCACCTGCCCTGCGGTCTTCAAGAACCTGCTGCGGATCGTCGAGAAGCTCCTGGACAATCTGTTCCAGTGAGGAGATAGCTGCCTGAATAGGCATCAAGTTCCCTGTTTTGACCAAATCCATGTATTGGCGTTCCAGGAATGCCTGCGGCAGCATACCAAGATGTTGTTGCAGGCGGTCGTCGGTTCTGAGAAATCAAATGATAATGCACGGTGTGTGAATATTGGGTCAGCAGCTAGCCTACCTGTCAGAGGAGCTTGGGTGATTAGAAATACTTGAGGACTGGGAATCCGGTCTCTTCATCAAGAGTGTCTTCATGCCAGTGTGACTAAGATCCAGGGAATTACTCTCCCATTACTGCAGAACGACTAATATTAGTTACCTCTTGTTTCTCTTAGCATACCTAGCTTTGAGTTTCACGCTAATGTGAATTTTGTTTCTGGATTGTTGTCATGGATCATGATGTTGAAAGTTCGAGCAATGTAGAAATGAACTTACCTAGTATAATATGCACGCTTGTTTGCGCGAACAGCTTCACGATTTTCCTCAGGTGTATTGAAGAGTTTTGGACGACCCATGAGTAATGTGTTGTATTGTCGAGTGAGGCGTTCCCCAGATTGGCCAAACAAACAGTAGCTTATGAGTATGTAAATGTGCTTGCACCTGTGCTCGACATTTATACAACATTTATACAACATTTATATGACATTTATACGACACTTATATGATCTTGATATGAGCAATACTGAGTCGGCAATGGAACTGACGTTGTTACCTCGCTCATAAATCAATTGGCCACGGATCACAAAACACGAACAGCAGACGAATTACATTGGTAGTACAACGAGTGGACAAGACAAGACGCAACACGACTACAATGATATCTGCATTGCTACGCCTCTCTCGATAGCCTGACGGACCTTCCTCTCACCAGCTTCCAAGGTGCTGCATGCAGCGTACACGGCACCACTGACTTTGTCAACTTCGGGACCAGCAATATCCCTGCCAGTGAATCCGTGAGTCAGAGGGGTCACACAGTCAATGGTCACTCACCACCCGGAAAACACACCGATGTGACGACCGCGTATGATGTAGTAGAAAGGGGGGGGAGCGCTCCAGTGGGATGTTGTAGTAGATGCCTTTCGATTGTGAGAGGGAGCACCCTTTCATAAGTGCCACAAGTGCCGCTAAGTAGGTTGCATTCCTTTTTGAAATGACACTGATGACGGGTGGATCAGCGATGGCAGCGTGGTTGACCTGAATGATGGCAGGGGTAGCGGCATTGTCTGTGCTGTCTGCATGGCACTTGGTGGGGGTTGATGTAGGAGTGATCCCCCCCTCAGCGGAGGTTGAAGCCTTGGTTGTGCTAGTGGTTGCCAACGCAGCGGGAACTGGAGGGGAGACTGGATACATCGCAATTTAGTTGTATGTTGCTATGTAGTGAAGAAGACATACCAGACTGTGTTTGAACACGTCGTGACAACATGTCAATGAGCGCTTCGTTGTCCGATTTAGACAGATCGAGGGAGGAGAGAAGCACCATCAGGGCATCTGTTTGGGCAAGCCTGAGCTCAGCGACCACGAGGACAACGTCCATAAAGTAAACTCACCCAATTTCAGGTTGTCATTCCCCACAGTGGCCACCTGGGTGTTTGAGGGGGACAATTTTTCAGACGAAACCATTGTGATGAAGTGCAGATTGGAAGAGTGTTAGTGGGTTGAAGAGGCGTGGCGTGGCCCACTTAAACGTTTATTGCTCTGCAGGTTAGAACAGCAACTGAAACAAGGTTCTAATAGAATCACCACTCACCATGTCATGATGTATCCTGTTTGCCACAGATCCACATGAAATGAGCCTCGTGTGTGACATCGGCCGACCAGAGCGGCGATGGGCCAGTGATCACGACTCCATTTAATGTGTTCGAGAGCACTGCTGTGGACGGCTAGACGAACCCCAACCTCCCACTTTCAAATCGGTGAGAGTTCTTTACATAGGCTGAGACTGGATGTTGACCCATGCTACTTGCCAGCGCTCACCTCATCATTGCAATATCTGCTATACAGCAAATGTCACAGATGTTTCGACATGACATTTTGCGTGAGACGAATCACAGCGACATTCTTGAGATAGAACAGTACCAGTTCACGCATCACCTGGTAGGATATCCCCCAAACTGGCAGCGAATTCAGAGCTAACATGAGCCATGCTCTAGAATGGTCGCACATACCTGCCAGCATTGTTCTATGGAATGGGATGTGATGAGGCCACCGTAGTCTCGGTTGCGAGTGACGGCGACCAAGTGAGACTAGGGCCTTGGATCATCACCGACAAGGCTTTGCCATGGCTAGGTATCCACATCAAACCTTGCACCACTACCTTCAAGCATTTCCCCGGTGTCATATGCACAAGGATTGTAAATTCCTATACCGTCTGTTATGTGGCACAGCAGGGAAACCCTCAGGGCTTCAATAAGGCGGTGGATAATCTAATGGTCAACTTGGATGTGAGACCTCTGTGGCATGGCGATGTCTTGATTTTCAAGCACAAGGGTCATACTTCCGGTGTGTATGCGTCAATGACAAGTATGGACATCACCTTTTGTAACGAAATGCTGCAAGCAGTAATTCGTCTGGGACTTGTCCAGTAGTCACATTGCTATAATACCTGAGTTACCGCCGATTGGGAGTGATCGGAGGCTAGTCTGACTGTTAACGTTGATTGATCCCACGCTAGTGAGGGACGTGTGTCTAACATGGTGAGTACTCGCCGTCCGGCCAAGAAGCCGAAACTTATACGACATTCTCCTCTCACACAACATACAGACTCCTCTGAGCGCATTCACAGACATCGCATCTTCAGTTTGCAAGCATCCAGGTCTTTCTCCCTATGCACATCTTCAATCCCTGTGACTTCCCTATCTCACAAGGATACTAGAGAGCCAACATGCACCGACCAAGCCTTCGAGGATCTGACACCTGATCCATGGAACGAGGTGCAGTACCAACCAGAAGATTCCACTGTACCACGGGTATCTGAATGTCGTACCAAGGCAAGTGTACATTTTTCCGTAAGGAAAGCGAGGGACTGACTACAGTTAGACCAAGCCCATCCATGTGTGGCTGCAGGAAAGACCTGCTGTCTTGGATGAACTGATCAAGCTTGAGGGACGCGGTCGTGTGGAACACTGGGCAACTTGTCAGTGTGGACGGCAAGACCCTATCTACCATTGCAGGGAGTGCTTTACCATGGATTTCTTGTGCAAGGAGTGTATTGTTTAGTCGCATCTAAATCACCCCCTTCATTGTATTGAGGTAAGCCAGGTTGTTATTCAAGCTCACTCGTACTGAAACCTTAGAGTACAGCACTGGACCAATGGATACCTCGCAAGAACAACACTCAAACACCTGGGTCTACGGATACAGCTGGGCCACAAGCCAGGTGAAACATGTCCAAACTGCCAACCTGCATATGATGACGACTTTGTCGTCATTGACGTACACGCCATGCATGCAGTCGCTCTGGATTTCTGTGGCTGTGAACGAGCAGCATGTCATTACAAGCAGCTCCTTCGTGCGAGATGGTTCCCAGCCACGATTAAAGAACCTCGCACCGCCAGTACTTTTGCAGTCATGGAACATTTCCATATTCTGTCATTGGAATCAAAGGTGACAGCATACGAATTTTTCCACACTCTGGCTCGACAGACAGACAATACTGGATTGACGCCCATTCATGTGAGTTCACAATGCGACATGAATGATATCTTGCTGACCGAACAACCAGGATCGTTATGCGGTATTTCTGAAAATGGCCAGTGGATGGCGCAACATCAAGGCATTGAAACGGGCTGGTCGAGGGCATGACCCAGCTGGCATCGATACTACTAAAGCCGGAGAACTGGCTGTTCTATGTCCCGCATGTCCGCAACCAGGTAGAAACCTACCTCCAGGATGGGAGAACTCGGAGCAAGGGTAACATCGGCTCACTATGTTTTTGGAGACACAAACTGACATAGTATTTTTATAGATGGCTATATGCTCTTTTCATTGCAATCAATGCCAACTTCCGACTCAAACGGCATTATGTTTCGTCAGATGAAAAGGACCCGGGATTAAACCATGGGTGGGCGTATTGTGTCGAAGATTCCGAATACAAGGCTTATTTAAAGGTGCGTCCCTCTGTGACACAAGAGGTTAGTGATCCCTTGTTCCCTACAAGACTGATGGGCTAACTGTGAGGAAAGCGGAGCACGTGCGTTAGCCATGATGCTGTCAACCGAGCAGACAAATCATCGAAAGGTCTTGCTACAACAGGTGTGGGCGGCGTGGACTGTCGACACGACATGAAGCTCCCCTGTAGCATAGGGGACCTCCAAAAGGGTGAAAGGTGCGGTCTCTCTACTGTGATGAGGTGCCTAGTTGCTTAATTGATATGTTAGATATGTGAATATGGATTACATCGTGTTCTCCGCACTTGCACACTTCTCTACACTACTCGTCCTCAACCTTTCCTATGACATCATGTGCCAATGGTTCAAAAACCTCTGGGCACGTACGTCCACTTTGCCGAGCCACCTCCAAATCAATCCGGCTAACAAAAAATTCAACTACTTTGTACCCAAATTCCACCTACCGGCTCACATCGAGTCGTGTCAAATGCGGTTCTCATTCAACTGGACACCCAGCGTTGGTCACACAGATGGGGAAGCTCCTGAGCGAGGATGGGCCAACATCAACCGCATCGCCGCCAGCACCAAGGAGATGGCACCCGGATCTCGCCAGGACGTAATAGACGACCACTTTGGGGACTCAAACTGGAAGAAGAAGATAGCCTTGGGTATGTAATGTTTGATATAATGATCGAAGGGGAAAAGGCTGAAGCTACTCCCTAGGTCGGACACTACACCACAAGTTCATCATGGCAATAAAGACGAGGGTCGAGCATCGAGATGCTGTCGTTCTTACAGGATTTAGAGTGCTAGATGTGCTAGGGGAAAATCCTATGCAATCAATCCTCCAGGCCCAATCTAGTTATAAGCTGGTGATAGGACAACTCTATCTACCAGATCAAACAGAAGATAGTATAAAAAAAGGGGACTCGTCTACTGAATGAGTGGGAAACTTAACTAATTGGATCCCTGGTCGTTCTTCCTTTCCTGATGTTTAGTCAAGGGTAAAAGGGTTGGCTTCGTTCCTAGCTAATATAGGTTCTAGAGATATAAGGAATATGTAGACAATTCCTATTGTTACTGGCTAACAGGTTGCTAGAGTTACTAGCAATAGATACGTACTGAATCGTATTCTAGTTGTGTAGGGATTCTTAAAGCTAATAGTTTAGCTGTTAAGGGTGTGAATAGACTACCTTGTATAGTAGTATATGGGTGTGCTAATATGAGTTGTTTGGTTATGTGTACCAAATTATAGGCTTTGCCGTGTATATACGCCTATTTGAAGAGTGTAGCTAGATTCCTGGGAATCTGTGGTGGCTGTGTATGATGTAATGTGTAGGATATTTCCTAAAGGAGTCACTCAGTTCTCACACAATATGGGTTGTTTACAACCTTATTTATTGGGAAACTGGAGTGGAATGTAAGTCAGCAAGATCTCTGTGTGTAGCAGGTACTAAGTATTCCTAAACTAGATTTGCTTAGGTTACGATTGGCAGTGTATTTGCCCACTTAGTAATAGCTTAGGTAAGAGTAGCTGTGTTAGCTGCCTCTTTTGGTAGTGTTTTCTGCTAAGTACTAGCTACCAAGTATGTAGAGATTTAGAACTCTAAGGGTCACTTGGGACTTTCTTAGGTTCTGAGATCCTCTGATAATGGATAATCAGATAATGGGATATTCAGATCAGATCTCACTGCAAAATTCCACTCCTTATATACCTTTTTTACATGTGGCTATGCTTCTACATTTAGCAGCTTTGAGGCTATGTTCTGAGTCATCTTGCTTGCCAAGAATGAATATGATTGGATGGGTAGGATATGTGACTAGGAATAGTGGTAGCAAGACTGACTTGACATGACTCATGTGTGACTCATGTTGACTCAGTATGACTCATCTTGACTCAGGTATGCCTATGCTATGAGCTTCAACACTCATGACTCATGTTGAGTCAGTATGACTTGTGTTGACTCAGTATGACTCATGTTGACTCAGGTGTGATTCTCATTCACTTTTCTGAGGTATTACTCACACTGACTCATGCAGGGCTATGCTATGAGTTACAGAAACCTTGCATAGGTTAATGGCTGTACATTCTATTTAGAATGTTCTATGAAAGTGAGACTCACTGCTGTGCTTGAATGGCAATTTGGGCAGCATCCTAAGCAGGCAAGTGGTCATGTGATATATGGGCTGTGCAGGTCAAGCTGTGTAGTACATGATTAGATAATCTAACTAAGGGCTAATTGTCTATTGAGAAAGTAATAAGAGTAATAGTGTTTTGGGTACACTATGGTAATATGGGTACATTACTAGAGATTTGTGAATATCTCTGTAAGGAATAAAGCAAACATGATGAAATTTGGAGGGTAGGTAGTTTAGATAGTAAGCTACCTTTACTGTGCATATTAGGATTTTCTAGCTGTGGGTTAGGCTAGAATATTGGGAGAGAGTTATACTCATGATCTCAGCACGTAATGGATTGCGTGCAGGTCAACGTTCTTCCGAGTCCGTTGCCTTTGACTTGCCTTTCCGCTTCCGACTCGTGTCATTCAGTGATGCTTCTGTATCATCTGTTTCAGCTTTAATAGATGCAGACTTCTTCTTCCAATTCCCTTCATCATCCAGATGCTGCCGTTGTATGCAGAGTAGCTTCGTTGAGCGAGACGTTCGACTTTCCAATGGTCGTTGTCGTACGTAAGGACAGGATGTTTACTTTCGACGATTGAATGGAACAGTTGCCTCCCGGAGGCAGCTAATTGACCCCAGACTCGAGGAGCCAATCTTTGGTTGACCAGCTCGGCCCATGCACTGCGGACTGTTGTGCGAATTTCAGTCAGCTCTTTCATCGAGATTGAATCACCGTTTTCGTTTTTGAGGTAGGGTTCAGTTGTTCGAACCGTGGCCATCGCTTCCGGTGTCTTGAGCCAGTTCTTGAACTGCTCTGCTTTCCACCAGCGAACCTCTGGGTGCGTATTAGGTGTTGGTCTTGCTGAGGATAGCACTGGATCGATGACAGTCATGTTGTATTTCCCGCTCCTGCTGAGCTTTTCAATTATCGCTCTACTCACCAGTACGGGTGATCAAGTTACAACGCTAGCAAAAATAGAATCTTACTGGAGTGCATCCCGCTCAGCTGCAAGTTTGATGTTCTCGAGCTCGAATTGCTGACAGAGGTTATGTGCGGCATCCAATTCTTGGATAAGCTGCTCGTTATTGTGCGTATATCCACCCTATTGCAATAATTAATTTTTATTCGTATTTTGCATCTACTTACTATCTGATGCTGATATGGCAGGCCCGATGATGGTCTTGACTGATTGGATTCAGGTTCTCGTAATGATCCTAGAGAGGAGCGAGGAGGCGAAGGTGTCCATCCATTTGGCGAGTCGTGTGAGGATGATTGGGGTGCCGAGATGCTTGTATTTGGTTGATAAGACGTAAAGGAGCGCATACTGCTTGAAAAAAGGGAGGAATCACAATTAACGGGTAGCGGGACAGATGATAAGGATAAGGTAGTAAAGTAGTTGGACAAGAATGACGCGACCAACTGCTGCCCAAGTGCTCCGTTTTCCCATGGCGCAGTGAGCAGTTCAGCACCTCTGTAGACTTGTCTGCAACACGATCATCCATTATGCCGTCTTTACCACCTCAATTGGCTCAGTTTCTCGAGGCTAATATGGTCACTCTCTCTCTTCCTTTGAAATATCCTGAATCATTCTCTATCACATTCACTCCGGAGATGCCTGGTCCCATCACTATCCATATCCGTTCCTCCAAGTCACGCGAACAGTCTCAGCCTGCCACGGAAGAGCCTGCCAAGTCCTTGAAACGGAAGCAAAAGTCACAAAGCTGTAGGTGACTCAGATCTTCTTGCCAGTGGCATACTGATCACGCACTTTGATTAGATGATTCGGGCAGTACAACAGGATCAGATGGACTCGATCCTCTAACTGTCTTTGAGCTCGCATGTAATGCTTCTACTCATCATGAACTTACTAATGATGTTCTCAGAACTCAAAGCTCTACCCGCTTCCAGGCCCATCTTCGAAAAAGATCAAATATGTCGCTGAGACAACACCACGTGCCCATACAAAACTTTGATAGGCTTTGACAGACTCGGAGTGCCATAGACAGAGCGACTTGGACGCTGTATTCACAATCAAAACAACAGCCATCATTGGAATGTATAGTAGAACTTGTCCGTATCCATATGTATTACTCCCCACCATCCAATTCATCGTCTTCGTCATTTGGACCAAAAAAATGTGTGATGTTTAGTCCAGGCTGCTCTAGCACAAAGAACCGAGACTCTCTTTCACCACCTGCTAATGTAATGGAGTGCGGAATCATTCCGACAACACTGCAGATATCTTTCACATTGATGACACAGATTTCTTGTGTGGCTTGACAACTTGCAACAATGGAATAGGACATATTGAGAAGCTGATTGTCGGGTGGGGAGAATAAATGAACGAGGGCAACATTGAGGAAATAAAAGGCCTGGGCAGCTTCTGGGTCGTTTACAGCAAGTCTTGTGTAGTATAAGGTGCAGTATGGACTGCGAAACAAATGTAAAATTGAAAAGGGAGATGTCAACTCCGGGTCACATGTGAACCCCCGTGACGCATGGAATCGGCCGGATTCACCTTACCCACTGATCAGCATGATCAGTGACTAGATAAGCTACCACAATGGATCCAGAGACACAAGCCTCGTATCAGATGGAACGCCGCCGCCGCCTAACCATCCTCATCTCCCTCCTCGTCACTCAAATTGCTTACTACTATAATCTCGTGTTTCTAACACCCACTGCACCCATCCCTTATCATACATCTATCTTGACCAGTGAAGGGTGGATGCTAGAGCTACTCAATGGCCATCCCAACAGGATCCATACATGCCTAGGTGTCAATCATGACGTTTTCAACCAGCTGGTGTGTGCATTGAGGAATCATGGTGCTGTGGACTCACGACGCAGAATATCTGTTGAGGAGCAGCTTGGTATCTTTCTTTACACTTGCGTCACTGGCCTGTCATCTCGACATGTTGCAGAGCGGTTTCAACATTCGTCAGACACGATTTGCAAGTGAGAATTCTTTCCTCGACTCTGTTTTCCTGCGCCTGATACTTCAAACAAGATACTTCAAACAGATTCTTTTTTTCCTTTCAAGCGCACCTTTCTACACTTCTCAGGTCCAATTTCTGACAGCGAATACCCTGATTGCGGCCATGATCACTGAAAATCCCCGCTTCCAATTCTTTTGTGACTGCATTGGTGCAGTGGATGGCACGCACATCCATGCCTTTACCTCCGCCGATGACCATCCCTTTATGCGCAACCGCAAGGGATATCTTTCTCAAAACTGCCTATTCATCTGCGACTTCGACTTCCTCTTCATTTATGCACTCACCGGCTGGGACGGCTCGACCGCAGATGCCAAGATATGGCATGACGCCCATATGCATGACCTGGAGATACCTCAAGGAAGATACCTTCTAGCTGATGCAGGGTTCGGGACCTGCAATGCCCTCTTAGTGCCGTATCGGGGGGTCTGGTATCATTTGAAGGAGTGGCGTCAAGCCAATTTGGGGTACGAGATGTGGTTCGGCCGGTGGTGGGTACTCACAATATTTCCAGGCCACAAACATGAGAAGAACTATTCAACCTACAGCATGCAGCTCTTCGCAACATCATTGAGCGCATATTTGGTGTCCTAAAACGCCAATTCCGTGTTCTACAGATCCCCCCTGAGTACAATATGCACATTCAGGCACGACTTCCGCTTGCACTTTGTGTAATTCACAATTTCATTCGACAGTATGATCCAAACTCTGATCTTGACTCGGAACTTGGGCCACAGGACGCAGATGATGGAGATCAGTTTCCAGGTGGCCCGGGCCTTGGTGACGGGCCTGCAGATGCAGTGGACAGAAGGTGTGCAGATCAACGCCGCAATCGTATGGCACAAGAGATGTGGGATGATTACCAGGAGGAACTTGCACTTCGCCATGGCATGCCAGTGTAGTAGACTCAGTTGTATCATATATGGTACTGATTCATACATATGTCATGGACTGTACGGTCACCCGGGTGCCTGTATCGCTGTTATCCATATCGCACACTGGTGTATCACACGCTGTATCGTGCACAAGAACGTTGTACCATATAACAGCTACTAGTACATCACAAAACAGTACAATGACCCAGATCTCATTCGTTTATGCTCATAAAATTGAATCCCTGGGCTTGACGAACTACCTCGATCTCTGACAGCCTGCGATCCAACCACATCTTCCTCGATGCTTCATCAAGCTTCCGGAATACAATTGCTTGATTTTTGTTCTTGTCGAGTGCGAGAAAATCACTGATGTCGAGTCTTTGCATTGGCGTGATTTCAACATGTTGATTGAGGTCATCAATGGTGGCACTGAGGTCATCAACAGGTGGGGGAGGTGGGGCCATAGTACGAGTGAAATCCTTCACCACAGCTGTGATCTCCTGCATCGCCACACCGCCTGCTTCCTGTGCCACTGCCGCTGCTGATGCAGGGCGTGATCTTTTGTGCGTAGTAGTATTTGCATCCTACTCGACGACCGAGGCAGGTGACTTCCTCTTTGAGCGGCTAATGCTTGTGATTGTGGATAGAGTGGGTGCACCAACGATGCTGGCAGGTTGTCCGAGAAAGCTGGAGAGTGTTGATGGGGGAAGGGTGTTCTGGTTGCCGGTGGATGATGGTGCTGAGGCCTGGCTCATTGACTGCTGCATCAGCAAACCTACATTTTTTCTGAGTTATCAAAATCAATGACCTTACTGAGCTGTCTGACTTGACTGACAGCATGCTATCAGTGCTATCATTCATAAGTAATTCATTGCTATCAGCATTCTCAGAGCTATCAGCATATCAGCTTGTCAATTCACCAGTGATATCAGTCCCATCAGTCCAGCCAGTCAATCAATTAATCATCTGGTCAGTCTTGTCAGTCTTGTCATCCCATCAGTCAGTCAGTCAACTAGTCAATCAGTCATGTCAGTCTATCAGTCAATCAGGTTGTCAGTCAATCAGCCAAGTCAGCCCATCAGTCCATCAGCTAATCAGTTAGTCATCTCTGTCAGTCACATCAGTCAGTCAGTTGGTCAGTCAGTCAGGTGTGTCAGGTTTGTCAATTTGTCAGCTAGATAGTTAGTTAGTCAACCAGTCCATTCAATAAATTAGCTTATCAGCTTGTCAGTAAATCAGTTCAGTCAGTTTGGTCAATCTATCATTGATTAGGCCATTCAGGCCTGTCAGTCTTGTCATTGATTTCAATGACCCAGAAAAAATGTAGGTTTGCTGATGTGGGCACCAGTGTCGTTACCATGCTCGTCAGCTGTAGCAAACAGCTCCCAGAGCTGGAAAGAGCCATCAGATGGCTTGCGATTGGTAGGAGAACGCAGCAGATGCTGCCCCCGGCTCTTGTTAGGCATCAATGTCTCAACCTGATGAAAATGGGCAAAACCTTTCGTTTTGAAAGGTTTTGCATTCGGATGTGACTATGTGACCAAGTCAGTGATACAGTTTGCGGCTGATCAATACAACACGATCACACTACCTTAACAAATCTTTTCCATATGTCTTTTTGCAGGAGCGTGACCCCAGCACCCCCCTTGTCATCATATCTGAATCCAGAGACACTAGTCTTGAGATCGTGAACTGCTTCGTACTGCTTCTTCATCTATACATGATTTCTAGTAGTAACAATCACTGCTGTAATTAAATAGAGAAAAATAAACATACCAGTTGGAATCTACGCTCACAAGAATCAGCATCTTTTGGGCCACCCTTCACAACTATGAATCTGGTTGCCATAAGAGATGCTGCTGCCGTCCAGGTCACTCTCTTGAAGTTACCATCGCCAGATTTGGGTGACTCAGTGATGAGAAACTCCAGTAGCGCCGTGGTTTCTTCCTCATTCCAACTTGCTGCCTTCTTGCGAATTTTTGAACTTTGAGTTTGAGTGCGGCCACTGGCAGTAAGAAGAGGGTCAATGATTGGGCCTTGTGAGTGCAAGGAGCGGCCTGATGACACACTAGAGTCAGACATGATGATCAGTGGGGGATATGGAGTGTGCCGGTGTCGCCACATCATACGACTGGCACAGTGGCCAGGATGGAATCCGGCCAATTCCATGTCACGGGGTGTTCACACGTGATCCGGAGTTGACATCTCCCTTTTCAATTTTACATTTGTTTCGCAGTCCGTACTGCACCTAATACTTCCCCGAATGATATCTGCCTATCCATCTTAAACTGATCAAAGTTTTTGGAATATCAGATGAAAAGAAAACACGGAATATTGACCTTAATCATGCGTGCACATCTATTGTTTTCCTCATTACGGAGCTTTTCTCGCCAAGTGCTTCGTGCAATTTGACCATTTGGTAACTGCAGTCGTGCAGATCGCTTGATTTCGATTCGACGATGGCCATGGACAGGACCGAGAAAATTTCGGATTGCCTCTGCAGATCCATCAGCCTCAGGTGGAGAGATAGCGGATTGGTCGTGTTTCTGTAGCAAGAAAAATCCACCGCCGATATCAATTGCAGTCTTTGGTGGACCAGATGGAGTTGTATCATCGAGTTCTGGTATCGCAGCAAGCAGCGCATTCACCCGAGAGCGCCAAATACCCTCCATTGCAAAATTTTGAAGGTAATTTGATGGTTGTCGCATGTCATGTTTGAGGTTGCCGATTGTCTGCTCCATGGTCCATTGAGCATAGCAGATTGGTGGACCCTTTTGAATCGTTTCGGGCGGAAGATGGACTACTTGATGGACACAAGGTCGAATAAAGTGAAGTTGATCTTCACAACACTGATAATATATCTCCTCAAACTCGAGTTCCCATGAACAAAGAAGGATATGGGCTTGTCGAACCTCCTCGTCAGTGATATTATGTTGACACATGATCTGAAATCCTCGAACAAGTTTGCAATAGTTTGTCCAATAGCGTTCTGGAAGAATGCCGTGGAGCAGTCCAGGTCCAAGGCCAAAGGTATATACTTGGTACTCCCAGGTTTTGTAGTCCGTGTTGGATTTCTCCGCCAGGGTGCGTGGTTTCACATCAAAGTGTCCGGGTATGTGTCGGCCGACATCTTCAATTACTTGTCCGTGTGCTTCCCATACCTCATCACTACGAAAAACCACCCAAGTCCATGTTGCGATATTGTCTGATGGTGCACAGGCGATGGAACCACGCCAAAGTGAGATGAGGAGGTCACTTATATTCCCCACAAGGTGCATAATATCAGTGGTAATGCAAAGTGGGATTCCAAGTGAGTGCGTTGGGCTGAAAGCTAAAAGAAGAGAAGGCTTCTTTATACCAGTTTCCATTCGACGAATTTCATACTGGCATTGGTTTGGAGTGGACATGAGCAGCCGGAGATTTTCAGTGTAATTTTGGGACCCTCCAGGTGGCAGCATAAGTACGTTGACATCTGGATGATCGCTCCCGATAGGTGCATTGTGAGGTTTGAGATGAGCCGCATAATAGTGAGAATGGTGTGTCTTTCTTCTCCCTCTGACTCCGCAGTATATACGACCGTTCTTCCCGCAATGTCCAACGAGACCATCCCAGTATGCAAGACCAGGACCATCGGCAGTCGGGAATAAAAAGTAAACATCAGCCCAAAAAACTGTGTTATCTGCTGCGTCCCAAACCGGAAGTCCTTCGTTCTGGATCGCAGCGAGGTGATGCAGACCTACAACGAGGAATGAGTCCAGATTCTTTGGTTTTTTGGGCCCAGGAATGAATCCACCAGGTAAAACATGAGTTTTGCGATATCGTCGGTCGGGAGTGAGATTTAGGATTACCCATATGTAGATCCAGCAATCGGAGTCCTTGCTTTTGAAGAGTTGTGCACCGTCGAGCGACGCCATTACGACAACATCTTTCTCTTTGATGTCACCATCCAATACCGCACCCAAGTAATCCCATCCCATTGTGATATCCTCGATGACGGGAATCCTACCTGTGTCCGAGTTCCTAAGGTGGTTAAGAAGTTCTTGTGTTTTCTCCCACAGATAGCACATGTTCATCGCACTCATCATGTCCCGATAAAGTGCTTGAATTTGTGGACCGAGCGGGAGGGTTGGAAACCTTAAATAAGACACCTTGACGGTCTGATCAATCGTAGCGGCATTCCATCGGGGTGTATTGCATGTGGGGCAGCTCTCGAGGTTCTCGAATGGTCCAGTGTAACCAATGCATGAGTTCCGGCACATATCATGCCAGATGGGTTCAATTCCAGTGTATGAGGCGATGAGTTTCTCAACTCCATTGAATGACATTAACTGGTCGACTCCAGGTGCATCCGAAAAGTTGCGTCGAGTCGAGTCGATGATCCACTTGTATGCACTTTGTGATGAGTGCTCCAAAGCTAGATACGCAGCTATGCTGTGTCGAGCGCCTGCACTCTCGATGACAATCGGCCTTTGAGGAGGATTCCGGATTCGCATAAGTGTTTCTGGCGTCATTTTTGCAATCGGGTTGTCAAGGGAAGCATTTTTGATCAGAAGGATATATTCCATCGTCTCCTGCAGTTTTGGAAGTGTTGTGGTAGCCAGGAGTTGCTCGAGATCCAATTGGGGTGGGCGCCGGCGGTTGTATACAATGCGGCGTGGTTGCCGTACCACCACTGGCACATTGGGTTCATCAAGTTGTGGGTTGGGATTTGGATCATCATTGTGGGTTGGGATTTGGATCATCATTGTGGCGCGGTGGAGATCGAGATCGAGACCGGGTGTTCGAACGAGACCGAGAGCGTGACTCTGAATGAGAACGCGATCGACTACGGGATCGAGATCGAGACTGGGTGTCCGAACGAGACCGAGAGCGTGACTCTGAATGACTTCGTGATGGATGCCGTGAACGAGATCGAGACCGGGTGTCCGAACGAGACTGAGAGCGTCGTGATTCTGAATGAGAACGCGATCAAGTATGAGATCGAGATCGAGACTATGAACAGGAACATGAGTAAAATCCAAGTCTAAAGATTCATGGTCTCGAACCGTTCATTGTCGTTTGCTACTCCCTTGTGTCTGATTAGTTTCACGGGCTCTCTTAATTAAACCCCTCAAGATCTCAGCACGTCGGATACCTCGAGATGAACCCTGCACTGATGGGGCAGCACCCGAACTGCTACTAGCATGCTCTTGCGAGAACAAGTGGTTGGCCATCTCGACAGTCATAGCCTTTCTGGCCCGGATCTTTTGCTGCTCTTCTCCGGTTTCAGCTTGAGCAAGGTGTCGATAGAAGGTCGCATCCGAGACCATATGAGGCTTTCCATGACCGTGTTTCTGGCAGACGCATACCCATCTACCAGACGAACTGGAATTGGCCTCCATTCTACTGAGGATTAGTCCATACAGTTAGTACGAGGACACCAGAAGTAGTCAAATTGTTTGGGTGATCGGTATAACGTACTTAGAGATATGATATGGCGCGTATATGCAAGGTGAGGCTAACGAGAGCTCGGAATGCGATGTATAAGCAACAAGTTGGCAGTTGCTATAAGTTGCTACACGACACGAGCGATGCGAATCGTCGATATCAAGCCCTCACATTATTATTATTACATTTCTGATCATAAATTTTATGATAAGTCCACTCTGGTCATATGTGACCCTACCGGGTCACACCCAGTTTTCACTGGGTGTCACTGGTCACCAGTGTTCGCCATGTGCATTCAAAGAAATTACACAACACTACCCACTGGCGCACGATGCTTGTGCATCACAATTGCTCCGGAGTCGGTTCCATCATGGGCTTCGGACATGTCAGACAGCATCACACCGAACGGACTGCTACTACGGCTTTTGCGGACGTGTCGGTCCCTCAGGCCTCAATTGGCTTACCTTGCCGTCTATGCGCGAAGCTATACTAAATCTGTTGGGTTGTCGGAGGGTCACAAATCGACGTTGCCACGCACACTTTCGATTGATGCCGTCAACTTAGTTATCAAACCAGAATCTGTGCCGACCATCGCCCCCTATCTTTGCTGGTAACCTGCCTTGCTTCGACTTTTCCTTTTGTGCTTGGGATAGCTGGAAAATGCTAGAACTCTCGAATGGATGCGCATCGACGAGCCAATCATGCTGTCAGTCGGTATTTGTGGATCAATTAATCATTCTCGGGTATGTACTCATGTACCACCTTTCCAGGTCTTGTGACGTTCGAGTCCTATCATTTGGACAGGGTTGACCCGCTCCTCGAGCGATGAAGGAATGAATACACGTGTATACTGATGGAACGAGATATCACTTCGTAGGTGGATCTGACATTCTTCCCTATATGCCTTGTGCTTTGCGTTGGGCGGAAATGACCATGTCTCTGGCGAGGGCCCGCGAAACACCTCTGATGTCCTCATCCAATTCCATTTCGGTATCACTTCTCAAGTCTGATCGGACTCATCCGATCTCATTCGGTACCGAGGAGACGCACCATGTTGATTAATGGGGAGGTGAAGTACTGACGAGGTGAGTGCTTGCGGAGGTAGCGGCAAGTCTTCTTTATGTCCACAGTGCCAACCCATATTTTGCGTGCTGCTACTGATTGAGAAGGTAGAGCATAGCGCGGCGCAGAGAAGGACACAGTGAAGGATGGGAGAGGAAAGAAGATTGGACGCAGCATACTTTGCGAAGTGTTCCTATGAGCTGTTATTCCATCCTTGCCGATGTTTGGGTTCGGTAAATATGGAGACGGTTATCAAGGAGAGGATGTCACTCTTGTGGATCAAATGAGGTTAGTTTTCAAGTCCATCTGGATCTGCACATGATTTGGTGACATGAACATGACCAAGTCCAGGTACACACCCAAGTGAGGCTTTTAGAAAACTGATGTTTGACGGAAAATGTGGATGTAACGTATGTTAGCTTCTGCATACACATCAGTGCAACATGCCTGAAACCATTCCTACACTGTTTGCAGTATGCTGAGGAGTGAATGTCTGCCTGATATGCCACCCTGAACACAAGCCAGATGCCCGAAAATGCTCCAGTGGAGACCAGACCGATAAACGAGAAATAATCCTTACATTGTTTGCAGGAGGTCGAGAAGGGAGCGTTTGTGTGATATACTGCCTTGGATGTCAGCCAGACACTCGCAAATGCTCCAGCGGAGACCCTGCTGACAAATCTGACGACCTCAAGCTCCGACGTCGAGCAGACAGCTGTGACAATACCACACTGCGGGCACCAAACGTGTTCATCAAGTGTCAGGAAGAGGCTTGCTGAATATTGTTCGCATGTCTCATCGACAATCAGATCAGTTGGGGTACAAAGGATTTGCATTGATAACAATTGAATACAAGGTAAACTTCGTGACATGTACTAGTATCGACAAACCAATTCCAGTTACCGTATAAGGAGGGAACCTGCTGAGCGCGGTAATTCCAGAGGGATGTCAGCGAAAGCAGGGCGAAAGGGACTCAAATCGATCGTTTGCCACATACCTGCGCTATTTATTTGGCCAGGGCTGAAACAATGATGTTGGGGCACAACAAACGTGCCCTGCAAGACATGGAAACTCTGCGAATTGAGAGTAGTTATAGGCATAGTCGAAAGAATGGTCGAGTAAGCTCCGATGAAGAAAGTGTTGGTGGAGAGCTTGTGAGACCAGCAACGGACGCTTAATGAAGGAGTGGAAGTGAGAGGCAAGAAGGTAGCACCATTCATACTGTGGACATCGAGAGCCATGGCCCGTAGCAAGCGGGATAAATGCGGGCGAACTCAGAATCAGTATGCCGCCATGCAGGCAGCATCGAATGTCTCGGCCCGCCCGATGGGTGCTCTAACCAACCTTTTCACCTCAAATGAAACACCTTTGGTCGGAGGAGGACAGGCGCTATCGCTGATGTCAGTCACTTCGCCATCAGTCATGGTAAGGTTGTCAATCACCGTGAGAGCGGGAAGCCCTGACTACGAGGAGCATTTGCGGCAGCGAATAAATGAGAAGTACTGGGAGCAGTATTGGGTCGCGGAAACAACACGGCGGGTGTTACAATCGCTTCAAGCTATAATGGACTTAACGTTTTTCTTTCTTTCAACCCCTATCTATTTCCTTCACACACTCACGTGCATTCCTTTTCATCTCCGCTCTATCGCTTCTATTCACACATGCGTATCTAATCTCCCACATCCATGCTTCCTATTCACATTAGATCCGCATTACAGCCTCATGCTGCCACAGCGTACATGCACACAACGCATGTCCGCTACATGCCTTTACCTCATGTTACCCGGTATAACGGATACTTACCATATATAGTAGTAGCACTGCATGGTCCGTGCACACTTGTACTTAGTATATAAACCCCAATGCAGCGCCAGAGAACACTAGTCTTGTTCTCTTGGAGTTTCCCCTTTGGCAACTTCACCTTTACTTCTCTTGTCTTTTTCTCAGTTCAAGCAACCTAGCGATAAGGCTTCACTTAAGTGTGAGTCCTTAGGGTTGTTTCACTAGAACAAGACTATTCAACATCGCTACCTTGCTTGCGAACGGCTATTGACGTAGACCATCGAAGTACCCCCAAGACGTTTCCTACCGCTCACCATTCACTCGCGTTTACATCACATCCTCCAGTACGTTCAAAAGGATACAACGCGTTTCACGGAGCTCAAGATATCTTTTTAGTGTCTGCTCCACCGTCTTACATCGTATCGGTAGAAGGATCGTCGCTCGTGCCCAACGAGCACGTATCAGAGGTTCGGGAGTGGTTCGGGCCGGCTCAAGAAGAAAACGAGTCGTTAGATTTAGTTTACCCTCCAACACCAGTAGTAGAAGCAGCGGAGGCAGGGCCAGCGCACATAGGACAAGCGCAGCAGCCAGGAAGCCCCACCCAATCGTCTCTCGTCCTTTCGGACTATGAGAGTCTACAGGAAGCGCCAGTCGCACTCCATGCCCCATCGGTACGCAGCGAAAGCTACGACCCGAACGAGTTCGACCCGCCAGCACACCAGCAGATCCTGCCGGCATTACTGCCGTTATTCGTGCCGGAGAGAGTAGTCGATTGGCTCATCGAAGGGCTAGTGGACCGAGTTAGGAGAGAACAGATCAGGGAAAGGGAACCAACCCCGTATCACCGAGTCCAAAGACCTCGACAGAGGAAAGTGTGGCCAGCAGCCACTAAGATTAGAGAAGTAGAACCAAGGGTTCTCTGGCCGTTTGAGGACGAACTACAGTTCCTGAATTACCTCAGGCTGAGAAAGAAGTGTTACGGCGTAAAGAGACGCCCTACTTTAGCACCACATACGGCAGAACCACGAGTTCGCCGCTTACAAGCACCAAACCCCCCTCTCCTTCCTCATATCTAGATAGTATTACGCAATGGCAACTACCTTCGACCGAGGATTGTTCGAGAACGCCCTTACCACAAACAATGTCAATGGAGTCCTTACGCAGGAACTCCTTGCTATGTTCGATTTCTTCATCGCAGAAAGAGACATACAAAATCACAACATGCAAGCATGCTTAGGACAAATTAACACGATGCAGCAGCAGATAACATTGGCGGCACAAGCACAGCCAACAGTACCCAAAATGAGCAAAGTGTTCCAAGACCCTGGAAACTTTAACGGGTCAAAAGGAAAGTTTGAAGAATGGTGGACTAAGATGAAAGCCTGGATAGGCGAAAACTCCACCGTATTCCCACAAGGTTCACACAAGGCAGTGACAGCTGTGCTATCACGCCTTGAGGGACAAAAGCAGGCGGCTTTGCCCGCACAAGGATTGATCGCCTATTGAACGGCGGTACGTACACGTGGGCAGAATTGGAAACAGAAGTCGAAGCTCTTTTCCGTTCTGTCAATCAACAAGAGTGGGCCAGGCAGAAGCTAAAAACCCTTAAACAAACGGAAGCGACACCCATAGATGATTGGATCATCGACTTCCAAAGATACGAACCACAGGCTGGGATGGACACCTCCCACCTGATAGAACTCATCGAGCAGAATGTCCAGCGCTCGATCATAGATCGGATCATCATGGAAGGGCCCCGTCCCGATACAGTGATCGATTATCTCAAGAAGATCAGAGAAATGGGCACACGGAAGCAGTTTATAAGCTTCCTACACGGCGGGACTAGCCGAAGATCCAGAGATCCAAACTCCATGGACATAGACACCTTCGAGCATCGCCCCTCTACATCAACGTCCAGAGCACCTATGAAGTGCTACAACTATGGAGGAGGTCACTTCGTCAAAGAGTGTCCCAAACCGAAACTCGCATGCCCAGATTGCAAGTATCTCGGTGGAGGACACAAAAAGACTTGTAGATGAGGCGGCCGCAAGGTCAGGGACGTCGAAGAAGAAGGTTCCACCTCGTGGGACAATGAGTCATCCGGCCCGGAACAGGTTGTCCGCGGCATGTCGTATGACGAAATGAAGGCATACTTCTTCGACCTCCAGGTCACAGAATCCAAGAAGGGAAAAGGGAAAGCCACATGAACGTACTGGGTGTTCATGCGGATACAAAAAGAGTAAGATTTGACTTAACTGACGATAACAGGTTTTTGCCACTGGCTGGTGAAGAGTCTGAAGAATCAGACAATGAGTCATCTGAAATGCCAAGTGGGTCTCCCTTAGTGGAGCTCGGCAGGGGCTTCACACCTGTACTTAATTCACTTTCAAACACCGATATTAAAATCCCGGAAGAAGCGTGCGTACGCAGCACAAATCTGCAAAAGGAGATCTGTATGACCATTCGAGTCTCTCCTTCCCGCACAAGGAATTTCATCACCGCAGAAGCGCTGCTAGATAGTGGCGCAAACATAATATTCATTGATCGCATGTGGGCACAGAAACATCAGCTCCCCCTAACCCCTTTATGCCACCCTATTCCTGTGTACAACGTGGACGGAACTAAGAACTCCGCTGGAAATATCACACATTCTGCAGAAGTAATTATTGAATACCAGGGACACATAGAACGTGTTACCGCTGAGATCACGGATCTTGGAAAGAACCAAATGATACTTGGCTTCTCCTGGTTAAAGAAGCATAACCCTATCATAGACTGGACCAAAGGCACGGTTGAAATGACACGTTGCCCAAGGACATGCTCTTTCCTTCAGGATAAGGAATCATTCTTACGTCATGCTGACAAAGAAGAAGAGGAAAACGCCTACCTTGCATATGCAGTACGCGCGGCTTTAGATAAGCCTACTCCTAAAAAGGAAACAGCAGAGGAACTCGTACCAAAGGAGTTCCACCAGTATCTAAAAGTATTTCATAAAGGAGAATCTGAGCGAATGCCGATTCGGAAACCATGGGACCACGCCATTGATATGAAAGATACGTTCACACCCAAGAAAGGACGCATCATTCCCCTATCTGTCACAGAACAACAGGAAGTTTCCGAATTCATTGATGATCAGCTCAAAAAGGGATATATTAGACCCTCTAAATCTCCACAAACATCACCCGTGTTCTTCGTACCAAAGAAAGATGGACGAAAACGTATGGTACAGGATTACCGATATCTAAACGAACACACGGTCAAAAACAATTACCCGTTACCCCTAATCTCGCAATTGGTCGACAAGCTAAAAGGGGCTAAGTTATTCACAAAGATGGATCTCCGATGGGGATACAACAACGTACGCATCAAGGATGGTGACGAATGGAAGGCGGCTTTCGTTTGCTTCCGAGGAGCATTCGAACCTCTCGTGATGTATTTCGGACTATGCAACTCCCCTGGAACGTTCCAGGCCATGATGAACGAGATCTTTGCAGATATGGACGACTGCGTCGTTGTCTACATCGACGACCTAATGATATTCACCAAGACAGACGATCGTGAAACACATAACAAGATCGTTCTGGAAGTACTACGACGCCTTGAAGAAAATGATTTATTCATAAAACCAGAAAAATGTACATTCCACGCCACAGAAGTTGAATTTCTGGGGATGATCGTGGGAGTAGATGGAATAAAGATGGACGAAACAAAGGTCCGGGCCATTCTGGAATGGCCCATGCCCAAGAATGTCCGAGGAGTTAGAAGCTTCTTAGGATTAGCGAACTTCTACCGAAGGTTTATCCAAGATTACGCAAAGGTGGCTAGACCACTTAATGATCTGACGAAAAAGGAAAACCCCTTCGAATGGAAGCAGGAACAACAGGAGGCGTTCGACACGTTGAAATATCATTTCACCACAGCCCCTGTACTTGCATTCCCCGATGATGACGCTCAATTCCGCTTAGAATGCGATGCTTCTGATTACGCAACAGGAGCAGTACTATCTATTCAGAAAGATGACAAATGGCACCCAGTTGCCTATTCCTCTCACTCCATGTCTCCACAGGAACGGAATTACCCTATCGCCGACAAAGAAATGCTCAGTGTGATTCGTTCACTCGAGATATGGCGCCACTATTTAGAAGGCGCAAGACATGAATTTGAAATCTGGAATGATCATGCGAATTTGCAATTCTACATGACTCGTCAAGACCTCAACAGGAGGCAAGCACGTTGGGCGCAATACTTATCGCGCTTCAATTTCAAATGGTTACATAAGCCAGGAGCCACAATGGGAAAAGCAGATGCTCTCTCTAGACGAGAAGATCATACAGTTGGTCTAGAAGACGACAATAAAGGAGTATTAGTAATTTCCCCGGAGAAGATTAGAGCACAACACGTTCTGCTCTCCGATGAAGGGGACCACATAAAACACAAAATCTCTGACGCAATCAGCCGTTTCACAGAAGAAGATATCGTCACATTATGTAAAGATTGGAAAGTGTGCGAGGAACACGATGGATTCCTTTACGACACACTCCACAGGCTGTACGTGCCTGATGACGATGATCTCCGCATGGAAGTTGTGCGGCTGCACCATGATACCCCTATGGCCGGACACGACGGTTCAGACAAGACACTTGACTTGCTGCAGCGCAGCTATTGGTGGCCAGGATTGGCTACATTTGTTAAACATTATATCGCTGGATGTGATCGATGCCAACGGTTCAAGGGAACTAATCAGGCCCCAGCTGGTCTGTTACAGCCACTTCCCATACCTGATCACCCTTGGGAACACATCTCGGCGGATTTCACTACGGATCTCCCCCTATCCCAAGGCTATGATTCTATTCTGGTAGTAGTTGACAGGTTCTCCAAGGAAGTCGAACTCATTCCCTGCACGAAGACCGCCACGGCACTCGATACAGCTAAATTATATCTCAACCACGTTTGGAAGCATCACGGTCTTCCCACCACTATTGTGTCCGACAGAGGACCCCAGTTTGCCAGCACGGTTATGGCTGACATATGCCATTCTCTCGGGATTAAACCTAAATTATCCACGTCTTTCCACCCTCAAACTGATGGTCAGACTGAACGCATGAATCGCGAAGTACAGCAGTTCCTTCGCTTATTTACATCTGAAAAACAAGATGAATGGGCCGCTTGGTTACCCGTAGCCCAGTTCTCCATGAATTCCAAGAAAGCCACTGCAACGGGCAAGTCCCCTTTCGCAGTTACACGGTCATATGAGCCCAGAATGGGTATCGAATCACGTCACTCAAAGGCACCAGCTGCCCTCGAGTTTACCGACTGCATGGCTGACACGTTGGATCAAGTAAAAAGTAATATGTCGCAACGCGGATCGCCACCGTTCCGAATCTCCGAAGTATGAAATTGGAGATAAGGTGTGGCTATCCACATCAAACTTGCGCTTGACGCGTGCCTCTCGTAAATTAACTGAGCGATGGCTCGGCCCCTATGAGATAACGGAGCTTATGGGCTCCAATGCTGTAAAACTCAGACTCCCCTCCTCCATGAGGATCCACCCTGTCGTCAATGTCTCACGATTGAAGCCCTATAAGGATAGATTGCCTGGTCAATCCACCTTTAAGCCCGGTCCGGTTCTGGTAACTGAGGACCGAGATGACGAATATGAGGTTGATTTTATCGTTGACTCGTGGTATAAGGGCCGTCGCCTCGAGTTTCTGGTGCATTGGAAAGGCTATGATGAAACGGATCGGACGTGGGAGCCACGGGCTAATCTCACGCATGCTACGGATGCTATTTCCGACTTTCACAAAGCACACCCTTCCGCCCCTAGGGCCTTATCTATGACTCCTGAAGTGTTCTCTTCCCTCTTTAGGGTATATGAGAATTTCACCATGTGTATTCTGCGCCGCCTCCCCTTCGATCGCCTGGAAGTCAATCTTTAGGCCAGGGGTGGTTTTGGTATAAAAGGACGCGCTTTCGCTCTTTCATGGCCATCTCACTTTTCACCCACAATGCCTTTTGGTTACACACTGTACTCATTCTTCCTCCCCTTCATCCTGGAGCTCTATATGCTCTATTACCTATATGTCTTTTCTCCATCCTGGATCGACCTCCTCTCTTTCTTCTTCTTTACCTATGATTTCACTTTCTTCCACGTTTACTATCTTTGGATCCTTCTTATTTTCCCTCCAGAACGCTTGCGATATGTCACCCCTCTCCCAGGGATCCTCCCTCGCCGCCTAACCCCTTTCGATGAAGGGTATTGGCAAAGGAACCTCCACGTCCCTCACACCAATTTGTCCTATTCCCACAGGGCTCTAACCTCCACCGTCGCGCCCTCGTCCTCGTCTTCCTCTTCCTCCTCGTCAGACCCCGCTCCATATCCCTATGGCCTCCTGCAAAGTGTCCACGTAGCCCCTGAACCAGCTCACTGGGACGTAATCTATAATGCAGACGAAACATGGAATGACGACGGTGCCAATTACTCAGTGTACGGAGAATCTGAGACAGGCATGCTCCAACCAATGAACGACGAAGTTTGGGAAATCGGCGTTGATCAGCTCGACCCCAGCCCCATGTTGAACTACAACAGGACTCTTCGCCGTCGAAACGCTCTGGATTTTGAAATCTTCCATCCAGACTCCCAAGAGCACTCCATTCCCTTACACGTCGAGCCGGAAGTCGCCGGTTTGAACATCTGGGACAATGACATGCTGGGAAGTCCGATCACTCAGGCTAGTGATCCGGAAAGCGATGACCCTTGGGGAGATGCCAACTTCCAAGACGGGGAAACCCTCTAGGTCACTCAGAGTTTGACCATAGGACGGGGAAAGTGTTACGATCGCTCCAAGCTATAATGGACTTAACGTTTTTCTTTCTTTCAACCCCTATCTATTTCCTTCACACACTCACGTGCATTCCTTTTCATCTCCGCTCTATCGCTTCTATTCACACATGCGTATCTAATCTCCCACATCCATGCTTCCTATTCACATTAGATCCGCATTACAGCCTCATGCTGCCACAGCGTACATGCACACAACGCATGTCCGCTACATGCCTTTACCTCATGTTACCCGGTATAACGGATACTTACCATATATAGTAGTAGCACTGCATGGTCCGTGCACACTTGTACTTAGTATATAAACCCCAATGCAGCGCTGACCTGCACGAAATTAGTATCGTGCTGAGTCAGGACATGAACTCTCAGATTTCCAGCATAATCCATGGCTGGAATATTCTGTTATCTTATGTACAGGTAGACCACTATGTAGGCTACCTTCTCACCAAGTTTCATTTTTCTACCCCCAATCCTCAAGGAGATATTCACAAATCAGTTGTGAAGTCCCTTACACTAGTGTATACTACACTAACATTATGTACACTTCTATTAGCTTCCCATATATAGGAAAGCCCCTATGTAGACTACATTATCCTGTATTGCACTGCTTAATCTGCACAGCCCTTGAGCCACATGATCACTGCTGCATAGCATTGAACCTGTGTGACTCTATGTATGGAATTATAAGGTTTGGGTGTTTCCATGGAAACGCACAGCCTTAAGGCTGTGCAGAGTTCTGTGTTTTGTGCACAGCCTCAAGGGACAGATGAGTAAGCGCCAAGCCAATCCTTACCAATCATTGTAGCAGCCAGCCAATAGCATAAGAGCCTCAATGAGTGGAATGGCTGTGTGCATAGCCCAAAAGCAGCTACATATGGGAGCACAGCCTCATGTAAAAACAGTATATAAGGAGTGGATTCTGCCAGCAAAAAGAGAGCCAATAACTCAAGAGCAATAAATCTTGAGCCAATAAATCTAGAGCAGAGAACTCTAGAAGCTCATTAGACTAGACTAAGTAGCACTACTACTACTAGCTAGTCAGTTGTATTAGGTAGCTTGTACTAAGCAGAAAACAAGTGCCCACAGAAGGCAACCTATACAAACAGATTATCTAAGCATATCCCTAAGTGGGCATATCATTTGCCAACTGTAACCTAAGTAAATCTAGCCTAGGAATACTTGGGAATATTCGCTTAAGAAATCACCTTGCAAACCTTGCTGACTTGTATTCACTCCAGTTACCCAATATAGCAGGTTTATAAATAACCAATATTGTGTGTGAACTGAGTGACATATCTAGTATTTTCCCACACCATAGCCACCACCATAGCCACCTTAGTTTCCCAGGAAACATAGCTAACTTTATATTAGGCATTATATCACCATTTTGTCTATATCTATTCCAATAACGGAATTCTTTCTGTGCTTTGTCTGTGTAAAATTACACCATAAGACAAGCTCCCATTTCGGCACATAGCCCCTAACACAGCCACCATACTTGAAGCTCAACAAAGCTTACAAGTTTCCTACACTTTCTGCAGCTAGCACATCTAGCTACATTTACCTAGTTATTACTAGTATCTTAGTAGTTCATTAGCTACTCACCATTACCTACACTCAGCTAGGAAGAAACCAACCCTTTTCCTTAGACAAATAATCAGGAAAGGAAGAACGACCGGGGAGCCAATTGGCTAAGTTTTCTTACTCACTCAGCAGATCAGTTTCTATTTCTTTTCTTCTGTTTGATCTGGTAGTTAGTGTTGTCCTATCACCAGCTTATAGCCAGATTGGGCCTGGAGGATTAATTGCCCATAGATTCCCCTAGCCATCTAGCAATCCAAATCCTGAACGAACGACAGCGCCAGAGAACACTAGTCTTGTTCTCTTGGAGTTTCCCCTTTGGCAACTTCACCTTTACTTCTCTTGTCTTTTTCTCAGTTCTGTCATATCCCATTCCAACCCCTATTTGGTCACCTCCGTACATCTCCATAACACCTCCGGCCAACTCCACTAACTCCTCGAATAAGGCCACACCTCCGAAGAACTCCCTTAGGAGTTCGTCTCCACCCTCAGGAGTTCATCTCCACCCTTAGGAGTTCATCTCCACCTCAGGAGTTCATCTCCACCTTAGGAGTTCATCTCCATTCCACTCCCTTAGGAGTTCACTTAGGAGTTCAACTCCGGAGATCATCTCCTTAGCCCCTATCCTGAAACCTCGGACTTGTACAGATCCATTGGACATCCACGGAGTTACATCTCCGAACTTGTACCTTTCATTAATCTCCTTCAGTCATAGTCTGCATTCCCTGTACCAGTCCGTACAGCCTGTTCCGGCTGTGTTCCGCCTCCGTCAGTCATTCCTATGTACATTGCCTTCGCGCAGTAGTTCGGACCCAGACTTCTTCCGGGTCTCTATCGTATATAAACCTCCTGTACTTCTCTGTCGTACCTTCAGTACGAATATCTCGTTATTCTCAACTAAAGCCATATACTTCCAACCTCGCTCCTTATGATCTTCCTTCATCCTCTGAACCTCTGAAATACGAGGATCCGTGAGACTGGCAAGGGCGCGACACATAAGTCCTGCGCCGATATCCTCACCCCCTCCGCTCCTTGGTCTCTCCGTCCTCCGACACCTCCGTACGTCGCTGCTAGTCAGTGACCAACGTCGGAACCCCTATGTATCATCTCCGAACGGACTTCGTTCCACTACCTTCGGACTTGGTCCACTCCCTCAGGACTTTGGTCCACTCCTCCGGACTTTGGTCCACTACCCTCGGACTTTGGTCCACTACCTCCGGACTTCGGTCCACCAATCCCAACCTCTCTGGATCTCCACCGGAGATAGACCTCGGAGAAATATGGACTCTGACAGTATATTCGTACTACGCTTGTCACCTCACGTTCTCTATCTAGATGTATCCTCAAAACATCACTCTGCTCTCGAGGTCTCACGACCTCCAAGATCCATTCCTTATGACTCTATACCCTCCGAATCATGTCAATTACAGACAGCGCTCTGACGGAGCAAAGTCTCGACATATCCATTTTTTGTCTCCGTTACTTTTGTTTTCATCTCCTTTCATTACCTCCGGCCTACCTCCAGGCAATTTTCGGGTTCATGCTCATCTCCGTTTCGGAGCACGCTCTTGCATGACCCACCTCCGTTTCTTGAGTTGCCTTCGCAGCACTCACTCGGACCTATCTTTGTGATGGTCATTATTCCTTTCCGTTACGTTTTCTTGTTGCTCCTTGCGATCTCCGATCGCTCCGCTCCGTTCTGTTTCTGTTTCCGTTCCCCTAACCTCTTCCTTACCTCCGACCTGTTTGGGGCCTTCCCTATCTGTGTCTTTCATGTCTCTCCATTGGTTCTCCTGATGTTTGTTTCTAGGTCCTTGCTTACCCGCGCAATCCGTCGATTCCGGGTCATAAGCATTCTTCTCCATGAACACCAGCAAAAGGACTTCCAACTCCGACATGATTCTCCAGACTTCCAAGTTTTTCTCTTGGACGTACAGATACACAGATTTACCCAAAACTACCCCGGACGTAGTAGCTGTCCTCACGCTCCGTCCACTTTGTCCTTCGATCTCCTGAAGACTGTCTTCCTTGTCCTCCTCCATTCTCCTCCGGAGTTTACTCCGGAACCACAGGACTTTCGGAAACCTTCAGCAAGGACACCTCCCACTCATTCTCTCGACTCCCTCGAAGACCCTTCTATCCCACTGTCATCTCCGTTGAATCCTCCGGTCCCTCCTGAGGAACTCCGAACTATGACTTAGTGGTCGTCTTCACCTCCTCAACCCTCTTCCCTTATGCCTTCAGGCATCCTCCGTCACCCTCCATCTGCCTCCGCTCCAGTTTCACAACTCCTGGCAGATATCTGTTCCACCCCTCATGAAGACTCCGCACATCACCGTCGCCTCCATTGACTCTCTGGATCACTCCGGAGTAAGTCCGGAATATCGACTGCGCCGATGTCTTCCACTCCTTACTTCATCTCCGACTTCTCCCTATGCCTCCTGACCTCCTCCTTATTTTCCCTCCTATGGCAAATACCACCTCTGAACCATTTTGGTTAAACCTCGTTGGATTCCTCATGCAGCCTTGTTCTTGGACATTGCTGGCTTACCCGCTACAATCCGTTGATTGATGGGTTACGAGCAGCATTACTTTCCAGACTCCTGCAAACGGAATGCCAACCCCCGACGTCACCCTCTGTCGACCTCCGAGACCTCTGATATCAGTGTCATTTCGACACCCCCGATTATCACATAGTCTCGATGTCAACTCCGGTATCACCTCCGATATCATCTCGTGCATTCGCACACCCGGTAAAACACCTAAGGAAACCTCTCGGACTTTGAGTCCACCCGACCTTCTCCTAGAAACTGTTCCATGACCACTCCATCTCATCTCCGACCTCACCCTCGGAAACTCTGGAGCATCTTCCGTGGACACTAGTTATAGGATGAAGACCCCCAGGACGGCTCTCCTTTGTGTCTTTTCTCTTCACAGATGCGCTTGCGCACTCTCTCGGTGGAGTCCTCCTTCCGAAGACCTCCTCCACTCCTTTGTACGCCATTCCAGCCTCCTCCACTTCACTCCAGACTATCCAGATTTATCTCCGGAGCTCCGGACATCAACTCCGAGCTCTCCCTGTCCTGCGATGGCCCTCCTTAAAGTGGATATTTACGCATTGTGGTCTACTCTCACCTTCGCTTCTGCGTCTGAACGCTGTGCGTTCCTCCTGATGGGATCCCCCACTGGATCTTATCACCTCCCTTCCCTCCTACCTACCTCCGGACTGTGTGAGCTCTGCTCCGCATCCCTCCTGGTTTTCGCTCCGCTTCCCTAAGAGGGGGATAAGGACTCCGCTCGCGAAGATTTTGACACCTTCACACCTGCTTGACACAGTACATCTCGCTGCGTCCTCTCAGATTCGCTTATCTCGAATCTCCGAGACTCTAGGATTGTCTTAATCAATGCTGAGTACCCTGTCCTCCTCACCACCACATCTCCGAACTCCTCCGACCCTGTCTCCGCTGCGTCCTCGGACGTTCCTTTTGGCAGTTCTGCTGATTGAACCACCACTCTGTTATACGCAAGCACCTTATCGAGACTATGGGTATCTCTGTTCCTCCTCGCTGGCAATCTATGACATGTTCCAGACACCTGAACATCCAGTTACAGATCTCCTCACACTCGCCAGCTCCAGACCTTCGTTTCTCGAGGTTCTCTCTTAACTCCGAAAACACCTCCATAACCCCCGCTGGTTTTCTCATCGCTCTGTTCCAGATCACTCTGCACTTTCTCGCAGTCAAAGGAACTCCCTCGCCAGCTCCGGACCTCGCTTAATTGGGTCCTCCCTCATCAATCATCATCCCTCTGGTCCTCCTTTTCCGCAGAAGTCCCTTAGGACTTCTCAGACGCACATTAGGAACACCTTCCTGCTCCTTGCATCCACCTCCGTACATCTTTGTCGCCTCCGCTTCGAGCTCCGGATGCTCCATAAGCTCCTCGCTGTCATTTTCATACCTCGTCAAATCCTTCCTGAGCTCTCTTCATCGCATTTCGGTGCACCCGTGCTTTGCACACCTCTGTCGCACTCCAGTGCAATTCGTGCCATTGGCACATCTCCGACCGTTCCTCCTTGCCTCTCCGGCTCGGAGTTGAACTCCCCCTTGCTCAGAAAAGATGCCTGGTAACATATTTACAGCTTAGCAGCTTTGCGGAAGAATTACAACTCCTACCATCGTCACTCCGGACCACTCTACCCTCCTTTCACTCACTCCTAATGCTGCCAAGGCCTCGGACTTGCCTCGGTCATCTCTGATGACTCGACGCTCCCTGGTACGCTCGGAGTTCCTCCGATGCACTTTCTCAATCATTTTTTTACCGGGTTCTCCTCGTAAGAGGGGGATACGGACTCCGCTCGCAACAATCTAGACATCCAATAAGCCTATCTCAACCCTAGTACAGCTCGCATCGTCCCTCCACGCATACTTCCTGCAACTCCTGTACTCCGGGCTTAGTCTTGATTGATATCGAGCACCTCCGTTCCAACTCCGTCATGTCCTTGACACTCCTATCCTCCTCCGAGTCCCCCAATGATCTAGCTGCATCCCCTTCCTTGTCCATTGAGTCATTATAAGATCTACGAGTCACCCCTGTCGAAGACTCCCATTCCTGCGCAACTCCGATACCACATCCCACTCTCCAGACTTACTCCTAGGACCTCGGATGATCCGTTCCATCTCCGGAACCCCTTCCGATCATCTCCGGATTCCTATTGTCTACCGAGAATGTATCAAGTTGTTGTACCCTAGGAATCAGTCTCCTTCACCCTCCGAGATCTTGACTCACTCCCCCACCTCCGTCGAATTCTCTTACAGATTCCTGGTGATCGTCTGTAATCACCTCCAACCATCCGGTCGTCCTCCGTCCTCGGTGATCGACATCCAGGATCTCCGTGAATTCTCCCTCTCCTCCGTGCTCCGTTTCTTTCTCTCCGTTTCTCTTACTCCGTTACTTTTCACGCTTTACTATACAGACCGCGATCATTATTATAAAAAAAACCATCAAAAAGACCAAAAACAACTACTATAGCTTTTTTTACTTTTCCTTACTCCATTGTCGCATCCTCCGTGACTTCTCCGTTACCCTCTGCACCTCCAACCACTTCCTCCGTTCCTCCGACATTCTCTGCCTCACCCTCTGCATCGTCACCCTCTGCTCCTTCTGTGCCGACTGCAACCTCCGTCCTCTCTACCTCCGTAGACTCCGTCTGCACCTCCGCCTCTTTCGTCTCTTTCTCCTTCTCCTTTCGTTCCTCCTTCACTCCGGTTATCTCCCTGCGTATCCCGCGCACCTCCTTGACCAACCCCTCGAGTACACCCACCAGCCTTCCTACCAACTCCGTCATTTCATTGTCGGCACCTCCAGTGCTCCGAGACGGTCCTGCTGGAACCTCCACATAGGCGCGGTTCACCTTGCGCTTTTCCCCTCTGCGTGGCGACTCCTCTTCGTCCCTTGCCCTCTTGCATGTGATGTGCGCTTTTGCACATGGACGACAGGCGGTCCCCTTCGTTCCCGGGGCGGGCTCCGTGCACACCAGCCTTTTCTTCTGGCACCTCTGGCACTTCTCCGACCTCGTGTGCTTCCTCCGGCCACGCTCTGATGTCTCTTCCTCATCGTCCTCTTCCTCGGACGTGAGTTCTATGGGATTGCTCTATACGCAGTTAGCTGGTACCAACTCCGGTAGCTCCTGGGTACTCACCGGTTCTCCGGACCTCTGTTTTCCTTTGTCTTTGACCTTCTCCGCCTCCTCCTCACACTCTGTCAAGTCCAGATCCTCCGGGTTCAAGTCCGGCGGAGGTCCGAGGGTACTGGGTCTAAGGGACGGAGGTACGACCGAAGTCGTCGGAGGTGCAGAGGTGCAGAGGTGCAGAGGTACGGAGGAGTGAGGACGTTGGCGCAGGACTTATGTGTCGCGCCCTTGTCAATCCCGTGTCCTCGTATTTAGAGTAGAGGAAGGTGAAATGGAAGCCAGACTCGAAAGGAGGTGACTTAGTTAATTTTCGTACTGAAGGTACGACAGAGTAATACAGGGGATTATATAGTACTCGAAACCCGGAGTAAGTCTGGGTTCGGAACTACTGCGCGAAGGCGATGTACATAGGAAGGGAAGGCTGAGTAACGGAACACGGAGCACAGCTGGAGAAGGCTGTAACGATCAGACAGGTGAAATGCAGACTATAACCAAAGGAGACTAATAGAGGTACGAGTCCGGAGTTGCAACTCCGTGGTTATCCGTTGGTCCTAGGTCAAGGGTTGTCTGAGATTAACCGGAGTTGTCCGGAGTTGGACTTGGTAATATCTGGGTCGTGACACACTCCCTCTTTGCGCGTAGTTCTGCAGCATGAGCTGCCTCTTCTCGCTGTCGCGCTTCCTCCGCTCTCTTCCGCAGCTCCATTTCCTCCGCTTTCCGGCGCTCCTCCTCTTCTTTCCGCACCTTTGCTCGCCTCCGTCGCTTGCCAAACTTGGCCGAAGACGTTTCGTCGTCGTCGACCTCGCACTCCACGAGTCGCACTTCAGGCCACTCCTTGATGTGGTCGATATCGGACATCGGTATTTTCAGTGGCAAGTGCGGATGGGTAGAATTTTGACAAGTCCAACTCCGGGTGCACGCCTCGCTTTATATCGACTCCGCTTTCAACTCCGTTTGTTGATCGTGGTGTGGAGCCGGACAATGAAGTGTGGACCTCAGATCTCCACTCTGTTTCACACAAATCACGATGTCACTCTGGACCTCCACTTATCCAATAGGCCTCGAGGGCTCGGCCTTAATGGGGGGGCACTGTCATATCCCATTCCAACCCCTATTTGGTCACCTCCGTACATCTCCATAACACCTCCGGTCAACTCCACTAACTCCTCGAATAAGGCCACACCTCCGAAGAACTCCCTTAGGAGTTCGTCTCCACCCTCAGGAGTTCATCTCCACCCTTAGGAGTTCATCTCCACCCTTAGGAGTTCATCTCCACCTCAGGAGTTCATCTCCACCTTAGGAGTTCATCTCCATTCCACTCCCTTAGGAGTTCACTTAGGAGTTCAACTCCGGAGATCATCTCCTTAGCCCCTATCCTGAAACCTCGGACTTGTACAGATCCATTGGACATCCACGGAGTTACATCTCCGAACTTGTACCTTTCATTAATCTCCTTCAGTCATAGTCTGCATTCCCTGTACCAGTCCGTACAGCCTGTTCCGGCTGTGTTCCGCCTCCGTCAGTCATTCCTATGTACATTGCCTTCGCGCAGTAGTTCGGACCCAGACTTCTTCCGGGTCTCTATCGTATATAAACCTCCTGTACTTCTCTGTCGTACCTTCAGTACGAATATCTCGTTATTCTCAACTAAAGCCATATACTTCCAACCTCGCTCCTTATGATCTTCCTTCATCCTCTGAACCTCTGAAATACGAGGATCCGTGAGACTGGCAAGGGCGCGACACATAAGTCCTGCGCCGATATCCTCACCCCCTCCGCTCCTTGGTCTCTCCGTCCTCCGACACCTCCGTACGTCGCTGCTAGTCAGTGACCAACGTCGGAACCCCTATGTATCATCTCCGAACGGACTTCGTTCCACTACCTTCGGACTTGGTCCACTCCCTCAGGACTTTGGTCCACTCCTCCGGACTTTGGTCCACTACCCTCGGACTTTGGTCCACTACCTCCGGACTTCGGTCCACCAATCCCAACCTCTCTGGATCTCCACCGGAGATAGACCTCGGAGAAATATGGACTCTGACAGTTCAAGCAACCTAGCGATAAGGCTTCACTTAAGTGTGAGTCCTTAGGGTTGTTTCAGCGGGAGCCTAACTTGGAAGAGCAAGACCTTGCGAATGTGATTCTTTGGAGCCCATTACAGGGATGTAGCACGGCGGAGAAGATAGGGCGACACGGATGTTTGTTGAAACACCGAGACCCTGCAATCCTGGTTTTTTAAAGTGAGATAGCAACGGTCCATCTCTCATGCACTCGAGTGTCTTTTGGCTGACTGGTACCAGCACCAGGTGATTTCGATCCCGCCGGAGATATGGTGCCAAAGGAAGGGAAACAGTTTCAGCGGGCTGGCAAAATGTGTAAGTTGAAGATCAAAATTATGGTATGAGAAATGTAGAACGTATGAGCACTTACGGGGGCAGATTGATTTTTGTCTGAGGCTTGTGCGCGATCCAATCGTTTGGCGGAAAACCGCTCAGAACAGGTGAGGCAGTAGTAGTCAGGGCATGTCCAAACATGCGTGCACCACTCGTGTAAGCGCGGGGACGAGTCACAGGCTTGTTGAAGTACACGGGCTCCTTGCATGATAGCATATTAGGGTAGAGGAAAACGAGAAGTTTGAGGTCCGAGGAGGGAAATACCTCGAGGTTTGATATGTTGGCTACACTTGCAAATTGGCGCAGGAGGGAGATAACGAGACAAAGCTCGTGAGAGACTTGAGGCTCGAGGTCTGACTCAGTGACTGCCATGGAGTGATGTGTACAACAAGAGGGATCATGTTCAGGACGCATGGGCAGAGTATACAATATGATACAACAAGATCACTGAACGCAATGTATCAACAGTGTATCAGAAATGATACTTCGGAACTGCTCCCAGATGACGACATGGATGGGTATATCTGGCAGCTCAGTATCCTCATCTTTCAACATCCAATGTGATATAAAATCACCCTCCATTGGGATGAGCGCATTCCAACGAAGCCATTTGCCCCGAGGGAAATCATCAGGATAAGCAGCAATAAACGCCATCCAGAATAGCTCCCGCATCAAGCGGTAACACTCCGGGTGCTTGGAGTCGAGCAAGGGATCTGCCACCAGGCAGTGCTCAATTTGTTTTGTCAACTGCTGCCACTGACATGTATCGGTGGGGTCAAAAAAAGACGGAAGTGGAAGGAAAGGGAACATGGCCTGGCAATAATAAGTGCTTTCATAACAACCAATGGCAGGGAACTCACTAGCGTCAATGGTTTCTTCGCAGTGAGCTTTTCCTTAGACACATCCTGAACGCTGGGGAGTACTGTGGCCCATTCATCAGAGAGACGAATGGAGACATGCACGGGCTGAGCGAGTGTCGAAAGGTCAATCAAATGGTTGCGCAAGACCTTACGCAGGAAAACTTACGACTTGCTCGGGGGCATCCCTGAAGTAGAGAGCACCGTGAAAACGGACAGACAGCTCAAGCGTGTTGAGATCATATCCATTCTGTCCAAGGAAAGTTTCGACATTGAAAGTGGTCGACATTGTTGTAACAGGGGACTGGTGGGTTTCAACGTGGTGGTTCGTTGAAAACACAAATGAAAAAAGCAAGGTTTCTGATGTCACATGACATGATAGTGACTCAGATCGACGAGACCGTGCAACTTGAAGTGCATTGATCGTGTTCATGGCCAGGTCTTTGAAACTACTCCCTCTCGATAAAGATGGTAAGGGAAGTCAGAACCAGCATTTTCAAACCTAACTACCTCTGTAGTGTTCGTCGAAGTTGGCGGTGACCTGCGCCAAGTCATATGCAAAGTATGCCCGAGTCGTGACATTGAGAAACTTATACGTCGCTGCCATGTAGCAGACCATATTTAATCCAAAAAGCATCAGAAAAATCTTCAGAGAGCAGCTAAGATGAAAGGACAGCAGATACTACTGAGGCTTGGGACCATCAAACTTCATCGGTCAACATCGTCCCACCCTCTGGCCTCACTTGACTTGGCGATGACGCACCCCAATGTGACCATGTCAAGCACTCTCCCAATGCCGCCTCCATATAACGTCGACAGTGGGGATTCTGAAGTACCATTGAGCCAACTCTGGGACGAATTCCAAGCGGAGCGCACTATACTTGTCGATGACTACTTTGACGAGATACAACGAACGATCGAAAGTGGCGAATCCATCTTTTCTACTGTGCTGCCACCACTCGAAGATGAACTCGAACTTGAAGACATCGATGGACTAGGTCTTGTTCCACCCAATTGTGAAAACTACGGTATCGATGTCGATGGTCAGTATTTTCTTAATACCTTTCTTCTCTTAATACTGAATGGTGGATAGCTATTGGTAGCAAGACCTCTCGATCTACTAAGTCCAAGGCGGGTGTCCATGTTTCTGCTAATGATCCACTATATCCTTGGACATCAATGCCGGTAGGTTTAGACATGTTATTACGGTCGACTTCGCTGATGGATGTATAGGAATTCTTGACCCATGTCCTCTTTAGTTCACCCCGCCTCAGGTTCTAGCAAGCACAGAAAGTGGCGGTCTTGACATGGGCAAAGGACCTTGGAGCGCCCAAGGTACCGTCGATGTATGCTATAAAAAAAACACAAGAACACTTCATGAAGCTCCTTGGAACACCGACAGAGAAGGTGACAGCGGCTTCGGGTACTGTGTTTTACCTAAATGCGATCAGCAAGGCGATCGCTATGGTGAGTAAAATTCAAGTTAATTTGATGAAGGATTATAACATGATTATTGGCCCACACGGGTGCAGGATTTTGCAAACCCACTCACTCGATTCGCAATGCAAGAGTACCCTGAGGATGGACAAGGCCGGATGTCACAAGTGCACCATGGAAGTAAAATGCTTGACAACCTTCCGGATGGCCTTGCACCCCCGTGTGTCCGCGTTGATCGTGCCATCTATTTTGTAAACGAACTACTCCAACAATCAACGGGCCAGTACTTCATACCCAAGAAATTTTTCCAGGTGAGAATGTCACCTGAAGGAGAATCTATGGAGCCAACTATCCTTGCTCTCGGCCACAAAGTTTCAAAAACTGAGGTTCGTTCCAAGTCCTGCTGAAACCGTATCAAAGCCTGTCATTTACTGGTTGTTCATTCTCGCTTGTCACAGGTGGGATTTGCAGTTGATCTGGAGATGATCATCATCCCAGTTTCAACATTTTTCAACACATTCGAAGATCTCCGGCACCAGGCTGGAGAGTCGGGAATCCAGTTCACAGGTCCGTCGTGCCATTTCACTAGTGTGAGCGTGTCTAATCCTTCAATTCTGCAGCTTCTTCTATCGCATTCTCAGACCTTATGCCAAATCCACTTCAGGAGAAATCGGGCGGACGGATGGTCTACACCGTGCCACTGATTGTATTCATGGACGATGTTTCAGGGAATATCTTGAAGCAATGGAACAAGCATCACGTGATTTATGTGTCGAACGGTTTGTTGCCATGACAGATGCTCGAGCAAGAGTTTTCTATTCGTTTCATATCAAGTTCGCCTCACACTACTCCGATGGAGCTGATGCAAGGCATGAAAGACTCGATCCAGTACGTTTGTCACTGAATCGCTCATATTTCCATTACAAACTTGTGTACTAGGCAAGCAACCAATAACCCCATTATTACGTTTGATGTCAAGCACCAAGAAGAGGTTGCGCTTATTCCGTACAACTTGATTGTTGCAAGTGACAACCCGATGCAAGCTGAGGAGTGCAGTCATGGGGGGTTAAGGTGCAACTACCTTTGCCGTACTTGCAAAGTCAGTGGTACGAATGCAGAGAAGAAAACTGATGAGGGGTACATCTCTATTGTAACGACCCAATATCCTATCAAGGACAATAGGAGGTTCTGGTGGTTGCCTGTAGATCCTAGAGCGCTTGCAATGAGTAGTTCTGTTATCTAGAGATGAATATCAGACCACTAGGGTCTGTAGTAGATTGCTATCAATGAGAATAGAGGGGAAAACAACAAGAGAACTAGACTAGAGACTAACTACTATAACATAGGGGTATTTATAGGGGCTAAGTGCAAGCACAGGCCAAGCTGTGGAAAGGCTGTGGGAATCTAAATAAGGTTAATACCACGGTCACTGGGTACCATGAGGATGCTCTAGATAAGAGCTGTTAATGCTATTGGTGGAAAAGGGAAAGTGAGTCAAGAGGAAAGTCATGAGGCAAGCATAAGGATGCAATGTGTATACCATGAGGTGGCATGAGGTGCACAGCCTAGATAAGATCATGTGACTTGGTCATGTGACTAGTAGCGTGGGAGACATGTGACCTGATGAGGTAAGTCTTGGCAAGTGAAGGAATACTATACTTTGGTAGTGTTTTGTGTGCACTAGTGGGACTAGTGTTTAGTGATTAGGAAATGAATGGTAGTGAAATGTAATCGAGAAATGTAGCGTCTGTAACATCTATCTTCCAGGTATTCACAGCTCCGTTTGTTTGTCATGGGCTAACCACCTTTTCTCAGTGTGGTGAGCTGCATACGCCCGAGGGCACCCGCGCTCAAGTTAAACATCAGATCGAGCTTGCTAAGCTCTCCGGTGGTACAGAAAAGGTCAAGAATGCCGTTAGCCAAACTGGCATCCGAGATAATGCAACCGCTGCAATCGTCGACCGGCTACTGGCACTTGGCAAGGTTCTACGGAAGCGAACGGCCGGAAGACCCGCGCTGTCAGAGGCTGAGGTTACCGCACGTTTAAACAGTGAACTGGATGCACTGCTCGGGGGTCAATCACTCGATGACCATATCAACCCACTGCTCGGGATGCAGGGATTGGACATTCACAAAGACACCCCAACAGAAATCCTTCATACGATACTTCTGGGTATTGTCAAGTATTTTTGGAGTCAAACGACCCATATCCTTGAAAAAGGCCAGTCTCTCCCTTCAAGGTTGGTCGGTAATTGGTAAGCTTGTGGTTCTTCTCTGGCATACATCAATTGACAATATAGAATCATATCTTGTAAATATCCCTCTAACTCTCATACTACGAACTACTGACCATGACCTATCAGGCCACCCTCTCATGTGTCATCGACGATTTCCTCACCATCAGCGCACAATGTGCGCCGAGTATTTTAGTGACAAAAGCAAAATTTCATTTTCTTCTTCACCTCCCGATGTTCATCCGACGATTTGGCCCTGCAATTATCTTTTCGACTGAGCGTTACGAGTCCTTTAACCACGTCTTCCGTCTTGCATCCATTTATAGTAACTGCCAGGCACCGAGTCATGATTCATGTCAGCTCTTCGCTGAATGAGACAATGTTAAGCATGTTGTCACCGGTGGAATCTGGTGCGATCCTATTACTGCAAAGTGGGTCAAAGCAGGACCGGGTGTTATCAAGTATTTTGACGAACACCCTCACCAACGTCACTGACTTGGTTTCCCCAAGATGGAAGCCCCAGAAGTTGGTTGGTTTTGTTTGCCTGCCTGTTCGGTGCTTAGCGAACCACTTACTGTCTTCTGAAGGTGTGGCACACTTACCGACACACAGGAATGGAAACACGGAGATCGTGCACCCGATCAATTGGAAGGAAACGGATGCCGCCAAATGTATTAGGTCAACCGTACCTGTCGCTCGGCAAGAAGCCAGGTTCCATAAGGCCACATCATTTACAGCGGCGCAAGGAGACAAACCCAAGGTGGGAACTCATGTTGTTGTGATGTACAATGGTGGATACCACCTTGTGACGGTCAAGGAGATCTTGGTCCCCTGCCAGCAACGTATTACGTCCCATGTAGTCATCAGTCTCTGGGAGTTTCTCCCAGAGTTGCATGCTCAGTTACATGTCCCATGCATCAAACAGCTGGCGTAGGAACAAAACATCGTTGTTCCCCCTCTTGTAAGCTATTCCCCAGCCGAATGGCAATCTATGTTCAATGAAACTACTTGTTCTGCTTTAGGACGTTGTCTGTACAGTCAATGTGCAGCACGACTGCATTAATTCCCGCTGTAATTCCACCAGGGCGGTGCCCGGGAAACAAGAGCACCTCATTACGTCGCAAACCAAGGATCTTGTCGATCACATGCCTACCAACTCCTATATCGTCAATACCTCCTCACTTCACAACTATCGCTGGATCAAGGCTGCTGTTCCGTGCAGAATTTATGACCAGATTTACGCGCCCCTCATTTCTGATCACACCCCATTACGCTTGCATGCCGCACATCTACTTAGGTCGAAGAAGGGAAAAGATGAAGCGGCTGATGGTACAGCTAATTGTGACAGAGCGTTGCCGACTGACCACCCTGCTTTCAATCGTCCGACCAAGGCATCGCGAGGAAAAGGCAAGGAAAAGGCCAAAGCCCTGTCCCAACATCCCAATGGCCTTAACCCGCATGTTCCCCCCCCTCCGTGATTGTTCTCTTCGGCTGGCGGGTACCCAGCATATATTTCTACGCATTCAGCCTTTAATGACCAGTCCACATTACAACCTGATGCCGTGTGATCCCCCACAAGCCGGGCCCTCTGTGCCATATGGGGGTGCGCCTCCAGCTGTCTATTATGTGACCGGTCCCCAACATCCTGCACCAAGCATGTTTTCTGATCATTCTAGCACATATTATCACAGATAGGCCCCCTGTATACTCGCTTAATCACACTGTCGTTCGATTATTCAATTGGTATCCTGCTGTTTGAGACAAATCTTCCAAAACAATGGTATGTTTTAAGAGGAACGGCCATGAACCTTAGTCCTCGCCCTTCGCCCAGCCTTTTGCTTGCCAATGAGACTTCTCGCAAGATTTCGACTTGAGCAAGCTGCTCAAAATATTAGGCCCGAAGGGACACCAGACTGTTCCCAGCCCTCCACTCCCACTCATTCGCATGCCGGCCCTGGCCTCTCTTTTCCAAGAAGCTCGAATTCTCCTAATTCTCCTGGATTCCCTCCGGGTCAGCCTCGGCGATGGGAGCATTCAGCTTCGTCTGAAGACCTCGAAGCAGAACACCTGCTGAAACGGAAGAAGCTCCACGCGCTCGACACTTGCCGGGAGAATCAGCTTGATGATAATGCTCTGGATCAATTTGCTGAGGTTAGTGGTCCTTTCCAATCATTTCAGCCTGTAAATAGTGAAGCACACAGTTCGATGTACCCCAAATGCTTATCGCGCTGCAAGGCAAGCTTATGGCATTAGAGCGCGAAAGGCTCCATGACGAAACTCAGGACTTCATTCGGTCTCACGCGTTCAAGGTAAATAGATCATTATTTGTGTTCTCTGACATTTGATCCATTGCATATAGGATATACTTAAAGACCGACTACGGGCCTGTCTCTTATCCCCAAATTTGTCGAGGTATCTCGACGGCCTCTCTGAGCACATTTGGGTATGTGCGCAAGCGAACAATGTTGACAGAACATTCACTGACACCATTCCATCTTCATACTAGGGCTTTATCAAGAGAAATCCAGGCATCTTCAAAGTTCCTGCCAGAGTGTTAGAGGATCCAGAGCTGTCTGATTGTATTGACACCCTCATCAAGGATATCCTCACGAAGCAGCGTTCTCAAATAAAGTTCAAGGTATTTGTCTTGGAGATCTGACTGACTCAAACCTAATCACGCGCATTATATAGATAGCAAACAGCATCACTAAACAGCATCATATCTCTCAGCTTGCGAAGTCCCTTGCGCAGAAGGACTTTATTGATGTGACGAGGGCCCAATGGGCACGCATTGCTTTCTTAGTAAGCACATAATTTTCTGTTAACCGGTATCTCATTGTTGACCTTTGTTCAGCACCAGAATATGCTGTTCTTCAATAAGCTTGTGACTGAGTCGATGAACAAGAAGCTGGGGGTGCCAGATCCTGAACAGGGGGATGGTGACTCCTTGGATAGCAACAATAATAGCGAGGAGTGATTGTGGTCTGATAGCCAATTTTGGGAGTTTATTGACACCCTGCTTGACGAGTTGCGCTTGGACTTTGAACAGCAACTCCCAGAGATTCGCTTAAAGGAATGGGAAAAGTAAGTTGCCAGCACGAGTGCACATCTACCACTAAGACTACCACTAATGTTGTGTTCTCCTGGAACTTTACGGAAGCTCTCCAAACAGACTTCGATATGTTCCCTCCAAGTGACAAGGCTTCCTGTCTTTGTGCATCTGACGGTAATGGCATTGCTGATTGGCAGCATGCCGTCCACCAAGAGTTGGTGTGGCTCTAGCCTTGTTGTATTCATTCTTTGATTGTCGTCACCGTTGTTAATACACTCATTTGCCCACCCATCCATCCTTATCCCAACTTCGTACTACCTGCCTAATGCACACTCTGTCCATGACTCCCCCACCCATCCTTATTCCGAGTCCCCCTATCTGTACTACCTATTGTGCATTCCACACGCTGTCGATCCATGTGTTCTCGTCGTATGTCAATCATTTGGTTCATTTTGTTATATGTAAGTGTGTGCAATCGTCAGCCTCGCTTCTTTTTCCCTCCCCTCTTCATCACACCAATCAATTGGACTCATCCACCCACCCCGCAAACTGTTGTTGAACCCGACAGAGCGGTCGCAAGGGCCTGGAGCCTGATACGTTGTGCGGACAACCTCAAGCTCAGCCTTAGCCCAGAATGGCCTCATACCCCCTCTGTTCTTCTCCTCATTCTGATGAAAGCACAGCACAAGGTTGGATAGATCCCGACAGAACAGTCACCTGCTCAGAAGAGACAGTACCACCTGTCCCAGCAAAGAACGATCTCCCTTACTTGGATACCAAGTTGCTGATGAATGCATTTAATATCAAGCGTTTCTCGTCCCTACCATGCACACCCTCATTGATGTCACTCAATCGCCAGTCTATCAGGAGCAAATGTTCTTCCGGGACACCTTTGCCTTCAATTGCTCATCCAGCGTCACAACCAAAACTTCCGATGCGGAAACTGAAGTCATCATACCCATCCACGATGTTCTTTACAGATGTGACTGTGAAACGCAATGCCCTAGAATGATCAATAGGTTATGCTTACAAACTCAACAAATTGTACAACTGTGACTGCAGTCTGGGTGATTGGATTGCTGAGACGAGGTACAAGGGTAAGTTAGACCATCGTCACTTCGCGACATCCGGCTGATACGGTCCATCTCATAGCTCTCCATCTCATTCGTCAGCGAAACGCTTAAATGTGACTTCGTCAAGAAGACCTTGCGCCCCTTCAATTACTTCTCCATCCATTGCACCACGACATATATCCCAATCGTCCACGGATTCAGGAGTCACATTTCCAACAAGAGCTGATGCTTACTCTGCCACGGATCTCGTCTCGCATGCCGCTGGAGATGCCAGCCAATCCAATGCACCGCCCCCCCTTCCCTATCCCGCGCTAGCCGCACCGGAAAGCCACCACCCCGCCATTAACTTATTCACTGATGAACACGCTACTGGAGTTCTCTGTTTCCAATCCGGGAAAGAAGGGCTCTAAGCTCGCGACCCAGGTGCCCACAGCAGAGTTCGTCATCGAATCATTCGGGAATACTCGCAGACTCTTCAATCCAAACAGAGGTCGGGAGAGTGGAACTTTCATGTTTTCTACTATCTGATGGCTGGGGCATCTCCAGAAGAGCATCAGCATCTTCACCTTGCCAACAAGACTCACTATCGATATCTTGGCCACCGTGCCAGTGCCAACACTCGCATCAATGGTCTCCGTGACGACGATGCCAATCACTTTGAGCAGCTCAAGATGGCTCTCAAGTCCATTGGGTTATCCAAGCGACATGTCGCTCAAACATGCCAGCTCGTTGCAGCCATTCTCCATCCAGGTAACATTGATTCACCATCCACTGCGGTCGTGATGTGGACACGGCCGTCGTCCGAAACGTGGATGTTCTCGGCGTACAGCCTTCCGCACTCGAGACCATGCTTGCTTACAAGATGAAGCTCGTCAAAAGAGAGCTTTGTACCGTTTTTCTCGACACTGCCTCCGACAACCGTGACGACCTTGCCAAGACACTCTACTCCCTTCTTTTCGCCTGGTTGAATGAACACATCAACCAACGTCACTGCCGTGATGACTTCGACACCTTCATCGGTCTCTGTGATCTCCCTGTTACGATCGCTCCAAGCTATAATGGACTTAACATTTTTCTTTTCATTCAACCCCTATCTATTTCCTTCACGCATTCACATGCATTCCTTTCATCTCCACTCTATCGCTTCTATCACACATGCGTATCTAATCTCCCACATCCATGCTTCCTATTCACATTAAATCCGCATTGCAGCCTCATGCTGCCACAGCGTACATGCACACAATGCATGTCCGCTACATGCCTTTACCTCGTGTTACCCGGTATAACAGATACTTACCATATATAGTAGTAGCACTGCATGGTCCGTGCACACTTGTACTTAGTATATAAACCCCAATGCAGCGCCAGAGAACACTAGTCTTGTTCTCTTGGAGTTTCCCCCTTTGGCAACTTCACATTTATCTTCTCTTGTCTTTTTCTCTGTGCAAGCGACCTAGCACAAGGCTTCACTTAAGTGTGAGTCCTTAGGGTTGTTTCACTCCCCGGTCCCCAAAACATGACCAGCCGCCCTAACTCCCTCCATCAGTTCTGCATCAACCTCGCCAACGAGCGTCTGCACAACTTCATCCAGAAATGTATCTTCGCACATTGACGAGTATCGGACGGGGGGTGTCTCTCGCTTCATCCCTTCGGTGCCCTCTTTTGACAATGCCGAGTTTGTTCACCTCCTTCAAAACAAGCCTGGAGGCCTCATCCACATCATGGATGATCAGGCTCGCCGATCACACAAGAAGACCGACCTCACGATGGTGGAGGCATTCAGCAAGCGCTGGGGTAATCACTCGTCTTTCAAAGTTGGGCCAGTCGATCATTCAGGATCCCCCATGTTCACCGTCAACCACTTCAATGGTCCCGTGTCTTATTCCTCTGAGGGCTTCCTCGAGCATAACCTCGATTCTCTAAACCCCGACTTCGTCTCCCTTCCCCGCGGCTCTCTCGCTGGTGCGTCGGACAGTGCAGAAGGTACCGGATCTGCCAATCCCTTTGTCAAGGGGTTGTCCTTGGCCAATGCCATCGCCACCCAAGCACATCCCAAGAATGAGGATACCATTGTCTCTGCTCAGCAGCCCATCAAGCCAATGCGTACTCCGTCGACACGTCGTAAGGGCACAGTCAAGCGGATGGCAACGCTCCATGAGGATAGTGCTGTTGAAGAACAAGAACGGGAGGAGGACGACACACCAAATTCCTCCTCTGGTCTGATGCCATGTGTAGCTGGCGAATTCAGAGCTGCTCTGGGTACCTTGTTTGAGACGTTATCAGAAACGCAGTCCTGGTTTGTCTTCTGTGTGAATCCCAACGGTTCGTAATTACCAAATCAGTTGGAGGGATGGAGCGTAAAGGGCCAAATCCGGAGCCTTGGCTTGACCGAGGTATTGAAGAGGAATGTAAATGTCTTTGAGGTGGGGTTAACTCTGGACGAGTTTTGCACACGGTACGGGGAACCGATGGCGAAGATGGGCGTGATGGATGGTTCCACGAAGGAGAAGGCCGAGCAGACCAAAAACGTCTTGGGTTTGCAGGAAACCGATATACTTCTCGGTCAATACAAGGTAAATTTCGAGTGACTGTTTGTCACGCCGTTCACGTCGTTTTACTCTTAATCCAGGCTTTCTTGTCTCAAGCTGCATTCCATTCTCTCGAAGACCATCTCCGTTCTCTTGATGTGGAGGAGCAGAAATGAAACCACCTCCGCGATGCTGAGGCAGAAGCTGGCATTGATGTTCGCTCAATAGGCGATCCCTATGCTCCCTACGCATCCCCAGGACTCCCCCCAGACGACTATGTAGATCCCTACAACCAAGTGTCTTCCCAGGCACACATCCCGCTTGTGGCCAACGCCTCTCCATTCCAATGTGGAAATTTCTATGACGATGAATACGAGGACCGTAAATCTTTCCGTTCTGACGATTTCGACAACCGGAGTCGACTGACGTCCAATCGGGAAGAGACCAACTCCAACTACGGTTCCGGGTCGTACGCGCCTTCCAGGAACATGTTCCAAAATGCTGATTAGGAAGGTTTGATTGCTAAAGAGGCTCTGGCGGGTGAATGAAACAACCAAAGTCGTCAAGGAGACGTTGGCTCGTCGACGCTGGGTCTTGCTGTGCTGGCTCCTAACCTGGTGGATACCATCCATTTTCCTCAAATGGTTCAGCCGGATGAAACGCGAGGACGTTTGTCAAGCTTGGCGGGAGAAGTTCGCGCTCAACGTCATCATTTGGTTCATCTGTGCTTGTGTGGTTTTTGTCATTGCTGTTCTTGGGGTTGTCATCTGTCCCACAGAACATGTCTTCAACACCTCGGAGCTTGCATCGCATTCCTATTCTAACTTGGCAAATAATGTCTATGCTGCGATCCGTGGTGAGGTGTTTGACCTCACGCAAGTTGCGTCGACGTGTCAGCGAGTCGTCAGCGTCATCCCCACCAAGTCGATCCTGCAGTATGGCGGTCAGGATGCTACCAACTTATTCCCTGTTCAGGTGCGTCGATCTCTTTATTTTGCATGCACTTATTTCTCACTATTTTGGCAGGTCAGCGCACTATGCAATGGTGTTTCTGGGTCGGTCAGTCCATGGGTCCAACTTAGCGCGGCGAACACAATGGATCTCAACGCACAATACCACGATTTCCGTGGGGTCAGCAATGACACGTCCCGACTGGTACTTTGAGAGCATGACCATCATGCGCTGGAATAACCGTGTTGGCCACATGGGCTATACCCCCCAGGAAATATCTACCATGGCGAACACTAGCGGACGCGCCATCAGTATCTACGATGGTCTTATCTACGACTTGACCGAATACGTCAATTTCGGTCCTTCGGTACAGGGACCACACGGTGAAGTGACTCCCAGTGCGGATTCACAGTTCATGGACAGTACCCTTGTCAACCTCTTCAAGTACAGCTCTGGCCAGGACCTCACGAAAGCGATCGATAACCTCAACATTGGCTCCAGGACGCTCGCCGCACAGAAGACGTGCCTCTGTAACCTATTCCTCATCGGAATGGTAGACAGCCAAAATTCCCCCCAGTGTTTGTTCTCGCAATACATTCTTCTCGCCTTATCCGTCATGATGGTCAGCATTATCACATTCAGATTTATCACCTCGATCAACTTTGGTTCGCCTTGTGCGCCAGAGGACCACGACAAATTTGTGATTTGCCAGGTTCCTTGTTACACAGAAGGAGAGGTATCGCTGCATCGTACAATAGACTCGCTCGCCCAGCTCAAGTACGACGACAAGTGTAAACTCATTCTCGTTGTCTGTGATGGTAACATCGTTGGTTCCAGCAACGACCGTCCCACCCCCTGTATCGTCCTCGATATTCTTGGCGTGGACTCTAACCTCGATCCTGAGCCGTTGAGTTTCGTGTCGTTGGGCGAGGGTGCCTGCCAACACAATATGGGCAAGGTTTACTCTGGGTTGTACAAATGTGCTGGTCACGTTGTGCCTTATCTCGTGATCGTCAAGGTCGGCAAGCCAACGGAGAGATCGCGCCCCGGCAACCGAGGAAAACGGGACTTGCAAATGGTCATGATGCACTTCTTGAACAAGGTACGGCTGTGCATGTAAGAGCAAGGGATGCAGTCTCACGCGTGATGTGTCTAACAGGTCCACTTCAATTTGCCGATGAACCCACTGGAGCTGGAGATATATCACCAGATCAAGAACGTGATTGGTGTCAACCCGACATTCTACGAGTATCTGTTCACGATTGATGCTGATACCACGGTGGATCCCTACTCCTTGAACCGGTTGATCTCTGCGTACGTCGCCACCTATCTTCTTCTAACTACTGTTGGTTTACACTCACCCTTTGTAGCATGGTCCACGACAAGAAGGTGCTCGGTGTCTGTGGTGAGACGACGCTTTCCAACACGAAGCAGTCCGTCATCACGATGATGCAGGTCTACGAATACTTCATCTCGCACCACATGGCCAAAGCCTTTGAGTCGCTCTTCCGTTCGGTTACTTGTTTGCCTGGTTGTTTCACGCTCTTCCGTCTCCGTACCCCCGATATGCAAAAGCCTTTGTTGATCTTGGATTACTCCCAAAACCGTGTCGACACTCTGCACATGAAGAACCTGTTGTACCTCGGAGAAGATCGTTATTTGACAACACTCCTACTGAAACACTTCCCGATGCACAAGACGCGGTTCGTCAGAGATGCCCATGCGTACACAGTCGCACCAGATGACTGGAAGATTCTGCTTTCACAACGGCGTCGTTGGATCAACTCGACAATTCACAACTTGGGAGAATTCATGTCTTTGGATCAAATTTACGGTTTCTGCTGTTTCTCGATGAGATTTGTTGTCATGGTGGATTTGGTATCGACGTTGATTCAGCCCATCACCGTGGCCTATGTGAGTGATTGCGTTCGTTTTACTCTATACATTGCTCATGCATCACATGGAATAGATCGTCTACTTGATCGTTTCGGTTGCCGGTCAAGGAAAGACTATTCCTGTGATCTCTCTCATCATGATTGGTGCTGTGTATGGTCTCCAAGCTCTCGTATTTGTCCTTCGACGCAAATGGGACATGGTTGGGTGGATGGTGTTTTACATTATCGCCATTCTGATCTTCTCGTTCTTGCTCCCGATCTACTCCTTCTGGCGCATGGATGACTTCTCGTGGGGTGCAACATGTGTCGTGCTGGGAGAGGTGGACAGCAGCTTCATCAATATGTTCAAGTATTCCTCTGGTCAGGATCTCACGCAGCTGATCGACAACCTCACCATCGATTCCAGAACGCTCGCCGCTCAGAAGACATACCTCCGAAACCTACTATTCCTCATCGGCATGGTGGACAACCAAAGTTCGCCCCAGTGCTTATCCTCTACTCTCAATCATGATGGTCAGCATCATCGCGTTCAAGTTTCATTGCGTCCATCAACTTTGGTTCCCTTTGTGCACCAGAGGATCACGACAAGTATGTGATTTGCCAGGTTCCCTGTTACACGGAAGGAGAATCTTCGCTGCGCCACCTCGCTCGGCTCAAGTACAACGACAAGCGGAAGTTGTAATTCTCGTCGTCTGTGATGGCAACATCGTTGGTTCAGGCAATGACCACCCTTCCACGCATATTGTGCTTGACATTCTTACTATATACTCTACTAACACAGACAACCACCATCTCAAAAGGTTCTGGTTTGGAAGGTTCTGGAAAATCTGGTTTGGGTGGTGTGAATTGATGAGTAAGCAGCTTAGGTGTGAGCACTGAAAATTTCTTCCCATTCTCCCAACTTAAACCACCAGCTTGTCATCGATTCGTCACCCAAGGACACACAATGACAAAAACATCTGGCTGCACTTGTCACTCCGCGAAATACAGAAGGTCATCCACCGTTCCCTGAGACTGCACGCTGACTGCAGTGCGTGTGTACAATGTGCATCTGAGAAAAAAAGGTTGGAAAACGTTTCAAGGTATGCCGTGAGCAGACTCTTGTCAAGTAGCCTATACTCATTGCATGCTACATGAACAAAGTACAAGAGTGACGAAATGCCATGTCAGTCTGCCTCCACTTGTCCCTCTGTTCTGTCTTATCATGCATTTGAAGTGAAACTCATCCCCTCCAAAGATGAAGTGTGCTGACGAACGTCTGCAAAGATGCAACTTGAATGGTAAAATCAAACGACCTCCAGAAGGCTTTTGGAATATCGTCCTTGGATGATGACACGCAAGAGGTTGGTGCCATCTATCTCTTCATTTGCCCAGCTCATCCTCGTCTGTGTGCAAGTGAGTTTGGGAACGGAGTTGTGACTGCCTGCACCCGTCGAGACCACCAAGCTTTTGATGGACTCGAGGCAACGTCCCTCGTCCAGATCCAGGTTCCCATTTGGCGTCAGTGTAAGGGATACACAATGCTTGCACCACATGTGCAGGGGATCCAGAAATGACATCTGCGAATATGTCACACTGATCTTTACCAATGGTTGGACGCTTGTTCACCATCAAGAAGGGTGTAGCGGGCACCATCCTCTTCTGCCCATACCCGCATCTGTGCTCCGTTTTCATAGCTCGATGCCTCCGTACCGTCAAACAACAAGGACATTGAAGAGCTTTACGCGACACATCGCGGAGCCGCACGTCTATGTACCACCCGGTATGAGTACCACTTCGACGCCCTCCAAGGCTGACGTAGACCAGTTTAGTTTCATCGCCGTCGAATGTGCTCTCAAAGCCAAACATGCCCCAGCGTTATCAAATCACCCCTCCCAGTGGATGGAGAGGGAGAGGGAGGGACAAGCAGGAGTGGGAGTAAAGCCAGTCGGGTGGATCTGTGGCCACATTCATTCAGATATGTGCACCAACAGCGTTGTCAACCATGGAACATACTCAATCACCCCGTACACCTGCAGTCGTCTCCGTGCTCGCTCTCTGCATGCCACTGTTGCAGTCCCATGATACTGCCATCCGTGACCATGACATCAGCAGCCTGTTCTTCCACCCCTGCCCTTGCCCATGACCACCTCCATTATGGTGCGAGTGCTATGATCCACGTAGTTTTTAATAGAATTTGGTTGCTTTGTATAGCATATGACAATGTTATATAGATTATTAATGATACAAAGAACCCAGCACCCTGAGGTTAAGAAAAGCAATAGGCTTTTGGTAGTGTTAGGTGCATATCTGATCTAGTAGGTCGAACCTCTCTTAACCATATAAGACCAGGCTTCCTTGTTGCTTGAGTCAGTCTCTTGGACAAGTTCTATTCCATCAAGCAACAAACATTTTGCACAGTGCAATATAGATATTATAGTGTATATGGGTTATTTATTTGCACTTACATTCCATTTACATTTAGGACATTGTCTGTCCCATGTTTGAACACTACCCAACTATGTCATGGATACAACTGTGGAGTGGATGACTGACTTGGCATACATAAAACAACCTTTCACATGGTATCAACACCATTGAATCAACATACTATGAGCATCCAAAGAAGTATGATACTGATGTCATTCATAAGGTTGGGTTGGTATTGTATATATCATTTAATTTTGAGAAACCTAGATGTCAGTTGGATACCAGCATCAATGTGACCACCATATTTAGAACATTGCTTGTCCAGTGTTTGAACAGACCTGACAATGTTATGGTAGCAACTGTGGAGTGGGTGACTACCTTTGCCTAAGTAAATCAACCTTTCAAATGGTATCAACACCATTGATCCAACATACTATGAGCATCCAAAGAAGTAAAATCTTAATGTTGTTTGTAAGGTCAGATTGATATTGTATATGTCATTTAATTTTGAGAGACCTGGATGTCAGTTGGATGTCAGCACCAACATGACCACCATATTCAAGACATTGCCTGTCCCATGTTTGAACAGACCTGGCTATATCATGGATACAGCTTTGGAGTAGATGACTGACTTTGCATAAGTAAAACAACCTTTCAGATGGTATCAACACCATTGAATCAATGTGCTATGAGCATCCAAAGAAGATAATATTGATGTCATTCACAAGGTTGGGTTGGTATTGTATATATCATTTAATTTTGAGAAACCTAGATGTCAGTTGGATGTCAGCACCAACATGACCACTGTATTCATGACATTGCCTGTCCCATGTTTGAACAGACCTGACTATATCATGGATACAGCTGTGGAGTAGATGACTGGCTTTGCATAAGTAAAACAACCTTTCAGATGGTATCAGCATCATTAAATCAACATGCTACAAGTGTTCAGAAAAGTATGATATACTGATGTCATTCACAAGGTTAGGTTGATATTGTATATATGATTTAATCTATATCAAACCTGAATGTCAATTGCATGCCGGCATCACTGCAATTACCATAGTAGCTTCAAGGTAAACTATTTAACTCATCCTTGATAGCTAGCTTATGATATGGGAAACCACCAGGAATTGGTTACATCTATAACAATGGTACATCTATACTTGGATACATTGTGTATGTTTGGCAAGTCACTTGCCAAACAGTGGACAGAAAACCTCCCTCACACACTGTAGTGAGGTCCACACAACATAAACCTAATTTAGTGTCCACAGGACGTCAGCTTAATTTGGGTGTGTAGATATTCGATCCGGTGAATTATAATTGAAGTATGTCGTGTTTCGTTCGCGCAAGCTTTCTCTGTGCTACTCATACCCGTACTCTGTGATCTATGCACTACAAAGGCTGTATCGTAAGATGTCTGGTCTAATCACGAAAAGAATTTCACAGAATGACTATGCGTTGTACTTGCTGCTCGGAATTCGTTTTTGGGAATGTCACTGTCAAGACACCATTCTTCATCTTGGCCTTCACATCATCTGGCTACACGCTGGGTCAGCATCCCAAAGTCGAACGGTATCAAAAATCATCATGCCGCTTACCTTGGTCGCAAAGGGGAGCTGCAACGTCCTGAAGAACTTGCCATAGCTACGTCCACGGACTGCGCATCTGCCCTCTTCACGAGAGCAAGATCTCCTTGCCTCGCCCGCAACTGCGAGATGGTCCTGATGGTCGTCGATGGTGATATCGTCGGGTTTCATGCCGGGCAGGTCAAACGTGGCTGTCGCGGCGTTGGTTTCCTTCGATTCATGAACGTCCATCCTGTTCAGAATATGTCAGACAAGGCCACGTAAAGTTCGAGCACGTCTAGAGGACGTTGGAAGGTGCGCCCAGAGTGGGGTGGGTGTCAACCAGTGTCCAGCCAGGCATTGATGGGGTGAAATGACGACTGGATACGGTGTACGATGGGTTTATAAAGGGTTTAATGCTTCCAGCTCCCCTTGCTGAGCCCGCCAAAAACAAAAGGGTACAAGACGGTGGCCGGCGGGTATGACAGCGTAATACCGTACTGATAAAGTCAACGTGTGTTCGAACGCATGACGAGTCAGGCTTCTAGTCTGGATATTATTAGAGACGGTCAACAGGTGACATAACGAGCCCACAAAAAAAATCTACAGGAGGGTGACGGATATGGCGGTGCAATACCGCACTAGGAGGGATATTAGGTTGAAGGAAACTCGTGTGCGAACGCACGAAGATGACGCATGCCAGTGATGGGACCTGAAGAGGGCGGTGGATGTGACAGGTGTCGTCGAGCGCAGTGGAGGTTGTCTTGCCCTGATCATCGTGAGAATTCCGAGTCTTTTGGTGCAGCACCAAAAAGCCAAGGCAGCCTAAGCAAAAAATCCAAGCGTTTTAAATCTGCACTGATTCTGCCATGAAGACAATGGGTTTTCGTACGTTAGCCAGCAATCTGGTGACTCTCGAGAAGGAGCAGAGGAATGGGGAAGGTAAGATGTACTAGTAGGAGCGCGAGCACCGCACTAAGAAAGAACACGATAAGAAACTCAGCGTCCAAATTCTCCCTAGTCTGGTGTCCATCACCTTCGCTTGGTTGCTCAGAAATCGTCGTCAAAAACACTACGTTGACAAAGCCATGACCTAGAGTCTGAGGGCCGGGCTTCAAAGGTCAGGCCGGGTCGCAGTACATGACATCACTACCGACAGATGCTGACCGCAAAGTCTAGGCCGGATTTCAGCAATTTGCTTATCGAGAAAATCAGGCCGGGTCAGTACATGACATCACTACTACCCGACAGATGCTGACCGCAAAGTCTAGGCCAGATTTCAGCAATTTGCTTATTGAAAGTTTAGGTTCCGTTCATTGTTCTTAATAGCGAGTCGTAGAGCCGTCCGGCGATAATGTTACACACTGGCCGATGGGCCCTTCCGGATGTATAAGATCTGCCAAGGACTTGGACCGTAAGCATCCACTTATCCCCCATCCCCCAGCTTTCCCCTGTAGTTGATGGTTCAGACTGCAGTATCTTTCGTCGATGTCTGCCTTTTCGGTATAGGGCTTTACATCCTCAAACGGCTACTTGATTCGAGGCGCCATAGTCCACTTCCACCTGGACCAGCTGGGTGGCCAGTGATAGGCAATCTCTTCCAGGTATCTTTGGAGAAAACCTGGGAGGCCCTTGCAGCCTTGGGTAAAACATATGGTGTGTAAAGAATTCCATCAGTCCCCCACATCATTCCCAAACACTTTACTATCTTATGCAGGGCATATTTCATCTCTAAGTAGCCTAGGGAGGCATTTCGTCGTTCTCAATTCGTCAGAAGCCATCTCGGGGGTACTCGAGAAACAAAGCAGCAAATGTTCGGGCAGACCGCACTCGACCATGGCAGCTGAATTGGTCGGATTTAATAACGGAATGCTCTTCATGGATGACAGTGATCGGTTCCGTCAGTACCGCAAGCTCTTCAATCGTTCATTTGGCAACAGAAATAGCACTGCGGCATTTAACCCTGCTGAAGAGGAAGAGACGCGCAAGTTCTTGTGCAATGTCTTGCAGAAACCCAAGGATCTGGTTGATCATATATGTATATTCTCGTAGGTGCAGTTTGATCTCGTGGTTATTTCCTCATCTCCCCACCTACTAGCCCTGCTGGCGTCATCGTTCTCAAGACGATTTATGGCTATACCGTCCAAGAGGGGAGAGATCCGTTTATCGAATTGGCGCGCAAAATCATAACCATTTTTTCGCTGGTCGATGCTCCTGGCGCATTCCTAGTAAATGTCATCCCCGCAAGTAAGGCTAAGGCTAAGCACCCTTCAGTGTGAATGCACACTCAACAAATAAATAGTACGATATATCCCGAAATGGTTCCCTGGTATGGGTTTCCTCAAGGACGCGAAGAAACACAATCAGTTTCTGGCGGACTCCATTTTGAAGCCTCACCGATATGTCTTGGATCAGATGGTATAATCTTAATGCCCAGTATGCTCGACGCGATTGACCTTACGTTGCGCCAGGCAGCGGGCACAGCCATTCCGTCCTTCTCATCCACGCTCTTGGATGGGGGGGTGAGTCGAGAGGAAGAAGAGGTCATAATGTGCACTTCCATGAGCGTCTTTATCGGCATGTTTTGATTCTTGCCATCATATCTATTTCGTCTAATCTCTTCGCAGGCACATCAGACACGGTACACCCGCTTAATCCAGGAATCAGGTATTCCCTGACTAACTTCATTTACAGCTCGTCTCTGCCATACATGCATTCTTTCTCGCCATGGTCCTGTTCCCCGAAGTGCAAACTAAGGCTCAGGCAGAGCTCGATGAAGTAGTAGGTAGCGGAAGATTACCCTCGATCAACGATCGGGATTCCCTCCCTTATGTCAACGCAGTCTGTCAAGAGGTCCTCAGATGGCACTCTATTACACCCATAGGTACTTTTTCTGAGTGCTTTGTCTCAGGTGTACTTTGCCCACCTAGCTCAAAATAGCGATGCCTCACGTCGCCACGGAAGACATTTATTATGATGGGTTCCTCATCCCGAAGGGATCGTGGATCATCGGAAATGCGTGGTGAGTATTGTGCTATGCTCTCTGCAAACTCGAACCTGTACACATACACGGATCTGATCTCGACGAACGACTTGCCAGGGCGGTACTTCATGATGAGTCCATGTATCCAGATCCTAGCGTATTCCGCCCCGAACGGTTCCTCGGCGAGACTCCGCAACCTCCACCGCAGAAAGTCTGCTTTGGGTTCGGGAGGAGGTAGGTACATCGTCTCCGCAGCGTGACACGGTGATGAATATTTTCTGCCATGCCATGTCCTTCCAGGAGCTGCCCAGGTAAGAATGATGCTCGGACTCGACGGGTCATCTTGCGATAACGATCAACTGCTAATGTCACTTTTTCCTCTCAGGTTCTCATCTTGTTGAAGAGTCCATCTTCATCACGGTTGCCATGTCTCTCGCTGTACTCGCAATTTCAAAGGAGGTCGTCGACGGTGTCCAAGTCACCCCAAAAGTCGACGTCACTTCAGGGGTTGTCTCGTGAGTGCCTTTTCATCGTGTCCGTCTTCCACGTGGATAGGTGGTGACGCTTGTTTCTAACACTCCTAGCCATCCAAAGCCATTTGGATGCCAAATCACCGCTCGGTCTCCAGCCGCCGAGGCCTTGCTGTATGGTTACTAATGTAGTTTTGCCCTGACTTGGTCACACCATCTTGCGTCATGTGTTAATGTACTTGTATCTCCTGTATTACTGCACCTACTTGCTGCTCTGCAGTGCGTTTGGCTTCAACTCTTCATAGTTGGTGTAATTGTCGCTCGTGGTTTATTCCCTTTCAAGTTGCCATTGGTATCGTCACCATAGTATATAGGGTTGGTTGACACTGATGGATGAAACAAGTACTTGATCATGTACTAGCAGATCTCTGGTCTTCTGTTGGTCAGTGCTGTTAGAGCAGCTGCAAAAGTGTATACTGAGCCACTCACAGGCTGGAGCGCTTTGACAGCTATACCGGCTTCCACAGCAAATCGATCCGGGTGTAGCCCCAATGTGCCATGCAGCACTGCATGGGCGCCGTGAAACGACCGCAGGTGAGGTTTTCTCGGATACAGTCAAGGACATGTCCATCCTTCTTTTGTAGGTAAGGGACGTCGTGAGGCGCCTATCGACCTCATGCTTGTAGTGAGAACCTGCACGCGACGTAGTGCGTTGCCGACCAAGATCATGGGTGCCAGTGGGTGTTAATGGATTTCGTTTAGGTCCCTGCCCCGCGCCTGTAGAAGATCAGACGCTTAGAGATAAGTAGTCTGTTCAGGATGCGGCTTGCATATCAATGGACCACCTCCTGCTGGGAACGCCACGAGAATGCGGAAGGTGACAGTACCGGCAATTGGAACGTTAACAGCACAGAGAACTCCCTAGTTGCATTGAGTAAAGCCGACCGACCGCTGAAGCTTTGTGCGAGCGTCGCCCCCTCCCCTCCAGTGTGATGAAGGTGAGAGTGTGAGGCTCGTAGGGCTTTCCAGGATCGGGCACTCATGGATAGTTTGACCTGACACTGGGCTGCCAGGCGTTTGATTTGTTGGAAAGACTGCGCTTGCACTCCCTTTGGTGAGAACACGACAACGACAAGTGTGGTTCAAGTTGCGGGGCTGCCATAGCCCCGTCCAATACCCAGCCGTCGAACGATCAGGACTGAGAGGGACCTTGATGAAGGAACGCATTCAAGAGACGACGAAAGAAAGAGAATTAGACGTGCCCTGGATGGAGACATGAAAGCAAAACGAGAAAAGGATGCATTCTGGACGCGTACTACGCCGCGACAAAGGAAGCTGCGACTCGGACTCGCGTTTCGGATTCAATCGCCGAAGATCAACGAATCACGGATATCATATCCGAATGCAAAGACGGGCATGCCTCTGACTAGCCTGAGGTAGCTGAACCGTCGTTTTGGCCCCAGTCCGGTTAGTGCTACGTTGGTTTCTGTCGGCTTCTCGTCCTTGATGATGCTTGGATAGCTGAAGATGTGCTCCCAGACGACGCGAATCGATTGCGGAACGGAATGCTAGCATCACAAGCCACGTTTCGAGAGGGGGAGTACTAGTAAATATTGTAAGCAGCGATTGCGACGGAACTATGGGATGGGTGGCAATCGAGCTGAAGCATCTGCGTCAAACCCGTAGCTAGGTGATGAGACCTTGGAGGTTACTTGTTGGTTCTTATCGGCCGGGAGTTAAAGCGCTCACACCCGCATAGCATCCTTATCTACTGACTGTCAGCCATCAGTAACTTCATCTAATTCCGATCTCCTCATCTCATGTCCGCCCACACCGCCGACGTCGTCCTCACAACCGCGCGTTACGGCAAGGATAAAGTGCGCGTCTTCCGTGTCAAGCGGGAGAGCGATGGGGTACACTACATCGTGGAGTACAACGTCACCTTGCTCATCGAGGGTGATATCGATGTATCGTGCGTGTGGATTATTTGGTCTCAAAGGATAGGCGGCGTCGCCCGTGCTGAACACTCCAACATTGTCCCAGATACACCAAGGCAGATAACTCGGTCGTCGTTGCCACCGATTCCAGTAAGTTGTTACTATGGCTCATACCCACTCCAGCTGAGCATCGCTGGCCGTCGACAGTGAAGAACATCACCTATTGTACGTTTCTCCTTTCCATCACTCTGTCACCCCCCTAAATGCTGGCGTGCACCAGACTTGGCCAAAGTGTCAGACTACATTCTCGTGCCTGAACACTTTGCGCTCCACCTCGGCACCCACGTCCTGTCCAAATACGCGCACCTTCATAAAGCGTCCATCACCATTGAACAGCTTCGTTGGACCCGGATCACGGTTAGCGGGCAGGATAAGCCGCACACTCACGCGTTCCATCGGGATGGGGATGATAAGCGGGTCATTCAAGTCGTGGTAAGTTGTCTGTTGACTTGATTTGGAGGCCATCTCTGCTTTTCATTGGTGGTCAACTGAAACAAGGCTCCACTTGGTGGCACTCAGAGTGGAGCCGGCCACACAGGCTGTGCCGACATTCGGAACAGAAACTGTGTCGACTCCACACGGACCTGGGGCTAGCCTGTGGAGCCAAGTGGAACTCGTTTTCTTTATTTAGCGCGACTTATGATAGACGCACATATGCCTTCTCCCTCTCCCCTCTTCTCCTTCTCTCAACGTTTGCGTATTCATCCATCCTTGATCTAGCTTGAAAAAACCGATGGAAAGTCACTGTCCGCCAAGGTAACGGCAGGTATTGCTGACTTGTTGGGTATGTCAACCAAGCTAATACCATACTATGCTCGCTAACGTCGACTTTTTTTTTTCCAGTGCTTAAATCGACTGGATCCGCATTCGAAGGCTTCATCCGCGACGAGTATACGACCCTCGTCGAGGTCCCGGACCGCATTTTGAGTACCTCGGTCGATCTCGAGTACCACTTTGCGCCAGTCTCGATCCCTGTTCCGACCGACCCCAAGTTGCTCGACTTTAGTATTCCCAAGAACCTAGGCGAGGTCAAGGGAACCGTGTGGGACGCGCTTAGCGTCGCTGAACGTGCGAGGCAATGTACGCTGGACTTGTTCGCGACAGACGAGAGCGCAAGCGTGCAGGTTCGTGAATGTCTTGTCATGATGGGTCGCACGCTGTCATGATGAAACAGGCGACGCTGTTCAAAATGGGCGAACGAGTGATTACGGAGAATGCTGGCGTTGATCAGGCGACGTACAAGCTGCCCAACAAGCACTATATTCCCGTGGACATGAACTATCTCGGGGTGGACAATCTGACACCGTGAGTGTTGTTTGTTGTTGTTTGTCTTTTTTTTTCGGTCGACGGTATGACGTGTGAGATCGGGTGAGATCGGAAGGTGGCGAAAGCCTTTCTCTTATGTCCGATCCCGTCTCCGATTGGGTCCCTTTCTTCGCTGCGGGCGGCGGTGAGGATCGATGACGCCGGTGGCACGATCGAATCCGTTACGTCAGTCATAATCCCCCATCGGGCTCGACGACGCACTGGGCGACGACGGTCGCCGTCAGCGTGCGCTCATGCTCCCTCGACTGCAGTGAGTGGGAGAGAATTGTCCTGATAGGGTCACATTACTGTGGAGTCCAGGAATGGAATGCGACTGCGGATGCGGATGCGTGAGATCATGGCCCGGATCTCTCTCCTGTCCACAGGAAGCGCTGCGCGAATCAGCTGGGCCTCCGTTATATGAAAATTACCTGGAGTTTCCCCAGGTCTGGCGTGTCTACGTAGTGAGGGCAGGCTACATTTAATGCCGGTGCGGGGGTGCCACGGTGGCACGCGACTGCAACACGTTACTTACTCTGCATGCGATGCTGACCCCTGCTTGCAGTGCAAGAGCAGAGGTTTTCGTTCCCGTGGCTGCACCCAGGTGAGTGAACATGATGCAGACACGGGCTGCTGGTTGTCTCTGACGTCAAACCGCGTGTTGCAGCGGTTTGATCTCCGCCACGATCTCGCGTAAACAGGCGTAATCAGATTGCGTCACTGGCACTCATTGTCTTGACAACGTCTTGCTCTTGTCTAGGGTAGAGTGAGTCTTTGGTTGGATGTGCAGGTTGAGGGGAGAGAGGTATGTGGGGAGGAGGATAAGGCAGCGAAATAGGTAGTGGTGATCTATGACATCATAAGGACGGCAAGGGCCGATATCTGAGATCTGGGGTTGCACAGATTGACATCGTGTCAATATATACAACTTGTGTCATCCACCAAACGAGCAGACTCGCCGCAACGAACGACAGCAGCAACAACAACAAAAGACCACATCGACACCGACAACACACGATGGGCGGTGATCACAGATGTCCAGTCTGTCAAGCCACTTTCACTCGTCCTCAGCATGTCGCCCGGCACATGCGATCACGTACGTCCCACTCTCCCGCTCCACCCGTCCAACCCACCCACAGCACAATTTAGATACAGGTGATCGTCCATACAAATGCCAATATTGTGGTGATCAATTTGCAAGAAGGTACGCCCGTCTCCACCTGCCCGTCCAATCACCTCATCCTTTTCGTGCTAGCGACCTTCTCGCCCGCCACATCAATAAATGTCACGCCAACGAAAAGCCTCTCCCCAACAACACTACCGGCACTCGCAGAAAGGGCTCTGTGGCTGCGTCCCGCGCGACCACCTCCAAGCAGGCGTGCGACCAATGTGTCCAAGCCTCTCTTCCTTGCGATGGTTGCAACCCATGCGGTACGTAATCTTCAATTTTCTGCTAGCATCTTCTCCTCATGATAGTCCTTCCCTCTCCATCTCCATCTTGCAGCCAAATGCCTTACCCGCAAGTGTCGCTGTACCTTTGTCAAATTTCACCGCCAAACTGCTCCGACTGGTCCCGGCCATCATCCTCCCCGGTCCCCTTCCTCTTCGTCCTCGCTCGGCGGCAGCGTGGGGCCTCCGCGGTTGCCGTCTCACTTCGATACCTTCACCCTCGTGGCACCGCCGCCTGCGCCACCTATGGCCACTACCTCCTTCGCGGGTCCAGACCAGATCTTCAATACCCCGTTTACCTTTAACCCTGCTTACCCTCCAAATTGGACGGCTCCAGAACTGTCCTTGCCCTTCTCATTTCCGCCTCAACCGGACCTAACTGGAAAATACCGTGGACAGGCTGACATTTTCCGACGGGCTGGTCCTTCCATGTTCCCCAATGGCTCCCCCACCATGCTCCCGGCCATGTACGGCGCCCAGCAACAACCGCCGTCCTCGAGTCATTGGTACCCTGTGTGGGGTGAATCTGCAATTTACCCTTCTCTGGATGATACCAAGCCATTTGATGGCATAGCGAGGTCACACTCGCTTGCCTCTTCGGAACACCCTTCCTTTGCACCAGAATTTTACGGTGCTGGTTTCATTGGCTCTGCCTACCGCCCCAGGAGGATGTCGTTGGACTTGAGCGATAGTAGCAGCACGACCTCGCAGTCTGTCCCTTCCAGCGCTGCTTCTTCCAACGTGCATCTTCCTCTCCCAGGCAACGGCATGCACGATGGTCGCTCGGATGAAATACAAACCCATGGCGCGCATATACTGCAACATCAACGCAGTAGCTCGTTGCCCTCATTCCCTGGTTCAACTGAGCCTTCTCAGCTACAGCATTCAAATCGTGTTGGTGAAGGTGGTTTCTCCTCTGCCTTTGGTCTCATGTCCATCGATGATCCCAACGTCCTTGCCGGACTTTCTTCTGATGGCGTTCCCTTCTTCTCCAACCTAGGTATGGGCGTATTGCCCCATTCGCCAAACGCCACCCCGATGCCGACGGCTGTGCAACATCCCCATCCACACCACCAAGGTCGTGACCGTGGGATGTCGCCCGGTACGTTACCTACACCTGGGTTGGCCAAGGATACAGCGGAAACGCGGGAACTCAAGGACATGTGGAAAACATACCTGCGCTCACCTTTGAGCGGGTCAGGGACGGTGGCGCTTGATTTGTCGACGTCGCAACCATTGTCACTAGCACAAATGCCACAGTCACCATCGGGTCAACGACGGCGGATGAGGGTGTCGTCGTTGCCAAGCGTGACGCCGACGGTTGAAAAAGGCCATCCGTTGATGATAAATGGGGGTGGGCATGGTGAGGTGGGTTCGGGAGGGAGCACAGTGCGTACGACGGTGCATGGGAATCCAGATGATTTGAGGTGTTATGAGGCGGCTATCAATGCACGGAGCGCGTCGCTCAAGTTGAACCTTGTGCCGAGACGGAAAGGGACGCGGCCTAGTCTGAATGGGAGTCCGCCGAAGGGAGTCGCGAATGCTTCCTCTTCTCCATCTGTTGGTCCGGGTCCGGCAGATCATCAAGCAATCAGCCGACCGTCGAGTTCAGGTTCGACATCGTCGTTGGCACATGCCTTTACGCTGCCCACTTTGCAGCAACATCCTCACGCACCCAGTCACCCATCACATGCACATGCACATGCACCAGTGCCAGGTGTGGTAAAGCCGCCGCCGATGCAGGGCGCATCGATTTCATTACCCATTCCGCCTTCCATGTGCACGACTGGGTTGCATTCGAGTTTTCACTCGCACCCGCACGGACACTCGAGACATCCTCATTCGGTCAGCCTCACTGCTTCCACCTCCCTTACGTTCGAGCCTGGTTCTCGCGCGTCGAGCGTGACGAGCGATGGAACGGGAGGTGGGAGTGGGAGCGACGGCGAGGCATTCCGACCTTCGTTTAAGCGGTATCCGTCGCAAACCTTGGTACCCGCGAGTTCGAAGCGGGCCCTGGTCGAGAGGGGTGGTGGAGAGTCCAAGGGTGTCAAGGTGAACAAGGGTGCGCCCAAGGGGGAGGTTCATGGTGAGGGTAGGGAAGAGACGGAAGACCGGGAGGGGATGGACATTTTCGAGCGTGTGGGGGCGAGTGCGGTTGTGGGGTCACCTAGGTCGAGACCGATCGCGGCGCTTCCAGAGCGGGCGAAGCGGGCCTAGACGTTTAGTAACGTGATGGTGCCTCTGTTCGATGGGCAGGTTCAAAAATCTATAATCAGCTCTAGCTGCATCGATTCCTCGGTGATGCCTGTCTTTCTTTTCTGTTTGTTGTCCTTGACGGATTTTTTTCCTTCGCATGACCGTATTCGTTATTCTTCTTTTTGGCTCAAGTACGTCGTTACCCTGATGGCATCTCGTGGTTACGATTTCAGCATTAATCAAGTCAATACGATTTGCAAAAATGGATTCAAATCTGTTCAATGACAGGCACAAGGGACCTTGACATCTGAGATTGCAGTATGTAAGTATTTGGATCGATCTGCATCCGTCTGCAGGGTTTGCATCATTTCAGGGTGTTATTCGGAAATTCGGAATCAATGGACTTGGTGCATCGGTGACGGGAATCACGGGATCCAGTTCGCCCATCTCACGTGTGGTCTGTGAGCCTTTCAGAACAAGTACGTTTCACGCGACGCTTTACTCATCTCGCAATCCAGTTCAACGTTCAACTATATGATGTTTGATCTCATGACCCCTCCAAATTTCATTTCGTCGACACGGCCGGCCGCTTCTCCCACGTCGTCTCGCAATGATTCACTCCCACACACTCCCATGGCATCGGATTTATTCGGAGAATGAAATCTTGGTACGTTTGTTGCATTGCTGCTTTCACCGAAGCGACGCCCTCTTTTGCCACTTCCAGGTGACGCGGGGCACAATTCACAATTCCATTCTCATTGCAAGATGAAGATTAGGATGGCATGTCGTCATTCATGTGCGAGCGATCGACACGTTCAAATTTCAAAGGGATCGCCATGGGGGCCCTCATCCACACACAGTGACACCTTTTGAGTCTGTGACCAGTGGACGATCACACGCGCGTGGGGCTTCTTGTGAGCGGCTTGGGTGAGACTGACTTCAAGGCAGCCTTCACTTGACGCTTCCAGTCCTCCCTATCCGTGTCGTATGTAGAACGTTGGAGACACCACCTTCACGCCAAAGTGATTCATGAAAGCGTTCTCCGAGGCATCTGAGTGAGATGTGTAACCTCTGGATAGTTATATCCGTGAGCACGTTCCAGAAGGCATAATTAGTGGTTCGAGTACTTGGAAGATGGTGGAATCATGATGTATGGCCGGGTAGATGAGGGCCGGCCTTGGGTTAGGCTTTGGAACGCGAATCACAGCGTGACAAACCCACCTCCTGATCGTCACGGTGTTTCATCGAATCCCTTGTGGATGATGACGAGGCATAAAATTTGTCTGCTACTCACTTGAAGCTGTTGCTCAAAGTGAAAGCTACTCAGTGCTACTCGAACAAGTTTCATGCCATGTCCTGCCGGGAGCGCCTGACCGCGACATGGCACAGGCAAGTCTTTCATGATAAGCCAATGGCCATCTCATCTCGCTTCATCGCTATCCCAGCTTCGACCTGTATTTTTGTACGGCACCCTTCGCGCAACCCCCCTCCTCGCATGGGCATTGACAGGCGATGCCACCAAGACGGATGTCGTCCGCGCCATCACCCGCAAAGCATATGTGACGGGGTATCCGCGATATACGGTTCTCGGCAAAGACTATCCGGCAGTCGTCAAAAAACACAACGACAACGCCTGCCGAGGACGAGGACGAGGACGCACGCGTGGAAGGTTTACTGTTGACCCCACAAAATCGCTCACAGCGCGCGAAACTGGACGATTTCGAGGGGGAAGCTTATAAAATAGGAGCCAGTCACCGTTACCGTCATGACCACTGACGATCAAGGCGGAGATTATGATGCTGAACGTGTGGAAGCGGATATGTATCTGTGGGATGGAGACCCGGAGGATATTTCGAAAGAGGGTTGGGATTTGGTGACGTTTGAACGGGAACGATTGGTTGATTGGTTGGAGTTGTTTGGCGGGATGGAGCTCGTAGGTGATGGCCATTCGTAACCACTTGATGGTCGTGAGTGAGTCGACAGATGCAAGTCCAATTACATAGCAGGAGACAGAAAGAACAACTTCCTAATATTAGTTACTACACACCTGTCATAATACAGTCCGTACAAGGCTACAAGAACAAGATCTAGCATTACCACCCATCGTCATGTCCATCCATCCAATCTTCATCAACCATCAAACAACAAAACACCATGGCCACTAGGACCAGGGTTCAGTGGCACAGAACTTGCAAGGGATTCCCTCGGAGATTCAGTGTCAGGTAACCTGAGACTTCGGATGATCTCGTCCTGCTGACGGAGGTACCACGGACGTCCAACCCATCTATGATGCTCTTATGAGTCATGACACTGTCAGACATGCCAGAATACTCACTCAGCAATCTTGCGGGAAAGGACCACCGGCGCAACAGCCACTGCTCCTACGGCCACCAGAACTGCGACACTAGCTACGACGGATGGTATGATGATCGCCCACACCACACCGTCGCGGAGTAGACGGAATATCCTGTCCCAGTGCCTGATATCTGGTAGGATGAAGCCTTTCGTCGACCCTTCCACGCTATCCACGGATTTGATCATTTGGTTGATCACGTTCAGTACGTCGTCTTAGAGATCCAGAGTCAGTCCTTTGGGAAGGGCAAAAAAAGTAGCAGAGCACGAACTACGCGTTGGCGCGTTGACCTGCCAAATGGGCGTTTCTTTCGCACCGAGGAGATCCCCAAACAAAAAGAGGTGCTTCAATCTCTTGTATCCTGCTGTCTGTCGAATCTCTTCTCGCAGTGTTTCTGAGTTATCCACTTAATCATGGTGAAATTGACGTGGCGGATGTTTGCTCACCATTGTTGGCCAGGACGCGTATAACAAAAGCAGGGCCGAGCAACGAAGATGGGGGTTTTGACTGAATGATATAAGGCGTATTTATGGCTTGCTGAGTATTTGAATCGTGCGTCGGGAGAATCGTATCCACAACTTCGGCTATCACTTGCTTGAGAGCTTCCACACCGAACCCTGCGCAAAGGTCAAAGGGCTTAGGAGTACGAAAGGGCAACAGCTGCACATACGTGTTTGAGCCAGGGAGCACAGAATAGGCGACGCCTGCTTTCTGGGACCTCCATTGGTTGGTCCTCAGGTGAGACATACCCCGTTCCACCAAATTCTGAGTCAACGAATCCTCGCCATCTAGAAAGTTTAGCAACACCGAGATGGAATAACAAAGCGCGAGACATACAGATCCGGAAAATATTCAGATAGTTTAAACTCGTGCGCATCTCTGCTGGTTGCCCAGCTCCAAGTTTGCGTTCCAAGAGGGCAGCGATGTCGTATTCCAAGATTTGGCGCTTCAGTTTGTCTATTGGCATACATGAGATGAGAAAAGGTAGAGACTGAGTCTGCCTTACCACACCTCAACAAGTCTTCAAGGATGGCGAATCCTTCCGTCACACCAACCGCCTCGTCGAAATAGTCCAACCTAATCATGTTGACGATGTATCCAGCCAAAACAGGATTTTGATATATCGGCTTCGAAAATATCTCTAAGGAATGTTTAGATGACGCTATCATCGGACAGGAGGTTCACGGACCGTGAGAGAGACACCTCGTCAGGGCATATGCAGCCAAGAGCGCAGTATCTTTGTATTGCAGCTGTTTGACAAGTATGTCCAAGACGCCTTGTTCCAGGACATAGCTTTGGAGGTGAATATCAACTGCCATGGGTCAATAAATAACGTGGAATGCCAGACATGCACGATTCCTCACAGTTACACAACTTGAGAAGAGTGAAGGTGGCTGCAGTCCGTGCACGTGTGTGACGTCCACCAGCAGCGTCCAAAAGCTTCTGTATGAACTCTCTACGGTTGTTTCCGAGAGTTCTGGCTGGAATAAGGTTGGTGAGCAAAGAAGTATCATTCCGATTTGCGTCTTACCAGAGAATAACTTATATAAAAGAGAGTCTCCGATCCTCATCCATTCACGGGCAGGGGTATTGTTTGCGGTCCCAGCATGCAGGTATTGTACTGTACTCAACAGCGTGGAGGAGCGAAGCGTGGGAGAACGATGCATGGAAGGAGGGAGGTGTCCGACGAACCCGAGACCTAGATCAGCGTTGCGACACAGTGTTTTCAATGTGGCGTTAGAGGTATAAGATCGGACCCTTACCTGGTTCTTGCAGGAGTTTGGCGCCTAACAGCTCAACTAGTGCCTGGACTGCCAATAGACTAACAGGTCCCTTCTGCGCTCTCGCCAACTCGTGAAGCCTGGGCTCCGCATTGTAGCATCGAAGCGGGTCTAATCACGGCAAGATCGTCAGATGCCCAACTTCCGAATTATCTGAGACATACCCCTCTCAGCGAGAATATTAACAACGCGAAGTACGGCGGTAAGGTAGCGTGGGTCTTGTTAAAAGGATCAGATAGCTTTGTAACAGAAAGCGATGCGACGTGCCATTTGTGTCTAGCATTAAAGAAAGTCTGTCTCTCGTCCCATTGGAGAATTCAACAAGCTCAGTGAGGATTGCATCCGAATCTAACAAATATTGAGTAATCAGCGCTCGCGAACATGTTGGCCAACCATACGAAATTCCACAAGGGAGGAAAGAGCATCCATGACATGAGCGAAATGCTCCCCTTGAACAACGATGATATGATCTAATAATTGCAAGAAACCGTCCACTACCCCAGTGGTCAAAACCAAGTCTCGAAGATCTTTGTGTTTTGCCAACGGTCGCAGAAGGGCTACAGCCCTTGGCCAATCGGGTTGATCAGGTTTCATAAATCCGGCAAGAGACTGCCGAGCCTCCACAAACACTTCGTCCGGTAAAGTGCTCCCGATATCAGCTGTGCAATTGCAGTTAATTCAAAGAAGTAAGATGCCAACATGAAACGTACAGGAATCCACAGCCTCAAAGTATGCAGCCATCGCCACCAGCCTGACAAGGTCAGACTGTTTGGTAATCAGGTCAGCGAGGGCTCTCTGCCATTCGGGTACACCATTGATAGGCGATCGACCTTCCGCTAAGAATTCGAGCCTCTGTAAGAACAATCACGTCAACCTGGAAAGGGGACGCACTGAATCTCAGCAAGAACAACAGCTTGTGCAAATAAAATGATGCAGCTTCCTGTTTCCCTGTGAGGTAGTTGAACAGTGCAACATAAGTCATATGGTCAATGGCTCCTTTCTCCCAGATTTCATCCTCCGAAGGCATGGGTCCTGCAGTCTCCAACGGATTTCCAAATCCATTTCCAAAGGTTGCATTGGGTATATACGTGTTTGCGAACTGGACAGATGCATGTATCTTTTGTCCCGGAATGATACGACGAGGTTCAAAAAGATGTAACCTACGGAGTGATTAGACGCACAAATTGATCAAAAGCAGCATCTCACCTGCGAGCATTTTCCCCAGAGCCATTGAACGACACTTCATGCTTGATCGGAAGAAATTCAAACAGTTTCCAAAAAAGAGTCATCGAGTCGGTGATCCCGAGATCAATGTCCTCATCAGTCCAGAGGGTCCAGAGAACATCCCCAGACTTCAAGACCAGTCCACTCATAGACGCTTCTCGACGCATCCACATAAGTGAGACATTTCCTGCATGGAATGTTTCTCCTGGGCGATTCGTCCCACCCCTACAAGTAGCTTGAGCGTAGATGACATGACGGGATCAACATGAACATACACATCGGAATGATACCCAGCAAACCATACTTCCTTGATATCGGCGGTCTTTCGGTCTGAACGTTCGACACCACTACTGGACTGCGTGCGGGACTTCGTGTTGGCTAATGCGACCTGTGCCTTTTCAGCAGTGGAGCCAGCCCTATCCTCAAGGATAGTGTCATCATCAGGAGCATTCCAAAATCCTTCACTCGTCAGAGAATTCGAGTGATCCATTATTGCTTCGGGTCTATCGTTCTCGTTGCTTGCTTCCATGCCACGGTACTCCGGCTGGGTATCTTTAGCTGATTTATGGAGGTCCGGCGAATTCATCTCGAGGAAATACTCTGGGATAAACTTAACACGACGTTCGTCGAGAGCAAGTGCGTGCCGTATATGGCAAGCATGGGTTGCAGCCGAAGAGGCAGAGAGACAGACATCGCCTCGCCCGAAGCCAACCGAGGATACGGTGTCCCTGACCATATTGATTAACATGCTTGACTTGACCAAGTATCAATAGAATAATCGCACCACACCCCAATGAAATGCGCTCGTACATCCTTCCAAGAGAACGTCACTTTGAACTCTCGTGCCATATCATTTGCATTGGGCTTGTGGGACAGGATGGACTCGAAGTGATCGTACGCACTGCCGTCGCGTGTGAGTAAATGAAGACTACGCTGAAATCCTTTACTAACGTCCCAATTTGCTTCTCAGTGGGATTTTTGATCAATCCCACCTGGCGATCACATCAGTCCAGTGGAATTGTGATTGAGCTGGCGAACACTGTAAACTTACCTCGTATATCATCCCTGCCAAAATTCTCACTTGATACGCGCCTCGAGAGAAACCTAACTTTCTCGTCATTGCACCGGAGGCATCTAGAATGAACATAACCAACCGAACAGGTATATTTGGTCCCCTTCCTGGTACTTTCCCGCTAACCATGCATAAGCCTCTTTGACGATTTCTTCCATATTCCTATGTAATAGTAAGACTCGACTCCGCAATCATTAATCGACCCCGAACGAAAGGCGCACCAGGCAATTGCCATGTCAAGCTTGTCGGAGATGGCCCTTTGTACGCGCTGAAACACATGTAGGATCCTCGGGCGCGTACCAATGCCGCTCGAGTAATACGTGTATTGTTCAGGCCAAGGGTCTTTGGTGTCACAGTCAACTGCCTCGAATAGTTTCACGACATTGGTATTCTGTCAGAATATAAGCGATAGAAGGGTACCAGGGGAGGCATGGGTACGACACGCACTTTTCGACCGAATTTGTTTGCTGTGCCATCGATGCAGACGACGAGGTTTCTTGTGGTCTTGTTGGGGTTTCCACGGGAGCCACATGCAGGGCACCTAGCTGGTCGCGGAAGGGAGCTGCTTGAACTGTCCGCACCAAGGAATTGACTTGAACTGGAAGACATGAAGAGATGTACAGTGTGGGTGGAACCTACGTTGCGGATGGGCTCTAGCCAAGGGTTGCACGCTGGAGTGGTGCTATATACCCTTCTTGCTACGTAGACGAGCGCGACACGAGGCTGCGTTTAAGCCTGCTTCGAGCTTCGAGCCTCGGTAGGTCTGCATATGGTTTGCCTTGGTTCACACGCTCGGAGGTAGTATGACACTCCATATTGGGATCGCTTGTACGCTATGAGGGTAGTGACGTGGAGGCCTCTAGTGCAACTTGTAAAACTATACGCAGTAGGCTTTGCTCGGACGTCATGGTATGTTCCGAATCTGTTGCCGGTAAATTGAATATTATTTTCAGTGATGCCAATGGACACCTGCCATATTAGAGTTTGTGGGGCACAACGGAGGAGCAGAGTCACTGCCGTATTTTATGTGGCCAGACGTTGCAAGTAAGTATGGCCTAGTTCGACTTTGAATTTGAAGCTTTGAAGCTTGAAATCGTAGATGAGTCGGCAGCTGTGACGCTCCCTGGAATCCCAGCCGTATCTTCCGCTAAGTAGTGACCACGCCGATAACTTTGAGTGGCAACAATAAATGTGGCGTAAGCTTCGAAGCGGCACGGATCTCGTGTCGCTACCTCGGAGTCGTCCTCGGTCGCTCTAGTGGGGTTTGTAACCTGTCCGATGTTCGTCGCACCCAACCCCCCATGACACCTTCAAGTTGGCCTCAAGATATCATTTTGGCACATCGCATCCACGCGGTGTCCCTGCAGAAAGATGAGAGACAGTCGGACCCGCCTTCATTCCACAGTCTAGCAGTACTCGACTTCAAGATCGGGACCGGTAATAATTTTCCTTCTCCATTCTTCCACCTTTCCTGCGCAGCTAACGTCCAAATATCCATTCCCAGCAGGTTCAAGCCAACAGATACCGATCTTTGCTCCTGTCCGGAACCTTTTGAGCTTTGCCACTCCTCATGTAGGCCCTCACGGGTGATCTGCCCAAGTCCGACGTCGCTCACGATACTCGACAGCCAATATTCGCTGGCGGACTCATAGATTCACTTATAGGTTTTTCATCGTTTAGTTCACCTTTACGAAGGCGACCGTGAAGGATTTTTTGTTTCACAGTTTGGCTTGTACGCCTTCACTACGTCCCACTTGTCCGTCACTACCACCAAGACGCTCCTGGACCCGACGCGATCGATGGGTCTGACCGAGGTACAACAATACCGCCTCCTTTCCTTCGTCCAACCACTCCCTTACGACCCCTTCCTCAAACACGTTGTTGTCATAAAGGACCTGCATGTTCAACTGCCCACCCAAGCTATCTGCAGTGAGGTAAAGCTCCACCGGACGCGCGTGGATGTGAATCCTGTTGTTTACTGCAATTTTCGGGGTCATGTCGGTTTCAGATGCAGGTAGCGAGGGAGGAGTAACATAGCCTGCTTTGACAGGGTGCGAGACGGAAGAGTAGGGTGAAAGTGTGTGGGTGGGTGTGGGTATTCAGTCGGGGACATCAAATCCAACTAGTGACAGATGAGACTGGGTCACACGCTACCAGCACTAGACCCACCAAAAGCCCAGATCATGGGGATGTCCGCAGCCGCCAGAAATTCTTCCGAGTTTCCGTGGATGGCATGACCGTCGTTGGCAGTGGCCATGCGATTCATCCACTGCAGAGCGCAGTGCTTACTTGCGCTAGCGTCGCGGCACGTACGATCTCGAAAAATAAGGGATGGTTGAAAAATCATGCTGTCGCTTGCTTCTGAACCAAACCGGCGCGATGCAAGAACCGGTCAAATGTGAACGGCGGTGTACCATCCGACAGAATGCCCCCATGTCGTCCCGCCATTTCACCCAGCGTCATGAACGGAAGCTGCCAAGACGCAGAGACATGTAATACACACGTGCAAGTGTGGGGCGAATCCTAGACGTCAGACATGACGGGTTCTGTATGACTTCTCGTTGGCCATGTGACACACGGAGTCAAATAACTTGGTGACGTGTCGTCATTGCCTGGCAACGCGCTCTGACCCGATGCCAACAGTGGTTCACGCGGTCATTCTTGTCAACAAGTACCAGAAAATCGATGAAACAAGCGAGTTAGGTATCGATGAGTCTGTTCGCTCGACAGGCGGTTAACGCCGGCACTCTCAGCGGGTAATGTCGGTAACAGGCCATGAGTGCATACCCTTAAATTTCGCAGTTCCCGCATCCTCCTCCAAGGCGCGAAACAATCAGCACTAGCTACCATCGAAATATTTGACAACTAGATCTCGCAGCCACCCCTCATGACACTCAGCGGGTCTTTGATAAACGCATTCCCGACAAGTAAGTGGTACCCACTCGCATAGATAGCCTTTCTTATCAGTGTGTACTCATTCCTTGCTCGTTATCTCACTTCGTCTCAGGAGATATCAGCCAGTGAGCCAATGAACCTCACAACCTTATCTTCCAATTCACGTTATCTTTGCCTCCTAGGTTCGACCGTGGTGATGTGTCTTTTATCATTGTCGCAGGCGCAATGGTAGCCTTCATGATTCCTGGTCTTGGTTCGCACAACCCTACCGATTTAGTGAATTTACACCGATCCCTTTTATTCGTAGCATTTCTCTACTCCGGCTTGGCTAGGAGAAAATCTGCGTTGTCCTTGATATGGGCTGTGACTGCAAGCAACGCCGTATGCATCTTCCAGTGGTATTTTTTAGGTTATTCACTGGCCTTCTCCCCAACTGCGACCAATGGATTCATTGGAAATATCGCCAACTTTGGCTTGATCGACGTCCTCGACAACCCATCCCCGGGTTCACCCCTGATTCCAGCCTTGTTGTACAGTTTCTATCAAATGGAATTTGCCTGCGTGACAGTGGGAATCCTCGTGGGTGGGATTGCGGAACGCGGTAGGGTTCTCCCTGCCATGGTCCTTACGTTTCTGTGGATGACCTTCGTCTACTGCCCCTTGGCTTGCTGGGCGTGGAATATCAACGGGTGGGGGTTCAAGTGGGGCGTTTTGGATTATGCCGGTAAGTCCCGTTTTTATATCTAATACCATCATGTCCCATAAGTGCATCCCTTTCACGATTGATAGGCGGAGGTCCTGTCGAGATCGGCAGCGGAGTTGGTGGGCTTGCGTACGCCTGGGTTCTCGGACGACGACAAGAGAAAGAACTACTCAATTTTAGACCACACAATGTTTCCATGGTTAACCTCGGCACATTCATCCTCTGGTTCGGTTGGCTCGGGTTCAATGGGGGCAGTGCGTTTGGCGCGAATCTCCGTGCAGTCATGGCAATATGGAACTCGATGCTCGCAGCCGCTTTCGGTGGAATTATTTGGTGTCTCCTCGACTATCGCTTGGAGCGCAAGTACAGCGTGGTCGGCTTTTGCTCAGGAACGATCGCTGGTTTGGTGGCTGCTACTCCAGCTTCAGGTTTCATCCAACCGTGGGCAGCTGTCATCATGGGCATCATCACTGGCGCAGTTTGCAACTATGCAACTAGAAGTAAGACCCTCTTGGAGCGTTCGATTTATTGTCTAATCTGTCCTTAAAGTCAAAATCTTCTTCAAGATTGACGATACGCTTGATCTCTTTGCTGAGCATGCTATGGGTGGTGTTATCGGTCTGCTCGCGAACGGCCTCTTCGCAACACATAATGTCATTGCCCTCGACGGTGTCAACACCAATGTCAAGGGTGGTTGGGTCGACCATAACTTCAAACAGCTATACATTCAATTCGCCTACGTCTGCGCTACCTGCACTTACACCTTTGTGGCGACAGCGGCGATTGCCAAAGCCATCGATTTCATACCTGGCCTTCATCTCAAGACAACGCCGGAGGGCGAGGGCCTTGGTTTGGATGAGGTAGAGGTGAGTCTATGCTTATTGGTGCACGCAAGTACAGCACTTGAAGCTTCGTAACAGATTGGAGAGTTTGCAAACGACTATATCGAGGTGCGGAGAGATTGGACGGCCGTCGGCAAGCCTATGAGTAACCAGGCGTCCGAGGTGCCAATCATGGACATCTATATCCATGGAGACAGACGAGACCAGGAAGTTCATCGCAAGGGTAGAGAGTCGCCACCACTCGATCTCATCCAAGAAAAGTCTGTGGACGAGGCAGCATCTGAAGTCACTCAAGTCTACTAAGAGCCCCGCTTGTAAAGAAAGGGAGATGCAAGAAGTTGAAAAGAAGAAGGAAATGACATCACTCTTTACTACTTCACTCGTCGCCGGTCAACATTCGTGCTGTTTATGTAAACTTGTTGCGTTCTCTGAGAAACTTATTTATTGCGTCTCCTTCCCACCCGCTGCTTCGAGTGAATCGAGTCTCCCTATGGCGCGTGCGGGAGTCACGTGGTCTGGTCATAATTTACGACTTACGTAATTTTAATTTATTTATTCGGTAGCAACTGACACACTAAGGCGGGCACCCGAGGATGACCGGTCCGAGGGAAAATGCTCTTACGGGGTGTGGGGCGTAATGTTATTTCTTGTTGGGATCCGAAGTGATGCGATCAAGCGCTTGTGCATATAACCATGTTCTGCGAAATGCAGGCGGACTCTTCGAAATTGAACGCCTCTAGGATCAGCAGCTGGAATGATCGTAGACAGATCAGTTCATTCAAAGGAACAAGCAATAGAAGAGTCCAGGAGGACGGTTTTGGGACTCGGGGAGTCGTTACGTTGCTCGCCTCGTGGGGAAGAATAATCACTCCGCGAAACGCCAACATTGCGCCCCAGGCGCTCAACGTTCTCTGTACATAAAGGTCCAGGTCGTGAGGGATGCTGCCCTCCACCCGGCTTAATTCTGCGACTGGACGTCGAGCTCCGAGTGATGGGAACGATGCACACGGATGACACGGGCAGTACCAACGTCGACGATGAGTAGGTTCTGTCTATTCATTCTAACCGAATAAACTAGACAGGCATCTATGCAGCTTGGTACCTTCATCCAACGATTCGGCTGCCAGCACCGATAGAGAAACCAAGTTCTGGAAGAAGTATTTAAAGGAAGCAGATGACTATGATAGGGATTTTCTCCGGAAAAATGGGAGCAATGTAGAAGGCGTTTTGATATTTGTGAGCTCTTGCACTGACCCAGCGTATGGTCGCATGGCTAATATACTTGCGCCAGGCTGGTCTTTTTTCTGCTGTTTCGGCATCCTTCCTCGGATCCATTCGGTCGAATTTACAGCCCAATCCCACTGACACTACCAATGCCCTCTTGATGATGCTTGTCAATGCGACCAACAACAGCGCCCTTTCGAACCAGTCCCTTGGGATTCCTGTATGGGATGGGCCCAGCACTGCCGTCGTATCCAGCCAGATACTGGGATACGCAGGTCTGTCAGCAAGTTTGCTTGCCGCTCTGGGAGCTGTTCTAGGTAAACAGTGGCTCAGCGATTTCACTCGACTTCGGAGTGGTCCGTTGCAGGAACGTGGCCGTAGACGTCAACAGAAACTGGATGGTCTCAAGCGGTGGCAGTTCGAGGTTTTCATGGGGGCACTGCCGGCCCTCATACAGTTGGCACTTCTACTGTTTAGCATTGCCCTTGCCATCGATTTGTGGGAACTAAACCATGGGGTAGGGTTGATGATCATCATCGCAACCGCTATAGGAGTATTATTTTACTTCTGCATCACTCTGGCATCGCTGCTCTCCCCCACATGTCCCTACCACACCCCAGTCTCTGCTACCATTCACGCGGTCATGAGGGTTACTGTGAAGTCAGTCGAAGAAATTACAGAGTACTGGGCGTGGCGCTCCGAGAAGCATAATGCAAAGCGACCCACGATCAGTCGGGCAAACAGGATACTAGCGCACATAGCCGCACTCCTTTCTTCCTCGTTGTCAACTATCGCGACCATCATACTTCTGGCAATATTAGCGACCTTCGGTCCCATCTTCGTTTTCGCTGCCTGGATCTGGGGGGGTAGAGGTCTTCTCCAGACGAAGATTGATTTCTACCGTTCAGTCCTTCAACCCAAGACGCTGCGACGAAGTCTTCACAAGTCTATGTGTTCGATACGCGATTCTGCTCGCAGCACGCTGGACCTCATGTCCAGAGCTTTGCTAGACCCCGGCCCCGATGCAGATCCTCGTCCCATAGCTTGGCTCCTTGAAACGTCAACTGATCCCAACAGTCTCATGGCAGCAGCAGAGCTCGTGCCCGATGCAGAATGGCCGGATGATCTCGATATATCACTGCCCACCGAGCACCTATTCAGCATCTTCATCCGTTCGGTTCCAGAGAAGGGCCTGGGATCTACCAATGGACGCGCATTGCCATTGGGCAAGGCTTTCGTAATCATGTTGTGCCAGGTATCCAACGAAATTAGTGCTCGCGTTTGGCAGCCAGCTCTAAAACGGGTCATAGCGTCGAACAAGCCCGATGTGCACCCTGATCTTCGTCTTATCCTCACCATCGTCATCAAACTCCTCTCCCAGAAATTGGGTTTAGAGAACCTGGTGGAGTTCCCCTCAGCCTTGGACGTTTCGCAATCGTTACTTGCCTGGCTCCTTCAGCCACTGGAAATTCTACTCCAGTTGGACCATCCGTGCCGATCCTCTTTCTTGCCTGAAGCATATCGAGTGTTCCTCAAACTGAATTGGCCCGAAGAGCCAAAGTTGGAAGGGATAGAAGAAATGCAGTACTGCCGGACATTCGAAGCGTACTTCAATTGTGTCATGAGCTCGAAAGTTGAGCAAACGGACGAGTAGGTGATACATCGTTCATAATCGGACTCGCTGCTTAGTCTGAATCATTCAGGACTACCGATCAAAGTCCGGAAGAGTGGAACAAAGTACCGTGCGTGGTTTCTCAGCTCAGCGTTCTTACAGCCTCACCCACCTCGTCGTAGGGCTGAGCGCTTGAAAGAAATCCTTGACAAGTTGAAAAAAGTTGATTCTACCCAACTCCTTGATATCTATCAGCACCTCATCGTACCATTGGTCGTACTCTCCAGGCTCGCCTCTATCTCGCACTTTAAGCAGGTTATCAAGGATGCTGCTATCAATCCCTGGATGCTCGCAGCTTTCAAAGAAGTAGTAGGCAACTCAGACGAGAGTAGGAAAAGTATGTGGCTCTTTGCGAGCTGCCTTATCCAGCTGGCGACGAGTGTAGACGCATTCAATCCTATCGAAGCTCAGGTCGAGAAACCCCCTGGAAATGCAGATGACTGTGAGAAAACGCCGAGCCCGCTGCCACGCATGGACTCCATGACTCTCCTCTCGTATCTACTCAACAAAGAGACGCCCGCAACACCGGAACAAGTTGTGTATGCCTTGCAAATCATGCTCGCCAATGTGGACCAACACTCTATGCTTGCTTCTAATCCCCGTTTCGTCAACTACATCTTGTACGCCACGGGCCCTGGCCAGTTGTACTCTATTCGCGACATTGGGTTGAAAGTTCTCGTCATCACTTGCCAATCTTTACTCCACGTGTACGATACAGTCAGCCTCGTAACGCTTGCCGCTGACTGCGACCTCGTTCGCTTTCTCCATCGTGCCATCCTCAACCAAGACCCGCCAACTTTGCTAAAGGATTTACTCCAAATCAGCGACGAGGTTTTCAACGAACAGCTACTTGGGATCCTTGCACCTGCACTGGGTGACCCTATCAATACGCTTCTGACCAAGCTCCGTGATGAGCCGAACCAGATTCCCGAACGTGACCTTCGTGATTTAGAGATCGCGTTGGTACTCTCAAACAGCGAGGGTCGAAAAAAGCTCCTCTTCGACCATTTGGATCACCACATCGCTAAGATGCCAGTCTGGGACTATCAATCCGCCATGGCGCTGCCGCTCACTGTCATCGTCGGTTGGCTCCTTCGACGAGACAGACCCTTGGGCTCGTCCGAGAGTGTTTGGAAGGCATTCCTAAGGCCCGACTTTGAATTGCTGTTGTTCCCTGCATGGGGCGATCCGGATGCACTGGAGGATAACCCGCAGATGCTACGGCTGCTGCTTGATTGTACTGCGAGATGGTTGTCGACAGTATTTCGACTCTGGGACTGGGGTGTCGTCGCAGTCGCCCTCAGATGCGACCCTTGCGCGTTTGCAGCATTCACTGGATCAGTTGAGAAGCGGAAATCGGGCGCTATCTGCGGATATTAAGAGGGCACTGCAAAAGCTCTCCAGGGAGATCAGGCAGCGTGGTTAGGTATAGAAATGCAAGAGGGGTACTTAGGGCAATGTGTGGTCGTACGTACAATGCACATGGAAGGGAGTCACAGCTTAGTTGTGAAACAACTTCACAATGTCCGGCACAACCACCACGACGTTGCTCATCTCGACGCGATGCGTCTGACAACACCGACGATCAACTGCCAGTGATCCGATGCGAAATGATCTTCGTATATCACTGCCCAACCAACACATGTGTAGCGGAGCCCGGTTCACCAATGAACGTGCATTACGATTTGGTAAGGCTTTCGTAATCATGTTGTGGCCTTGACCCCTGTCCCAGTGTTCGGAGCTCTCCCTGTTTCGCGGTCATTGCCTGCCTTAATTATACACCACCTGGACCATCCGAGCCGATCCACTTTCTTTCTTGAAGCATACCGAGTGTTCCACAAACCGAAGTGGCCTGAAGAGTCAATGTTGGAGGGGGTAGAAGAAATGCAATACTACCGGACGTTCGAAGCAGACTTTAATAGTGTCATGAACTCGAAAATCGAGCAGACGGACGAGTAAGTGATACATCGCTTCATAACCGAGCTTGTGCTTAGTGAGAATCGTTCAGGACCATCTATCAGAGTGCGCAAGAGTGGAACAAAGTACCGTGCGTGATTTCTCCGCCTAACGTTCCTCACCTCACAATCACAGGGCTGAGCGCTTGAAAAACATCCTTGAAAAGTTGAAAAAAGTCGACCCTACCCGACTCCGTGAGGTCCATCAGCGCCTCCTCGTACCATTCACTGCACTCTCCAGCCCCGCCTCTATCCTGCGTTTTAAGCAGGTCATCAAAGATGCTGCCATCAATCCCTGGATATCCGCAGCTTTCAAAGAAGCAGTAGGCAACGCGGACGAGAGTGGGAAAAGCTGGTGGCTCTTTGCGAGCTGCCTTATCCAGCTGGCGACGAATGTGGACGCATTCAGTCCCATCGAAGGTCAGGTCGAGAACTCCCTTAGGAATGCAGTTGGCTGTGAGAAAACGCCGAGCATGCCGCCGCGCATGGACTCCGTGACTCTCCTCTCGTACGTGTTCAATACAGAGGCGCCTGCAACACCAGAACAGGTTGTATATGCGTTGCAAATCATGCTTTCCAACGTGGACGAGCACTCTATGCTTGCTTCTAATCCCAATTTCGTCAATTACATCTTATACTCCACCGGCCCCGGGCAGGTGTACTCTGTTCGCGACACTGGGTTGAATGTTCTCGTTGCTATTTGCCAATCTTTACTCCGCACGTACGATACAGTCAGCCTCGTAAGACTTGCCGCTGACTGCGGCTTCGTTCACTTTCTCCATCGTGCCATCCTTCACCAAGACCCACCAACTATGCTGAAGGACTTCCTCCGAAGCAATGACGAAGGTTTCAACGAAACGTTACTTGGGATCCTTGCGCCTGCGCTCGGCGACCCTTTTAATGCACTTCTGACCAAGCTCAACGACGAATCGAATGAGATTTCGGATCGTCACCTTCGTAATCTGGAAATTGCATTGGTACTCTCAAACAGCGAGGGCCGACAAAGGCTATTCTTCGACCATTTGGATCACTGCATCTCCCAGATACCACACTGGGACTACCAATACGCCATGGCGCTGCCGCTCACTGTCATTGTCGGTTGGCTCCTTCGACGAGACAGACCCTTGGGCTCGTCCGAGAGTGTTTGGAAGGTATTCCTAAGGCCCGACTTTGAATTGTTGTTGTTCTCTGCTTGGGGCGATCCGGATGCACTGGAGGATAACCCGCACATGCTACGGATGCTGCTTGATTGCACTGCGAGATGGTTATCTATGTATGCCAACCCTGGGACCGGAGTGTCGTCGCGGCCGCCATTGGATGCGACCCTTGCACGTTTGCAGCATTCACTGGATCAACTGAGGAGCGGAAATCGAGCGCTATCTTGGGATATCAAGAGGACACTGCAGAGGCTCTCCAGGGAGATCAGGCAGCACGGTCAAGCATAGAAATGCAGGGAGGGATGACATGCAGAGGGTTACTTAGGGTAACGCGTGGTTGTACGTTTGTGATCCCATCGTCTTGGGCTGATAGCCAGCCGGAACCAGAGTTCCGACCAGTTTAGCAACATTTACCATTCAAATACTGTAGCGACTATGTAGTTCTTAGATTATCATTCCCGTTCAGATGCCGACACTTCCCGCCAGAATTGCTACTTTGGCTGGACGGAAACCTGCACGAACATACATGGAGCAAGTGTACGTTCATTTCCGAGTTCAAGAAGTATACAGTCAATACAGTCACTAAAGTTACACAAGATGTGGAGGAGCGAACACGCGAACACAGCGGTGAAGATCAATGTGACAGCGTGAACATTTAGCATGCAGTACTCACACCCTCTTTCACTTTAGCCATGGTTGAGTGACATTGCATTGACATTAGAGCCTGCTGTCAATACGGAATTGTAGAAGTAGAAGTGATACGAAGGAGAGCTAGGACTCGTTGGCTCTGTTTCTTGTGGATTGCTACTAGACGCATCTTGGGTGAGCAAGCTCGCAGTATCGGGGAGACTTATAAAGCTATCGTCTGCTCATAACCATGTCAGTCTTCATTCAGGCATGGATCATGTAGTTTCTCACCATCGTTGAGTTGGGGGATATGTGGATTGTTGACGAAGGGGTTCGTGGCATGCGTAGCTATCGCATTAGCAACATCGATGATCATTTGCTGTTGTTCAGCATTCGGGGGCTCAGGTAGTTCGATTGCAATCCGCTTATGGTTGCGTCTGGATGGACTTCATCTGGAAATTGTCAAGTAAACTCTAAAGGTATGAACATGTAGGATATCTTACCATCAACTAACTGGATCTCCGTGCTCGGAACCGCCCGCAGCTCCTTTCACTTCTTTGCATCCGCTCAGACGTCTGAACAAAGGAGTTTTATAAGCGCTAGACGCTAAGGGTACATGACAAGCTTCGATGCCACCGGGACTCCGGGAGCCCGTGAGAACAAAACAAGGACACGTGGCAAGACTTGGCATGGCCTCCTTGGCAGCGGCAAGTGAGTCGAACACTCAGCGCGCCGAGAAAGCACTCGCTATTTGGGGTACACAGTGACAACACTCGGCCGTCACCTCCCTGAAGACCTTGACCAAAGATAGATCTACACACAACTCCGCATTCTTGGCTATCAGCTACGCCCTCGGTATTCCCCCGAATGGGTTCCCTCATGGAAAACATCGAAGAAAGACTGGACCGACTGTGAAGATGGAAAGAGGCTAGAGGTACGTATAATGTTCTCCCAAACGCTGAGCTTCCGAACAGTTTCGCGCCTTAGTTTGGTCAAATAATTGATGCGACTCCAAGCGGACAAGATCATCCTTACGAAGCCGAAATTGGACTATCACCTCCCAACCCGCGAACCACTGTGTCTCCATTTATGATGTTCTTTCACTGAATGGCGACGATGACATTGCCCTTCTGGTCATGCCTCTACTTCGACTTTACACCGACCCAAATTTTGACCCATTGGAGAAGGGGTAGAGTGTTTTCGCCAGTTGTTTGAGGTAATACGAATTTGTGGTTATGACGCACGCCTATTGAATACCAGGGGTTACAATTCATGCATCAGCACCACGTAGCTCACCGGTGTGTGCAACCACACGCGTCCTGCTCTTTCGTTGATGTTTTGACAGAGATTGCATGAACAGAAATGTCATGCCTGATCCCATTAATCTCTATCTTCACTCGTTCCACCCTGTGGAGACAATGTTGAACAAGGACTGTAGTGGTTCTGCCAAACACTTTACGCGCACCCAGCGACCCCCAAAATATTATTTCATTCGCGCAGATACGATCCTTCAAACACCAACACCAGAAATGTACCGATTTGGGGTGGCGACAAGGAAGTGCCTGAGTTTCAGAATTCCAACGAGCCCTGCGATCCATTCGCTACGGATGTTTTCTACATTGGTAATGCTATCAGGAAGGATTTCATTTTGGTCGGTCTTCTCCAATAGTATATTACGCTCCTAAGCTAACTCGTTGAGGTCATCTAGAAAAAACGGGGTTTCGAGTTTATGAAGCCATTGGTAGCAGATATGATCCAGGCCGATCCTGCTGAACGCCCTAACATGAATGAAGTGGTTTCCCGGTTTGCCGTGATTCGCCGCGAGCTGAATGGCCGTAAACTACGCGCTCGTCCTGTGGGCACCGATGAGGACTTGTTTGATCGAATAGCTCGAACTACCTCTCACTGGAAACGTCGCATCGTTTTTGTTGCCAAAGGCGTTTCGGCTATACCTGATCCCCCTGATACCTAGGTGTTGTTTTGTCGCTCGTGATATATCATGCTTCGTGTGATAGTTTGCAACTTAGCACGAGGAGACAATGCATTGTTTTTGGTCCCGGTTTAGTGATGTACTACTCGACTCAACTTTCAGTAAGCATGGAATCGTTGGAGCTCGATCGTAGAACAAACAGAAGCTGGAGGCTTCTGGCATTGATGCTTATACTTTATACAGTAAATAGAATGTTTTGCGAATTACGAGTGTTGTTGCTACTTGGATGGTGGTCATGTATCATGCATCGACTTCATAACTTGGTTTGTATGGCTCCGCCACCTCTGGCACCATCATCCCAACGCGACCGATGCGTCTGACCAAGATACCACAACACCGCCTCCCTCACTTCGTCCAACCACTCCTTCACCACTCCCTCCTCGAACACGTTTCCGTCATAAAAAACGTACATCCTCAACTCTCCGCGTGAGCTGGCCGCACCGAGATAAAGCTCCGCAGGGCGCGTGTGGAGATGTGCCCTCGCATTCTCCACCACGATCGTCGGTATCGTGTCCTCCTCATTCTCAGAGCCAGATGGCGGGGACGAGGGAGGAGTAACATAGCCTGCTTTGACTGGATGTAAAACGGGAGAATAGGGTGAGAGCGGGTGGGTCGATGGTAACGGGTATTCGTTCGGGGTTATCAAATCTATCTAGTGACAGACCACAGGTGTGAATAGGTGACTGGGAAAGGAATATATGACGCACGCTACCAAAGCTAGACCCTATATGGGCCAAGATCGCGGGGATGTCAGTGACCGCCAGAACCTCATCGTCGTCCGAGTCGCTCCATGTGTCACGGCTATTGGCGCTTTCGACGTGCCGTTTCATCCACTGCAGGGCACCGAGTCGTGTACGCTCGGTGCGCGCGAGACCTGCGGCACGTACGATCTCGAAGAATAAAGGATGGCTGAAAAATGCCGTCGTTTGCTTCTTGACCAACTCTGCACGATGCAAGAACCGGTCAAACGTAAGCAGGTCCGGGAACGGTGGTGCACCATCCGACAACCTGAGAACGCCCACGTGTCCCAGTTGTTCCGCTGTTGCACCCAGTGTCATGAACGGGAGTTGAAAAAAGAATAGACTGATGGACAGCATAAATTCGCCTGCACCACCCTTGTCGAACCACGCCTTGTCGAGATACGGGCGCAGGTTGAACGGTCCTCCACTGATATGAGGCTGTCTCTTTCTGTGCTCCCATTCTTCCTCCGAGATGTCTCCGCGCAAGTACCGGCGGTAGAGCACTCGGGTCATTGCCACTTGTGCGAGCGCTAGGTAGGCGTTTCCAAAAGTAAGATCGTGCAGACGACAGTTGGCAAGCACCGTCGCGGTTTGCGAGTGCGTGAGAGCAGTGGAAACAAGGCCAGATTTTGCGGCGACGTATGGTGTCGAATGCTTGAGGCGACATGGAAGAGTATGTCCACCCTACGATAATGGTAGTGGATCCGTCAATAGTGCCGTCGAAACGACAGATTGGTTGTAGACGGTGCAAGGAAACAAGAAAACCCACCTGCATCTTTGCCATTCTCAACTGGAATATCACGATCCCAACCGCCCTTCGCCACCGCCGTCTCGACGGACTGAGCGAGCATAGACGCAAGGGGTCGAGGTCCATCGAAGGGATCACCATTGCCAGTCTCTCCTCCAGCGGAATCTGAACGGGCTCAGACCCCCCGGCCCTCGCAAGCGTATCCAACAAACACCTCACAAAAGTGCTGTTCGCCAACCCATCCGTCACACAATGCGCCATCAGTACCATCAGGTGGAGGATGTCTCTTCTCTCGGAGGCAGTCTCGCGAAAGACATAGAGCCGCACCAGCAGTTCCTCCGAAAGCGGACGCAGGCCATCCATAATTGCAGTCATGCGCTGCTGCACCTCCTCTGCACAAGCGACGCTCCCAAAGATAATCTCGCGTGGACGAACGACGGCGAGATCATGTTCCTGGACGACAAAGTGGGGCTCCGAGACGAATCCTGTATCGCTGCCCGCTTTTGAATCTGCAGTGACGCTGAGCCGGAGAGAGGCGCTGTCAGCACCTCGCACGGTAGCCCCTACAAGCGGGTAACGTCTTTTCGTTGACACCCACGCCCTGACGATGTTGGCCTCAGAGAACAAGCCTGCGTCCCGAGAACTGTTGGAGAGACGGAGCTCAAAGTGTTGTACATTGTCCGCGGTCCCGTTAAACAGACCGTCCCAGAGAAAACCGAGTTCGTAGGTGTCCAGAGGACGTCGGAATGTGCGCCCTTTGGTGGGATGGGTATCGATCGATGTCCAGCCAGGCATCGATGAAGTGGAATGATGCCCCTGGGAACAATGTTGAGATGTTCACTCATGACCATTGAGAGACAAAATTCTTCCCATGCCATAATTGACTAGTCTGGTGACCAGCCCGTCTAAAAGAGGTTGCGCAAGGCAAACACTGATGGCAGTGCCAAGGTCCCAATCAAACATTGTAACTGTAAAACACTGCTATGCATGTGTCTGGTGAAACTGTGACATTAGTATGTAATGTTGTCATGGTCAACTTGTGTGGATGAGTGTAACCATAGCATACCAAAGTCCGGACGCTGAAATGATTATCATGATATCATCTGAATGACAGCGAGGTGTAACGTGTATGTTCGGCGAGCTTCGGGATTACAGCTGCAGGATAACTCCCAGCGAGCGAAATCGGGCGAGAGGCTGGGGTTACGTAGCCTGCAAATATGACTGCATGTGGAACAGAAACATTACCAAGGCTAGAAAGTTCTTCCACGAACCCAAGGAGCAGGGTAGTCTCGTGACCGGTGCGTCCTTTTGGTCTCGGAGTCGGCGGGCCTCGGAATCCTCCGAAGAGTTTTAGGACAGCTTCCCCGAACATCCTAAAACGGCTGGTTACGAGACTATGCGGACCTCAGTCGTTTCCACCGCTTTACTATTATACGAGCAGGGGAACCAGTACCAATAGCGCAGATTAATTGCGCCATGGGTTGTTTTGATTAGGTTGCCCCTCTTTCAAAAAGATGAGGCCCTAAAGACATGGTTTCCATGACAGAATGAAAAAAAAAAATCGACACTGATTGCAGTGAGAATCGCGACTAGAGCAGTCAGTGAGAGAAACATTCGATCAACGAAAAGCATAGTAGATGACCAACGGGAGATATAGTTGTTCAACTGTAGCTGTGCCAAGGCTGATTGTACCTCGGCAGACATGCTTTCTGGACGTAAACGGGAGTGGCAAATACGAGCAGGCGCCCGTTGCGACGGCAGCAATGAGGAGCAAAAGGGAGGGGCATGTGGTTTAGGGGCATGTGGTTTACCATCGAGGTCTTTAAAGTGGAGGTTTTAGAGGTACAGTATGTCCTGTGCGGCCCGAGCGTTGGGGGACAGTTTCACGATGATTAGTACGAGCAGAAGAACCGGCTTAAGTTTTTACGTGACCTCGATTAGTCTCTGCTTATCTCAAGGGCTGCGCAAGTATCAAATTGAGGATAAAAGCATTACATCGTCAGCACCAAAGCAACATAAAAGAAAAAGCAAAAGATGATGATAGCAAAAAGAAAAAACGAAACACGCATTTCTGCAAAACCAGAAACGCCAACAAAAAAAAGGGACAGCATGGATGTTGGCCAAAACAGTAACCCTGTCACCCCACGTGTTTGACAGTATACTTTTCCCAAGTTGGATAGACAAACGTCTCCGTCTTGGTCGTCACGTTCTTGATCCTCTGCGCGCGCGTCGACTTTAACGTCGAAGACGGATCTCCGGGGATGTATCCTGGCACCTCGAACATGACCGGGATCGCCATAATCTTGAGCTTTCGGTCATCTGCCTTGGTACGCGCAAACGGGAGTGGTTTTGGGGGTTTTGGTTTCGGGGTCTGGAAGTTGTTATTGGTCAAGGGTATGTTGCGCGGCGTAGCGGACGTGCCACCGACAGCGGAAGATGTCGCTTCATCTGGATACGACGAGCTGGGTGACGAAGAAGTCTGCGAAGATAACACGGAGAGCAACTCTTCCAACGCCTCCGTGTTCGAAGGCTGTATCTTCAGCGCCGCGCGAAAATCTAAGCACAAGATCAGATACGCTGTCGTAAAACATGGCGTACAAACTCACCTTTAATTGCCTCTTCTGTACGTCCCATCATCCGTCGAGCTTTCGCCCGTCTGTAGTATCCTTTGATGCTTCGATGTTGACTGAGCGCCTTTGAGCATGCATCCTCCGCTTCGATCCAACTGCAAGACAGCTTGGTACGAGTGAAAAACGAGGAGTAAGTTCGCCTACTTGCTAAGTTTCAAATACGCTGCCGCAATATTCAACTGATAGTGCGGCATCTCGGGTTCCACCGCGTGCGCTGCTTGATAATGCCCCACTGCGAGGTCATAGTCGCCGCGACGAAAGGCAGCATTGCCCTCCACAAATCTATTAGGAACGACCAGGAAATAGGGAATTCTTCGAGACGTACCAGTTCCTTTTCCTTCTCAGCTCTGAGATAGCGCACCTCCATGATCTCGGCAATAGTCATCTCTGGTTGCGTTGATCCCGGATTCGCCTCTTCCTCAGATTCGTTCCCCGTAAAGTCAAGATCTAGATCCCAAACGTCCTCTTCCTCGACCGTCTCCCATCCATGAACGCCACTACCTGCAGCACACATGTCCAGCCACACCAGATATCAGAACACAAATCAATCTCACCTCGACCGTCCCACTCCCTTTGCTTTCCAGACCGAACCCCACTATTCTCCTCATCCTCCCTCACCGTCTTCTCACACACCTCGCCTAAATGGTCGGTCGAACACCCACAATCGCACCACTTGGTCGTCAACTTTTCCCGTAACACATTCCCGTAACCGCTGACGTCAAACTCTCTTGCGACGCGCCATAGCGTCTGCGAAACACGCTCATACCCAAGACGGACTTTAAGGGGCCAATGTTGATCCCATCCGGGCGGTGGCGTCGACCGCAAGAGGGATTTCTCTCCATACTTGAGTTCACAAGCTTCTTCGAGCGCTTCAAAACCCTCGGTGAGCGTTCCCAGATGAGGTGGCTTTGCAAATGTGGCATGAGGCATCGCCTCCAACACGTCGAGATGTGCCTTGAGTGCATCGTAATACGGCAACAACCGCAACGAATGCAGGCCACGGTTGCGACACACGGGCACGTTGTTGGACAGCGCCTAGGGGACACCACAGCAAAGAAAGCCACGTCAGCACCGATCCGGTATTTGAAAAACGGAGAAGCGAGGCAAGCAAGACGCGTACGAAATCTCTCAGGGCGGTGTACGACCACAGCACGCTCTTGGTAGCCACACGTTCCCCGGATTGCCGAAGCTCCATGCTGACGACCGAGCGGAAAAAGTCTTTAATGTCTTCGCAGTCTGCGTTGTGGGCGACCCAGCCTGGACCGCCCACGGTGATGCAGCGCATGACGAACGTGGGGAGATGGATGAGAGCGACGCAGTAGAGGTGGGTGGAAAAGAGACGGGCAATGTCCTGCTCGAAACGGAGGATGAATGTGCGTGCGATGGCGCGCTCGAGTTGGGAGACGGCGGTCATGGCGTTGGAGATGCCGCGGTCGATGTGGGCGGGAATGCGCTTGTGGTTGTGGTGGTCCTTGGGGTGGTCTCTTGACCCGGCGACGTTGGTCGAGCTGGCGCTGGCCGACTTTTTCTTGTGGCCTGGGGTGGGTCTCTTCTTGACGTGCGAGTACTTGGCGGGCATCGTCGTCGCTGTGGTCGCCGACGATGCGGATCGCTGTCAGCTGAATCGAGTCTGATCTGTGCGCAGACAATGCGGTAAACAAGCAAAGCACCCGTTGGTGGTCATACTTAATATGATTACGTAATACAACTCAACGCATGTTCTGAACCAAGTCTACATGAAACTGCCGCCAGTCCCGGTCACCGTCCAGCCAAATCTCCTCCACCTCGTTCCCCGAATCATAGGCCTTGAGTTCTGGACTACACTCCTCCAACATCCACGCACAGTCACTCCTCTCCCGTCTCGTCTCTCGCGTGCGGTGGTGCAACGACGGACGGCGCGATGGCAGAGGCATTGGACGTTCATGCCGTGGAACAGCATGCTGCAGGAATCCGTCTGTAGGATTTGACAGCGAGAGGAACGACTCGTCCCCCGTCGCATCCATCTCTCCCAAATTCACAAAAAGCGGCTGCGAGACCGCGAGGGAGCGCAGCCCATCCAGCTCGACCGGGGGCAGGAGGTATCCCGCACGGAGACGCTGCTCTTCGCTGTCCCCCCGAGTGTGAGTGTACTGGCATGTTCTGCGATCGAGGGACTTACGAAAATCTCGTATAGTCAACCACTTCAAACAATCTCCCCTCGGAAGACCACGTATCTTTCGTCGGCCGCACAAACATGGACGATGGTCGTGGTCGCGTGACTCTGGTCGCCGGTGACGGAGGTGCAGGGCTCGGATAACGTGTTCGTGCCCTACTCCGCTTAGAGGACAGTGACGCCGTCGAAGACGTATCCCCACTCCAACCCTTCTGCGAAGAGGAACTTGACGAACACCTCCGAGAACGACTTGCATGTGGCCTGAGCGAAATGGCCCGAAGTCCTGAATGGAACAAACTTGAATACTCCACGCCCGTCGCCCAATCCTTTGCCTTTAACCAAGACATTGTTCCGTCGTATGAGAGACTCGGATGAGCGTGCCAACAGAGCGACAGCGGGGAGCGCCTCGGCTTGGGTGATGAGAGCCAACGCACGAACGGTCGTTTCGATGGGCCTCTGTGCTATATGTATCTGGTAATTTCTATCTCAGCCGGGTCGTGAGGCTGGCTGGTTATCGGGACGGTCCGCCTTGTATACGGAAGCTTTAAGAAGCGTGAATAGCCAAAATGAAACAGCCAAACCTTACCCAGAAGGCAGTGGCTTTGCAGTGCCGAACTGAGTTTCGACGAGCCAATGGCAGCGCATCTAGATAAAAGATATGATCGGCCGCACCAACTGATCGCATTCACGTGGGGTGGCCCTATGATTTGAAAGCATGATGGTAGACGGTCATGTGTGCGCCGCATTATTACGATGAGTGGCGGGCAACGAAGATTATGGCTGTAAATTGCGCGTATCTACAGTTACCGGCCATGAAGAGGCTAGTGAGAGCCAAGTCAGGGTTGGCACTGGGAGTGTTCAAGGACCCTTCATGAGAACGTCCAGTGACTCCGCGGGGATGACCACCGTGCCTAAGTTGAATCCCATAGCGTTCGGCGGCCAGTGCCTGTCCAGGGACCACCCAACACCAAAGTCAGTTGCGCGATCATTCCATCTTCACCAATGGCGTCTCCACACACGCAACGCGTATACCGACTTGCCAAGTTCCGAAATTTACTTGCGATCATCAAGGAAGTAGAGTCAGGAAACGAACACGGGCAAGTCCAAAGTTAGCTCGAGCGCTATGCCTTTCGTTCCCATGGACGAGAATGGAAAAGAGAAGAGGCCGTTGGAGGATATACCACGCCTACCTTTGGTACGAAGCCTACAGGACGGCCGCACGAGAGAATTTTCTGACGCATCCTTGTTCGTGGCTGAGTGATTCCTGTCTCAAACTGCCACGATGTGTAAATCGATGCTATTCCATCGACATATCGCCGAGGATACCCGGTTAGTGGCGGGCGATGGCAGTCGTGTGCCAAAGAACGGCGTAGTCCATGTCTTGATGGGGCTACCATGAGATAGGTGTTGAATCATGTGATGCTACTAGCGCTGATGGTCTTGGTCATACAAATGACTCAGGAACTTCTCATTAATGAACAAAGGCGTACCGAAATTGTCATTGGCAAAGTGGTTGGTGCATAGGTTGAGATGGACGCTGGACGCCGAGGAACGAGACCAGCCGCCATCACCGCGGTCACTGAGACAGGTTCATGGTGGTATGTGGATACATACATGGATCCTGTAGCACCCCCAATAATTTGCCCCCTCTCTTCCATGGGAACGATGAACGTCACGGGTCTGAATTAAATCAGTGATGTTTATAGGGATATCAACCACATCTTCCATCATCAAGCGTGGCAGGATAGGTAGTCAAATGTCATCAATGTCATCATTGTTTGGCCGCCTGAGTCTGCATCTTTGACTGCGCCAGTAGATCCTTTTGCTGTTCAGCCAAGATCCGACGTTTGTTGAAGTAGTCGATCTAGAGCAGCGGTGTCAAAACGTCGCACGAAGCAGGTTTGAGAGACTTGCCCAGCTTTTAGCGCAACTGGCTTCGTACTGCGATTTTTCCTTTGCGCACGCGTTCCCCTCCTTGCCAGCTTCGAGGACGCCTGCGCGGTCGAGACAAGTAAAATAGACGTCTCTGCTTTCCCAGCATTTCTTTCTGTCCTCTCTAGAGACGTCGGGTTTCGAGGTGGTGAACCAGCCCATCGTGGTCGAAGGTCAAAACTTTATGGAGCAGTGCAGTCACACGCCCATCTGAACATGATCACCGTCACTGGCGGCGTGTAACACCACATCTCAATGGCCTCACCGTCGCCGGTCCATCTCCACCCGCTCTCCCCAGACGAGCTCACGCCAACCTCGAGAGGCCGTCGTTCGCGCGTACCCACCCTGGACGCCCTTGGTGCGGAGTCGAAATCACAAACATCAACCCATTTCACGCTCAAAGCCCAGCTCGACGGCACCAGCAACAGCGCCAACACACACGCCACTCACTATACACGACCCAACCGCGACGGCGGTGATCATGTCTTGCCGCGAAAGCCCTCCACCGCGTCCCTCTCGACGCACTTGCAGAGATCTCCACGCCATGCACCGACCCCGCCCCCTCGGTTCGTCGTCGCACCGCCGTATGACATTAATATCTCGTCCCACCCAGCCCGACAGTATCTGCAGCGCGGATACGGCGCTCCTCGGAAGCGCACTCACCCGCTGGGGTACAAGTCCTCGCGCACAAATGGCACGAGTACTCGGACGAAGCGATCCAGTCTGCGATCGCGCGACTGAGCGACGTCGAGTCCCCGTCCGACGCAGATCCGCATCCCTACCACACCGCTCTCCGCATCCTGTCGTCTGCCCTGCACAATTTATCGCGTGCGAGACTCGAACTCGAGGAAGATCGGAGATTGTTGGAGGAGAAGCAAAAGGCCGGGAAGCAACGTGCCGAGACATTGTTACAGGAACTCTTGCCGTCGGAACAAGAGGTCGCACGACGGGTCATACAGTCCGTGTTTACGGATGACGATGAACGTCGACATCACGTCGAGCGTCAGGAGAGTCTTTCGGTACGTGTGACATGTCGTCGTCTTTGGCGTCGTTGACGCTGTTTTTATTTGTAGTCTTTAAAGACATCACTCACAGAAGCACTCGAGGACCGAGTGCCGTTGAGTCAGAGGGTGTCAATAGGCGAGAGCGTCACGTCATCGACATCGACGGTCTTGTCATCTTCGAATCACACGACGCGTGTTGAATCACAGCCTGGGAATGTCATCACCAATGATGTCCCGTCGGGCTCTCGGACGGCCTCCAAGGAAGCACCGTTGCCATCACAGCGCGATACTCCCGTTGATGATACCCACGATATCCATACACATCTCCCCAGACAGGATAGAGCCTCAATCGGCGAATGGGTAGGGACTTGGCTACACAGAGGCAAGTCCAAACAACCCCGCGGTCTGTCCACCATGGCCATCAAAGAAGAAGCAGCCAGCATAGAATCATCACGTGATTCATCACCCCACCCCAACCTCGAAGCCGCTCCAGGCAGGTTCTCAACGTGCCCCTCGCCGAAAGCCCACCAAAAGCGTCTTTGAGACGCTCGGCATTTCAATATTGAACCCTGCCGCTTCAGCCCCAGGTCCTGCTAAGCAGCGCAAACCGCTCAAGAGAGCGTCGGCGCTGTCCTTGGCACCTCCCGCGCATGATGGACACTCATCTGTGACATCGTCGCCCGTTCTCGCGAGTACGTTACCATTGCCGGCCCCGTCAGCTCCTCAGTTGGCGACCTCCCCGGACCCATCCGATACAAGAACGGAAACATCCACGATGCAGTCCCCAACGCTCGTGGACGACAAGCGTCTCCCTCAAGGCTCTTCGTTACGCGCCATCGCGCACGCAACACGCGTCATGACCTCTGACCCTGGCAGCATCCTCGTCGACCAAGGCCGAGATGCCGGTCCGCTCATCCGCCGACTTGCCCTCGACCTCGTCCAAACCGCGCGCGACGAACACATTCTATTTCGCGAACCGTCGAAACAGAGGGAGCGCAAAGATCGGAAAGAGGCGCGGACGGAGGGGGGTCATCAGGTCGTTGCCCGGGCGACGCTGAGCCCCGTTGAAGGTGTTGCTGCCGCCGAGTCCCTGTCGCGCGCGTTGAATGCGCAGGGCCAGGTTGTACGCAAGTCACGATCGCGCACAGGCGGGCTCATCACGGCTTCGCTGACAACACCCATCCTTAACGCGTTGATGCCACAACCGCAACGGAAACAGACGGGCGGACTTGAAGGCGTTCCGAGAACCAACGCAGACGCTACTGCGATTCCTCCTCAGCCTGTCGCCAACAAGCCCAGCTCTGTCCCACTCGAGTCGATCATCCCGGCCATGTCCAAGCCCCCGACGCACTATCTCTCGCGTAAATACACGCCGCTGACAGCGCCCGACTTTCGTTTCACGATTCCGCTTCCGAACGCGGCATCACGGTTTACCGTCTATCACGACGATGAGAGCAAACAGCCGCTCACGGATCGATATGGGTTTATTTACGACGTGTCGCAATATGACGTATTGTTGCTCATGAGGGCCAAGGAATGTGGAAATACGGCGCCTGCTTGTCTTACTGGAGTCAGAATTGCCGATCGAAAGGAGAGTAATTCGTGGTCGGACGAGGAAGCGGATGTGTCCAAGGGCGTTATCCATGTGACCAAGGGACCCTGCGAGTGTGATGGACGGGGTTCGTCGCCTATCGTCGGTACGCCAGACGAGGCGAGTGGCAAGTCAATCCTGTCGTCGTCACCTGCAGAGAACGGCGGAGCGTCATCTCAAAGATCGCGTGGTTCCTCTCCTGGACCGTCTCGTAGCAAGCCCCGCCGGTCCACGTTGGTCTCTTTTCCCGACGGTCCCTCACAAGGTCCTGCCTCTGTACTTGCAGTCACGGCGAACACGCCACACCACGTCTGCGCCAACACGATCCGGGTCTTGCTGGAAGACTTGACCAAGATTCACTGACGAACGGCAGGCGGCGACGCGCAAAGACTGGGACGCTTTTGTGAAGCAACGCAGTCGTGTCAAGGTCGGTGCCAAATTGGCGCTGCCCACAGCGACGACTGTCGGCGGCGCCGCGGCGTTCCTCGGGCTCGGAACGACAGACGAGGAGGATGAGCTCACGCATACAGAAGGCCTGATTTGCTTTGCCCAGCTCGGTCTCTCCTCGAACCGTGACGAACGCACACAATTCGACAAGCTAATTCGTGGGGGCATTCCCCTCGTGTACCGCTCCAAACTTTGGCTCGAATGCAGCGGGGGACTCGAGATGCGCGAGCCAGGTTTGTTTGGGGATTTGTTGGTTCAGGCCGGCGAGGATGCTGGTCATGCGTTGGTGCGGAACGAGATTGAAAAGGACGTTGGGCGGACGATGCCGTTGAATATTTTCTTTGGGGGTGATGGCGCGGGGGTGGTCAAGCTTCGTCGGGTGTTGACGGCGTACAGTCGGTAAGCTGCGTCGTCTTGTTCGTCGTCGTCGTTTCCCCCTGCTCACGCTCACCGCACAATCCCCCTCATTGACACAGGCGGAACCCAGCCGTGGGGTACTGTCAGGGCATGAACCTCGTCACCTCGACGCTCCTCCTGGTCCACGCCGACGAAGAGGAAGCATTCTGGGTCCTCTCGGCCATCATCGAGCGCATCCTGCCCGACGACTTTTTTTCCCCGTCGCTCCTCCCTTCGCGTGCGTGCCCACTGGTGCTATTGGACTATGTACAGGAGCTGTTGCCCAAGCTACACGCGCACCTCGTCGAACTGGGCGTGGACCTGGCTGCGATTTGTTTTTCGTGGTTCTTGTCCTTGTTTACGGATTGTCTGCCGATCGAGGTGGGTCTCTTCCGTTCCATGCGATACGACATGATATGCTTATGCGGACGCGCATACAGACGCTTTTCCGAGTCTGGGACGTCTTTCTCGTCGACGGGCTCGACGTCCTCTTTCGCATCGCCCTCGGATTCTCAAAGGTAACGAACAAGAACTCGTGCAATGTGAATCGATCCCGGCGGTCTATGTCGCGTTGGAGAACTTGCCGACGCGGATGTGGCAGCCGGATAAGCTGTTGCAGGTGTGTGTGTCGTTGTTACGTGTCGTGTGTTCAACGTTGATTTGATGACGCGTTAAATGGCGTGTAGATGGAGCTCGAGTTGAGGGCGACGATGACGCATGGCGAGTTGGTGCGACGGCGCAAGGTGCATGTGGAGAGGTTGCAACAGCTCGTGCCGGGGTCGTGACCCATCCTTGAACGTCTGAACGCTGGGACCCACTGCATACCATGTTTGTCAGAGAATGGACTGACTTTCATTCTTTTTTCTTGACTCGTTCTCCTCTCATTCACCATTGCCCACGTATTGATAGAGCAGATAAACTACACGTAGATTTTTTTTCACCCATCTCTCTTGTGCTATTCCAATAACCCGCCGGCCATCAGCGATTCGTGTATTTTTTTGTCATCGACAAAAAGGACATACCCCATAGTACTGTACGATTTGTACCCGTAGACAGGGAGCGATACATTTCGACGAAGCAAAAAAGTCGTTGGTAAATCACATTGTGTACACTCCTCGAATCAAGTGGCATATGTACATTGAAACCGATTCCCAATTTACCAGATGCAAGGTACGAGTCTCGCAGGTACCTTGCGCATGTATGTGCAATATTCTTCCTTGACCGCGTCGTCTCGCAGAATAGCTTCTTCCTGTCGCATAGAAACCATGAGCTATGATAACGCGACGTCCGAGGACAGGGAACAAGTACCTCGATGGGGATCTTGACCGCATACACGGCTGCGGTGGCAACGACCACGACCTTAGCGGTACAGAGGACCAAAACATGACCGTCCAGAGGCCCGAATGCATCAACGAGGAAAACAATATACAAAAAAAAACACGTACGCGTACAGAGAATGACGGACCCAGGCAAACGGCCCCGTCTGAACGATCCTCGATTTCTCGCGACACTATACACGTTCGTGCGGTCAACATCAACATCAACACCCATCATCACTCGAGCGCCCAAACACAGGCTCGACTCGGAGAAAAACGGATACATACTCCGATGATATGAAACTGGTCATCGAGATGCTCAAACACGTCGTCCGAGAGGTTCCGCAAGGTGATGCTCAGCACGCACGCGAGCACCCTCGCCGCGTTCTTCAAGTTGTGGAGCCCCTCCAACGCCACGCCATACACCGTGTCGGGCAATGCAAGTGAGTTCATTCACTGGGGTTGCTTCCGGCAGCCACGATGGATCCGATGTAGCCCGTGGGGACGAAAAAGTAGGTGAGCCCTTGGAGGGGGAGCATGGAGAGGCGGGTGGGCATCGGGCCGGGCCGGGCCGCTCTTGGACTGAGCCTGTGCACAGGCGTCCCCGATTCTCGAAAAGGTGTAGCGACAATGGTCTGCAATGCAAAGGACGACGAGAAGTTCAAGTAGCTGGTTGGACGAGAACATGGTGGAAGTGGGGGAGGACGGGAGAGGGCTGATCATATATGAGGGCCCGTGTTTGCTTATCGAGCGTCTTGGCGCCTGGCGAAAGATCAGATCATTCCAGCTCTGCCGCACACTTTGTGACCTGAGCCCCAATCCCGCCGTATCTGCCAATGAGCGCCCGTTCGACTGAATTATTGACTTCATTTTGGCAAGTTTTGGGGTTGGAATGCGTTGACTTGCCAGTGAGCTTGGCATTGCAGGGTCTCCTTGACTTTAACCGTTCGTCCTTGGCCTCGATGCTTGATGCTCCGCCTTCCTAAACTTGAATGGGGAGAAGCGCACATGTGTAAACGAGTGATGTGGTTGGCCCCATCCATCCACCCTCTCTGAGGGTGCCTCCTGATGCCCATTACTAGATGATATCGTTTTGTGGACGTTCTGGGTCAACCGGTCAATCTCCGTTGGATGAATGGGACACACCTGCCCACTTACTGATAGAGTAAAGCCACAATTTGTGTCCTCTCTCTGGATGGCTCAGCTGCACGACGAGTTTGTCACCTATGGAATGATACACGAATGGTTGATAAGTTGGAGAACGAGCAAATCGAAGCTGCCGCATTGCATCCAGATCGCGGTCACAAAGAAGCTCGCGCCGACGCGCGCTTCGCCCATGTCCTTCTATGTGGGTCGCTGGGGAATATTACTGGCAAGGATGAGCGGGCAACAGTGGCCTACCAAGCAGATCTGAACATACCGGCTCTGCCTTGTCGAGCTTGGGCTGCGCGACCGTGTTTCATTTGTCCTCGACGTCTGGGGTCCGCGTTATAGTGAAGATGGACGCAAATGTGGAGACATGCTAACTTTATATATTCTTGGAGGCAAGAGAATAATTTTGCAGGGGTCTTGAGCTGACCCCAATTGCTGAGTTGCTCTCTTACGTCTCACCAACGACCCCAGAATCGTTCCTCCCATTCTCAACTCCATTATACACCTCCTTCATCATATACAATGCCGTCCGAGCGTCCATATCATAGCTGGAGTGCCCGAGCGGTGAAAATACCCTGTCGAATTTGTAGCAAAGAATATCTTCCACGTGGCCTCAAATCTCACGAGTCCAGCTGTGCAAGTTGGTAGTGCAGGTGGCCATGGCCCGACGCAAGGCCCAATGCAAGAGTATGTGTTGCCAATGCGACGCTTGATCCTCCGATTCTTGCACAGGGCAACTCCAACAGCTCCAACAGCCAGTAACAGGGCCTTCTATTTCGGCTGCACAACGACCTGATAGTTCGCCAGACACCAACACTGCACATGTCCCATCCCTGGACACCAATGATTTAGGCCACGACATGGCCACGAAGTTACGACGTCTTTTGGAGCCGCCGCAGTGCTCCTCGGGCTCGGAACGACGGATGAGGAGGAAGAGCTGCTGCCCAAGTTGCACACGCATCATATACATGAAAACTGACACATAATTTACCAGACGTAGGGTACGAGTTTCGCAGGCACCTTGCGCATGTATGCGCGATACTGCTCCTTGACTGCATCGTCTCGCAGAATAGCCTCTTCCTGTCACACCATGAGCCATCGAACACAATGTCCGAGGATAGGGAACAAATACCTCGATGGGAATCTTGACCGCATACACGACTGCAGTGGCTACGACCACAACGAGCGGCACATAAGACCAAAGCATGACCGTCCAGAGGGCCGAATGTAACAATGACAGTCTACGCATGACCATCAAAACGTCATCCGGTGAATAAGAAAACGATATCCATAAGACGTACGCGTAGAGAGGATGGCGAACCCAGGCATAGGGTCCTGTATGAATGATTCTCGATTTCTCGCGACGCTATCCGTACTTGCAGTTAGCATCCGTATTATTTATGTCATAACCAGGTGCATAGACAAAACACGTACCCCGATGGGATGAAATTGGTCATCGAGATGCAGAAACGCATCGTCTGAGAGACCCTGCAAAGAGATGCTCGCCACGCACGCGAAGACCCTCACCGCGTTCTTCCGAAGGTCATCGAGCTCCACGCCAAACATCGCGTCTGGCAACGCGAGCGCATGCATCCACCGTGGTGTGTTGAATCCGGCAGCGATGACGGAGATCATGTAGACCGTGGGGACGAGGAAATGGACGAATGCTTGGAACGGGGTGATGAGGACGGAGAGGCGGGTGGGCATCGAGTCGGGTCGGACGGGGCCACTCTTGGACCGTGCGTATGCAGACGCCTTCCCGATTTTGGAAAAGGCATAGCGATAGTGGTCTACGATGCAGAGGACAACGAAAATTTCGAGTAGTTGGTCGGTCGACAACATGGTGGGACAAGAAGAGACATGCAGACGACACGTTCATATATGGGACGGGTTGATGATGTCATGGACCCTGTAAGTGACCATGTTGTCACGCTGTGACAGTCTCGCACCTGATCGATCGATCGCTCCATCCCGTTCCTGTCGCTCGTGAATACACGTCACAGGGAATCTTGATCGCGACTATGACAGAACATGAGACACTGAAGGGCGACTTGGAACAGTGCCACGCTACGTCGTGTCAATCGGGTATCGTCAGGGGAGCAAAAGCAAGCAAGCATACGGACCTGTCTGGACCACCCTTGGTTTAGTCTCGCCGGTGTACACGCGATACTCCTCCCTGATCGCATCGCATCATGAATAACTTCCTCTTGTTCACACCAAGGTCCGCCGCTAAGACAGACATTGACAAGAGTCCCAAACCCCAAATTTTTGTAGTGGCACCCAGGATACTCAGATGACAAGTACCGCCTCACAAACACCGTACGTCAAGTAGTAATTCTCCTGACGTTAATCTCTATGTTCACTCCCAGCATCATGTCTGGTTGGTGGATACTACGACCCACGACTCGGAGGAAAACGTGTACAACCTACTTCGAACTCATCTATGCCAACAAACGTGATCACGGAAAGTAGTAGTAGGCACGCTGGTCAACATCTCTTGCACCTGCATTGGTGGAGTTGGAATTGGATCATATCTCGCTGTCAGCGACACGACGGAGTGGCCACTGCAAGATGGATCCACCGGCCGGGAATGTAGGATCTCTTTATAAAGCTCTTCGCAGCCGCAGAGAATACCCAGGCCAACTTACCATGAAAATGTGTGTTCTAACTCAGGAGCACGGTCGCCAATCAAAGTTATTCAAGATTATTGAAAGATGGGAGGTGGTCGCATCCAGAGTATCTGGCATGTGAGTCAGACTCAGCATTCAACCATCTAGTTTTGCATTAACCAAGCTGCTCAGCAATGGATTGATAGATATATTACTAAAAACGTTCTAGTCCCACCTTTTTTCTTCTGACGAACATTGTATTGACAGAGATTCAATTTATGCATTTGGATTCGGGTTCATTTACCTATAAGTATGCGCATGAGATGATAACGCGTGCCAGGTTTCAGTACGAGACTATATGGCCGAACTTCGGCAGGAACCTTGTTTACGTTGAATACTAAAAGCTAACTTACATACAAATGGTACATAATTACGATTTAAAGGAAGAATTTACCACGGGGACGTTTTGCCATCCCCCACAGCCACAATTCTCCCCCCAGTGACTTTGTAAATGAGCGCGAGCCACTTTAACTCCCTCACCGTCATGACCAGTGTTCCTTCCGCTACAACGTGGGGTTCACCTACTGCTACCAAACATGCACTTTTGATCCATGGACTGACATCATCCTCGCATACTTGGCATCGTGTTGCGTCCCTTCTGGCTGCTCAAGGTATAGCTCGATCGCGGTGTCGAGACTCGGCGCTTAAAGTTATCAGGGTACTTGGTTACCGCTCCCAACTGTTGCAATAGCGTGTACCCAGTGTAAACACCAGGTACAGGGAAACTGCCCATGGGGCCTTACCTTTGGAGAGAGGGTACTCAGAGATGATAGCGGTAAGAGATCAAGAGAGTTCTGTTGTAATTCAGACTCAGCAGAGTCTTATATACTACTATTTACTGATTACTTAAGCAGGTCACGTGACATCAAGTACGTGTCCTTTCAACACTCCCCCTTGTCTGGTATACGGTAGATACGTAGATAACAAGTGAGAAGTACATAGTAATGTAAAGAAAACGTCCGCGCAGTTAAGGCGAGTTAAATTCCAAACCGAGCTGGGAGCGAAACTCTTTGAACTTGACGTGTCCAAGGTTCTTGGTGAACATATCCGCGGGGTTGTCGGTCCCAGGGATAAAAAACAGTTCTACCTGTTTCCACAGCATCACAGCATCGCGTACAAAATGGTAGCGGATCTGGATGTGTTTGGATCGTTTTTCGGTAACAGGATTCTGTGCTATAAATAGCGATCCTTGATTGTCACCACAAACGGGGATAGGTCCAAGGCGGTAGCCAAGTTCCTGCATCATTTGATGTATCCAAATAGCTTGGCGCGTACAGTCGCTCAAAGCCATGTACTCAGCTTCAGTTGAAGACAGAGCAGTGGTCTTTTGTAAGTGTGAGTTCCACAAGAACACACCATCCGCGAATTTCAGGTAGAAACCTGTTTGCGAGTGAGACGTGACTTTGTCTTGTCCCCAATCAGAGTCGGTGCAGGCTATGATGCCTTTACCTGATTTGCCATTGTAAACAAGAGAATAATCTCGGGTACCTAGGAGATACCGGCAAATGTATAGAGCTTTGTTAAGGTGCTCTTCTGATGGGTTTGCAGACATGCGGGCGAGTTGGGTAACCGCATATGCAATGTCAGGTCTTGTACCGATCATGAGGTACAGTAGTGATCCAATTACTGTCTGGAATCGCGTCCGAAGTTCCGGGTTGACAGGTGAATCATTCTTCTCTGGGTAATAACCCTGAGGGAGAGGGGTGTTGGCGATTTTTGCGTTAGTCATACCGCATCGCTCTATGACTTTGTCGAGGTATTCTCGCTGGTCGATCTTAATGGTTTGACCGTCTCGACGTATGTTCATTCTTAGGAATTCGCGTGTTTCTCCTAAGTCACGACAGTCCCACTTCTTCATAAAAGCGGCTTTAACCTTGTCTACAAAAGGTTTGTTTGGGCCGCAGAAGATGGCGTCGTCTACGTAGACAATCGCTAGGACGAGTTCTTTTCCTTTGCGATAGATGAACAGGCCAGCGTCTGATTTGATGCGCGTGAAGCCGAGTTCTTTCATGGAGTGGTCTAGTTCGCGCCACCAAGCTAATCCGGCTTGCTTAAGGCCATATAGTGCGCGTAGTAACTTTAAGACCTTTCCCTTTAGATGAGCGGGCATAAAGCCTTCGGGGAAGTCCATATATAGTTCTTCGTCCAGTTTGCCGTATAGGTAGGCGGATCGGACGTCGAGACCGGTGATGTACCAGTTCTCTAATGCTGAGAGGGCGAGCATGCACCGCACTGTCTCAAAGCGTACGACAGGAGAGAATATTTGATCGAAATCAATCCCTTCTACTTGGGAGAACCCTTTGGCTACAAGCCGGGCTTTCTTTCTTCCGTCGGTTTTAACATCAAAGACCCATCGGTTCTTAATAACCTTTCTGTGTGTGGGTCGATCCACGATTTCGTAGACCTTGCGATCTTTGAGCATTTGTAGCTCATCGTGGCAGGCTTTACGCCATAGTGTTTGTTCGTCTAGGGGCAACTCTAAAATGTCGCGGTAGGTCCATTCCCGGTAGTTCACGTTGGACTGTTCATGTCCGATCGGAAATGCACGGCTGCAGAGGTATGAAACCAATGCGTCTCCCCCTTCCCTGGTTATGCGTTCAACGTCATCTTCCGACGGAGTCGGGGACGGGGGCATACCGCCAGGGATCACGGGTGAATCCGAAGGTCCAGCCGGTGCTTCTCCAACCAATCTGCGCCAATCAGCGGTGCGTTCGATGTCTCGAAGCTGCTTGACCGGGTCGCGGCGCTCTCCATACACGTTTCCGGGTCTGAGAGGTGCGCGGCGTTCCCGCTGTGGGCGCGCTGGGCGAGCAGGTGGAGGCGGAGGTGGACGGCGAGGAGGTGTAACCGGGGGTGCCGGTGCTGCCGGAGGTGGAGTGGGAGGCCGGGGGGCCTGTTGACGAGGAGTAGGGGGTCGAGGAGCGAGATCCGCATCGGACTCGTTATCATCCCCAGATGAATCAGACGAATCGTCATCATGAGAGTGAGAACGCGGCGGGTGGTTAACGGGCCGGTGAGGCGCTGCTTTGGAGCATCTGGGGAACAGATTCTCATCAAAGACGGCGTGCGCCGAAGTGTGTAGCGCGTTGTTAGGGCGCATGAATAGGTAGTTTGAGTCACTACCGGTGGAGACACCAAGGTAGATCATCAGCTGCGATTTAGGTTGCAGTTTACCTTTGCGAGTTTCGACTGGAATGTGTACATAAGCACCACAGCCAAATACCCGAAGATGCGATAAAGTAGGCTTTTGGCCGGTAAGCATCTCGGATGGCGTTTTCCAGTTGAGCCGAGCAGAAGGGGTGCGGTTGTACACGTGGAGTGCATGGAGTACCGCGAACTCCCAATAGGAATCGGGCAGGCAAGCCTGCAGTCGCATGGGTTGTGCTTTGTCCATAAGAGTACGGATGAAGCGTTCCGCACGTCCGTTTTGCTGGTGAGCATAAGGGGCGGATTGTTGTATGTTAATGCCATTATCGCGCATGTACTCAGTGAAAGCTTTGGAGGTATATTCGCCTCCAGCATCAGAGCGCCAGTGTTTTACGACAGCGTTGAACTGAGTTCGCACATAGGCGTGAAACTGCTTGGTTGCTTTAAGCGTTTGGTCCTTTGTTTTAATGAGGACCACCCAAGCCATGGATGTAAAGTCATCATAAAAGACAACAGCGTACTTGTATTTGTGGTATGATTCGATTTCAAACGATTTGAGGTCAGAATGAATTAACTCAAAGGGAGCGCTTGCACGCTTCTCGCTATGAGGAAAAGTACGGTTGTGTTGTTTGCCCAGCTCACAGCCAGGACAGATAGGAGGGTTGGACGGAATATCAACGTCCGGGAAATCCTTAATGTGCTTCTTTGCAGCGCGGAGCACATCGCGCGAAGGATGGCCTAATCGGCGGTGGAGAAGTTCATAATCCACAAGGGTCAATGACGCAAGGTCTGCCTTGGGATGAACTACTGGTGCACGAATCCAGTACATTGTGTCGCCATGTGAATGGAAACTTAGTACCAGATGGTTAGAACATTTGTCATAAATGTCTATGGTGCGGGGACGGGTTTTAAGCGTCATGCATTGATCAACTAGTAAGGTGCCCATTGAAATGAGCTTTACAGAGCATGATGGCATGTAAATGACCGGCGATAACCGCACAAGTCTACCTTGGAACTCCACAACTGCGGTTCCTTTTCCTAGGATCTTTGCTCGGCCATTGGCCGTTTGAGAGTAGGTGGGGGCACTGAATTCTTTATACTCGATCAGGTCATCGAGATCACTGGTGTAGTGGGATGAAGCCCCAGAGTCAAGGAGCCACATATCGGGTGGCATTCGGTGACTGTGTTCCTTTTCCTTTCCCTTAGAGGATGGCTTACAGCGATCACACATGGAGAAAGGTACAGTTGTAGTGATATTGTCCAATTTATCTACTACAGGTGTACGCGCGGAGAAGCTACATACTATCTGTGGCGAAGATATCCGCACATCAGTACCTGCGAGACGTGGACAAAGGAAGGTGGGGACTCGCCGTTTCGCCGAATACTTCATGAAGCGCTCGATGTCCCGATCGATCTCCATGGGATCCCCCAAGCTCACAGCGTCTTCCTCATTACCACCACCGTTGGATTCGGGATCCGAATACCCATCATAGTCATCGTCGCTGTCAAGCGGACGGAAAACCTGAGGGGTCTCCTCGATGCGTTCGAGGAGGGTGATGGAGGGGGGTTCGCCAAAGGGGCCCATCTCCAAGAAGGAGGAGTGGACGCGCTTGTGGAGGCGACGTGTGGCAACCGGTTCGAGGGTGCGGATGGTCTGGGGAGTGGGAGTGGTCCCAATCCGGCGGGCGAGGTGGACGGTCTCAAGGACCTGCGGGAAGGCGGGGGGACCGGGATACTGGATGCCAGCGGTGTGCACGAGAGCGCGTGGGTCAGGGACCGGAGAGGAGAACTCCTGTTGAGCCGGGCTGTAAACAGCGGGCTCATGAATGAAGTTCGCAAAGGCGAACGAGGCGGAGGACTGTTCCGCAGCCGTATTGGCGCGGTCCTTCCGCTTCTTCTCCCCATCGTCGGACCTCTTTCCTCGACGCTGCTTCTTCTTCCCCTTGTCCTCGTCCTTCTTATCAGAGGAGGAGGTGTCCGGCTGCTTCTGCTGCTGCTGGAACTGGGGGTCGCCCTTCTGGCGACACACGTTGGTGATCTTATTCGCCTGCGCTTGCTGCGGCTTACGGCGGGTGAGGTAGTGCTGCCATGCAGCGGTGAGCGTGGTCTCCAACTCGGTCATGGTGAGGACTTTGTTGGGAGTGGCGGTGGTGGGAGCCAGATCAATGGCAGCGTTGAGCTGCGCGTGTAGCGTTTCCGCGTACTTTGGCAGCTTAGCTACCGTGATGAGGGCCTTGAGGTTGTCCGGCACCTTGTGCTGAAGTTCCTCGAGGAGGGTGAAGCTGGCGTTCAGCTTGGAAAAAGCTGGGCCAGGGTGCTGGTTGTCGGGGAAGGTGATCCCCAACATGTTCTTCCACTCCGTGAAGGCGGAGGCAAGAGAGGCGGCGTGGTACTGGAGCTTGAGGGCGTCCCAGAGGTCCTTGGCGGTGTTGACGGTGGCGAAGCGGGAGGCAATGTGGGGTTCGAGGCGGAGACAGATGGACCCGAGGGCCCTGTCGTCGTTCTCGTCCCATTTCTCCTGGGCTTCTTCCTCGGCGACGGTAAGGGTCGCTCCGGCCATGGTAGGACGTGCCTTGTGCATGGCCTTCTGCCAGGATCCGGAGGCGCAGATGTAGGACTCCATGTCCATGGCCCAACGTTTGTAGTTGGTTCCGTTCATCTTGGGGATGGAAGTAAGGGTGGAGGAAGACATTTCGATGGTAGGATCTGAAAGGATGACGTGTCAGCATTAGTACCAGTGAAGGGAGCGGAAGGAAACCGCATCGCTGAACAGTCAGAGCTTCCAGAATGTAGGGTCGTAGCGACCCCCTACATCTGTAGTCTGATGGCTGTTACCCCAGGGCGTTGCCGCACTACCAGGGTGTCTGGCGTTTCCGCTCAAGACGGCCGATGTCCAAAGGCATTCGCCCATGTGCAGATGACAAGCGGGTAAACCGCTCAGTCAGAGCTGCGGGGCTCATAACCTGTTGCAATAGCGTGTACCCAGTGTAAACACCAGGTACAGGGAAACTGCCCATGGGGCCTTACCTTTGGAGAGAGGGTACTCAGAGATGATAGCGGTAAGAGATCAAGAGAGTTCTGTTGTAATTCAGACTCAGCAGAGTCTTATATACTACTATTTACTGATTACTTAAGCAGGTCACGTGACATCAAGTACGTGTCCTTTCAACACCAACCTCGTCGGGCATGGGTCTCGCGTGTCGACCGACTACCACTTCAGTTCGATCGCACGAGACCTCCGACCATATCTCGAGGCAAGGACCTATTCCCTTATAATTGGTCATTCTTTGGGCGCATCGACAGTTCTGAGCCTCTTTCCACATCTTCCTGCGTCACACCCGACTGCGATCGTGCTCGTCGATCCTCCTATGCAGCAATCTTCGGAGCAACTCGATTTCCTCGACGACATGTTTACCGACTCCTGCATCAACATAAAACCAGCAGCAGCTTACGCGGCCGAACATCCCCTGTGGACGCGCGAAGATAACTTCTATAGGGAGCTTGGAACGCGTCTGTGCTCCGTCGATGCTGTACACGGCATGTTACGCGTAAGACGCCACTAGTGCTAGCCTGGTGCTGATTTGAATTGGTTTACTCCCGACAGCAAAATCGACCGTGGAACTTTTTCGATTGCTTTGACGTGGTACCGGAAAAGTGGAATGTGACGGTCATAGCTGCAGATCCCGCGGTCGACACAGCTTGCCCCATAGAACCTTACCCACATATTCGAGCCGTCATAGTTCCGGGCGCAGGACACTGGATACAGTACGAGTTTCCCGAGGTCATAGTTGAAGAAGCATTGAAGAGGGTTGCTGAATTGGACGTCGACTAATGCTATTCGATGACTTTTTGACAAGGTCCATGGATCTGATGTAAGTCATTTTGGATAGGCAAGTATTATCTGGAATGGTTGCAGTAGTACTTACGGATTCAGCGGATAGATCTTATTGTACAGCAGCTGGGAACAGACGATCAGTTCTTTTCTGCATCGCAATCAACTCGTGTGCGCTTTTTGCTAGGCCTGGAGTACATCCTGTGTGTGACATCAACATCACCTGATCGCCAAGAGATTAAGAACCAGTGTCCCGGACATATGTAGGTGATAAGATTAGACTTTAGACAAAAGTTCCTCGCAATCTTGGACCTCATGCCGGTGAGACACACGTGACGGGGCTGAGACGCTGCAGGCCAGCACACGGCATCATATTGCCGGTTCTCTTGACCATCGAGATAGGTCTTCAGGTGGCGAAGTCGAACATGAGTGTAGTTGGGTGACTTAGTGTGAGAAAGCTACACTGGTGACCTACCTCGGCTGCTGGTTCACTGATGCGATGAGGAAAAACTCTGGTCTTGCTTCCCATTGCGGATATACAGCAAACCGATCACCGGCTTTACCAAACGTACGGCACGAGTCTCGCAGGCACCTTGCGCATGTACGCGCGATACTCCTCCCTGATCGCATTATCCCGTTGAATAACTTCCTCCTGTTCACACCAAGGTCCGTTCGGTTCAGCACACCTCACACGCATTCAGTAAAAGATTGCAAGTACCTCGATGTTGATCTTGATGGCGAATACGCCCGCAACAGCGACGAGCGCAAACAGGGGTACATAGGACCAGAATGTGTGTCGCAAGGGTCCAGAAGCGGCGGCGGCGGTACAGCGAACGAGTCATCGGGCTCGTCGACGCATCGGGAGGGGTCCGGGCAACAGGCGGGTGAGTCGAATGAGCATTTCGAGTCGTTGATGGCTCAGGGGGGGGGGGGGTCCAGAAGCAGCGGCGGTGAAGCGAACGAGCCAATGGACTCGTCAACGACTCGGGAGGGGTCCAGAAGCAGCGGCTCACCTCCCGGATCACAGCCCCTGCGCATGACCAATCTGCCTTTGGCTGTACATGTAATCACCATGGACACCGACCACTCAAATTCGGATCGCTCCAGCTCTGATGGCCAAGGTTCAGAGTTCCATCCGAACTCAGAGATTCGCACCGGTGCTAGCACGACCCTGTCTAGACGTCTTTACGATGGGTCCGTTTCGAACGAAGCGAAAAAGCGCGTGCTCGCCGTCGACCCACATAAAGGACGTTGTTTGATCCAGAATTGTAATCCAGCTCGTGCTGTCGAATTTGCGCATTGTTATCCACGGCGCCTGACCAAGGACTCTGCGCGAGTCAGTTCTATTTTGGAGATGGGCTGACCACGATGCTGAGCTTTTCTTGTCAGATGGCCAGTTTGGAATATTGGTGGGACATGAAGTATCACACCCTCAATCTCGATACTCGATATAACATCTTCCCAGGTATGCCTCTCCCACTCGATCTGTCCAAAGGTTCATTCCACCTCGTGTTTCTCCTAGTCAATGCAAGTCTACATCACATGTTTGATAAGCCCAACACGTTCCCATCATGGACGCTACTGCCTACGGACGAGGTCATTATGAAATTCTGGAACACGCTGGAAAGAGGAGAAGACGGGCGGCTTCACGCCTCTCGAGGAAAATCCAACATTCTCTGTGAGCGTTGTCCTTTGCACCTCTTGATGTACTCAATGATCGTGAAGGACAAAAATTTTCGATATCGCTTGATCACCCTACCTGAAAGCATGCTGAAGGGGTGTGTTATCACCCGTCAGCATGCCGTGACCGGCGACGACACACCGTCTCTTGATCATTTCCGCCTTTACGCATACCCCTTCCATGATTACCCGATCGTCGAGAGCCATCTTCGTCCCCATTTCGTCATCCTTGAAGCGGGTCGCAAGGTCAAACAGCTTCCTATTATATATATTCCGGCTTTACTTGCCCAACACCCGATTCTTGGTCAAGTTTCGCAGCTGTACGAATCGTGGACCGCTGCTCTCCCAAAGCGTGTCTTGGCCGATAAAAAATTCAATCCGCCGTCCAGCCAGGAAGATTCAGAGGACGAGGATGACAATAAGACTGCACATGGGAGATACAAGAATCCCCGAAAGCGCTTCGGTGATGATGGTTCCCCCACGAAACTTCTCAAACATGTCAGGACTGGAAAAGGCGACGATGGGAAAGGTGGGAAGCGGAAGCGTGACGCGGAGGTGGAAGTTGTCGTTGATGATGAGATGGGGAGCAGAAGGTATGAAGTCGCTCGAAACGCTGGCCCATTCAGCAGGCCCTCGCGCAGATCGTGGAGCAAGTCGTTCAGTCTGTCAGGTGAGACGCTTCGGGACCATAATAAGAGAGTGGGGAAAGTCCCGACGTCTCAACGTATCCCCGAATGGCTCGACGCATGTCCCGTTCCGGTTTCTTTATGATGTCCTTTCACCGCAGGCATCGGCCTGGAATAACAGCCGTAAATCGGGCCTTGGTTGTGCCACCGGCGACTCAACATTTGAACGTGGTTTTCTGTGGCATTCGAGCTGAAAGAAGTTTCGAGTTCGAGTATAGTGTACATGCCCCACCAACCTGGGTTATGTGTGTCTTGGCTGACTGTCCGATGCTGATTCTCCACAGGACCTACCATTATAAGAGGTATATCAGACCAATCAAAGCAATAGACCTTGGTCCCCCTCACCAAGCTGTCTGATGTGTGTAATTACTGACTGACCGAGCCTTAGGATTATGTTATTTATATTGTACAAATTCGATCTATTACCAAAACATTTGGAGTCTCGTGATGTGGTAATTGTGTTGCCATATTTCCCACGGCAGACTGATTTTCATGGGCACGTGACCGCCCATACCGCGCGAGTCATTGACGCGTCCCTCACTCCCTCTCCCGTCCTCTACCAATTGGCACTATTTGATGGGCAGAGTTGAACAGACAAGACTACTGCGCTCACTGCTACCACTATCGAGGTGTTCCGATGCTCCAACAATCTGGTCTTACTAATTGGAAAAAAACAGAGCTTGTATGTTAAACATCTGCCACCAACTTAGCGTGATACTCTCAGGTGTTACTATTATACATGGATCTCAGAAACGTGAATGAAAAACCTGGTGGAAGGCTAATGTCACCGTCGTGTATGCAGACCAGGAAGATTAATATCACCTTGGTCAACGAGACCGACTACTTGGAAGAGCTGGAAGACTTGTGCGTCTCTCCGCTGGGCGAAGTGTACTGAGAGTAGCCCTTGCTGCTGTTGTAATAGGTCGAACCGTTGGGGTTGCTGTAGTAGTAACTCCCGTTGCTATCAAAACTGTGTCATCCTATAGACCGGCTGTGTGACAGATTACTACGCACGAGTTAGAGTAGTGATACCCGGTCCCTGCGCTCCCATAGTCGCGAGAGTAATAGTGGTTACCCTGTCGCGGAGCCGTCAACGACGGACCAGGAAGACGCGGTCGACAAGACTCACCTGACTGTTGGTACCACTGCCGGTATAATCGTAGCTGCCAGATGTGCTGCTCTTGCTCGGCATTGTTAATATGTGGCTCAGGTAGAAGGAAAGAAGCAATAAAGAGTGATAGCGACGCGACTTTGTTTTATAGCCCTGATTGTTGTCCTTTGTTTTGTTTCTGGAACTATTGCGGTGCAGAAAAGTTTTACAGACAACACATGCACATGCTACCCTTTCGAAGAGAACTATACTGTCAAACGTTCAGAACGTTCAAATGTGATTTCCTCAACTTCGGTTAGCAGATGTCATGACACATAGACACTTGTGCCACACTGTCACCGCTCGACACCAGCTTCAACATGACCTTCCATCCTGGCTTGGGATTTGCGTCGCCTCATGACATATGAACTTTCATAGCAGCGGGATAGGTACCTGTTTCTAGCAAACCACACGCGTATTCGTGCTGGTAGGTTGTTCAGATGGACTGAAATGAACAAGTTCCGTGTGGCCAATGGGATTATTCTGATTCTCTACCGTACAGATTACAACGCTTTACCACTCTTTCACATTGTGGTTAGCATATGAGTCATCGAGAACCACGTCCGCGAGGCAAAGAAGCTCAGGTGGTATGGTTTCAACGTGCCCTATGCGCCTTTTAATCTACTGAGATGTCAGGGCGCATAAATATCCCCAACATGTGCTTATCCCTCATCGACGTCTTTCAAAACTACTTCGGTGTGTTACATTTCTCGCGCTGTCACAAACCTGCGAGCTTCGCTGTCTAGACGTCTCATACTATTGATACCGCGTCACGACACCAAGGTCAGTATCAACTACGGTATCGCGTATACACGAGAATTGGAGCAACGATTACGAGACATTGCGAGTTTCGAAGAGATGGAGGCTCGTCTACTCGCTCGACAGCGGATGGTATTGCCCTCAACTGAGATGCGGTTCAAACTATCGTCAAGCAGGTCAAAGCCAAGCGAGGACTGGAGCTCTAATTCAAATTTCGGCCTCTCAGGGCCTACAAATCCTCGCAGCCTACACTCACTCTGGAACTAGGAGTCGAGATCAGCCGCATATATGCATCGTTTCACTGGCGCTGGCCCTTCGTGAGCCCCTTTGGGTTTGCATTTCGTCTGACCCACCTAGGTGCCGACACTCACTCCGATCTCAGATGCTCCAGTACGCCAGAGCTTGTCTCAGAGCCATTGGCGGACGATATCATGGAAACGTCCAGACAATGACATTTCCATTGCCATTTGTACACTATTTGGTCTACTCACAGCTAGTAAGAGTTTATGTGTCGCGCGGTTCGCTGTCACTCACAATTCTACAGTACCCTGGCCCTTTCGCAAATACTATTCGGCAGAGTGGCGGACGAGTCGATGAAAAGAAGACAGGAGACACAGTAGCGTGTGAACAGACCATTCAGCGCAGACCCTAGATAGGAGGTATGTATGTTCAAGTCAGAGTAAGCGCTGCCGGCTGTCAACATTTCCGCTCCAAATCCCACACTAATCGATGTGGTTCTGAACCCTTTTCTCTGCTTTTCCACGCTTATACTGCACAACCCACAGCCCTGACAGAAAGCCATCATGGGGTTTTCATCAATACAATTATAGAGCCTAGCCCCGTTGGGCTTGAACTCGACTCGCCCGTACGTCGCACCTTGCGGGATAGGGTTACATATCATATATGCGACCTTCTCTCTTCAAACCTAAGTTTGCCGCCACACGGAGGTTGGTATGCCATCCCTAAGTCGACGTCATCGCAAATCCTTTGTCGGACTCGTCGGGTCTCGCCACCGCAGCCGTCTTATTCCATGAATAAAAAAGTGACTCAAATGGGCGTCATCGAAACCATATCAGGAAGTATTTGGGCAAAAGGCTTTACGATTCGACACCGGTAGACTTGCACTTACCCGGTTTCAAGCGCATAGCATCGGCCAAGTCAAACACCTCTCCGCACGCTGCCTGTGGTTATCCAGCACCCTTATTCATGACGCCGTTTTTCATTTCCGACGCTACGCACCCATCTACGATGGGCGCGCAGTCAGATATAGGTGGGTACTATTTCGACCAGTGCAAGTCTCTCATGTAAGACTATCAGGGGGTATCCCGTGAACATTGGGGGCCCTCCATTCTCTCACTCTCTCGCGTTATATAGGGTGTGTTGTGGCTTAACACATGGGACGACTGTGGTGCCGCTGGCTTTGGCGTTGTCCCAAAAACATGCGGTAACCCGGCGTATTTAAGTTTCCCCTGGACGGACTTGCATGCGGGTTCACTCTTGCCACCGTAACGTTCCCTCTGGCTCCCTTAATGCATTCAAGAACGTACTCAACGGCGTATTCGTCGTCGGTTAGACATTATGTAGGACTTGCTCGTGTCAAGACACCCTGACGACTGACGGAGGCGCGCATATATTCAGGAACAGCTACCATGCTCACCTCACTTCTTCTACCCACCAATCTACCACTACAATACTTCCGCCGCCCAAACACTGGCAGGTCTTCGCGTCGAAGTCCAGCGCCTCAGGGACGAGGAGGACCACTTGCAAAGGCGAATACACCGAGACCAGTCCTCCCTTGAGCAAATCCAAACGCTGATGTACGCCAGAATCAACAAGGCAAACGAGATGCAGAACTTTTTGGCAGCCATCTCCAGGCTCCCTAATGAGATGCTGCTTGCGATTTTCGAGGAAGCAGTGGCGTGTCAGGATCCAGGAGCTGAACATCGTGCAGAGTTTACCTATCTCCAAGGTCTCCCGTCGATGGCGAGACCTCGCGATTCATTCTCCCCGCTTATGGCGGCGCGTGTGCATCACTCCACGCATCGCGCCACGTATGCTGGAGATGTACAAAACCAGGGCGTCGAGAGCACTCGATATTGAGATCTGGGGGTGGAGAGATAGGAGAGATTTTCAGCGGTTCGACGCGGCGCTCGAGATGATGCTCGACTCGTCCAGTCGTTGGCGCAGTCTGTCGATTGCCTGCGTGTGTGACACCCACCTCTCGCACCTTACCCTCAAGCTCTCTCATGTCGGGCACTTTTCCGGATTGAAACACTTCACGTTTCGCGCGTTGCGTCCGGGGCAAACATCATCCATCGCTTTTCTGATGGAAAGCGCCACACCACCACAGCCACACCACCCGGGTCAGGCTCTGGCCCCATGCGCGCTCAAATCCCTCGATGCGGAGAACTTCACGTTGACGGGAGATCTGAGCAGCATACATGCGCGTGCGACGCAGAATTTTGCGAGGTTGTCATCGTTGACATTGAGGCGATACAGCAATGACGCACGGTCATTCCGGATCATGATTGATTTCAGCGCATTTCGTGCGATGTTGACAGGGATCCCCAATTTGACGACGCTGGTACTCCATGGGCAACCGCTTCGTTTCCGCACCGATCCGGTGGGCGGTCAGCAGGGCCAAAACGAAATTCATGGGAGTAGCTTAGGGGGTGGTATCGGCGCCGCTGCCAACGCTGCGATGATCGCCCTCCCACAACTCCACACGCTCGTGCTCCATCCAGGCGTGTTGAAGCCACGTTACCTCCAACATACCATTTCCGCCATTTATGCACCTGCACTGCGGCATTTCGAACTCGTCTTTCCAGATTCCAAGATCTCAGGACAGAGTGTCGTGGAGCGGTTGTTTGTAGATGCGTCCCCCCCGAAGTCTTCATCCTCCTCTACTTCGTACGCCTCCTACGCATCATCTTCCTTGGTGCCAGAAGAACACATGAACAGACGACATCCACGTTTCCCGCGCGTCGAAACCGTAGTCCTACACAACGCATCCAGTGCAGGGACAGCCTTGGCGTTTATACACGCTTTTCCATATACGACGCAGGTTACTCTTGGGGGTGTCGATGTTGGATTTTTCCCACTCGTTTTGCGTGCCAGTGCAAGATCGGGCGTTGGGGTAGGAACAGGAACAGGGGGCGGGGTGGGCGAGGGGAAAACAGAATCAGGGTCAAGGTCAGGAATTGTAGTGGGATCAGGATCAGGATCGGGGACCTCGACATGCGATTGCAGCCTGCACACGCTTTGCATATTGGCATCGACTGCGCACCCTCACGCTCCGTCAACCTCGCCAAGAAACTCTCCGAGTCCTCCTCGATTGGATACGCAATGAATATCAGCGGGGCCATGTCATCCCTACGCTCATCGTCGAAGGGTTGCTAGACCGACCCGACATCCGGTTCTTTGCGCAGTGTGCTCGAGCATGTACCAGGGTAGAACTCGTGGGAACCAAGGTTCCCGTCACATCGGGCTGATTGGGGCCCACCGTTGTTCTTCGTTGTTCATTTCACCAAGAGCAGCTCCTTCGTACTACATCGTTCCTAGTGTTCAAACGCTCATCAGTCATCCTGGCAGGGACAGCGCAATAACGTGTTGGCATACCTCATCGTCTGTATCCTTACAATGTACAAGAGGTGTACATACTGTAACAGTAATCAATGTGGGCGGGCATAGTAGATCGTCATGACACCTTCATAGGGAAGAAAACAACTTGCTCGGACTTAGAGCTTGGTATTCCCTGGCGTTGACATCTATGGTGAATGTTTCCGGGAAACATGTTGGCATTGCGATCACAACTGCGAGGCGAAGAATGTGAGTTAAACGAAAAAAGTAAGTTAGAAATGATATCAGAAGAAGTCTTTCTAATCTACGCCGAAGCTCAGCAACAGCTTCTAGTCTTTTTTTTTGGACAAAACTCATCTCGAGAATGTTGGCTGAAATGGTGAGCTCACCTTCCAACACGTCAGCAATACGGGCGGATGGAGATACCTGCAAACCTAGGACGTCAGTAAGCAAGTTGAGATGTGTTAGATGGGGGGAAAGTGTCAGAATGGGGTGCCCGAGAATTACATATGAGCTGTGGCGGGCCTCTTCGGCATAGTAATACGAAGACCGTCGTGAAAGAACATCATAGAGGAGGACACAGGTAGCGTGGATATTTACCTTGTAGCCGAATTTGTGTTAAGTCATTTACCATTACTGAAGCCGAGAAAATGGTTTGAAAGACTTATTAGTCCCTGCGGTCACGTCGAATCGAAGAAAAAAAAGTCAGAAAAGTCAGAAAAAGAAGAGAGAAAAGCAACCAGAAAATGTCGTCAAAAGCCCTCATAAAAGGACTTCAGGCGGGAACTCCATAATACATCACACTTGAAGGGTACAAGGGCCAAGCACGACGAAGTCAACTCTGAAACTCACCGTCATCATCCTCGAGTGAGGACGGTCGATCAAAGCATACCTAAAGGGAAAAATATGAGTAATTGGCCGCCGCACAGGATCATATTTGAAGGAAATCAGTGGATTGACAGATTAGAGCATCGTGCTGTGTCGCACTCAGAAACTCTAGTTTGAATGACAAAAAAAGGATTCATCCCGGGTGGCAATCTCGCTCCGCAAGGTAACGATAACTTACCATTACTCGTAGGTGATGCTTCAACTGGAAGAACTAGTGCCATGGCGTCTAAGAGGGGAAGGTTAGATATAGTCCAGTGAAAGAGAAGACATGTTGGGAGGGTCAGGGTAACTATGACATGTAGGACACATCGCATCACGGTTAACGGATGCTCATCAATTGAAGAAAAGGTATTTTCATCGTACAAAGTGGAACAAACGGGAAAGAGTGGCTCACCTATAAGGCTCCTGCAAGCACAACGGCACGAGAACGCGAAAACTTTGCATCGTACGCATCGGGTTGAAATCATGAGGTTACCGTAGAAAAAAAATTCGACACGAAACCAATGATTTAGGGGAGGCACCCAAAATCCACGTGACAGTACTTCACGTTTTAGACAAATCGCCCCTATCTCGTGCATCAGTCTGCTTCAAGATGCTGGCCCAACAATCACTTGCTTCGTCTTCTTGAGCATCACCGTCGTCTCGTCAGGACAATCCAAGGTGAGCCTACGCAATCGCGGCGGCTCTGTACGTGTGTTATCGCGATGTCAGCCGAGCCCGGTGTCTCGACGTGGTACGCCTTCTGTGTTGACCTTGCCACCCAGGCTGTTGCCTTACAATACCCTTCATCAAGTTCGCCCTCGCCATCTCCTCGACAGTGATCAGATGAGTGTCTATAATGATTCGCTTTCTGACACACATTACGCCTTCTTGTCGCACACTCGCCTCCGTCCAGATCCCTGCTTGCTCTTCCGAGTCGGCCGTCCGGACCCACTTTCATTCCATCACACCTACATTTCATACGTCTCTGCCATGCAATCCACGAATTTGGCGTCATAGAGTTACAGGTCACTAAAATTTACTTTGCAATTCACAGGGCCATGCTTCACGTTTTTGAACAAACTCCCTGGTTGGTGTGATATCGACTATTGGTACTCATCGCATCCCGTAGACCATAGAAGATGGTAGGAGATCATGCAAAGGACCGTCAAAAATAAATAGATTTGATCTAAGCCCAATACAGGATGCGATTAATCTAAGAAGGGCAACGATCCTTCACTTGTTACACGCGTTAACAACGGAATGCACATGATCTCCATAAGGTAAAATATCATTCCCTCGTGCACATTTTCCATGCTGCTTTACACAGGTTGCGGTGGAGGTCCAACAACATATTGTTTGGTTCCGTTGAAGGTCGCAATCAGCTCGGGAGAGATGCCAAGGACACTTTGCACGACCGCAGGTGGCGTCATGGCGAGCCACTAGAGATGTCAGGAATCAGATCAACGCGTCATGAACCAAACAGTTCACGAATTCGCTTACCTGTGTCAAGCTGATGTCCTGGAATTGGCCTACATGGCGAATAAGACATCCTGATTGAAACATTGTCCGTGTGTAGCACGAGAAGTACTCACCAGTTTTGAAAATCTCGAGATACTTCATAGTAGTGTTTCCGATATTCTCAATATAGTGTCCTGTGAGGTAAAGTGTGAGTGAGGCGTACATCGAGATGACCGAACTTGGCTCACCCCAGTTGCTGGGCACATAGCCGACATCACCGGGCTGAAACGCAGTAAGAGGTCCGAATCAAGAATAGGCTCAATATGTGTACGCACCTGGAAATCAAATGTCCTGGCATTGGCGTCTCCAACATATGCCGTCATGCGGGCACAACCCTCCCTACCAATACTGATAAACATAACCGCCAGCTACGAAAGTGAACTCGCTTACAAGAAGAAGTCCCATTCGTCTGAGTTGGGATGCCACTGATAAATAGCGTGAAGAGACGATAGAGTAACACTTCAAGAAGTACGCACGTGCAACTCCCTTTGATTCAAGCATCGTCAGGCAGGCCAATGCGGACAAGGATGGACTCTTACCTCATTCCACCAGGGACAACCTCGACCACCGCTGCGGCAATTGTTGTTGAAGCCTTGAACGTCGTCGAGTCGACAATCTTTATACTTCCACCAGCGAGAGGTGTAGCCTCGATTTGCGACAATGGCCATACAAGTGGGTTGGGCATCTGCCCAAATGGATCCTCAGGCGCTGTGTTAGTAGTGGGTGGGTCTGGACAAAGTAAGACGTATTAATTTGGTGTTTAATAGAAAGGTGATGATAGCGCGTACCGGCAGGAAGAATGTAAAGTTCGTGAGAAGGGATGTTGTCAAATGCGGCGAGGCTCGTTCCGAAGTTCCTGGCGATCGCTTCCTTTGGTAGGTGGGCCGTCCAATCTGAAGTGCGATATTTCAGCCTGCAGAACATTTCAGGTGGACAAGGGACTTGCCGGTGAGCTGTGCGGGTCCTGTTAGCAGGGTAATGAACCTCGATGTAATTCAAACTCACCAAAAACGTCATCTCCGGGGACAATTGACCGTTGTCGAAGATCTTAGGGCCAGGTCAGTACGCGTTGAGTTCACGAACATTCATAACAGACCAGCATGAATTCCGATCCGTCAGCAGTCTGGTTAGTTGCTTGCAAGCTGTGTCCAACTCCGGCGGGGAAGTACCACAAGTCACCAGGTCCCTATGACAGCAGCGTCAACGATGATGAGACGGGCGGTATATACGAACACGCACCGCAGTCCCAACGTAGTTTCTCCCGAGTCCGTCCACAGCGGTGATTTGAGTGTATCCGCTGATTACATATGACCACTACAAAGAATTCAGTCTGGTGTCATGACGAGATGACTGACGTCGAAGTTTACCTCTCCAATACTGTGCCAATGGAGTTCACTGGCGTGATTGTCTTTATTGAGCATCAAGGAAGATATCCAAACGAATAAAGCCTACCGTATGGCCCCAGCGTCAAGCCGGAAGTTGGCAGCTGATATTTCTACCAGACAGGGTCAACATGATGCACCGGTAGGCTCATCTCAGATCATGCTTACCTGTCGCAATGGGCATCACGGCAGCTACACGCACACGATGTCAACCATCCAAGCGCTCAGGAACGAAGCAGGATCGACGCACTATTCTCAACCCTAACCCAACCACCTGTCTGGAGACGCATGGCGCTGAGGGAGAACGGCCACTTCAGGCTCGGACTAGCATGACATCAGCATTCAGCCTAATAGCGACAAATAACAACTATCTCTTACATTTCGCTGCCGCCGTCTGTCGTCGGTGGCGCCAAGAAGTCGGCATTTTGCAAATCTATGGGAAGGTTCTGAGGACCGAGATGGTAGCACCGGTAGTGTTTCGTATGGCTTCCGGTACGATGTCGCTGTTCGCGTTCCAGAGGTGGCTGTTTGGACTGTCGCTGGCATAAGGTACGGTGGGACTCGGAGACGCTGCAGCAGCGGTGGCACTAGCGGTCCAACCGGCCGACGAACTGGGCCAGCTTCCGGAAGAACCAGATGATCCGGATGGCCAGCTACCCGCAGAACTTGGCCAAGCGGCACTGTTCTCCCCACGCATCACTGGAGAGCAGCTTGCGATGGCCGCGAACAAAAGCGAAGAAAAAGCGGGCGAGAAGTCGTTTAGCCATGTCGATCGTTGAGGAGCAAACGAATCGTGGGCTTTCGAGGTAGGTATAGACCCCTTTTTATATTCTGATCTTGCGCTCCTGGCATTGAAGTTCTCAAGTACAACTGGATGTTGGGATGCTACACGTCCCATCCTCTCTATGGCGTGTCAGCATTTTTAAAGTCAGCGAACATCGAAATGGATGATCGTTCCTGCGTTCCCAAGAGTTGACGCTGAATCACATCCTCACCCTGAGGGACATCATGGCATTCCATTCTCCATCAAAGGCGGGTGGGAGCTATCAATGCAGGTATCCCTGGGTACAGTATGCCCTGTGCACAGTGTGGACACTACCACAAACAAGAGGATAGCTTTTCCGTAGCTGACAGTAAGCTCTGCCACTGAAAACCTACATGTGAGATGGTCTGTACCACAATCCAACTAGGTTGCACACGAGAAATTCAGTGGAGTTTCGCATACACGTTACTGCGCTTGCTGCGATCAAGTGATCCTCGGAGACGACATTGAACTTTTCAGGGAAATGGGGATATGTTGAAAAGTGTGTTGCGTATCATTTCCTTCTGCGCCAGTCCGGAATTAGACGAGCCCAGTCAGCATCTGCAGTAGAGATTCGCAGCGGCCGTTGTATCCTTATCTGGACGATTGATTGGCGGTTTACTATATTTTGATTGTACCTGCAATACAGTCTTGTCATTTGTGCTGAACGTTACGAGATCTATTCTTTTTCATCATTGATCCTCCTGCTAGTCTACTAGGACGGTACGTTGCGATCATGCCATCGGGAAATTCAACAAGGCCAGCACGATTACTTGGGAACTGTCAAGTTTGTCGTGGCGTGAGGCTGCAGTAACAGTAAGACCTGGCATACACACGGAATGTTACCGTGTGTACTTGACAACTCTACCGTCGGAAAACTGCTATGTGCGGCTGATTACGTCATTTTCATACAGTCACGTGCGGCCAGCCACTTCCCACGTTAGTGCCATCCTACCACTTTTGGCAGTGACTGCCCCTGACAGGACAACCACATGCCCCAGTACAAATGCGACTATCCTGCCCGTCAGACTGCTGCCGCGCCCATGCAATAAGAGCACCATGATGGTACGAGTCAACCACTGCACAACATCCCCAACTCGAGGACACCCGGTACGGAATGTAACACCTTCCTGCCCCCACATCTATGTCGACACTCTCAGCATGAAACCCGTCCCAGATACTCCTATCAAAATGACCCTTCACGACCTCGAATATCCAATTACATATCATGATGCCCATCTGGAACACACCTGAGGGATGCATTGCAGCTTCGTCCATGCCCCACGACTCGCGCTGCCCCTGCCTTCTGCTACCATACCTATGCAACAATAAAACGACTATGACGGCACGCGATGGAGAAGTGCGGCAGAGTGTGCTGGAGTCATACAGGTCCAGCAGAGTACGTGCATTATTCTGCGGAGTGCAGCGGAGTGTGCTGGATTTGTGCAGTGTCCAGCGGAGTACACACAGGATCCAGCAGTGTATGGCGGCCACTGCCGGCATCTGGACTTGTCAGCGTCCAGGAGAGTGTGGCAGATTCTGTGGCACCTACACGGAGGGTCAGGCAGCACGCAGAGAGGGTGTACACGCACCAGAAGACCTTGTAGAAGACCCAGGAGACGATACCACCAGCGTTGAGCCGAGAACGACAACGTGACGCGCTCATCGAGAGCTCGTGTGAATGCAACGATCGAGTCGGGTGGACGATGCGTACGTGTCGAGAGCACCTAGCCGCGATGAGGGCAATATGAATGTGCCGAGGAAGCCTAAGAACATGTTAGAATGAGCGCTCGAATGATTGGAGCTGAAGGAGAAGGAGCACTTACCCTAGACAGCCCGGTCGAGCCAGGCGACAAAACAGCGGCACGAGACGATGCAGATGGTGATAGAGAACGCCCCAAAGCGTTAGCAGTGTGTAGTACGCTTGGCTCGGAATCCAATAGCGGCCTCGTTCGCATGGGCACACTGCGCACGCAAACGAAGCCGCTATTGGATTCTGAGATCTGAGTAGCGATGGCTAAAGTACACTGTTATGTAAAGACGACAGAGAATCCCAATATTTTGCACGGTCGTGACAGTCATGGAAGGTACTGTAATAAAAGACCGTACGTTGACAGTTTTCTTCTCAGGAGACTGAGAGTGTCGCTGGGGGAACTTCCAAAGCTGGTTTAACGCTGTGTGAGCATGTGCGAATCGTGCAAGCGTGTCATCAGAAACATTACGTTACGTTGCAAGGCAGTTCGGCGCTGACCGGTCCGCCCCGTCGGATCAGCGGACAGATCCATGCTGCAGTATACTCGAGCAGTTTCGTCACGTAACGTTTTGCACGAGTCTTTGTGCAGATGGTGAGCTCTGATGAACTGGGTACTGGTACACTTAGTTGCCAACAAAGGAAGAATTACCTGATACCTAGTATCAGATACTACATGATTCTCCCGGCTCTCCGATGTGAGAACGAAAAGTAGCTTATTGAAATCACGTTACGCAGTCTTCATGTTCCTTCGTGCCCAACCAAACAAAGTATGTATCGTACCCGTGCGTCATAAGTGTATAAATCCGACGAGCGATTCGAAGGCGGTCCATTTGCAACACGTGAATCACAAAACGAACACGTTCTATAGATCATACAAGAGATAATAGGTCATAAGTCGTTTTCTATATGCTGCGTCACAAAGGTTGCGGTGGAGGCCCAACAACATATTGTTTGGTCTGGTTGAAGGCCGCAATCGTCTCGGGAGAGATACCAAGGACACTTTGCACGACCGCAGGTGGCGTCATTGCAAGCCACTAGAGATGTCAGGAATCAGATCAACGCGTTATGAACCAAACAGTTCACGAATTCGCTTACCTGTGTCAAGCTGATGTCCTGGAATTGGCCTACATAGGCGCATAAGACATCCTGATTGAAACATTGTCCGTGTGTAGCACGAGAAGTACTCACCAGCCTTGAAAATCTCGAGATACTTCATAGTCGTGTTTCCGATATTCTCAATATAGTGTCCTGTGAGGATAAAGTGTGAGTGAGGCGTACATCGAGATGACCGAACTCGGCTTACCCCAGTTGCTGGGCACATAGCCGACATCACCGGGCTGAAAGACATAAGAGGTCCGATTCAAGAAAAGGCTCAATATGTACGCACCTCAAAATCAAATGTCCTGGCATTGGCGTCTCCAACATATGCCGTCATGCGGGCACAACCCTCCCTACCAATACTGATAAACATAACCGCCAGCTACGAAAGTGAACTCGCTTACAAGAAGAAGTCCCATTCGTCTGAGTTGGGATGCCACTGATAAATAAATAGCGTGAAGAGACGATAGAGAAACACTTCAAGAAGTACGCACGTGCAACTCCCTTTGATTCAAGCATCGTCAGGCAGGCCAATGCGGACAAGGATGGACTCTTACCTCATTCCACCAGGGACAACCTCGACCACCGCTGCGGCAATTGTTGTTGAAGCCTTGAACGTCGTCGAGTCGACAATCTTTATACTTCCACCAGCGAGAGGTGTAGCCTCGATTTGCGACAATGGCCATACAAGTGGGTTGGGCATCTGCCCAAATGGATCCTCAGGCGCTGTGTTAGTAGTGGGTGGGTCTGGACAAAGTAAGTAAGATGTATTAATTTGGTGTTTAATAGAAAGGTGATGCATAGCGCGTACCGGCAGGAAGAATGTAAAGTTCGTGAGAAGGGATGTTGTCAAATGCGGCGAGGCTCGTTCCGAAGTTCCTGGCGATCGCCTCCTTTGGTAGGTGGGCCGTCCAATCTGAAGTGCGACAATTCAGCCTGCAGAACATTTGAGGTGGACAAGGGACTTGCCGGTGAGCTGTGCAGGTCGTATTAGCAGGGTAATGAACCTCGATGTAATTCAAACTCACCAAAAACGTCATCTCCGGGGACAATTGACCGTTGTCGAAGATCTTGGGGCCAGGTCAATACGCGTTGAGTTCACGAACATTCATAACAAACCAGCATGAATTCCGATCCGTCAGCAGTCTGGTTAGTTGCTTGCAAGCTGTGTCCAACTCCGGCGGGGAAGTACCACAAGTCACCAGGTCCCTATGACAGCAGCGTCAACGATGATGAGACGGGCAGTATATACGAACACGCACCGCAGTCCCAACGTAGTTTCTCCCGAGTCCGTCCACAGCGGTGATTTGAGTGTATCCGCTGATTACATATGACCACTAGAAAGAATTCAGTCTGGTGTCATGACGAGATGACTGACGTCGAAGTTTACCTCTCCAATACTGTGCCAATGGAGTTCACTGCGTGATTGTCTTTATTGAGCATCAAGGAAGATATCCAAACGAATAAAGCCTACCGTATGGCTCCAGCCTGAAGCCGAAAGTTGGCAGCTGATATTTCTACGAGACAGTGTCAACAAGCGCCGGTAGGCTCATCTCAGATCATGCTTACCTGTCGCAATGGGCATCACGGCAGCTACACACACACGATGTCAACCATCCAAGCGCTCAGAACGAAGCAGGATCGACGCACTATTCTCAACCCTAACCCAACCACCCGTCTGGAGACGCATGGCACTGAGGGAGAACGGCCACTTGAGGCTCGGACTAGCATGACATCAGCATTCAGCATCCTAATAGCGACGAATAACAACTATCTCTTACATTTCGCTGCCGCCGTCTGTCGTCGGGGGCGCCAAGAAGTCGGCATTTTGCAAATCTATGGGAAGGTTCTGAGGACCGAGGATGGTAGCACCGGTAGTGTTTCGTATGGGCTCTGGCATGACGTTGCTTTCTGGGGCCCAGAGGTTACCGTTCAGACTGTCGCTGGCATAGGGCACGGTCGGGCTCGCAGCCGCGGCAGCCGCGGTGGAACTGGCCGACGAACTCCAGGTCGTAGAGCCGCCCGCCGGCATTCCAGATGCACCAGCTGGCCAACTTCCAGACCCACTAGCCGGCATTCCGGATGCACCAGCAGGCCAAGTGCTCGCCCTGGGCATCATTGGGGAGCAGCTTGCGATGGCCGCGAACAAAAGCGCGGTAAGAGCAGGGGAAAACCCTTTCGCCATGTTGATCGTTGAGGAAGCAGATGAATCGTAAGCTTCAATCTGATGAGGGGCAGAAGGCGTTTACGACACCTTTTTATACCACGACTTGACCTGCTCCTGGAATTGAGCATCAAGTACAACATGTCGGATTGTACACCGCTGTTCCTCGCAGATCCTAAAGATCGTTCCTGAAGGAGAGTTGCATTGCCTTCCCAAGAAGCTAAAACTAGGCCCCACCCACCTATTTTTGTTGACGCTATGGGAACTCCACATCAGCGTGCTCTCCAGAACGGCTGGTTTGAGACTAGGTTCAAACAATGTCACATCGACTTGAACCCCTGGCGAAAGAAGAAACTCACAGGGGCATCAGGGACAAAACTAGGGTCCGATGGGACAGATCATCCCAGGACAGAGATCTCGAGGAATGTTCCTGATATCCTCGGTTGTGTGCATATGTTTCTGGTCAGTAGGAACTCTGCGCAGCATCAGACCTTTTACCATAACAGGTAGCTCTCTTCCATTCTTCGTCGGAGGTAAGTACCTATAGGTGTATTTCGGACCTATTATTGCTGATATCCCTCAATACGCTCTGTGTACAATGTAGCGCAAAAAGGACAACGTAGCGTCCCCGCTGTATACGAGATAGAGTTTACTCTGAAAGCCTGTCTGTTGGACGGTCAGTTACGATCAACTGGTAACCGACGGAAACTGATGGTAACTGATGGTCGGTATCACATCCCCACTGCGCCGACAAAAATTCAGTGGGTGGAGCTCCACAGATGCATGGCTGCTGCGGCTTGTGGTGAATAGATGATCCTCGGAGACCTGAACTGTTCCCGGAAAGGATGTTAATGACGTTCAAGGTCGGCCGAGCTGGCAAAGCAGTGTGATGTGAACGGTTGACGACTAAGTCATGAATGGAAAGTTGTGATTCAAGTTCAACAATTGGGACACAGAGTGTAACAAAAAAGGAAATCCTGGTCAAAGCTGAGTCCGAGCAGCATGCAACAGCGCTTGTACCGACACTGCTATGACTGTACACTCCTACTTTCCCACTTCACTGTGATATCCACACCTCTTTTCCAGAGCCTTTGCTATGATCATGTGACTGGGATACTCGACCCAGGTAAAAATACAGACGAATCCCTCCTAGCGAATGCCTGTACCTGGCAGCCAGGTACAACCATGTTCAAGCCAGCGCCGCCAAGGTAAAACTTAGAAGGTCAGGTCCCATCATTGTGAGGGATCTGTCACAGTCCGTGACTCACTCACACGAGCTAAAGCGCCCATTTTTAGAGGCTGTTGTGCTTGTATCCGAGTCGGCCGAGCGCCTTCGATTTGTAGATCACAGGATCGGCTTATCAGATCATCGTAGCGGACTTGAAAGTGGTGTCTGCGGATTGTGGGAACCAGCAGGACCGTCATTTGATCCGAACTGCCGTTCTCTTGGAGTAAGGCTGCACACTGAAAGACCTTGGCTGGCAAATACAAAAGTATGTACTATGTATCATATCTGCTTGACGACTCTATGTTGGCAGCTGAAATGAAGTGCAGTTTAACTATTGATCAAGCCTTCTCATAGGCTGATAAATACCTAAGCGATTCTAAAGTGTCTTACAGCAATGCTGGCTTACTCGTTGTCGCGTTGACGCTGTCAGTGGTCAGCGGCGTGAATTCCACTTGTAATTGTCTGACTCCTTGGCCACGGTGCGTGAACTCATTTTTGAGAGCAGAAATGTAGGCAGGCTTTCTCATCGGTTACTAATGACTTTCACATTGACGCAACGCTGCCAGTAGTAGTTGGGCGGTGCAACCCCCACTTGCCTAGATGAATCCTACACATCATACCCATTTCTCGGGCTCGAAGGCGCCACAGGTCGGACTTGTCCACGAAATGGTGTACACTCATCAAGTGATAAGTCCGGGTTTCGTATTATTACCGAAGGCGCTGATGGGTCTCTGCACAGCAGCTCATATCGCTGACGCACGAGCGCTGTATTATCCATCCATTCATGTTTCGACATCTCAGGCCGAGCGTCATGAAGATTACTAGAAAGGTTGATGAATGTCCAGCAGTCGGGGGTTCTCGGATCCGCGTAAGGCACCACTCTCGTAACGTTACGTGTTCCGAAGCATGAGAGAGTACAGCCATTGGGAGTTTTCGGCAGGTTTTCCATGTCTCGGTGCCTGTCCTCCCGCTTTTCAGCTCATCTATATCCGTATCCACTAAGCCTTATCTCCTGCCTCAGGTTTCCGTCCCTGCTAGGTGAGACAACGGCCTGGGCCCATATTTCCGCCATGCTCTTGGGCACACACGATGTGTTGAACACAACACCAACGTCATTGCTTGAAGCCCGAAATCAGTCACAACCACCAAAGATTCAACCTATACTTGTCTTGAGCTCGGTTTACTATTTTTAAGGCTTCCACCCGCGGACACACCGCACCGTATCCGTCAAAGTTCAAACCCACGGGCCGGAACACCGCGGTGCAACCCGTGCTCGGGATAAACTCTTCGCAGCATGGCGTGCATGTGGATTCCCGGATAATTGATATCACTCTTCCTGAAAAACGGGGAAAGGTGTGCTCAGTTCCCATCGTTCCCAATACTTTTCCACGAGCTTTCCTGGCTGTCCAAGACGTGCCACATTGTGCATCGCTGACCTGTCGCACACTTTGGTCTCTGCGCCCACTTGTGATGTCTGCAACGCACCCTTGTTGCATCATTCTTCCGAACCTGTCTATTCCATTCCTTTGCAGCTGGCAGAGTACATGAGTCACCAGGTATGGTCTCCTCAACCTCGGACAAACGTGTTTCCTTGACGTCATCCTCCGACATTTCACCCATTTCCTGAATGGTAGGCACAATATGAGAAACGCAAGACGAAGCTGAGGATGACGGCAAGCGGAACAGTGTTTGAACTCCGAAGAGGTCAGACGTGGAGCTCGTGGAACATCCAGCTACGATGAGTACTCCGACCACATCTGGCACTTCCTGAGGTACGTCCCTCTCTTATATCGGCTTTGCGCTGCTTGGGTTGATCTGGAGAATTGAGCTGAGGATAAGGCTGCCTGGAGCTCCTGGCTGAGCCTGGCGAAGGTTACGTAGGCATTGAAACTCGGGAGTTGTGCAACAAAGTGCATCACCACTGTGTGTCGTTCCTACACTCGTTGCGATAGTCCCGCAACTTTCCTGGTTCGCATTCTACGAAAAACTTGACCGCACCCACTCACGCGGATGCAACACTAGCTACGGAGGGAAGGAAACAATGTATGTTCATCCATCCCCCCGAGACCGCATACTCACGAGCATATCGAATGGGTAGTCTCGTTACTTAGATCCCAGACGGGGGCTTCTTCTTTCTCAATCACTACTGACCTCCATTTGGCCGGGAAAACGCCTCTTGAAACGCCATTACGGCTCACCTTGTTACGAGTGTCAAGATGTCATCCGACGATCATTGCTCAATCCTTGGTCTCGACGATGTAAGCACGTCTCGTGAATGTCGTTCTCGCCAAACTTGTCAGCAGCTGCGTCGCAGGACCTTGAATGTTCTCCATGCTCAATGATATCTTCTCCGAGGGCCGAGTGATCGAGGCTCCTTATTCGCTTCATGGCACGTGGCGTGTCTTCTGGTCATACTTGCGCACACGCTTTTTTCTGCTTGGGCCCAGCTTGTCATCGATTTCACCACATACATCCGGTGACGCACAAAGCCTGGGACGCTGCAGGGTCTCCCTTAGGTAACGTAGATCCATCCTTTTTTTATATTTCTCGCTGTATCAATAATATGCTACCATGATGTCTTTTCAAGTCAACAGGTGAGTCACACGACCCCCAATTTTGCGAGCACGCGGGAATCTACTTGTCTCCTCTTTATATTTACGCACAATGCACAAAATTAGCTCGTGTTATATTCATTCATACGAGTCCACGATCAATACAAATGCACAATGTTAAACGTCATCAATGGCACGTCAGCCACTTGAGAAGGTCAGCTCGATTCCCCATGCTTGCTTCTCACTGGGTCACGAGGTCGGTGCTGGCCCAACGACGACTTGCTTGGTCTTGTTGAGCATCGCTATCGTCTCATCGGACAGACCAAGATGCGCCTGCACGATTGCAGGTGGCGTCAAGGCTAACCACTGATCGTAACGAGAAACGCGTCAGAAGACCATCATTATCATTTGCAAGTGCTCTCACCTGTGCCAAGCTCACATCTTGGTAAATGTCTAGAACGCGAAAGGGTGAGAGAACGTCATTGCGAATGCCATGCGTGCTCGAGTAGAATGTGGGGTACTTACCCGTCCTGAATATCTCGAGGAATTTCAGAGTCGTGTTTCCAATATTCTCCACGTAGTGTCCTTTGTAGGGTGAAGCGTGAGAAAGGACGTATCGAGATGGCGCAACCGGGCTCACCATAGGATGCGGGTACATACGCAACATCGCCAGCCTGGACGATAGTATAGGTCTTAGCTCTGTTCATGAATGGAAGAGATGCATGTGTACCTGGAAGTCCCACGTTCTAGCATTGCTCTGCGAAGCGAACAATGTCATGCGGCCAGTGCCCTCCCTAAGTGTCAATATATGTAAGACGCCTCTGCAGCATGGAAACACAAAGCTCGCTTACAAGTAGAAATCCCATTCGTCTTGGGTGGGGTGCCACTGATCGAATGAATATGAGTAAATGATACATAGAGCAAACGCCTTCAAGAAATACGCACGTGCAACTCCCTGTGATGCGCATCGTCAGAAAAGCCGAATGTGGACGCGCAATCGATCTCACCTCATCGCGCCAGGTTCCACGACTGACCTCGGCGGCAGCAATCGTTATCGACACAGGGAACGTGGTCGAATCGGCGACCTTGACACTTCCACCGCTGAGCGGCGTGATTGGGACTTGCGACAGCGGGAATGTAAAGGACTGAGGTGTAGTGCCCTGAGGATCTGAGGGTGCCTGCGTCGTGCTGGGAGGAACTAGATACCAAACGTCGCACGTGGGTTGATTTTCCTGACATGGTGGTGATGCATAGGACGGGACGTACGGGCAGGGAAAATGTAGAGCTCGCGGGAGGGTATGTTGTTAAACGCGGAGATGCTCGTTTGGAAGTTCTTGGCAATCACCTCCTTGGGTACGTGAGCCAGCCAATCTGCGTATGATCGTGATCATTCAGCCCAGCAGAACGATTGGGGTAGGCAGCAGACTTGCCGGTGAGCTGCGCAGATCGCTTGAGCAGGGTAGTAGGCTTGCAATGCGATAATAACTCACCAAAAACGTTGCATCTTCACTAAAAGTGCCGTCATCAAAGATCTTGGGATGAGGGTTCAGCCTACGTTCAGTCCATCACCAGTTGAAAACAAACCAGTAAGAATTCCACTCCGTCAGCACTCTGGTTGGTGGCTTGCAAGCTATGAGGTATCCCAGCGGGGAAATACCACAAGTCACCAGGTCCCTATGATGTGATCGTCAGCGACCACAGGACACCTGGGTATGCCCATACGCTACCCACCACGGTCCCGATGAAGTTTTTTCCATTTTGGTCCACGGACGTCACTTGAACGTATCCACTTATCACGTATGACCACTACAAGTCGCTCATTCCAGGCGTGATGATAGAGTGATTGACTAATGGCAATTACCTCTGCAGTCTTGTGCCAATGGAGCTCACTGTCGGATCTTGAGCATCGAAGACCATATCAGAACAAACCTGGCTTACCGTATGGCTCCTACCTCAAGCCGCATATTGACACCCGCCATTTCTACAAGGCAATGTTAAAACGCCGACACAAAGGCTCGTCTCACGGCATGCCCTCACCCGTCGCGATAGGCATCACCTCAACTACACGCACACTATGTCAATGACTAAATCATCAATTAAACGAGGTCGACGCACTATTCTCTTGCCGAGCCCAACCACCCGTCTGGAGACGTTGGTGGCTAAGCGCCATCGGCCACTTGGCGTTCGGACTAGCATATGTGACATCAGCATTCCGCATACTCACCGCGGCGACACACGGCCACTATCTTACATATCGCCATAGTCCGTTGTCGGAGGTGCCAGTAGGTCCGGGTTTTGCAACTCTATAGGGACGTTTTGAGGACCAAGGATGGAACCACCGAGGCCGCCTCGCTCAGGCTCCGGCAAGATATTGCTGTCTTGGGTCCAGAGGACGGCGTTTGGATCGTCGCTGGCATAGGGCACTGTCGGGCTCGCAGACGCAGCAGCAGAGGTGGAACTTGCGGTGAAACTCGACCCAGTACTCGCAGTACCATTGCCATCGTTCACCGGAGAACAACTGGCGATGGCTGCGAATAAAAGCGTAGTGAGAGCGGCAGAGAATCCCTTGGTCATGTGGGTCGTCAGAGCGGGTAACTCGCTTGAGGTGTAGAAGGAATTATTGACCCCTTTTTATATTCTAGCCTTGCTCTCATCCAGACCTCGAAGCTTCAAATATGACTCTGACCGGCCGCTCGATGTCAGTCTTCATGACATGGTCCTGCTTTTCCGTAAATACCCGGAAAAAAAAGCAGAAATCCGGAAGGAGCTATATCAGTGCTCAACCACGGCTCATATCCATGGAGTAGGTCGTCTCAAGAAAGAGATGCTTTAACGAGTGCGTGGCATCCTCGTGAGAGGGCCAATGTCATGTACTCCTATTGCCCAACAATGTCAGCATTGGACGCAGTGGAGCAATAAACCTTAACAGCCAGGGTGGCGAAGGATGGCGCAGGTGTATTTTCCCTCCCCCTCCCGTTCTCCGTCAAAGGCAGATAGGGCTGGAACATACTAACGGCGGTGTCTGTGAGTACGATGTACTCTTGGCAAAATGCAAGCAAGGAAGTTAGCGTAACCCTGCAATACATGACTGCAGGCGGTTCTTTGAAGGTAACAACCACTTGGAAACCTAGACCTTCTTATTGGCCGGAACCGAAACGGGGGTTTTCGAAAGGCCATGCCGTGTCCCTTGACTGGATTAGTAACGGACGTCCTTGGTCCCGTTAACAAAATTAGAATGATATATATGGATCCAATGCATAGTCGCAGATATTTTCGTGCAAAAGTCAGATGTCCTGGGAAAAAAAACTACAACGCATCATAATTGCAACAAAGAGTTATCACGCTCACCAAACTAACGGCTCAAGTGAGCGCTGTGGCAGTGAATGGAAAGCCAAAAACCCACGTCCATGTTCGACCAGGGCACGAGGTCGCTTACGTTGAGACGTACACCGGCGTAGCTTGAACAAAGTGATAACATGACTGGAGTAAGTCGGTCACACGACAGCAGATTCTCATGTTTCGGGGATACAAAGTACTGATGTGCATCGAGGGGAAGCACTGATCCAGCAATTCGAGGTATACAAGCGCGAGAGAGTTGCGAGAGAGGCTGGTTCGGAAGTCGCAAGATGATCCTCTGCTCCGGCGCTAGAATCGTAATCGTGAAGGTCGAGGTCCCTTTCGGTTTCGTAGAATATCAGCCTTTCAGCTCGAGTATTATTAGATGGCGTGAACACGTCATATCGTTGATAGAAGACTTCTCTTAAAAAAACAGCAGCCACTCGTTTCCTACACGACGAGCAAAAAAAGGCTTTCGGGTGTTACTCTCCACAAGAGCAGACCTGTGTTACATCAACATCCGTTGCTGCCGGAAAAAAATGGGGGAGAGGGAGAGGGAGCGAGGGGACCATTAGCCCACGGGTATGCCCTCGAGTATCGCTCATCGAGACCGCACAATTACCTCGGCATCTACATGGTCCCTTTGTGAGTAAACTTGTCCCGAAGTATGTTTGACTGCGGCCACCTGTTCCTTTCCGCAAGAACAATGAACCTGCGGGGGGACGCATAAACTAGGTAGCCTCCTCATTATTAATGTCAGATCAAAGATCAAAATATCATCGGACTTCGTGCGATCACCTGGGCCCCGTCAACGTAATTGATGAGTACCTAATACAAATGTTTTCCAAGTCAGCGACATTTCGACTTTGGAACCAGAACGAAAGTCACTGGCCTTCGGGAACGAGATATCAGAAAGGCTAGTCAGGATGCCAGGGAACAGATCCCAGAGCCTTACCGGTCGTTCTGGGGTGGTAAGGAACGACCCCGACTTGAACTATTGGTCCTCGGTCCTTGGACTCTGGGCACCGTACTAGGACTCCTGTCACCGTCACTCAGAAGATGGATCCATGTCTGAATGCGGTGTCCTGGTACATACATACATCAGTATTAACAAGGAAGAACTCCAACGGTTGAGCCCTTGTCTAAGATCCGGATGGTCTGAGCCACTTCAACAAACCAGCTAAATCCCTTGTTGAGCACTCCGAAGCCTCTCGCGACTGGGTATTTGAACTGTACTGCGAATGAGGTATAAGGCAGTGCCTGCACATGTAAATGCAGATGTTGCACGGTATTGAAGGGAGGTATGTGAAACCCCATCCTTGAAAAAACGAGATTAAGTTTTGACAATGAGGGACATGAAAAGGTGTTCACTTGCGGTGTGTTTGAGGCACTTTAAATTTGTCTAGGATATCGTTCCCTATGCTCTCCATGCGCCTTACTAGAGCCCGGCTTGAGTGACAGGTATAAAGAGCATGAGTAGGGTCATACTCATATCAACATCTCGGCTGGTCAGATTCCTTACGCTACCTATCGGGAAAAATATCAGTGAATCACGCGGGACCCGCCCACATCGAGGCTCACTGATATGAACTTGGGTATCAACTGGATATGATGAAGGCACGCAGGCTGATGATCACGGAATGCCAAAAAGTCTGCATCCTGACGAGCGTTTGAATTCATTCAACTACTACTAGTCGAGAGGTGATAGCGTCTTACCTCCCATACGATGTCAAAGGCACCGCGATTGCTCGTGAATGCCTGGCAGAAAACGCACTGTTCAACGATACGGAGAGATTTGGGTGCCGCCGAGTTCAAAGTCGAGCGTTGTCGATGGCTTCTTGCACAGAATGGACCATGGAGCACTACGGTGAGCCATGCAAACAACGCAAGCGCCATGATGTTGTTCGCACCGGCGGCTCGGGTCTGTCACCGTTGCCGTGCGCCACCAAATAAGGCAAGTCATCCTGGACCACCACGCCCTTGGTAGTCACGCTCCACTCGCTCTCCATTAGCGCTCCAGTCTCAAGCCTGGCGCGTATCCAACGCCATGTCGACGTCTTCCGATACGACACAACCAACCTTGTTTGGTGACGAACCCGGTTTGGCCACGGACGCGACGTTTGATATCCCTCTGCCTGCAACGTCTGACCCGACCGAGCCAGGTGAGACGATGTGTTGCTCCCACATCGCCGCCACGCTCGCAGACCCACGCGTAGGAGTCGATGTGCTGAGCAAGTACAAGACCGTCGCTGCATGGCATGCACGTAGAATCCAGGATACCTCTCCCCCCGCAAAGCGGCGAAAGGTGCGTCTCAGTCCCTACCACTTCGTTCCAGTTGGCTCCTTTGCCACGCCCTGTCCAAGTACCTCGCAAATACACGTCGTTGACCTGTGCCCTCAGGTCTCGGCGCCAACTTGTGATACTTGCAATGCAACCTTGTCGCGTCCATTCGCCTGTCTATCCTGTTCCTTTGCAGGCTGCTGGCAGAGCGGACACGTCATCAACCACCTCCACGAAACTGCCCACTCTTTTTGTGCGTCCATCTCATCCCCGAGCACGATCTCGCCACATTCTCCAATTCCCCATTCTAGGCGTCGACACCCGATCTGGTTCAGTGTTTTGCGCAGATTGCGACGATTTCATATATGATGCCACTATCGACTCGACGTATTTATCGACCGTCATTTTGATCGAGGAACAATTGACCCGGTTCCAAGGTGCGATGACAGCTCTCTGACGATCTCCTCGGTCGGTGATGAGTCGTTTCGCCCATAGTGGTAAAACGGATAAGAGAACCTTATCAACCTTGGACGCCCGACGAGAGCGAGTCGGCCATGCTCAAAGAGGCGACTGTCCTCCCTGCCAAGGTAAGCGTCTTTGCACTTGCCTTGTACCCGACCGCTCAGCCCGACTCGAGGTCGTCGCGGTCTCCTCAACCTCGGACAAACATGTTTCCTCAACGTCATCCTCCAATGTTTCATTTACAATCCACTATTACGAAATTATTTTCTCAGCGATAGGCACAATACGCGGCTGTGCAAGCATACAGACTGTACGTGTTGTGAGATGGACAACCTGTTTTCGGAAGTAAGAGACCCTTTTATAACGACTCGAGTCTGTCCCTGGCCCTTCCGAAAACCCTATCGTGCGAAACAGGATCTGGGATCTGATCCGCCATGTATCTTTGCTAATTTTGTATACAGGTATACTCTTCGATTCAGACACCATTCGGGCCCACATCGTTCCTCGCCACGACATGGAAAGTCTCGGCAGAAATGTCAGGTTATTCGCAACAGGACGCCCACGAGTTTTTCATTACCGCGCTTAACCAGATTCATATGACTTGTCGCGGATCGACGAATATCTCGTGTAACTGTGTCATTCATCAGACGTTTGCAGGACAATTGCAAAGCGATGTGACGTGTGAGCGGTGTGGGAACACGACGAGTACCGTCGATCCCATGTTGGATGTCAGTTTGGAACTGAGATCCAAGGGAGGGGAGGGAAGTGGAGGCGAGAATACGTTGGCAGGCTGTTTGAGAAGGTGCGTCGATCGATGTCACGCGTTGAGGAGATGTGCTCATCCCGTTCGGTCTGTTAGATTTACCAAGCCCGAAAAACTCCCCGCCAAAGAGTATAGCTGTAGTAAATGCACGAAAGCGCACGAAGCGGTCAAACGTTTGAGCATACGCAAGTTACCGTCTGTGCTCAGCTTTCAATTCAAGGTGTGTCTCCTCGTTTGATGGCGTCTCTTTTTGAGGTTAAATGTTCAACGCGAACGGGCGTACAGCGCTTTGAGCACAAGACGACCTCCAAAGGGGTCTCGCAGAAGATCGACACGCCAGTCCGATTTCCGGCATCGCTTAACATGGCACCATACACGACGCTCGTGATGAACCAGTCGAGCAAAGATAGCGACGGATCGACGTAGGTGTCTATTGAGCGTCGTTTCATGTACTTACGTGCATATATATAGGTACCCAGGACCACAGGCGATGTACGAGTATGACCTCTTTGCGGTGATCAACCATGAAGGTCAGATGGACAATGGACATTATACCAATTTTGCGCGGTTTCGGGACGAGGTAGGTCATTCTCTCTTTCTCGCGAAGACAGTTTCCTTGCTGACGTGTACGTATGCAGTGGTATCGCTTCGACGACGACAAGTGCGTGTTTGGTTGGTGGATGACGCTGACATTGACACGATGCGTTCCCCCATCCTTTTTCGACACGTTCACTGCAGGGTGACCCTCTCCACCTTGGGTACGTGCCTCAACTCGAACGCATACATGTGCTTCTACGTCAAGCGTCACCTTGAGTACAAGCCAGACATGAAGCCGACCTATCGTGTAACGAGAGACAACGACATCGTTCGCGAACAGGAGCAAGAAAAGCTCAAGGAAATGGCGAGGCAGAAGGAGGTAGACGACGCGCTGATGGCGACCATTGCTGGGGATTGAGTACGAGTGGCGAGTGAGTTTGTATAATCACATAAATAGGGTTAGGGTACGGAAACGGGAGACACGTTTCTTCAGTATACATACGCGCTGTTTTCTAATAACTAGTCTGAATCCTTGTAGTACTCAGTTCTGAATACGTGTCGTAGACGGAGTTCCCGAGTTTGCATGTATATACTATAGTGACGAGTGGAGGAATAGGGATGGGGTTGAATAGAGAAAAAGTAACGAAGGATGGCAAGCAGAAAGCGTGAGTTCAACGACGTAGAAAGAAAAAATATACAAGGAAAGCTTCTGTATGTATATTCCAAGCGAGGTCCACACTTGGATCATTAACGGGCTTCATATTGTGTCGGAGACAGCCGGTCATAGGACGACGTGGAATGCTTGGTGAGTGGAAGGAGGGGGGTGTGATTTAGGGGATAATGTCATAAAGTTCACCATCCCGTATTCGGATTTCTACTACCTCGACCTCATAGTCTGTCATGGAAGACGTAGTGGAGGACCAAGAGTTGGAGATGAAACTTCTAGAGCCAGGAGGAGAGGTGGATGCAACATCTGCGGAAAAGCATTCAGTCCAAATCAATCAACCACGACAGGAAAGAGCCGGGCTCACATCGATCCTTGATATAAGGGGGGACGAAGAGGTCCTATATTAAAAAAGGAGCACCCTGATTAGCGCCGAAGTCTCCAAGAAGAACACAAGACCAGCGAAAACGAACCTGATTCCACACAAATCCCTGACTCTTTTGGATGGTCAAGATGGGACGGAGCGTGTGCGTCGGGCGACGGTCACGCTTGCGATGATGCCTCTTGGGTGCTTCTGCCTCCGGATCCACTGCGCGCTGTTTTCCTTTGATGTCTTTTTTGAACTGGGCGGGGTTCTTCTCGTCGTCTGCAGTGGAGGAAGGGGTGTCTGTGTGGTGATCGGCTTTATCGATCTCCATGTTCTGGACAGTGGGTGTCGTCCTGAGAGTCGGATGGGGTTACGGCAGCAGGGTGGTCGAGGGAGTGGTCATGGGGGGGATGGTAATCCTCTCCGTCCTCTGAACAGGAGTCATCTTCCGACTGGCTGTCGGAGTAGTCGTCGTCGTCGTCGTCGTCGGAGTAGGGGATCTGCTCATAGCAGGCCCATGTAGGGGGTGAGGCAGCACGACCGATAGTGCGACGTCTAAAGTAGGAGGAGTAGGGCGAGTTGGGTGTGGATATGGTGGTTAGGCTGCTCATGTCGAAGTCGCTGTACGAGAGAGACGGTCGACGTGCTGTGCTCACAGTCACAAGTGAGCAATGTGAAGAGTCACCGTCATTGCCTTTTTCGGTTCGTCTCTCTGACTCCATGGCCAACTCAAAGTACGCCTATGTACGCAACTTTGAGCTCCTAGACCCGCTCCTCCCAGGCTGTTTCTTGGTCTGTCGAATAGACGGACACTCGTTTCATCGGTAAGTGAGCAGCCAAAACAAGTCGCACGAGCTTATCGCGCTGTCCAGATTCTCCGAGGAGCATGCGTTCACGAAACCAAACGACGAGCGTGCTCTGCAACTCATGGACCACGCCGCAAAGGACCTCATGTCCGAGTTCAAAGATATAGTCCTCGCCTTTGGTGAATCTGACGAGTTTAGGCAAGTACACTGCCATCCTCCAAATGTATCCGATCCTGATCGCCCCACCCAACTAGTTTTCTCCTCCGAAAATCCACCAATCTCTATAATCGCCGCAACGCCAAAATATTATCCACACTCACGTCCTATTTCACATCTTGTTACGTATTCCACTGGCCCCGATATTTTCCGGATACGCCGCTGCGTTATCCGCCCTCTTTTGACGGCCGGATCGTCTTGTATCCTGACGAGCATGCGATCCGTGATTATTTTGCATGGAGGCAGGCTGATAGTATGTTTCCCACTTCATCCCCGCGATCGTCGGTTCTGAGCAGAGCTGCGCGTCAGCATCTTAGCACACATAAACAACCTCTACAACACTGTATTTTGGGCTCTCGTTCAGCAGGGCGGTCAGACGACCACCGAGGCGCATGCCGCTCTGAGAGTGACGTCCTCCGGCTATACAAATGGAGGGCTGGCTGACTCGACTTTAGGGCACCGTCTCCGCACAAAAGCATGAGATGCTGTTTCAGCGATTCAAGATGAATTATAATGATCTCCCGGCACGGTTCCGGAAAGGAAGTGTGGTCGTTCGTGAAAAGGTGAGATCGTGCAAACAGTGGCTTCTTGATTTGAAGTGATTTGATGCCTGTCAGGTCAGCGAACCGGAGGACGCGCATGATACTGACGACCTACCCGAACCTATAAAACCAAAGACGAGCGAGATTGCCCGAATCCCGTCCAAGGCAAGTCAACGCGACAAGTTAAAGACGACGATAGAAGTGATGCACTGCGATATCATTGGCGACGAATTTTGGGACGCAAGACCACACTTGCTTGCTCGTTAGCCTCTACTCCACATCCTTCAACATGCTTACGTTTTTGATATTACATCCTGCTGGTGAGATTTTACAATCAAGGATGCACAGTGAGATTACAGCTGAAAAGATCACATGGTGTCCGGGGGAATTAACCCCTGACTTCTTTTCTGTCTTACATTGTCACAAGTTACAAGTTACAAGCACCGGAGTGATCCCCGTCCCCATGGCAGCCAAGTGAAATTTCATATCTTAGAGTTCAGCAATTCCATTTGCAACGTCGCCAAGAAGTTGGTACGCTTCAGGACATATGGACGCCACGTCGATGATCGGGACATCGACAGCGACAGAATGGAAGGCCGTGGCTGGGATTGTCGATCATGCTTATGCGCACGTCAGTATGGTGAGGAGATGATGGTAGGGCACAAAGACTAGCAAGCATCCTATCCTTCATCCCTTACCTCCATCCGTTCACTAGTATGGGAAGGCTGCTAGGACTGAGCCTCGATAAACCCACGAGCGAGCTCTGGGGGACAGCTTGACAGGGAAGGAAGAGGCAAGGTTTCTGAGAAGATGACGGGATGGTATTCCGTTCGAGAACAGTAGCTTCAAATACTTGTTACAGACAAAGGAAAGAGAGAACAAAGAATTGCTACGTCGTATGTGAAGAGGTAAAGACAAAGGGAAAGCGGCCTAGACGTATCCATAGTCGAACACGCGTTCGGCGCATGTCGCTCATGTCATTGCTAGGAGGGCGTGTCATATCCGGTTGTCAGCACTTCAGTGACCGGTCATACTGAAGTCCTTACAATAGAATGCTTCCTGGACGACATACGTGCCTCCTGTTGGAAACCTCTTGGATCGGGGGACGTAGTGGCCGATTGCCGGTGTTCCCAAGGGTGATCAGGTATCCGTTGAGACCAATAAATTTACGTTGATTTACATGGGGAACTCTGGTTTGTACAAGCAAGTCATCGAACAATATTAATGTCAAGCTATTTCCGACTCGGTTACCGTCTTCAGTGCCTCTTCAACGACGGCGTCAGGAAATTCACAGTGGATGCTATGTCCAGCCCCGGGCACGATGACAGGCCGAACATGCAGATAAGGATGAAACACTTCGACAGGACAGAGCAAACAAATGGCGGGGTCTGCCAACAACGCTGTCACTTTCAACTTTTTCGACGCCACATTGAGATGGTCGACAAAGTTCCACGGCTGGTTTTGCTGTGGAACATGTTGAATCAGCACACCAGCCATTCTGACGACAACTACCCTACCTCAAATATGCTGTGCACTGTCTCGACGGGACACAGACGTGTTGCGAGCTCCCGAAAAGTGCAGTCTTCGCGTCCCCACAAAGGATTCTCAACCGAATAGGCATCCGCGTGCTTGGGGTTGGCGCAGGGCTCTGATAAGACCGTTTCATGAATAGCAATCATCTCTGGTGTGATCTGCAAAGGTGGATCGACAAGGATGACTGCTGTCGGGTATTCAGGAGGAATATGGGCAGAGAGGGCCAAGGCCACCAAGGCACCCAAGGAATGGCCCATGATCAAGGAATAATTCCTTGCTTCGAGATATGGACGAAGATCTTCCGTGATGGCGCTGAGGCGGTAGTCGGTTGCCACTCTGGACACATGTCCAACGAGGTTGGGAGCTGTAACGAAGTAGCCTGATAACGGTGAGTATTCTTGGAGGCCCTATACCTACATAGCGACCGAGTCGTACCTTGAGCAGCCAGAGAGGATGCAACACGGTGCCATGTGTGCGAGGACGATGTTAATCCATGGATAAGCAGTGCATGCTTGGTGGCAGTGGGTGATCCCCAGGTCGTAGCGGAGGGAACACCTGTCATGATTGAGTAGAGCGAAGTCGTCGCGGTTGGAGGTTAGGATAGAAGCCTGGTCGAATAGAGAAGCCTGGCAGTAAATAAAAATAAATAAAAATCCGAAACTGAAACACTCTATGGTAAGCTTTCTCAGCTGAGTCACAGTACGTTCGTTGCGCTTGTGGAGACTTGGATGGTGCACCGTTTTCACCCGGGGTTCTGTAGATGTTTCATAACCACCTGGCCGTTTCAACTTGTGCCCCGACTGTCGGTCCGAGGTGTTAGTCTGACGTGCGATTTGGAGGTACAAGGTTACTCAGCAAGAGTGGACTAGAAACCATCCAAGTGGAAGGAGACGTTGGGAAGAAACGAGAACTAATACTAGAACGAGCATGTTTACAGAAGAGGTTCAAGACATTGTCGACAAACCTCCATTGATTCCGACAACGGTTGAACGACTCGCAACAGGGCACACTTGCTCGGCACACCGGCACGCCATAAGTCCCTTGCCATAGCCGCACTTTTGCTCTGCGCCGCCGCCGGGTGTCGGTGACGATTTCTTATCGTATTTCCTCCCTGTGTCATACATGTGAGCTGTAGCGATCCCATCGCAACATCGTACGCACGGCCCACTGGCAGGACTTTAACTTTATTTGTCACCACCAACATGTTTCAGCTGTTGAGCCGAAACCGATACCATTCACTTCCTGATACCACCTTCACCCTTGTTCCAAAGCCAATTGATCCAGTCTACGCGCGTGGCTCACTGTTAGTGTGGTCCTTCGCCGGTAGTAGTAGCTTAGGTGAGAAACGGTCACCAGCGTAGCTTTCTCACACTAAGTCACCTCACCCAACTACACTCATGTTCGACTTCGCCACCTGAAGACCTATCTCGATGGTCAAGAGAATCAGCAAGATGATGCCGTGTGCTGGCCTGCAGCGTCTCAGCCCCGTCACGTGTGTCTCACCAACATGAGGTCCAAGATTGCGAGGAACTTTTGTCCAAATTCTAATCTTATCACCTACCTATGTCCGGGACCTGGTTCTTAATCTCTTGGCGATCAGGTGATGTTGATATCACACACAGGATGTACTCCAGGCCTAGCAAAAAGCGCGCACGAGTTGATTGCGATGCAGAAAATAACTGATCATCTGTTCCCAGCTGCTGTGCAATAAGATCTATCCGCTGAATCCGTAAGCACTACTGCAACCATTCCAGATAATACTTGCCCACCCAAAATGACGCACATCAGATCCATAGTCTATGTGGACCTTGTCAAAAAGTCATCGAATAACATTAGTCGACGTCCAATTCAGCAACCCTCTTCAATGCTTCTTCGACTATGACCTCGGGAAACTCGTACTGTATCCAGTGTCCTGCACCCGGAACTACGACGGCTCGAATGTGCCGGCAAGGATAAATACCTTCTATGGGGCAAGCTGTGTCGACCGCGGGATCTGCAGCTATGACCGTCACATTCCACTTGTCTGGTACCGCGTCAAAGTAATCGAAAAAGTTCCACGGTCGATTTTGCTGTCGGGAGTAAACCAATTCAAATCAGCACCAGGCATAAGCACTAGTGGCGTCTTACGCGTAACATGCCGTGTACAGCATCGATGGAGCACAGACGCGTTCCAAGCTCCCTATAGAAGTTATCTTTGCGCGTCCACAGGGGATGTTCAGCCGCGTAAGCTGCTGCTGGTTTTATATTGATGCAGGAGTTGGTAAACATGTCGTCGAGGAAATCGAGCTTCTCCGAAGATTGCTGCATAGGAGGATCGACGAGCACGATCGCAGTCGGGTGTGACGCAGGAAGATGTGGAAAGAGGCTCAGAACTGCCGATGCACCCAAAGAATGACCAATCACAAGGGAATAGGTCCTTGCCTCGAGATATGGTCGGAGATCTCGTGCGATCGAACTGAAGTGGTAGTCGGTCGACACTCGAGACCCATGCCCAACGAGGTTGGGAGCGGTAACCAAGTACCCTGATAACTTTAAGCGCCGAGTCTCGACACCGCGATCGAGCCATACCTTGAGCAGCCAGAAGGGACGCAACACGATGCCAAGTATGCGAGGATGATGTCAGTCCATGGATCAAAAGTGTATGTTTGGTAGCAGTAGGTGAACCCCACGTTGTAGCGGAAGGAACACTGGTCATGACGGTGAAGGAGTTAAAGTGTGCTCGCGCTCATTTCGGCACAGGACACATTATAATTTATTAAAGTCTCGTACGGAAACCCACGCGTTATCGTCTCATGGTAAATGAACCCGAATCCAAATGCATAAATAGAATCTCTGTCAATACAAACATCGATGTTCGTCAGAGAAAAAAAGGTGGGACTATAGTAATGTATCTATCAATCCATTGCTGAGCAGCTTGGTTAACTAGACGGTTGGATGCTGGGTCTGACTCACATGCCAGATAATCTGTGGATGTGACCATCCTCCCATCTTTCAATAATCTTGTATAACTTTGATTGGCGACCGTGCTCCTGAGTTAGAACACACATTTTCATGGTAAGTTGGCCTGGATATTCTCTGCGGCTGCGAAGAGCTTTATAAAGAGATCCTACATTCCCGGCCGGTGGATCCATCTTGCAGTGGCCACTCCGTCGTGTCGCTGACAGCGAGATATGATCCAATTCCAATTCCACCAATGCAGGTGCAAGCACTGAATCCAGATGTTGACCAGCATGCTTCTTGGTGCCATTACAATAGGGGGTGACGGATAGTACAGGCGCCATGTCTGGCATGTTACCATAACTCAATTGAGGTGCCGTAGACTCGGAAGGTGTTCCAGTGTCTTCCTCCAAATGGCCGATGAGAACGGGGGTCTGGTGATATTAACACTTTGAATATTTGTCAAAGGTACCATGGAGGACAAGACGTCGCATAGGACACCATAGGACACTGTTGGTGGGTCCAGCGGAGCTGGATATGGAGAGGATTATCCAACACACGATGGCTCATGTGCAACTTGTTGTTGATGATGATGAATTTGGCGACTGGAGCACGTTCCGATACACTTGCAATGAGTATCAGAGACTGCGTGTGACCATCACCAAGCGTGATGGCTAATGAACGAATTCGCGGGCAAGAAAGCGCCTGGTTTTCGAATCCAGTGATTCTTTGCTGGAGAATTGAAGACAGCAGGGTGTAATCATAAGGGGAGAGATCACACGAGTGTCCACATTTCAGCATGAGGTGTGTTGCCGACGGAATATTTATGCAGGACAGGAATGCGAAGACTGCCGAGGGTGGAGCAATGATCAAAACGAAAGATAGATGAAGTAAATTGATTTTCTGGAACATATGGAATGCTGCGCTAGAGACAAAATCCGTGGCGCCATCAATGGCATCATAAAGATGTAGATGTGTAAGGTTTGGCATGCGACTCAACATGGCAAGGAAGTCCGCCATGCTTGGCTGAAAACAAGGAGGGATGTCATCAAGACTGAGAGTTGTCAAACTGCTCAGATTGAATAGATACCATGGCAAGGGACAACATTTGAGCCCAAGGGTACGGAGGGATGGAGTGTTCCCACCAAAGAGTATTGAGGACCAGCGAGACGAAATGGTATTTGCTGATATCATCAGGTTTTCCAGGAGAGGAGTGCGCGAGGAAAGCTCAGGAAATATCACGTCTTCACTGCCGTCGAACAGATCGTCAAGCTCGAGCTCTTGGATACGTTCTACATGCTTCATTGCTTGCTTCAGGAAGCCCTGAGCTAAGGATGCATTGTCCCGAGGATCTGGATACACAAATAACTTCAATGGTGCTTGCTTCGATCTGGCCAATAGCTCCTCCGTCCAGCGCGGCGAAACCACAAAGAGATAGCCCCAAAGCCTCGAGCAATTCAGAGCAATATTGCGCCAATCATGGCAAACATACGAAACGTTGACCCAACTAGGTACTGTGCGAGAGCCGCTGAACTCGCGACAACAGATGCGAGCGCAAAGGATGAATATGGCTTCGAGGATCTCGATTGGAAGGCGAAGAATAGGGGATTTTTTTTTCATTTGAGCATGGATGTGGGATTTGGGAAGCCTGTGCCTAGTAACCTGTTTATTGATGTACACCATGTCCATACTTGCCGTGATGACGTTGGTTGGCATAGATGAGGTCGAAGTAGGTTGTACACGTTTTTTCCCCCGAGTCGTGGGTCGTAGTATCTACCAACCAGACATGATGCTGGGAGTGAACATAGAGATTAACGCAGGAGAATTACTTGACGACATACGGTGTTTGTGAGGCGGTACTGGTCGTCTGAGTATCCTGGGTGACACTACAAAGGAGAATATCAGTGGGGTTTGGACTCCTGTCAATGTCCGTCTTAGCTAATCCTAACATGTGCAAACACAAGATTCCTCAGCTTCAAGTTGGTGATCACTGATCACTGATCAGTACCATCCCCTTCGTAGGCGCTCTATAGTCTTCTGATGACACTTTGACCGGGGAATTTAGTGTCACGAGCGACCGAGAGTCGTCCAGGCGGGTCCGTACGCTTGGGTTCGACATCTACTTTACTTGTATGTCTACTGTTTTCTTACTTCTCTGGGACGATGTTTCGACTGACACAGTGTATTATGTAGCCTCGCACTGTTACAAGGAGTTCCCCAGTCCGTATTCTAGTGCTATGTACCCGTGTTTGCGCTCGTCGCTGCTACGGGCCTATTCGCCGTCGAGATCAACATCGAGGTACTTGCAATCTTTGCTGAATGCGTGTGAGGTGTGCTGACCCGGGCGGACCTTGGTGTGAACAGGAGGAAGTTGTTGAATATCAACGGGATGATGCGATCAGGGAGGAGTATCGCGCGTACATGCGCAAGGTGCCTACGAGACTCGTGCCGTACGTTTGGTAAAACTGGTGAGTTTACTGTGTATCCGCAATGGGAAGCAAGACCAGAGTTTTTCCTCATCTCTGCTGCGTTATAGCTACTTGCTGGGACATTCCGTCGTTCTCAACATCACGGACCGCAGACTACTATTTCTCTAGAATCGGAGACGCCTATGCATGTGCCCGATCCAAGAGCGACCTAGTAAAAATTGCATCCGCATTGGGTATGTATATCAACGCTTGCCGTAACAAAGGAGAAGCCTGGTCATCGCAACTGGCCAATCCCCATTCTACCACATAGGCCGTCGGATCGAGATAGTCATCATGATGCTGGTTCATCGTGCTTGCCTGTTTTGCAAGCTGGCTTTTCGACTAGGAAAATGTCGGAAAGCGTATTTGAGCATCTTGGCGATCAGTACCATCCCATCGGGGTGCGTACGACGCGCTCTGTCAAAAAGTGTCCGAGTCTGATAACCCTTTTGACCGGGAAATAAGCGTCACGAGAAACCAAGGGTGGTCCAGACGCCTTGGTTCGTCATCCTCTCTACACGTATGCCTGCTTGTCGTTGCTCTCCTGGCGATAGCATTAGTACCCCGATTGACACGACGTAGCCTGGTACTGTTCCAAGGCGCCCTCCAATGTCTCTTGTTCTCGTTGTACATGCCCCTGTTTGCCCTCGTCACTACTGCGGCCATAATCGCGATCAAGATTGCCATCTAGGTACATAATGTACTTGTTGGACATGGTACCGGTCGCGGAAAATTGGTCATACCAAGGGATCGGCAAGCAGAAGCTCCAAGGGGTGGCCTGCCGGAAATGACCACCCAAGGGGTTGCCGTCCTGGCAGCTTCGGGTTGTTTGGGCTTGCCTCTGTGTAGCCAAGTCCCTACCCATTCGATCGAGGCTCTATCCTGTCGGTCGTTCAGAATTGAAAACGGCCCCGGTTTTGGGACCGTTTTCGTGCTGTTTTGAAATTGGCTTTCGGTAGCCAAAACCATGTTGAATTCTGACATCCCCCGTTTTCGGGCAGTTTTCGCGGCCGTTTCGGATTATGTAAGTGGCGGAGTTTTAAGTTCTTGCACCGTATACGGTCGAGATCAAATGACAATGATAAGGCTTTTTCATCATCCCACCTCTCATGCCCACGAAATCTGAGCGCCAGCAGCTCGGACAAGCCCTTATTGATGGGTATCTTGCTGCACTCATTGCTGAATCCCAGGGGCTTGTAGAGCCACTCTCCTCTAGCTCTGATTCAGGTTCTGAGCATCTGCAAAAAGGAAAAGTAGCAGTTGCACATGCCATAATTACATTGTTGCTGTCGTCACCTGTAGTCAGTAGTGCCTATTTACATACGGACCATTGCCGATATCAGCTACCATAGCCTCCTGCCATTGCGCCAACGTGTACATAGTCTACTCGAAAGTTGAATTGATCAATGTCGACTACCATTAATGAGTGTCCACAACCAATACATTCAAAACACGTGCACTCTGTACTGTTCAAATGTACGCATATTAATATATCTATTCAAAAAGAAGGTATCCACGACACTCATACTGTTCCCATGACGCCAGCGAGTGTTGAGAATGCCACTTGGAAACCGGGGGACCAGGTGACAGTAGGGAATAACATAGGTGTACCCGTACCGGTACCCGGCGAAAACCCATACCCAGCGAAAACCTCAGGCTGTACCCGCACCTGTCACGGGTTTACTTGTGGGTGCTGGCACAACGTCGTCGTGTGGTGTTGTCGTCATGCACTGGTGATGGTGCAGCCATAGTGCCAGCGTCGAACCCGCCAGAGCGTCAACTTGAGGGGGAGAAAGGAAAAAAAAAAAAGAGCTGTGACGACGTACCTACCGGCGACCAAACGGGCACAGCGGGACCATCTAGCCACCACAAGGACACTAGGGACGATCCAAACGAGCTGCAGAACGCGTCAGAACGCGAACACGAACGCTGAGAGACAAGGGAGCAGGAGGACATACCTGGAGAAGCTCGAAATGAGCCAGATGAGCCGGAAACTAAAGCGGCCGCACTAGACAATCCCCAGAGCACCCAAGAACGTCCAGAGAGCAGGGAAACGAGCGCTGCGTCGATGCAAACGTGCTACATCGAGGTATAGGCCCAGGAAGCCACATAGGTCCACTGGAGGTGTCGAAAGTCGTCGAGGGCGATTGGAACCGCCAAACCATTGTCGAAGGCGGCGGATACGATGGGATAGGTCCTGAGAGTGACAGGAACGAGCGCAACGTCGAAACGATCGCGCAAACTCGAGGTACAGGGCCAGGAGGCCACATACAGATCCAAGAGGCGAGGAGAGACGTTGAGTGCGATTGGAAGCGCGGGATCGATGGATATGGCGTCCAAATTGATGGGAATGGTGACGGTACAGGCGTCGCAACGAGCGCAGCACGCCGCGACTCAAAACGAGTCGAACGAAAGGGTTGGCAGTGCAGTGATGGTGGCATGTATGTATGTAAGTTGACCTGGGCCGCGTCAGCAGTGTGGTGTGAACTGATTGAGTAAGCAACTGTTGGTGTGCTTGAAATTTTTCAAAGTCCCAACAACACGATACGATATGACAACGCCAACTCACCAAGGCGGGGTGCTGACCTACTACTCGCCTCACTCCAACCATGTCTTTTCGAGCCCGACCGCTCATCCCCCACCCCTCCGAGTCAGCCGTGTCAATTCGAGCGCCGCCCATGTCCCACCCTCCACCAGGTCTTTTCGAGCCTGAACATTCGTCTCTGACCCAACCGCGTCCATTCAGCACATCCTCTTGTCTCCCGCCTCCACCATGCCCAAATTTCGTGCCCGGCTGCTTGTCTCCCACCCAACCGTGTCAATCCGAGCACTGCTTGTGTCTCACCTCCTTTTGAGCCCGAATGCTCGTCTCCGACCCAACCGTGTCCTTTTGAGCCCGAACGCTCATCTCCAACCTAACCGCGTCCATTCAACACATCCGCTTGTCTCCCGCCTCCACCATGCCCTTTCGAGCCTGGCTGCTTGTCTCCCACCCCACTGTGTCAATTCGAGCGCTGCTCGTGTCCCACCTCCACCAAGTCCTTTTGAGCCCGATCGCTCGTCTCCGACCCAACCGCATCTATTTGAGTGCAACCACTCGTCTTCCACCCAACTGACGACTGTGTCAACTCGAGCCCCAATCGCTCGTCCCCTGGTGACCGCATGGTTTCAAGCCCAACAGCTCGTCTCCTGCCCCCACCATGCCATTTTGAGCCCGACTGTGTCCATTTAAGTGTGACTGCTTGTCTCCCACCTTGGACTGTATCTACTCGAGCCCGAACGCTCTCCTTTTCCCTGCTGCAGCTTTTTTTATATTTCTATCCCTTTTCCCCCTGAAATGCAATTTTTTTGTCGCTCCTTGCTACATTTTCTTGTCACCACTTTTCCGCTTACTTACAATACTTGGAATGTAGTATGTATGCTACGGTAAATAAGTAATGTGGTGTGTAGTGTTTTTGCCTATTCATTTGGTTCAACCAATGGTTATCACAACTATAGATTGAATGGAACTAAATGGCAAATCACAACAACAGACTACAGTGAGCTATGTCGATGCTGAGCCTTATGTAACAGCATGCTACTGTAGTACGACATAGAAATTATGTACGTTACATCATACTATGTTACAGGGGGATGTTAATGGGTGCAACAGGTGTTATATATGCAACATAGGTGAGGATAGACTTTGGAATTTTTGCTGATGAGGGTGATTCAGATGATTCATCATCTTCCTCAGAGTCAGATCATGATCTGCCTACTTCCAGTGACTCAATGCTGCATCTGCTTCGCATTCTTTATGCCCGCAGGTACCTTGTTGATCGCCAGCCGATTGCCAAGAGTGGTGAGAATTTACGACTTCTTCTGACAGTATGGAAGCACCAGCGACCAGATATATTTTGGGCACATGTTCGGATGACTCCACAGTGCTTTGATTTACTTTTGGCTGCACTCAAAGGTGATTCCATATTCCAGAATAAGTCTAATCACTCGCAGATGTCACTGGAGCAGCAGTTGGCCATTGCACTCTACTGCTTTGGGCACTATGGTAATGCGATTAGCACAACCATGGTTGCACTGTGGGCTGGAATTGGGTATGGAACTGTCAGGGATGTAACAAATCGTGTTATGACTGCGATTTGCCGTCCTTCATTCCGAAGAGCTGCACTTCACTGGCCAACTGCAGTAGAGAAAGAGGAAGCCAAGCAGTGGGTTGAGGATAACTCATGTCCAGCTTGGCGAAATGGGTGGGTAATGGTGGATGGAACCTTGATTCCTCTCTACTCTCGTCCTGGTTACTTTGGCAATGCTTGGTATGATCGTAAATCAAATTACTCTCTAAATGTTCAGGTATGTTTATTATTATTTATTTTCAAGATTTAATTATTGTTATTATTTTTAGATTGTATCCACCCCTGATCTTCGCATCGTGGACTACTCAGTTGGTCTTCCTGGCAGTCAGCATGACTCCACAGCTTTCATGGAAACTCGTGTCTTCCAAGAGCATGAAGTTTTATTGACTCCAGATGAGTGGATCTTTGCTGATGTGGCATATCCACTTCATGATTGGTGCCAATCACCATATAAAAAGTGAGTTTTTTATGTTCCCTTTGACAGATATTTATCTATTTTAAGGCCTGAAAAGGAGACTCCTGAAAATACAACATACAACTATCACGTCTCCAAGATTCGAATCCGTTCTGAGCATGCTATTGGATATCTCAAGGGAACTTGGCAATCCTTACGTGGACTCCGTGTACGTCTTGATAGTGAAGACCACATCCAGTATGCCTCGCTTTGGATCATCTCTTGCATTCACTTGCAGTCATTCATACTGGGACATCAAAAAGGAGCCAATACTTCCAGAGATCAATTCTTTCAAAAGGGATTAGAAATCATGGCTGAGGAACAACAACGCTACACAGAGCTAATGGCAATCAGAGAACAGAATGCTCAGGATGAAGAGAGAGAAAGGGAAGAGGGAAGGAATGTGACATTGCTGAAAGGAAGGATTAGAAGGGAGGAGTTGAAGTTGGCACTATTCAGGTCTTTGTATGGTCTGGATGTTGAATAGCCAGAGAGGTTAAAGGTTAAATGAAAGAAAAAGAAGCTATCCAAGTCTAGGATCAATAGGAATATTTTTGGAAGAAAGACCAGCCTGAATTTTAGCTAGCTCAATTTGCCTTTCCATCATCAATAGCTGGTGAGCCCGATCTGCTGCAGCCTGCTTCTCTTGAGCCTCGATCCGCATCTTCTCAATAGTTGTGGCTGTCTCATAGGATGACTTACGTTTGATCTCCTCCCGGGCAGTCTTCTCTTTGGCAGTGACTGAATGCATAGCAAGGCGTGCCTCACGCTCAGCATCAGCCATCTGCCAAATTGAATCCTGAGTAGTAGTCTTCCTCTTCTTGCTAGGCTGCATAGAAGATGAAGATGTACTAACCCGCTTGGTAGAAACAACACCCTTGAGTACAGGTAAGGACAAGGCATCCTCACCATCACCTTCATCATCACGCAGGTTACCACATGGTGACAAAGGTCCAGTACTCTGAGGTACATCATCCAACGGGGGAGTTGGTGACCAACGAATAAAGGTTTCCTATAAAAAACAAGTTAAACTTATCCAAAAGACTACTAATCACTTACTTCATCAGAATTCTCCTCATCGACACCAAGAACAGACAAATCAAGACTTGACTGACTGTTGGAGACAGCCTTTCGACTCGAAACAGGACTTCCACCAATCAGCTCATTCATGCGAATGTACCAAGGAAATTTTTCCTCAATGAGTTCTAAAGATCCATCAGTCAAAACTCAAGACAATAAGGGTATATAATCAAAGAGTACTACCCCATGCATTGGCAGCATGACTGCCAGCTTGAAGCTCATTGGCACGATCTGCAGTCACAAGACCATGTCCAGTTTCACCGAGTTCACCACGGTGCTCCGAGAAGGATGTCTTGAGGCTAGTAGAGAATTAGCAAGTTGTAGTACAGTCCACAGAAAATTTATTCACCTATTAATGCGATTTTTGATTACATTTCGAAGAACAGGAAGGTCATCCTTGGTATACTTGTTCTCGAAGGCTTTGTCGAGAAGAAAAAAGGCCTCAGCAATGTCCGAACAGTGCTGGATCAGACTTTTGCCCTTTCCGGTCGAGGTCGGACCAGAACCAGCACCTTTGTCAAAGCCGAGAGCAACTTTCCATGTCACTGAGTCCTCAATGAGTGTTAGCAGGGTATCAGTGAGAGAATAATTCTCGGGCTTCGACCAACTACACGAAAATAAGCTGGAAGACACATTCTTGACCAAGGAACTTACTGTACTGCGATTTGAGCTTTTTTCGTGTCACTCGGATTCTCCTTGTCCTTGGAGGCTGAGTGAGGAGCAGTTCGAGCTAGTTTCTTCCCGGTGGACTTCGGAGTTGACACTTGGGTGCTCGGGGGTTTCTTGGCCATGTCCGTAGGTACACAGCGAAGCCTTCGACAGGCTGGAAGGACAAGAATGAGGACACACGTACGAGCACGCACCGCGAGTATGCACGGAGAAATTCAAACTCAGACTGTTGTGCCGGGCATGCCGAAAGCGATCAGCGAAAACGACACGCTGGTTTGGACCCAAAACCAAAAACCAAAACGACATCAAAACGGCCCCAAAACCGGGGCCGTTTTCAATTCTGAACTACCCTATTTACCTATTGGTAATCCTGTTAGTGGCACTTCGAAGTATCAAACATTTCTGTCTTTTGAACTGGATCCAGGCCTTCTCGACCAGATTGAATCTGAAATAGGGGCACTGAACGAACAGTTCAAAGCTGTCTTCGAAGACTGGGACTACAGGAAATGAAATGGACTCCTGTTTATTGATGAGCGGGTCCTGCTGTCTGCGCTGTCGTCAACGGGCTTGAAGGCTTCCATTATAACCCGTTTCTCATTGACCTGATCACAACTCTACCAGTCTCAGGCTCGGCAAATGTCTCTGCGCCTCAACCCCAAGCCCCGGTTATGAATACGTGCGAACCCAACTGGAACTGGAACTGGTAGTTTTTCACTTTTTTTCACTTCCACTTTATTTTTCACATGTTAATAACAGTATGTTAGTAAATAGTTTAAAACAGTAGTGAAAAATAGTGCCTGTGCTCCAGAATTATTCACAAACGTGAAAAAAAGTGCTGGCGATCTTTTAGTTCAGATGGACGTGTGACCGTAGTCTGGGTCCCAGACTAGTGTGACCGCACTGCTCCATAAAGCTTTGACCTTCGACCACGATGGGCTGGTTCACCACCTCGAAATCCGACGTCTCTAGAGAGGACAGAAAAAAGCAGAGACGTCTATTTTACTTGTCTCGACCGCGCAGGCGTCCTCGAAGCTGGCAAGGAGGGGAACGCGTGCGCAGAGGAAAAATCGCAGTACGAAGCCAGTTGCGCTAAAGCTGGGCAAGTCTCTCAAACCTGCTTCATGCGACGCTTTGACACCGCTGCTCTCGATCGACTACTTCAACAAACGTCGGATCTTGGCTGAACAGCAAAAGGATCTACTGGCGCTGTCAAAGATGCAGACTCAGGCGGCCAAACAAAAATGACAAAAGATGACATTTGACTCCATATCCTGCCACGCTTGATGATGGAAGATGTGGTTGATATCCCTATAAACATCACTCATTTAATTCAGACCCGTGACGCTCATCGTTCCCATGGAAGAGAAGGGGCAAATCTTTGGGGGTGCTACAGGATCCATGTATGTATCCACCTGCCACCATGAACCTCTCTTGATCGCGGCGATGGCGGCTGGTCGTTTTCGCGCCTCGTTCCTCAGCGTCCAGCGTCCATCTCAACCTATGCACCAACCTCTTTGCCAATGACAATTTCGGTACGCCTTTGCTCATTAAGAAGCTAATGACCAAGACCATCAGCGCTAGCTGCTGTTGATTTCTAATCCTGTCTGTCTTGCAGGTTAGCTATTCAACATCAACACCTATCTTGAAGGCATGGACTACGCCGTTCTTTGGCACCCGACTGCCATCGCCACGCCACTAACCGGGTATCCTCGGCGTCATGCCGATGGAATAGCATCGATTTACACATCGTGGCAGTTTGAGACACATCTGCGAGTGGGCGGGATAGACAATCCAGCTCGAACACGAACAGTCACAACATTCCGACGCGTTATATCCTGTTATATCTCGGTTGGCGAGCGTTATATCTAACCGGCATGAGCTTCCATCCACTGGATAATCTGTATCGCTTTTTGCGATCACCACACCATGCGTCCTCATGCTCGCACCACAAAACCATATTACAAGAACGGCGCACACGGCCGGCGACCTCGCGCTCCCATAAAGATGTTATGGTAATCGATATGAAGAGACCGCTGACGCTGCGAACCCGAACGCAACATGCGCTGGGCCCACAAGGCCAGTGGACTCGTCGTACAACTCACAAGACCGGGCGCTCGAGGAACGAGCTGGCGACTAGGTCGACAAGGTCAGAACGGCCGACGAAACGGTCGTAACGACCAACGTCGGACGTCAGCGAGCGAGCAAACAGACTTGCAATACGAAGAAAGCGGCGAGCCAAGCTCGACCGCAACCCACATACGTACCAAATACATCCCAGAGCATGCTGCTCGAGGGGGAGTGCACAGGGCAGTCGAGCGACGGTAGCACTGGGCTGACCATGCGCGAGACGGACCCATTGACAACCAGCGCAACTACCCAGACGCCGAGTTGACGGGGGCCAAGAAAACCGCCGAGAGACGCATGTGACGGGTGACGACGAGCGTCATCCAGACGCACACACAGAACCGCCCGACAAGCCTGAGGGCAGGAGGGAGCGAGGCTGCAAGCTGAGGCTCGAGGAGGTCGAGCTGAGGTCGTTGAGAGCGTCTACAGAGGGCGCAGAGGTGACGACGGCGGCGAAAAACGTCGACCAGGGAAGCCCGACGAACCGCCCGACGAGTTCCACGTCGAGACCACAGACCCCGCGGACGTCCAGGTCGAGCCGGGGGGCGAGACCGCGACCACTCGAATGGTCGAGTCGGCCGACTACGAGGAGCGTCAGAGCATGCACAGAAAAGGTCAGGACATACCCAAGTATCGTTGCAGATGGCTCAAACGCACTGATCGCGTCCAGAGATCGCGCGGGTGCGATGGTCGAGTCGGACGATGACGCGGACGCCACAATAGATGCGGGAGGTACAACAGACGTACCTGAAGTCCAGGGAGGTGATGAGGTCGATGGACGAGGCAGTGGTGACGACGGCGTAACGAACGAGGGGTGGCTCGATACGAGTCACGCTAAAGCCGTTAGCTACGAGCAAGTCACCTCAGCGTCCAGAACGACTTGGGACTACGCCAAAGGACTCACCTGAACCGCCAGCACCACCCAAATCGCCAGATGAAGCCGCAAAACGATTGACCGAACCCCCGAGCGTCGAACTCGAGGGGGAGAGAGAAAAGTCAGCGAGCTTTGAAGTCAGACTCACCAGAGCTGAGACGGACACGTTGGGAGCGTCGCAGCACCACGAGGACGCTGGGAAGCGGCCGAAGAAGCTGCAAACCGCATCAGAACGCGTCAGGGAAAGGTCACGGCGCAAGAGTCACCTGAGAGGGCTCGAGATGAGCCGGACGACAAAGCGGACACGTCAGCGGTATCAGGACGTGATCAGGACCATCGAGACGTGCCGAAGAACATGTGTAACGGGTCAGAACGCGTCCGAGAAACGGCCATACCAGGCGATGTCCAAGAGCCTCCAGGAACGTCCTTGAGGCGTTAGGAATGAACGCGTCGATGGAACAGACGCACCAAGTCGTGATAGAGGGCCAGGAGACCCTGGAGGCGAGCAGGTCGAGTCGAGAGGCGTCGAGGTCGATTGGAACCGCCAAAAGGTTGTTGACAGCGCCAAATACGATTGGATGCCACAGGAGCGACGGGAACGCACGCTTCGTCGAAATGAACGCGCCGTGTCGAGATACCGGGTCAGGAGGCCATAAGGGCGAACAGGAGGCGTTGAGAGCCGCCAAACCGATGGTGACGGCGCCGGATACAATGGGAGACGAGGCGGAAAGGATGGTGCGACGAGCGGCGCACGTCTCGAGTCGAAACAACTCGATGCGAAGACGCTAGCTGGAGACGAAAAGAGTCGGCACGAACGGTACAAACGCAAGACGACGGGCGTACCTGAGCTATCCCAACCACCCGTCATCGACCCTAGGCGACCTACCGACCATCCAATCCACCACGTCGATGAGGACGACTCAAATCGAACCCTAGAAGTGTCAGTCAGACGCAAGCGAGCAGATACGCTCACCAACTCATACGGTCGCATCGAAGCCGAACTGGGCGAATCGGACTGACCGAATATGTTGTGTATGGACTGGAGATGGAGTAGGAGCAATCCCGAGGCGCAATATGCGAAGACGGCGGGCAGAATTCCAACATTCACGTGATGTTGGGTATTTAAGCTAACACATCAATGCAGACCACTCTCTCTTCAGTTACCCACAATGGTAATGCATATCAATGTCGACTTTGTCAACATCGAACGCCAAGTCGTGCAACCACTCGCACCACCCCTGCCAGCAGTGCAGGCCCCTGGCGAGCCACCCCATGCCCCTCAGCCTGCGAACGAGGACGGGGCTCAAGAACGAGATCAACTACGCGAGCGAGTAGCAGAACTAGAAGGAGAGCTTGCTGCAACGCACCGGCAGTAAGTTGAAAATGCTGGCGTTTTTTTACACTCATGATAATCTAGAGTTGACGAACGGGAGGCTGACGTTGCAGGCCTGCAACGCCGGTATGTTTTAAAATAATAGTATTTCTTTCCCACTCATGATGATGTAGTGTCAACGCACGGGGTGGAAGGATAGTAGCGCTGCAGCAAGAGTAAGTCGGACCGTTGATTGTATTGAGCTCGCGCGTCGGTCGGTTGAAGTTGTTGCTCGTCCGCTCGCGATCGCGCGATGGCAAGACGAGCCGCGCCACCGTGTTTCAAAATTTCCCACTCATGATGATCCACTGGCAGGATCGATGAACAAAACCAAGAAATTATGAATCTGCAGCAAGAGTACGTTTAAAATATTAGTAAATTTTACCACTCAAGATAATCTAGATTGGAGTGGGAAAACGCACGCGTATACAACGCTGCATGTCGGCCACGCGAGATTCTCTGGGCACCGGGTGAAGAAATTCCACCTCACTTACCTCACACGAGAGATGGGGTCTGCAACGCAACCAGTACGTCCATCATTTGTCAGATATTATGTGCTGTACTGACTAACACATAGGACGTGAGTGTGATGACCTTGCACGCTACCTGGGCCTACGCCCAGATGGGTTTCCATATGAAATGAGGGTCGAAGCACGAAGACAGGAATTAGCGGAGCGGTTAGGAATTATGATGTAATTTAAGGAGGTCACTGCCAGAGTCCGGGGCCTTGGTCCTACGTGCATTTTTATCGATGTTGATCAACACCCATGCGAGAACCTTCCATCAGACCAAGGCCACGGCGGATCCCTGCGTCGTTCCGGCATTTCCTTCAACAAGTTGCGGTGTGGCGAGACGCCCACCTCGACACCAGACTGCACGGACTGCCAGTGCTTCAATTCCACAAACGAGTTGAACGGCGACTCGGAGTCTGTGGCTCCGGGGATCAGCTCTTCCAATTACTCAGTACCAGTACTCAGTCACTCAATGGGGGCCTGGTGGACGGACCGCACTGGACGCCACCGCACCCAAACTATCCAGATCGTCTTCATGCGTTCAAGTCGTTTCCGGTGCATTCGTATATCCCAAGTTCCCGGTTCGCATGGCATGTACACTGTACTGTACAGTTGCTTAGTAGGCCTGCTCATGATGCATAAAAGTGGTTCCTAATTATCAAGCGAGACCAGCTTTAGTCAAGGCTTTCGTCACCTGAGTGTAGGCATTTACGAGCAAAGGATCAAACAGCCTGGTGATATTCGATCCACAGCGACGGAGCGTGGCTCTACATATCATATCTTTAGGTGATTCAATGTCATCGGATGACGGCCATTTGACCAATACCCTTCAAGGCCAATTGATTCACATTGATTCAAGAATTCTCGTTTGTATGTACATAGCTTACACGTCATCGAGCAGTAATAAATCAAGCTTTTCCCAACTCGGCCACCGTCTTGAGCGCCTCCTCAATGACGACGTCAGGAGCATCCAGCTGAACCCAGTGCCCAGCTCCCGGCACGATGACATGACGAATGTGAGGGTGGGGCTCGAGATCTTTGACCGGACAGAGTTCAATGATTGCAGGGTCTGCCAGCTTGTTCGACGTCGCTGTGAGATAATCGAGAAAGTTCCACGGGTTGTTTTGCTGTTGATTTTAAAAGTCAGATCTGCACGCCGGCCACTCTGACAGCATCCCACCTCAAATACGCTGTGTACCGTATCGACGGAACACAAACGTGTGCCGAGCTCCCTAGCAATGCAATCTTCGTGTTTCCACAAAGGATTTTCAGTAGAATAGGAATCTGCTTGCTTGGGGTTGGCGCAAGACTCAGAGAACATGTTGTCAAAAAACTGAATTTTCTCTGCCGTGATCTCCAAAGGGGGGTCGACAAGGATAATCGCTGTCGGGTATTCAGGGGGAAGATGTGCGGTGAGAGCCAGGGCCATCAATGCACCCACGGAGTGACCGATGATCAGGGAATAGTTTCTTGCTTCGAGATAGGGACGGAGATCCTCCGCGATGGAGCTGAGACTGTAATCAATTGCGACTCTAGAGCCGTGCCCGATAAGGTTGGGAGCGGTGACAAAGTAGCCTGATAGCGGTGAGTACTCTCGGACACCGTAATCCGATATAGCGATCGAGTCGTACCTTGAGCAGCAAAAGCGGACGCAACACCATGCCATGTGTGGGAGGACGATGTTAATCCGTGGATGAGAAGTACGTGCTTAGTAGCAGTGGGTGACCCCCAGGTCGTAGCGGAGGGAACACTGGTCATGATCGTGCAGAGCAAATATATCAGGTTCACTAAAAGGCGTGGCACGGGCGGTTGGAGACTAGGATAGAAGCAGTCGAATAGAACTACGTACCCAATAGAGAAGGTCGACGTTAAGGGAGGGACGAGCAAAGGCTGAAACATGCTACTTATAGGCCTGCCCAACGCGCTGCTCAGAAAGCTTAGCCGATGTACGCGGGTGGCGTCGTCACGGGTGAGTGTACCCGAATTCAAGAGAGTCTGCAGAGATCCACGATGGTCGCCGCATCGGCTAAGCTCGTGAACTAAGATAAGAATTGAACACACCTTGTAAAGAATGGCTACGTAGTGCACAGGCCTCAGGGGATTGGTATTCACGTCAGGAATCGCTTCACGCTTACCTAGCGTCGAACAGGTTCCGTGTATTTGCCTGGTCTGGCCAGTTTCTTGTAGGCCGACATTTGATGCTCCGCTGCGGAATATAGAAACGAGATAAACACTTCGTCTTGATGGAAGACCAATATCGATGTAGTAGTCGTTTGCCAAGCTACCAATGCGGGTAACAATTCAACTCTGTCGGGCAAGTGTGATGGTGTCATTATGCGCGGAAAAGGCCTGGACACATACGAACTGGGATTGGAAACATAAAGAAATTCCACATCCGCACTCGGGCTTTGTCAAACAGAAAGACAGAAATGCGATGCCGCATGCAGTGAACAAGGGAAACGACTTGCTTGTGAACTAAGCAAGCTCGCTTGGTTGCCTGGCAGCAGCCGTAGTAGACTTACGGACGGCCGGCAAATGCCGCGTTGAACAACCACTTCCAACGTTTTGATTTTGCAAGATACCGATTCTCCGAGCCTCTTCTGCGGCCCCTTCGAAGTTGGAACACCAATGTATCAGTCATTATGCCACGTAGCTCCACTGTCGGACGGAGTTGCTCAAGTTTCGTCCTATGGCGGACAACCGGCGAGTTGGGTACACCCCATAACGAGTAATTTTCAACAAATGTTCCGACGCAATCATGCTGAGTTGCTTTATTGGGTAAGGAGGGCCTCACAAACCACATCGCCACCAAAAGTTACCCAGAGTGGTATCTTTTCCAAGTCCCCACGGGAGCGCCGTCAGCTTGAGGGGGCTGACATACACATTTCGCACGAGGGTCCATGTTCAGAGGCAATCAAGAAAATCAGCCCGTACAGCATCTTCGTACTTTTAGCCTACTTGGGTAATTCTCGGGAGTGACAAAAGGCCGCATGTCACGGATGCTTGACGGCTTAAAAGGAGCGACCGCCCACCTGGAGGAGGCAGGGAGGAGACCCCAACCGACCACCTACAAAGCATCCTACTCGCGCTCCCACTTGCATGTTTTTCCCCTCTCCCGCCATCATTATGCCAAACCCATATGACTCTCGTACGGCTGTTTCCTCGGATATTGCCGATTCCCTTTGCTTACCATACTTGCATTATCTTATCGGTGCCTCTGTCCAACGACCATCACGGAATCAATTCCGGAACGCGCTCGACACCCGTTGTCCACGTATATTTGGCTCTGTGGGTCCAACTGATTATTTTTCCCAACAATGAAACCACAAAGTGTATCGTGGCATGGGTGGCTCTGCTTCACCGACCCGGTGGAGAGCTGACGCACAAGCCTCTCAAATTTATCCCACATTCACTCAAGATGCGATCTGCCCGCAAAATCCTACGCACGGCGGAGCCCCCACCGCCGGCAGAACCGGCGACCAGCCCGTAGGGATCTCGAAGCTTCGATTCAGCCCTATAATTTCTCATCAAAGAATCATCCCTGTCAGGTCCAGGATAACTCAAACAACTTTAATGACGCACCATACGTGCCACCGCGGATTCCGCAGGCGGAGCTACAGAGCTACCCCGCTCTGGATCCGCGACTTGGCAATGTTTACGACGCATCAAATCATGACATCCAACCTGTGAGTGTATATTTTTGGATCCAACTCGGGACTAATTCGTTCGTTCTGTCTTTTTGCAGCATCCATACGAGGGCGGAACGAGTCCCGCAGAGTCGCGCCACAGTGTGGAAAGCAATTGGAGCACTGGCACGTCCTCTCCTTCTACGTCTAGTCAGCAACTTCCCCTTGCGGACCAGTACTCGCAGCATTCACTGCCTCGTTATGCTAACTATCAACAACACTACCCGGCCTATCATGGACCCCATCGTCTTGGTCTAGAACATGTACGATATGGGGAGCACCCATCTAATACTAGCGGGTCCTACTACCGCACACCTCCTCAAGGGTATGGGCTAGATGACATCCTATCTCCCGAGTTCAGTGATGATGCCAGGGCACGGGTCGACATGTCATCTCCAATGAACTATCCCACAACATCTTCCCAAGGATCCTCGTCATCCTCGGCGATTGCTGTCACTAATCAACCCCCAAACGTTTCAACTTTCTCCGCGTTGCCCACCACCCCAATGGATAGCTCCCGCCCTCGTTTTCCAGATGCGGGCCCCTACTTGCGCCAGCAGCTCGGGCTCTCGTCCCACGAACCTATCAGGCTCCAATCGTTACCCGATCCTCCTCTGGGGGAAAAACCGACAACTCCACTACCCATGTTAATTAAGTTGGCTATATATGGTAGCCCTAATAAACAATTGACACTCCAGGAGATTTACGCAGGACTCGAGAATAGATTTCAATGGTTCAGGGATCACAAACACGATAAGGCATGGAAGGTGCGATTCTTGTTCTCAGAGGCATGTCTCTGCCTAACCGTAACTTGACCTTCGGGGGTGTGATTAGAATTCTATTAGGCACAACCTTTCGTTAAACCAGGTCTTCAAACACGTTCCTCGTCCAATCACGGAACCCGGAAAAGGCAGTTACTGGCAATTGGACGTTTCTAAGGGGGAGGGTTACAAACGTACTAGGAAGCGTCGACCTAAGAACAAGGTGATCACCTCAGAAGAAGAGCAGGAAGAAGTGTCCGAGATGGATGAGGATCGCGCGAGTCCTTCAGGCCCTACCGGACCGAGTCGATCCTCTAGTACGCCCGTCGAAGATGCCTATATCGATCCTGGACTACGAAGAGAAGGGCATGCGGTCGGAGAAGGCCGCACTCGTCCCACAACTCGACGCACTGGCGGAGGGAGTCCGTATCCCTCACAGTCCCCTCGGCACCAACAAGGTGCGCTTCCCGTAGTTGCGGGGCAAGACACCGGTGGCCCTGGACAGCCTGCCATTCGTTTCGGTCAATCGTCGTTCGGCCAAAGCTCTTTCCCTACTTATCCTCAGACTCGAACGATGCCCGCTGCGATGTCTAGCACATCGTTTACCGCCTTGTCGTCTTCATCAATTGGGATGGCGCCAACCACATCGACGGTCACCCGTCCGCAACCGCACTACATGGCTCCGTATGACCGAACTGCTCAGATTCCTGACCCTCAGCCATACCCGCGTTCGGGAATCGAGTATGTCAAGGAACCAGCGGGCCTAGTGACTGCCCGGCGCGTGAAGACCTATCCCCAAACTGAAGGGCAATCGCAAGAGGGTGTTATGCGCTCATCTCCAGAGTCGTCGTCCGGGTCGTCACGAACGTGGAACGATGCCCGACCAGGGTCCGAAACCCAAGGATGATCAATGATCGAGGTGATTCCTCCTCACAAGGTAAGCATCTCACCTCTTACATCCATACCTATCGATCAAATGATGACCACAGGAACTGACATTTTGGTGGATTTGGTTGGTGGATTATCGTCTTCTGTGGTATTCTTCCTCCTCGTGTCATTGCTATCCTCATCGTTCTCGTCTCGTTTCTCCTCATCCCGCTGTGTGTGCTCTCGATGTCATTGCCCCTCATATGTCTCGCTCTCGCTCCCACACATCGCATATGCTCTTTGTAGTGCCGCTTTCACTGTCACTTACACCAATGTTGCTTCTCGTTGGCTTTTGTGCTTTATCCTTTCTTCCTCTTGTTCCTGCTTTCGTGCCGACGAGGCATACCTTGATTCCTAGCCACATGGGTAGATCCCAGTCGTGCACTCGTCGGTATTGCGGGGGTTTGGTCTTCTTTCCTCAAGTTGTAGGGCGATAACCGCATTGTATACGTACGGCAACGCAATGACCTGGATAAACATATACCACACATCGTACATACACGCTTGTACTATTTTCATCTTTCCGGCGCGCGACTAACAATGACACGGAGCCATGACTTGTCTACGCTGAACATTGACGTCTGATCGTACAGGGCCGCAATACAAATTACCGATACAAAGCTAAAAGGGAAACAACAGAGGCACTATTGCGCCTTCCAACATCCAGGACCAAATCCCCGCGCCGTCCCGAGCGCATCGTCCACGACTTTCATCATCGCCAACACCTTCTCGTCTTCCCACTTTTTGCCCACGATCTGCACGCCTACCGGGATACCTGCCATCGCCACCGGGTCGTACACCGGCGTCGGGCCCGTATACATCTGCTTTTCGAGGATCGTCGAGGTGCCCTTTGCGCCTGGCACAAAGCCGGCTGGGAGCACGTCCTTGGTGGGTTCGACACGCGTGACAGGGACGACACCCACGGGCGAGTCAACAACGTTGTAGAGGACCGTGACCTCTGCGAGGGGAGAGAGCATGGCACAGCCGCTAAACGATCGAGAATGTGTGGGTAAGCTCATTTGACGTTTTACCGATGCATGACGATGCTTACCCGTGGGGGATAGTGGGTAGTGATTGGACCGGTGCGATGATGCCATCGAAGCCGTATTTGTCCCAGACCTATTTGGGGCGGACCATCAAGATAGATTCGCGGGACGTCGCTCGTACTCACCTCTTTATACCATGCCTTGGTGACTTTGTTGCGCCGATCGGTGTACTCCACGAATTCAGATACAGATTTTGAACGCGCGAGTGAAAAGATGTCGTGGAAAATATTGTCGTGGTAGAATGTGTGAGCTGCCCAAGCAATAAAGCGGCGTACGAATCCTGCGTGGGTGGACGGATGGTGAGCGCTTGAGCCATATAGCTTACTGGGAACTAACAATGAGAACTACTGACCTGGAAGTTTTGGACCTATTGTCGAAAGAAACAGGCTTGTCTCCTGTGCAACGATTAGTTTGAAAAACGGTGCCATATTAAGTGACTCATACCTTGGGGTCAGACTCAATCGTTGAGAGCATTCTCTTGTAGCCATCAGCGGTAGCAAGTGCGACGAAGGTGCTCATCGCTTCTTTGCCTAGATGGTGTCAGCAAGCCTCCAAATACCAGATGAATTGAACATACTCAATGAAGGCGAAAACTCGACGCATTCATGTCCTTGAGACTTCAAAGCGTCGATTGTCTCCTGGACAGCCCGGACGTTCGCGGGGGAAATATGTATCATTGCATCTTTTGCACACATAATTATCATGAGCTCTAGTCGTGACAAGCGGGAGGCAACTTGCCTGAAACATAGTACCCGAATTTAAGTTTGCCAGGTAATTCCACAGGGCGGAACGGCACCGGAACAGTTTGATTGGCATAATCCAGTTCGCCGAACACAGTGCGGCAAAACAGCTCGCAGTCCCTGACTGACCTGTCGTTTTGGTAAGCATTGTGTATCAAACCCAACAAAAGGATCTGTACCTTCCCATTGGGCCATACGAAACCCGAATTGCCTCATAGCCTGGGTTGCAACCTAGGTAAAGCCGAGCATTAGCATGGCTCGTCACGCCGACAAAGCTTCCGAACATACACCTCGCACCGTCACTGCTCACTCGGTCAGGCGAAGGCTTAATAGCGTAGATACCGCAATATGAAGTAGGTATGCGCAGACTTCCTCCGATATCCGAGCCAACACCGAGTGCGGACCCATCCATTGCTAACAGGGCAGCTTCTAAATATATACGCGCCAAATCAGTTTGCATTATATCCAAGGTACGAAAAACAAACCTCCGCCAGAGCTGCCTCCGCAAGTATATTTTTCGCCCCATGGGTTCGTGGTTCGACCCCAAAGTGCATTGGAACATTCGAAAGCGAACATTGTTTGAGGCACATTTGTTTTGACGATGATGATGGCCCCTGCTTTTCTGCATTGAGATACAAGCTTATCGGGGAATGAGCGCAAGAAAGGCACATTAACACCGATAGTGAACTTACGAAGGCATCCGTAGTGCATGGTTTATTGGCCCAATGCGTGAAACCGATAGTCGCGTCATAACCACTGATTTCGTCTGCGCATTCACTGAGCACGTCAGTGTACAGAATCTCATTAAGAAGCATACATTGGTCTTTGAAACTCATTGGAACACCATGAAGAGGTCCCTGCAGCTTGCCCGTGCGAGAGAACTCCTCGTCAAGCCCCTTCGCCTGCTTCTTCGCGTCTTCAAAGAGGACTAGGACGGACGGACGGACGGACGGAGGGGTTAGCACACAAAACGTAACCTATTCCTTTCCGAACTCACCTTCGGTGATGCAGTTCGTCTTGGCTTGAGACACCACTGCGCGTGCCATATATGCGTCAAGAACTTGCGATGCGGTCCATTTACCCGAAGCGATGTTTTCGACGATTTCCGAAGCTGAGAAGAGAATCATCAAATCGTCCAATGATTCGGATAACTGATTTTCTACCTGTCGCTTGCAGAAAGGGGTCATGGGTGTTTCTGTCATATGGAGAAGCCAATGCGAGTGCCTTGTCTCGCGCCGCATGCTTGGCGGATATTGTGGCCAGGCGTTGTGCGTTTCCAGAGTTGCCCATGGCGGTGATGAGGGAAGGGGACGTGAAGGGAAAGGATGCGACCAAAGGGATGACTTCGGGTAGACGACGTATTGCACCCGCACTGGCATTTGCAGCCGGCGTCGGTCACAAGTGTCAAAAACGTGACCGACGCGGCGCCACTGCTTGGACCCCCTGTTTTGTCATGGTCCCCGTTCAAGCACCACCTATCGTCGACTATGAAAATCCTTGTTACTGCCCAAAACAACCATTCCAGCTTCATTCAGACTCTCCGGATGTTGACCTCGCTATACCACCACCAGCAGCAACTTTGGCATACAACCACAAAGGCGTGAAAAATCGCAACTTTGACACGGGAACGAGCAGCCCCAGCATACGTGCTTTCGTTTATGGGCGGAATCGCATCCCAAGCAACGATCTGACTAAAGGACCCGTCGTTGGACGCCAGTTGGTGAGCATCCCCGACTCGAGCCCCTGTGCTAAGTTTCCTTCTTCTCTCGGTAAGTTTGGCCCAGTCCGCAAACGCGTAATGTATACGAGCTCGGCAAAGGAGACGGTCTCGTTTTGGATTCCGGACGGCAAGCTTTGCAGCATCAAACAAGAATACTCGTCTCCAGTCTTGCTGGCGTCCTCGGACCAGGATGAGCGAATCCATCAATCTCTAAAGGAATGTTATGAAATATCACCAGGTAATCTGATTGATTTACACCCCGAAATCCCATCTACTTGTCCACCCCTTCCTGGCCGACTCACAGATCTAGCTTCTGCTCTAGAAACCGGCGTAAAGGATGGAGTGACAACGCGGACACTCCTTTTACGCCTCGATGAAGTTTTCCCCCGAACTGGTTTCAAAGAGGCAGCAGAATCAGTCGAGTACATGTGGCCAGAGACCAATCCCCAACATCGTGCTGAGCGCCACCAAGCGCTTGTCGATTTGCTTGGAGAGAGGGGTATACTCTTAGATATCTCTATTCGACAAGCGGACTTGATACTCATTCAGGTGCTCTGAACGAGTATGTATTGGCTGCACTTCATGACGCAGAGTTCCGCCGTTTGGACCTCGGGCCTACAATGCGTGGCGTCAACGAGCTAGTTTTGCCACGGGGTGATGTTATGCGTGGTACGAACCTGATTTCGCTGCTCGAGCAGTGGCATAATTACACCTCTGCCGTAGTATTTAGCGAGCCTGGATGGTTTAAGCATCTCAAGACACTTTCCTTCGCGGGAGGACGATTCCGGGACGACTTTTCTCTTTCTTATATCCGACCACTTTGCCAGGTCGAGAAGCTTGTTCTGGCAAATACCGGCATTGGGAACGAAGGGTTTGCTTGAACTTTTCGATGTCTTCCCGAGTCTACAACATGGGCTTCTCCAGGATATTTCACATCGTAGCTTTGAAACACAAGTTACGATACCTCGACTTGTCTGGAAATCTCTTGATCAGTGACGACTCGGTACCTGCTCTCGTATTACTCGAAAACCTGCAATATCTCTCCATATTCGGAACGGGCATCTTGATGCATGGACTCCGCAAACTGGCTGTGGCTGTGAAGGAAGGCGAACGTGTTATGGACGTCAAGATTCCAAACACGTGTCAGGACTATATCAATGGTGAGCTTACGATCGTTTCGTCCCTCTCATGCTCTGATGACATCGCTAGGCATGCATAAGCAATACCTCTTGTATCCAACACCTCCGCTTATTTCAGATCCTGACATCATTTGCATGTTATCCAAGACAGCCCTCTCGCGCAATCTCGAGGCCCATGCGGCCATCAATTCAAGCATCGTCTCCACTGGACCACAAGACGAGATGGAGGAGAGGCTCGGGAAAATTCTGGAGGTGAGGAATCATGACCTTGTTGTTCGGGAGATGTTGGTTGGGCAGGACGGAACCAAGTAGTTTACTTTGCGTGAGGCACTTCGTTATTGGATGTGGGCTTTACTGTTCGAACTTCAAGTTCTGACTGCTACCAAAACTTGATGGAGGAGTCCCAGTCTGACTTGACTGTCAGTATGATGACGGCAAGTACTACCTCCATTTGTTGCCAAAACTAGTTGTTTTCCTACCAAAGAGCGTGCGTGGCTACCCGGCTTTCCATAGGCGCGTTTGTCGATCATCAATTCGTTGGGGGTCCTTGTGAGTCAAAGCTCCTGGTCAATCGCTCACAGCTCAAACGATAGTCTGGACAGCAGGCTTCTTCGGTGTTGTATTGAGTACTCATTCGCAAGCTTGCGCCAGCATCTTCATCTTGGCTGGTAGGATGAAAGTGATGATATTCGTGGCATCGAGATCATCATGTCTTGCGCTCTCCATCAGAATGACCTGGTGGCATTCGCCGTTATTCATCTCGACGTTATTACGGTATTTTTTTTAACGCTTTGGACTTTGAATGACCTCTGTTGGTCTGAACCGCAGTGTTTTCGGCAGGGAATACTCAGCTTCTGAATATGTACGAACGTAAAGTGCCGCCAATCGATGACTGCGCAGCCTCCCACAATCGAGTCGATAATCATTTCGTACGCTGCACGATTTCGGCCATGCGGACCTACATGATGCTGCGCCATACTCTGCATATATGCTGCATATATACCAGTGGACTCCATCGTCAGCGACCCAAAGCAACCATTCCCCCGTGGGACCAGGTAGTCAGTCTGAGAAAGGTAAGTACTTTGGGTCGGGAAAAAATACTCTCACAACTCGAACCCTTGCGTGATTGCATTTAGTGTCTGAGGCTCCTGTTTCGAAGTCGTTGTACGCTCCTTGAATTCCACTCGCTACAGCAGGAGAGGAGCACTCAGTTCGTCGAGCCCACTGAAAAGAGTATGCACGCCGTGTAAGGAAGACGACAGTGTCCAGAAAGCCTCTTACCTTTCTATCCCAGGAGTGATTCATAAGGAGAAGCAATGTGCGTTAAGAGCAGGTCCAAATATAATCTGTGAACGGCCCCGGCGGCGAGTTGGAATCCTGTGGGGTTCAGTCACAAGACAAAGAAGACGTCCGAGTTCTTCGCTAAAGAAGGCCCAATCGACATGTTCTCGAACGCTACTAGATGGCGTGTTTCACTCAGGTTGAACGTTGTTTCGACTAATCATTAGTTGGGCAGCTTTGCTTTTGATCTAGATGCACTCATGCGTTTAGTTTAGAAGTAATGTGGCAGGTTTGCTGCATGGGGTCGCGAGGTTATAGCCAAGAGATCCTTCTTCGAAGTACCAGAACTGAGAGGATGCCACAAGGGGGCCAGAGAATGCTGAGGGTGCGTTCGAACGTTTCCGCACCACACTTGTGATTGTGACGTGTGGCGGGAGATGTTCAATTCACTGCTTCAGAATGGAAGATGGCCGAAAATACCTCCCTCCTAACCGGAGCAATAGACGAGAATTGTATTGATCACCATGTCACCGTCAGGTGTTGATACTTTGGTACCTAGCGTGCCCATTTCCACACATATGATCGCGAACAATTTCGTTTCCGACGGAGCAGCGCAACGTTGTGTAAATTCTCTCTGTGGCAAACTTTGCCAGACTACGTGTGAGTTACAGGACGGCGATATTGGCATACGAACCTGTACTCCCTCGTGCCCACACGGGTCGCCACAACTGCACGAGGTTCGAGAAACGTAAGATTGTATACATCGGAACGTTCAGTGCCGGATCCCCGGCACGGCAACACATCAAATGGCGGTGCCATAGCTACCAGTACGAGCGTACTATAGGGGGGCACATGCACCAATAAAAGTTGCCAGGCAAGAGTCGGTCGTGACAAGGCGGTGACGTAAACATATCAACCAATGGCCTGTTCAATGCCCTCAATCCATGACACGCGCTGATAGCGGAGAATGCAGAGCGAACGTACACCATGGGTTGCGTACATCCAGAACCTACTGCTCCAAGAACCTACCTCCATATTCCACCGTTAATTATGAAATCGAAATTCGGTTGACCATACAGACTGACCGTGCAGATGGATAGAACCCATGATCGAGGTGATCACGACGGCTGTTACATTGAGCATAGCCAACCCATTTCCGCGGGACGGTGAGTAATTGCTCCTCTGCGGATTGGCCAGCGAAACGAGATAGAACGCCGTGCAAACACGTAATGTAATTGCTCCAAAAATGCGACGGGGTATGAACAGCCGGGGAGGATAGCATGAGAAAGGGCTGACAAGGATAGGAAACATGCGGGCTGTTTGATAGCAACGGCATACGATATGAAGTTACTGGAAATGAGGGGACGTAATAAGTCTGAATTCACCACAAGGGTGTATCCCTGAACACGACTCGTCGCACGACGGAGGTGAATTACTCCTGATAACGACACGCAGGAGCAATTGTCCACTCAGTAGGCGCGACGGAGGCATCGAGACAGGATGCAAACATGCTATCGCCACAATGACACAAGTCTTTGCCATCAAGGAAAACAAGTCGACGGCTCTGCTAGTTCCTGAGTCAGGTTGCTGATGTTTTGACAAGTGAAGCACTGCGAGAGTGACCTACGATAGTGCGGAAGCTGGCCCACCGCGGAACTTCAAACATCCTCTCCAAATGACAGCAAACTTTTGGCCTCTCGCTTTGATTTCTTCTTTGGTGCCTTTTTCACCTTGTTGCCTTCATCTCCACCCTCCTCTCCCTCTATGACGATGCGTCGCTTGAGCTTATTCGAGCTTGAGCTTGATTTTGCATTTGATGAAAAGGACAGACTGGGTGCAGCTTGTTTCGGCTTAGCAGAATCTTTCGATAGCTGCTCTTTGTTGTCTTGTTTTATCGACTCGCCGTCAGATGCAAGGAGAGGAGGGAGTCCCTTCTCTATCCCACGAATGGATGAGTGCGACTAGAAGGCGACGAGACACGCGACGACGACACCTTTCCGTCTTTCGTTCTCCGCCTCTCTTTCCGTGAGATGTTTCCCAGCTTTCAACACGACTACCTGGGGTTTCTCGTCTCCGTCATCCTCGTCAGCACTTCCAGGGTCGTCACTCGGGCGCTCTGGGATGGCTGGGCGAATGGGGATGGGTGGTCTGCCTGACCCATCATCATAGTATTGTGGTTCGTCGTCGTCTTCAGACGTGATGCCCTTGACTTTGTTCTGAAACTTTTGCAGAAACGTAGGAACATGGGACTGGTATTGAAGTCGAGAAGAAAGCTGGTGTCTTGTAGGTTCCCTTGAAGCCATTCCAATTGTTAGCGATACTGACTATGTGAGAGTATACTTGTTCCAATCCTGACCAAGTTGCCTTTTCTGGGGGTCATCGTCGCGGCAGGCTCAGGACTCTTTACCACCAACATCATTACTAGCTTGTCGAACTGTCAAACCGCGGTGGACTACAGATATCATATGTCTCCGTCTCTGGATGCACTGAATCACGACATCCTTATATACATCTTTACTGCGCTCGCCATCCCAGAGATCCTCCTCCTGCGTCGAGTGGGTATCATCAACATTCCTTGCCGTATTTTCGAGATCCTTATTCTTTCTCGTTTCAATAGGTATCTCGACGACTCTATCTCGTATCTGAGCAACACGCCGTTTGGAATACCGCCTGCACGAACGAGATTCTTAGGAATGGTATTCCATTCCTGAAACGTCCCTTGACATCGTTCTCTGCCAAGGACCTCGAACGAGAGACACTGCGCGCCTACGAACTTGGTCTCAACTGGAGATCCCCCACGACAACGCTTCACCATGTCATATCCACCCCCATCAAATTCGGGGCTATAGAAGGTATCAGATTCCTTCCTCGCCATGGGCGGAACTGGATCATCACGACTTCCATCGGCATCTGGTGGACGTTGTGTATCAGGGATTGTGATTCCCTTCAGGTGGTTGCGCAGTGGAGTCCCGGAAAAGCGCTGTTCAATGGCATGGCTGTCAACTCGGATGACCACTCGGATGCTGCGATTGCCATTTCCGTCCACTGGATTGGGTATGTGGTCAAGCATGCTCGCATGATTGTTTCGACTGAACTGAGTTGTGTCTAGTTGCACTACTGTTGAGCTCCTATCCATCTCTGATGATAGCGCGGGTGGTATAACAATTCACTCCCGAAGGATACTGGACACGTCCAGTAAACCAGTTGCTCTTGACGGAGATATCATCGCGTTGTGCGACCATGATTCCGAGACGATGATACTAAATTGGAAGACGCAAGAGCAGGCCTTGTTAAGGAGTCCTGACACGTGGCAGGTGATGAGACTGATCCACACCCTACTGGTCATCGTACACTCAGACATGTGCAGGACAAACCACTGCATGTCGCTTTTACCCGTGGGAGCATCTTTGTCGTGAGGGCTCGTTCCATCTGCATCTTTGACGAACCCCAGATGGCATTGCCGGGTGACAGTCTCAGTGTCGTCCTGCCTCGCATTTTCAAATCGTTTGGTTGGCTCGACGGTGTGGCGCTAGCATTAGGATCATCCGCGCCGTTTTGTCCTGTCAGTTCTTCCCAGTCGCCATTGTCGTTGCTCGTCCGCGACAAGGGAGGCGACCCATGGAGACTCACAGAACTCTTTCAATTCATGACGTTGAACGCTGACTTCAACCTTACTCCCGATCACACCTCCCAGGATATATCTTCTACCAGCCACGAACCACAATCTCTCTCATTCCCATTCAGTCGGATCTCCGACCTCTCCTCTAACTACAGAGGCCCGCTCCGCTGTAGCGACATGGTCCTTGGGTCGTACGGAACAGCAGTTTGGGTACAGCCCTCGGACTGGGCCGCGGGCGGTCTGATCGCCGGCGAAAACTTCGTGGAGCAAGTGGCCACGTCCACCTCGCGGGAGTCGCTCGTTGTCGCCCTCTTTCCCGGTTTATTGAATCAAGGATTGCCGGAAGCGCATATCAAGGTCGTTCTCGAATGCCATGGGAGCGGCTGGTCATGTTTGGACTATGACGAGGCGCGAGGATTGATCGCTCTGGGATCGGGATCGGGAGAGGTCACAGTATACCGGCTATGAACGGGCGCAATGTAGAACTGTTTGTGGTGTTTTGGTAACGTTCATCAAGATGCTACTCCTTGTTAGAAGACGAACAAGAATGTTTTTATATCGATGCCCCGTCTTGTGTTGTGCCCAACTCGAACCATGCTCCTAGTATGTGACCTGTTGATATCTTTTCCCAAAGTTAGGGAGCGTTGTCTACCACTATCTGATGCAGGATCTCCTCACAGCGCATCTACCCTTGACGATTTGATGTGATCGATGTGGTCGACAGATCGTGTCATTACAACTTGCTAGGATAATCGTTTTACATGGCCGGCGCGATCTCGCAACGCTCGATAATCGTGTTAACGCTGACACAGGGTCGTCTAGCATTCCCATGCATGCATCGTCAATGATCCTAGTTTCCCTCTACCGCACGCCGCATCTCGGATGCGTACTGAAAGAAAAGGCTGTAGCCTGTCGGCGTTATCTATGATCGTAATCACCTTCAAGCAGGCGCGTGTTTGTTCGTGACGGATTTAGATCTCATCGCTCCTATCAAACAGCGAGTCGCATCGTCGGATTCACAAGCGTACGTCCCTCGTGGTCTGTTTCATCATCTCCCACCTAACTGACCCGACGGTGTGCTGGCATGTCTGAATTATTGAGGCGTCGGTGATATATACTGATCCGCCCCTTGATCGCAAAATGGTGGCGTTTTTTTGTTTGAATCTAGTTTCTATTACAGTACGGCACACGCCAGATCCATGCGTGGTGCGTGTATGTGCTCGTGCTTGCCATTGAGGGTTCTGTCAAACGTTGCTGGGACCCTGGTAGTCGAGGACACAGATCATGATCACGACGTGTAGACGATGCGGGCATGTATGTTCATGATACGCTACCCGAGTGTCATCGGTGTCGTCCACATCGGTATGTTTATCGTCATCGGTCGTATCGGTCATTGCATCGTACTGTATCGGGCTCCCGATTCGTTGCTGGTAACGCTGGGTGCGTTGGATGCTTAGTACAGTGCTCAATGTTCAACGATTTGCAGCGCTGCACACAAAGATCCGGATCCACGTGGTGTAGGTGCGCCCACCAGTGAGCTTATCCCCTTGCACTAGGACACAGGTCGCCTCGGGGGCCATAGTCAGCCCCCACTAGTACTTTAAAGGATCCCGATATCGTATTCGCATCCCGTACGTATGATGAGTTGAATGATGAGTTGACATAACCATACAGTGACGACGCCACGCTACGCCACTTGACGCCGGGGAACCCTTGCGGCGCACGGTGATGACTTGATGTGGACGCGCCGCCAGTCGTGTGATCGGGTATAACAAGTCGAATATGGCAAGTACAGGAAAGTTGATACATGTGTGTGGGTGACCTGACCTGATCGGTTCCGGATGACCCTAGGATTACGGCGGCGCGTCGTGAGTTGCCATGCGAATACGATATGATACATACGATACTTGACCGTATATGATAAGTATGGTAGTACCGCCGGGTACGGTGCGGGTACGTATACTGTACGACGTGGATTGCGGGTCGCCGAGCTGGCAATTGTTGTCACAAACTACTCGGCGTTGTGACCCCCTTTTGTTCCATCTTGATCTCGGATACGTCGCACGCATCATTGCTATTGATTCGAGGGACGACTCGAAGCTTTGGATCGACGAGGGTACATGACAATCGAGACCCGCATTCATTGACAATGTGGCCCATCAACAACCGAATCACCATGGAAGGCACCGCGACGGAGGACCGCACCGAGCACGCCGTACAGTCTACGGCGTACAGCGTACGCGCTCAACAAAAAAAAAGTCCCTGCATTTCACACACACCAAGGGTCCGCTCCCCTCAGCCGGCCCAACTCACAGCCTTTCCAAATGAACCACTAAAATATTTTTTCACACGCACTGATCTCATAAGGACGCGACGCGTAGTGGACATTGATTCGGTCCGTGCCGCGCGATCGATAAGTAGATAAGCAAAAGTGAGGCGCCCATATCAATGGCACGCCACCCCCAAGTTTAACTTTGCTACAAGTAGAAAGAAAAAAAAGGTTACAAAGAGTCCCCACCCCTCAATAATTACGGCCAATACGGTCACCGGGTGCCACGAGATGTCTCATTTTTCTGTTTTTCCCTATCGGAGTTAGATCGGTTTTGATCTGATATCGATTAGGAATTTTAAACTTTGGGGGATAAAATATATATATAAACTAAGAAAAAGCGCGTTTTGCCTCGCGGACGGGACGGATCTAGGACAGGATTCAGAACGTCTCTTTTTCAGAGTCTCGAGATGCGTGCCAAGATTGAAAAAAAAGAGGTGGCTGGGACATCTTGACAACCCTATGACCCAAGGGACCGGGACGCGCTCCCTGACCGGCGCCGGGTTGTGTTGGCAAGGCTGTGTAGGAGCCTCCTATGTATCCTTGGCTTTGGTGCATGGGGGGACCGCTGGCGATCAATGAACCAATCAACACGCGTGTATCCATCAAGGGGCCGTCGTCGCTGGGTCACAGAAGCCCACGCACAACGTAGTCTATATCGCGCGTGAAATGAAATGGATGGAATGGAATGGAAGGCACGGGAGGCGAGCGCGTACGAGTGGACGTGTTTCTGAGAGCGTATGGTGTGTGGCCGGTAAACGGTGATTGGTGGACGGTTGGCCCTGAGCGTCTCATTCTCCGCTGTGAATAGCGAGAGGGGGATGGGCGTGTTGTGAGAGGGCGTTCAGAAATCATATGAGATGCATCACGGACAGTGAGGCAGTCGCCGCGAGGTCACTTGGGTAGGGGTGCAACGGAAACGAAAGATGTCATGTGACGAGCCTGCAAGGTTGAGTTAGTTTAACCCGGCCACCCGGCCACCTGGTCATGCACCGTGGCAAAGGCAACAAATCGACCGGAGCCAGGTGATATTTGCAAAAGAAGCGAGTTCTATATCAGGGGTCCTAGACAGGCATGCGAGGCTATGAACGCTATTTCAGCGACATCCTGGTCTGCCGTTTCATATGCTTGTCACTGATTGACAATCAATACCTGCGATGCGGTGTCAACGACAACAGAATGAGTCATTGATTTGGCCTCGCTCACCGAGAGGCCCAGGTCGGTCTGTGATTGGCTCCAAGAGCACGTTGGCCACGGAGTCCTGGGCACAAACAATGTCCGAATGGTTGGGGCGCTGAGACAGGACTAGCTTGCGGCGCGTGGCGGGACGGGTAAGCGGGGAATAAGAATAAGAAAACGGTTCTGCATTTTGGTGGAGTCCCCATAACGTCAGTAAGCACGCCTTAACAGAGAGCAGCCGACGCAAGAAGCAACGGGTAAGCTAAAGGAGGTCGCCGTTCTGACCCTTCCCCTAAGGACGGCCGAATAGATCATTCGAGAACCGAGAGGAGACACGCAGTTGGAAGTTGGCCGGTAATGACTGGTGAAAATCAAAAGCGAAAGACTAGGCCCACGGCACCGATACGCCTTGAGTACGTCAAATTACGATGTGTACACGAACGATCGCAGCGGCAAATCAAAAGTCACCTTAATGAAGGCAACCTTATTCCCGCGCAAAGACACAGCAAACCTGTGGCCTGCCGCGGAAAATGTAAGGTGAATGAAAGCAGCCTCGAGAAGGTGATCAAAGGAATGAGTCACACGGATCGGATCATGAAAGGGTGGTCGCGTGAGGCGGTGAGGGGGATTGAAGACTGGCTGTGGTCGCCATGAGTGGTAAGTAAGACGTGAAATCAAGGGCGGTTGTTAGAGAGAGCCCCAAACGCCACAGCGGTTTCCCGACTTGTGCGGAGAATCGGGATGATCAGTGCTCGATGGAGAGCTTCGAAGCGGAGACCGCGCGATCTGGAAGCTTTGTTGAGATTGGGATTAGGTTGAGTGACACACCATTGATTGCATATTATGTGCATTAGACTCGCTGGTAGGCGCGGGTGATCGCAGCGCGGGTTTCAGGCTGCGGAGTGGAGCGTTCATGTGAACAGATGTGTGATAAGAGGATGCTCGGTTGTGCGGGCTGGATGACACGTGTTGTTTGCCGCCAAAGGCCGTGGTGTCCACGGGTGTCAAGATACACAGGGCCTGGTCGAGGAACCTGGGACACCCGAGCGTGGAAACGAGCGAAACTAGAGCGGCGGAATGTGTGAAACGGAGGAGTATGAGGACGGACGAGAGACGAAAGATAATTGGCCAGAGCCAACTCGACTGCGGTATGGCGGTGTGTCCACGAGGGGAGGCATCGAACGTGTAGTATCGAGATCCATATACAGCGTGACACGTGGCGAGGTAACAGCATCGGAGATAAATCTGGCAAGGAAGCGCTTTTTACGGCAATCCGGGGTGCCACGGTATCTCGATTAGGAAATACAAAAAAATGATGGAAAAGGAAAGTGCAGGTGACTAGGATTCAAGTCAACTTGGGGCGCATGCATGCAAGGGCGTGGAGGGCGTGATCCATGATTTGGGGTGAGCTGGAGTGCGTGCCAGGGGTGCGCATGGGGGCCCGGTCTGGGTCTTGTGGGTAGAGGGGAGATGACACGCTACGAACAGCCACGAGAGGGTGGTGGTTGTCCTCTTATACATGGACGGGCGAGTGGGGATACCCATCGCCATACGAGAACGCGGAAGGATCGTTGAGAAGGACTTGGACGAGGTACGTCGTCTTCCACGCTTGGTCTAGCGAGGAATTGGGTTGGGTGGGCGTGCTGGATCGGTGAATCGGGGAATCTGACCGTGGCTAGATATGGTGCGTGGGAAGATGGATGACGCAGATTTGCATCGTGTCAGCGGGTGCAAGTGAGATCCGTCGCCATCGGGAGATACGGCACGGACGACCCATTCCATTCCAAGGCCATACCGCTCCCCTTCCTCCGTCCACTGGCTAAAGTGTGCCCAAGATCGTCGCTGCTTTCTTTTTTTTTTCTTTTCCATCTCGATATCGTCCTGTTTTTTTTTTTCCCTGTTTCTCGCTCTCTTCTGACGGTCGTCGAGATCAGGTTCGCGTTGTTGAACCGTTCCATTTCGCTTGGGAGAAAGAGGCCAGCTGTCGAGGAGATCTGAGTACATCGCAGTGCGCCGTCATCGTCATCGGCGATATCCCATTTCGATTCAACGTTATCATACTAGCTATACCAACTCGGCTCCCCGTCAGAAGAACACGGTCAACACTGCCCCCTTCCGTACACAATGGCCTCCTCGCATGCACACCACGCTCATCCACACCGCTATCCAATCCCCAACCCCAACTCAATCTCAAATACCCATCCACAGCCCCACGTGCCCAACAGCGACTTTCGTCTTCCTCCCCTCAAGAGCCTCAATTTTCAGTATCGGTCTCCCCAGCAACACGACGCGCCTCCCGCACAAGACCAGCCTTCCTACACTGCTTTCGACGTCACCCAGGACGTCAACGGCGCTGCCCCAGCCCATCCTACAGGCACCCCCTCTGCACCGACAACCAACGGCGCGTCTTTCTCAGCGTTCGGTTACTCGACACCCACACCAACATCCGCGACATCGGCGCCCGCCTACCTACACCGCCAGCCGTTCGCGTTTCAGGGCCAGACATCGTCTCAGACACAGCAGCAGCACGACCATGACACCTGGCAGCAACAGCACCCACATGGCGCTAACCCACCGACCTCGACTCATCCCCAGACCCCGTCTCAGGTGCACGCCCAAGTCCCCGCGAGTCAGACCTCATCTTTTGCGCGAACGACTCCCCTCGTACCCACCACCGTCGATCCAGCACCCCCGCGTGTTCCTGCCCCTCCTCCAAAGCATCGTTCGACTTATCCCCCGCCAACCACGTACACCCCAAACACTTCCCATTCGTACACCACTTCCTACCACCCTTCTTCCACCTCTGCCTCCGCCTCGTATAATACATCATACAACACTTCTCCCGGATACACGACAAACACAGCTTCTCCCACATTCGCTCCTTCAACTTCCCCATCTTATGCTTCCCCTTCGGCTAATACCACCCCTTCATACCCCTCTCACAATGCATATCCAACCCCGACCTCCGCCTATCCGCACCCACCGCCTTCCCCCACTCCAACACCGACTCAACCACCCCAGTCACACCCGCACGCACACACACCACCCCATTATGTGCCTCCACCTACTTCTGCTTCCGCCTATGCATTTGATGATACCAGGTCTAGTCCAGCGTATGGGAGCCAGGCACCAGCTCTGCCTGTTCGCGGACATCCCCAAGTCCAGGACACTCGGTACGTAATTCCTCGCGCCGCGTCAACGTGTCCTCACCCTTTGTCCGATTCGCCATTCTCAGCGACTCTCGCGTTCCGATCCCAGATCGCGCTCGGTACCTACATACGCAACCTAAACTTACTGATGCTCGCATAGATTCTCGTTATGAGGTGTATCCTCACCCTCACCCCACTGCCCCTACATCCGTGCCTGCGTCCGCAGCTGTCGACGCAAGGCACTCCCAGTCGTACTCTCAACACGAGGCTCGTCCTGCATATCCTCATCAAGGGGACTCTTCGCGACCTGGTACATCTTATGCCCAAGGACAGCCTCCTGCGCAAGTCCCACCCCAAACCCAGTCCGAGGTAGCCCGTTCTTACCCTCCAGAGTCACGTACGACCGCATATACTCAGGATAAGTACACCTACCCTCAGTCGCATGCCCCGGAGCCTTCGACACGTGCAGGAACCGGGTACGCTCAGGATGCTCCTACTCGGCTCGGCTACCCTCCAGGGGGCCCGACGCGTCCTCCACACACACACGACTCGCGCCCTGCTTACCCCCACGGGCAAGAACCTCATGGAACTAATAAAAGAACACCTCCATATGTCTCAGAACCGAGGCAATCAACTGGTTACGTGTCCACTCAGGACACGAGGCACGGGTACGCTGCTTCTGAAGAGTCTGCGTTGCCATCCTCCTATGTACAAGCGGAACAAAGGCATGGTCCACCTGCACCTCCTCAGTACGTTCCAAGCAATGCCGATCAGCGGTCCTCGTTTGGCGATTCACGTTCCGCTGGTGCGTATCCCAGCAACAGCGAGCCTTCGCGGAGTGGGTACCCTGCAGCTGATTCTGTGTCAGTCCCAGTACCCTTGGCACGTCCTCCGCCGCCTGCGTCACAGCATCACCTCGCACGACAGAGTGGACAACCGCACGGCTATTCACCGACTTTAACATCGTATCCGCAGCATACAACGTCAAACTACAACGGTTCTCCAGCATCCGCGCCAAGTACTGTCCCGTCACAGCCGCAATCCTATATTTCGCCACCACAACCTGCCCCTCATCCATCTCACTCCACTCATTTATCTCAAACTTCCCCTGGCCACCCGCCTGCCCAAACCGTCCACTCCGCACATCCAACGCAGACTCAAACGCAACCATCACACACACTTTCTCATTCCCAAGCACAACAACAGATGCACCATCCCGAAGCCTCTCGTCCTACGTTTGTTTCTCCAGCGGATACCATGCATGCTCGGGAGACGAGGTTCCCAATGAATACCATAGCCGAAGAGGAGCGCGAACGTCAACGAGAGCGTGAAAGAGAGAGAGAAAGTGAACGTGAAAAGGAGCGCGAGCGAGAAAGGGAACTTGAACGGGAGCACGAGCGGGAGAAACAGCGGGAACGCGAGCGAGAGAGTCAAAGAGAGCGGGAAAAAGAACGCGAGCGACTAGCGGAACTGAGGGAGAAAGAGCAGAGGGAGAGAGAACGCGATCGAGAGAGGGAAGGCATTATGCATGAGGTGTTGAAGCACTGTACGGTGTTGTACAATTTTGCGATCCGCTATGGTGAGTGGGCATTCTTTCACTGCCCTGGTTTATTGACCGTTTTCCCGACTACGTGCTATATGGTATATGCAGCTCAACTGCAGTCATCGACGCCTCTTGTACAACCATCTACGGAGGAGCTCGCGGAGATGACTCACCGTGCACAAGAAGTTGTTCGCCTTCTCGAATCCTTACGATCACCCTCTTCAGGCAAGTTGGCAAATGCATCTACCGCATCGTCGTCGCTATCCACTCTAGCTCCTGCCTCCGCACCCCATCCGTCCATCACAACACCGGCATTCGGTGATAGAATGAATTCTCATGCCGCATTAAATGCAAGTGGTCCTTTGAGTGGAGCACCGATCGATCTCGACACGCGTGCCCCCAAGCGTCCCTGGGAAGAGACGCAGACCTCCAGTACCCTCCCTCATGTCTCTCAACTTCATCTCTCGAACTCACCCGCTGGTACAGGTCAAGGAGGCGGACAAACAGCAGCTGAACGCAGTGCTGCCGAGAAAGATATGGAAATTATTCGAACCAAGCGCGCGCTCACGACAAGTTTGGCAGCCGCAGCCGCAGCCGCCGGTGGCGCTGGCTCTGTGGCAGGGGCTGTTGGCGGTGCGGTCGGTGCTGGCAAGAGCAAGTACCGGAAGAGAAGTGTAAGCTTTTTTTTTGTGTTTCCATGGATCCGAGGGCAATGCTGAGTGGACTTGCAACGCCAGCGCGCGATACCGCCCGGCAAGTGTCACTCGTGTAACATTAGAGAGACGCCAGAGTGGCGGCGGGGTCCGGATGGTGCCCGGACCTTGTGCAATGCCTGTGGTCTCCGTGCGTGTCGTATGCCATGCCACGTGACCGCCGGTAATTAACTTGGACCCTCTTTACAGATTATGCAAAGCTCGTGCGCAAACGCGACAAAGCGCTTGCTGCAGAAGGCGGGTCCGGGACGGTGATGCGCATAGATATGGAGATGCTCCGCGCCTCTGCCCGCGCTGCAGAGAACGAAAAGGCTGCCCGCGCTGCTGCAAACGGAACCAGTACCGCTGGGTGTGCTGGAAGCGGGTCGAACGGCGACGAAGATATGGACAAGATGAGCGTACACACGGGTTCCTTTCAGATCTTGCCCATGAGCATGAACATGGACAGCGAGTCGGGACCTGGACAAGGACGACAAGGGACTCCAAAGACCCAAACCCAAACCCATGCTCAATCACAACAACCACAAGCCCAGCCTTCGCAGCCTTCGGCGACGCAGCTCCATCCGCTTGCGGGTTCCTCGGGAACGCCCCTTCTCCATTCGCACGGGGTGGGGTCTACACAGGGGCACCCGTTGCCGCCCCCGCATGCTCACGGTCCACCCTCGCAGGGCAACGCGCATTATTCCCACTCTTCGAGTCAGGCACGCACGCATAGTGGACCGCCCCCACCGCCATGGGTTAGCAAGACGTACCCACAAGAGATGCAGCATCCCCAACAGTCGTTTATCCGGACGTCACACTCGGTGTCGAGTGGTGCGTCGCCACCTCGATGACTATGGGCGCGCGTTGGGTGTCTGGTTCGGAACCAAGCCAGAGGTGCGAGATGCGAAAAAAGACCGTTGAGATGTTTCGGTCAATCATGTTTACGAATCACATTTTGTCGAGGACGTTGCTCCATTCCGTGTTTCATGCTTCACGTTTCGCTTTTTTTTTTTTTGCTCTTGGCTCTGCTCATTGGTGCTTTCTTACAAACATCGTTTTTGTACTGCGATGCATGCGATGCCCTCACGTTTTTACTTGAAGATGTATAATTTGTAGATACAACCTCGACGCTCCATATTTTTTTGTCTTGTCTCGTGACAACTCGTTTTTGGAGGCGAGCGCTCGATGATTTCTTTTTTCTCTATATATGTTACATGTTGACCGTTGTGTTGGGCATCCGTGCACTTGTATTTCAACAACCCTTCTTGGTGCTTCATTCATTCAGGTTTTCCGCGTATACCAACTCGTTTCTTTACTCTATTCTTCCACCATTCGTACAGTACAATACAGTACAGATATAGACTTGTGTTGTGACACCTGTCGACGCTGACAGGCTGTCGTTCGTCCGAGGACATGCTTGTCATGCGCATTAATCAGACACATAGTATTCGTATTAGTGGGGGGGAGGAAGAAGACAAGAAAAGGAAACATGAAAACTGTTCCCGTCCTGCTGCCAGCGATAACGGTGATCCTTGGCCAGACATTTATCCGCGTGGCCCTGCTCTGGATTCGATCCAGGGTATCGATCCATGTGCAATTACATATATAATCCAGGTGCATGATGCATCAATTCATCATCCATGATAGTATATGGCGTGCGCACACGGCGATGCATCATCGTCATCGATCAGCGCCTTGACCCAGGTTCTAGATTATCCATCCATCTCCATCATGATCAGACTCGTCTGGATCCGAGTCCATGATTCGGGTTATCGCCGACTGATGATACGCCACCTGAGGCATCCGTGTTGATCGTCGAGGTCTCGAGTCTCGAGCGCCGTGGTGCCCGCGTGGCAGTCAAAAGCAGGAAGTTTCCAGTCGCCATGCGTGTCTCATGTAGTATCATGATCACGCGTTTTCGTTCATGTTCACCCAGTGGATCGCGTCCGTCCTACGGTTCCGCTTTTGGACTGACCGTTGCAGCGTCGTTCCTTGGTTTGTATACCGGCAGGTATTACGAATTCGAATGATCCTCCGACATCCCAATCCCGTCGGGCAACAGACAGGGCACAGGGGTACATGTAAACACCAGAACGCCCCAGATGGGGATACGCGTGATAACCGATGACGACGTGACCGGGGGTGCAACGCAGAGCGGTGCCGGTACGTCGCGATTTTTTGAAATACCGTGCGTTTGGAAAGAACCTTGCCGGTTCGGGACCGCCGTCAAGCATGCGCCAATGATAAACCGATGCCGATGATCTAGGCCCATTGATGAAAAGAACGCCCGGGCGCAAAACAACAACAAAAAGGAGTGGCGAGGAGGTCACTTATCACTGGCAAGATTGGGTTTTGAAACGTTGATACGGTTGAAGGGCGAGGGGCAACCACAGTGTGAAGAAATGGGTAGCCACGGTGTTCCTGGACAAGAGTGGTTCCGACTTGGATGGTAATGAAACTGATGGCATGCGAGTAACGAGCAACGAAACGTGAAAAAAAGGTCGGACACTGTGTGGCTGGTCGGTTCGATCCTATGTTCAGGACGCGGATGTTGATGGGTCCACTTGGCTCGGCCGGGTAGCATATCCATACAAAGGCGTACAGCTTGTAAAAGGGACGCTCGTAAGACGACTGAGAGGACCATAATGCGGGCTGTGCGACGAGCAAAAGCATTTGCAAAGACGTTGCTAGTGGACGTCGCGGTTGACGTGGCTAGATGAGTCGATACGCCACCCGTTGCCTCGGTCTTATCATCATAGTCACCGTGACATGGGTACGAACACGAGGGGGTTCGTGATGCATGTGTCTGTCCGTCAAGGTGGAGTCGGGCCCGGTGGTGTCACCTCAGTTGAAAGGGTAACACTCTAGCGCCGCGGATGGATGGAGCGCCGACGAAACGCCACGAATAGAATGGAACGATTCGGCGCCACAATGCTAGTGTGATAAGGTGAACCCTCGGGCTGGGCAGAGATGTTATTAGTAATAGTCCTACAGTGGAAGGTGACCTGGAAACATGACTTGGATCCGGTCAACCCAATCTAGTGGCACCCCTTCGCGTTGGTCTGGTGACCGGTAGTGATGTGACTGTGCTATGATTGGGACTACCAACCTTCGATCGATAAATCCGCGTGGATCCATGCCAACGTTGGCCGAGGCCACCGTCTTTCCCGTTTCAAACACAAATCTTTCCACGCCCGAGGCCCGCCAAGCGGGTCCTTGAGTGTTCCCGACTGAAAACAAGTCAATAGTTAATTTACTTAAATGTGACACGAGTCTTTGGACTATGAGCAACCTTACTGCAATGTTTCAAGATCTGGCAGTGGTTGCTTCTCCAACCCGAAATGAGTATAATATTGGTCCGTTCTCTGCCCACTGTCTTCGCACCTTGGCTTCGCACATCCTCAAACTAGATCCTATATTTGCACCGACGGCGATGGAGCTGCTATCATCAAGATGCTGTACTGGGAATATACAGGTACGAGAACACGAGAATACAAGACCTTTCATTTACCCATGTTCCTGGATGCATTCGAAACCATCTCTGAATCCCCATTCATCTCCGTATGTCCAAACACGGACTGTCATCCTGAAGCTCCATCATTAGATGTACTGTAATAAGAAATGGGATTTTCAGATATGTCACTGGCACAGGAAGCACGCTTCAGCGGTAAACGTACTTGAGCGTGGCCTTAGCGAACCCTTGGATAGAATCTAGTTTGCACTCAAATTCGAAAGTCTATCCACATCTTCACCTTGCGAGATTTGCGACAACTCGCTTGGTGATGGGCGTTAAAGCTCCTCGAGGCTATGCGTTTCAGTGACTGATTGCAATATAGTTCCGCAGGACGTTCTCACGTCATGTAAAACAACATTCCGGCCGATCTTGACGTGGTGATCGTGATGACTCACCTTGACATATTTTTCACCGCGCCCTATCCGCACATGGTACTGCAATCGACGTGTGTCAATATAGCGATCGGTTTCGAGTTGACAAAGGCACTGGGTTTGTTAGCCATTGAGTTTGGTTACGATTGACTACATGTCGGAAATTGCTTCCGTGCCGCCAGAAATTAAAAAAGATGTCACTGCGAGACGTGTCTTGGCCAGCAAGTTGAAACAAGACTTGATGGTCGGTGTTCAGACTGTTTTCCAGGATATACGCTCGAGATGCAAGCTCGGTCTGAAAGAACCCAAGGAGGTCAACCAATCAGCGATGGGGATTCTGCATCGGCAGGTATTTGGCTGTCTCGGTTGATTGATGGACCCTATCGTGAGATGTCTGCAAGGTTAGAAGCTTGGAAGCGTATTGAAATGGTTACCTCGCACTTTTCCGTCTACAACTCATACATTTGTTCCAATACACGGTCTAGAGCTGCGCACCTGTCATGTTTGCTATGTAATCTTGCTGCCAGTGAATAACGGGGATAAAATGCAAATACCATGCGTCTGGATCCCCCACTTTTGGGGGACAAGTTCGGAGTGGAGGGTGCTTACAGAGTCGTCCAGACTACTGAATTCGGATATGCAAGTATTCGAAGCGATGCAAGACCTGGGAGAAAACCGAAAGGCCAGTAAAAGAAATGTAGTCCGAGATGAAGTTGCTGTCAAGTTAGCCTGCTTACGAAAGCACAGGTGAACCAAGTTCAACCAACTCGTCTGTAAACCTCTTTGAGCTAGAACCGGCATTAGGGATGCATAGAAGCTATGTTCGTGCAGCACAATCTATTTCTTCAAAGCCTCTGAACCTCTACCAAGCGAGTGCGACTATATACCCACCCATCCCGTAAGTTTTACTCCCTTTAGTCCAACCCTCGACGCAGTCTGGTATTTACGTCGACGTATTTCAGATTGTATCGTAGATTGTTGAGAGCACACAGGAGACTCCCGATCGAGATGCGTTCACTTGGAGATGCGTATGTCAAGGGAGGTAAGCTGCTATTACCATACTGATCTTGTTGATTATCGCTTTTGCTCAAGATTTCCTACATCAGAGTTCCGCCGTCACCAGGAGGTCACAAATCCTGTACATGTAATGGGTTTCCTAACACAGTGGAAGAGATACCTGGACGAACTACCTTATGACCTGAGTGTCAAGAACTTCAAGAAGTTGGATCCCACCGTGGTCGACAAGGTAGGGCTTCGTATATAGTTGACAGTAGTGACAACTCATTTGCTTTGGCACGTCGTCCATCAGATGTCTGCAGAACAGCTTGGTACAATTATACGAGCTTATGCATGTGTCGAAGGGTGTTTGGAAGCCCGTCAACGAGAATGGATGTGACCCAGAACATGGCGAATCGTGATGTGGCTATTCACACGGTCTCGTATACACTTGGTCTAGCTGTGGAAACCTGGCAAGAAAGATCCAATCCGGATAATACATAGTCCGGCATTACATATGGGGAACCACATGAGCACTCCCAAGGTTGACGGTCTGTGGTTGCGAATTGTCATTCATAGTGTTCTCGGCCCGCAGTGGATTGCGTCCACGAGCCAAATTTATCCGATGACCCATATAAAGCGTCGTAAAGTTCAAGACTCACTGCATCAATCAGCATGTCTCAGCTAGCGGTCAGTCGATAGTGCCTCATTTCCCCACCCCGAGGTCACTTAATCACTGACGGACAGTCTGTCCCGTACAACAACCCGCCTTATTCAGATCTCCCCCCTATCATCACCAAGCTGTTTGAAGCCAAGGCGCGCAAAGGTACAACAGTCGTTGGTTAACCAACGCTCCCACACTGAACACTGTTCAGGTTTGAGCTTCGAGAAATTGGCGCAGGCTATCGGAAAGGACGAAATCTGGGTGGCTGCGGCTTTTTACGGCCAGGTGCGTCTTCGTGCGCCCTTCGCTCCAGATCGGCGTAAATGTTAGGTCGTCGCCCTTGTTCGTTTCAGGCAAAACTGGGCCCAGAAGATATCGAGGCCCTCGCACGTGTCCTAGACGTCCCGCTCGCTTCTATTCAGAACGAGTTGGGTCTCATTGGTGGCCCAACCGTGGTCTGGGACCTGTTCCTCCGACTGATCCTGTCATCTACCGCTTGTTTGAGGTGAGAATAACCTTCCAAGCAAGATAGCACCGAGGTTGATCTCTGTACGATGCGTGTAGGGTGTTTCGGTTTACGGTCATGCCATCAAGGTATGTGATAGGCTTCAACCCTTTTCGACTTTCAAACTCATGCACGGCATGAAACCAGGCTGTCATCCACGAAAAGGTACTCGCGATGATGTCATTCCCCAATGCATATGTACGTATAAACTAACACCATACCCGCAGTTTGGAGACGGTATCATGTCCATGATCGATTGCAAAATCAATGTGACAAAGAAACCCGACCCAAAGGGCGATCGTGTGGTTCTTACATTCGAGTGAGCTACTGAGTTGCTCTATAGCCACTCTTCTGACACCATCTTCACCAACAGCGGAAAGTTCTTGCCCTATGCCAAGTGGTAACTCGATCGTCTCATGTAATGTATGCTGTTAAGTATCAACCACCAAATGTATCCCATGTATGTCATTTCTATTCGGACCGATTGTCAGAGTCCGCGTGCGTGTGAGAAGCCAGATTTCAATTTGAGCTGGGCACGCATGTCATACAAGTGGATCAAGGTCAGTTTCCGCTCCTTCAACCTCTCATTCTCCCACCCCACGTATCATCATGTCGATTTCATTATCCGAGGAAGACTCTTGGATGGCGGGCCACCATGCCACCTCGTCTGGTTTAGAGTCGACCGGGTCCCTCTCTTTTCCCTGCCGTCGGATGCCTCGGACGTCCAGACGGACACCACACCACCCACTTCTCCAACACTGTCCGGGGGCGAGGGGAAGATGCGTACCCCAAAAGACATCCTTGACGCATTTCGCCGACTCGGACAGGTCTCCACATCGGCGAAGGGCAACTCGGACGCAACGCCCACCCGACCTCCCAAGCAGCTTCGCCACCACACAAACTCCCAGCTCATCGCCAACGACGAGGCAGGCTACGAGGCTGACGGCGACGGCAACGGTGAGGGGGATGCAGATAGCGACGGGGATAAAGGTGCCCGTCCACGTCCAGGTGCTAGTGCTGGCACTACCACAATGACGCGACCCATCCGTCGTCCTACGTTCCTCCGCATCGACACCCGACAACATCGACGCGTCGCGAGCATGCTCGCGATCAGACCCGGTTACACTTTCGGAAACATGGACGTCGCGCGGCCGCCGCGCACCACTGGCAAGCTTGGAGCGCTGCCATCCATCCGTCTGTTGAAACCGACCACGACCACCACGAGCGTTGCTGGCAGCGATGGTGGCGGCGTCGCGGTAGGGGAGTGCTACGAGCTAAGACGACGGCCGAGAGCAGAGCCGGTTGGTTTGGGGATTGGATTCCCCGAGAACCATCCCCTCAGAAATCGAGCTTTTTCCATGCCCGTACCCCATTCAGTGTCTCCAATATTTGACCCAGACGAACCGGAAGTAGAGGAGGAGAAAAATGACAAGGCGAGAGGGGTCACGGTGCAGGGACAAGAATGGGAATGGGAAGCGCGGCGGTCCGAGTGGTTCCCCTCGCGCTTGCCATCCACTGGCAGGTCGATGCAAATGCACAAGGAAAAGACTAAGGCGACGCAGGGTGGCGTGTACGAGCCGAGTCCGGTTCGGATAGCAAAGTTGCGGCCGACGTTTTTGGAGGTGTCACCTTCCCCGATCGAGTGTTTGCCTGCTTGCCGGGATGGGGATGTGCGGACGTTGCGCTGTGACGACGTCCATGACCGATCAGAGATCATGATGGAGCGAGAGCGGTATTGTGCGTTGGCACGGAAGGAGTGGCTCAAGGTGGATCTGTCTTGATGTTGAATGTCGTTCAGTCCGTGTCTCGGTGCGCAGTATGCCGAAGCAAGTAAGTATTGTAGGTATATGCTTGGGAGGTACCATGGACGCTTCATCTGTTGAAATGTTGTCTCGTCGAATCTGTCAAGCTCACATTTGTACATGTCTTGTTCCGCTCGTAGCTCTACAAAATGTCACACACACGCAACATATCATCATACTACCTGACGATTTCTTACAAAGAAAACATACAAATCGAACAGCAACATTGGATAGCAGCGTGGAATCACGCAACCTCGATGGGCAAACCCATCGCCACCCTGCTGATAGGTTCCTTGACGTCCACGTCCGTGCCAAGACCAACGAACATCTTCTCATCCGTGAGCTTGGCAAAGTCGGGTGGGTTCTGTCCCACAAGGAACGTCTGAGCCTGCTTGACGATGTACGCCGAGTTTTGGGGCGTCTTGGGGACAGCGCCGATGTACATCACTGTACGAGACCCGTTGTATGAGCGCCTTCGCCTTGAAAGCATAGATGTGAAAGGGATCCGAGATCTTACCTGCAGAATCGGTGGATCCGGTGTGTTCCGTCTCGACGGAATGAACCACGTCCTACAAAAAGTGCGATGAATATACAGTCCAGAACGACAAGAACATCGGGTGGGATTCTTACGCAGTGCCAAAAGACCATGTCGCCAGGGTAGACTTGGGGGACCGAGGTCATCGTCTCTCGGAGCCTGAGATGCGGGTGGTGCCTGGGTGTCGGCAGAGGACCTTTGTACCCACGGTCCAGAGGAAAGATACCCGGAAAGTCCGCAGTCGAGATATCTGACATCAGACGTTCAACCTGTGATCACCATCAGCGCAAACAAAAACCTAAACGCACCAAACTTCCAGTTCTTAGGGTCGAGGATGTCGGGAGAATCTTCAAGCACGGTTGGGCGGAAGAACGGACGAAGAATCACATAAGCGTTGGATAGCTGAACGTCCGGGAAAACACGGAGGGTTCCTTGTGTTGGTCCTGTCTCACTAAGAAACCGATTATCGGATTGGTGAGAAATACGCAACCAAAGCAGTCGACCCCGACGAACCTCATGGCCAGCCATCCCTGGAAGCTCCTGAACACACTCGCTTGTCCTGGTCGTCCGTATAACGACATGCGTGCGTTGAGTCGGTTTTCGAGCTCATAAGGATCGTGCTGGCGCCAGTTGCCTGTGAGAATGTCTTCGTAGCAACGACGGAAGGCTTCGTCCTCCCATCGCTCGATTGCACCACCTAGAGTCAGTCAGTGTCAACCATGAACGGGTCGAGGTGACATACGTACTATCAATGTGAGGTGGGAAATTACCCCAATGACCGCCGGGGTGGCGAATACGAAAACGATCCGCGTATGTCAAAGGAACGGAGAGATCGACACCCTCGAGCGTCTTCCCAGACTTGACAGAGTACAAGTTGTTGAGCCAAGCAGAGGCTTTCAAGACGTTGGGGTGAGCACGAGCTTGCACCTGTGAGCGTGTCCAGCTGAAACACCGTTGAGTAAGAAACGTGATGATAACTAGTAAAAGAATTGACTAGAGGTGGAAGAATTGTTTATCCTGATTGGGGGTGCCTGTCCAAAGAAAGGATGAAAAAATGTCACGGAACGAATCGGTTAACGTGGTGCAGACCTTCCGCATGAGGGTTAGCTTTGACGAATTCCTCGAGCTCCGCCTTCCAGCCAGTGGCCGTCTTGGTATCAACGACATCGCGAATGACGACCGAGCCTTTGCGTTTGATCACGCTAATCTCTTCAGGGGTCAACTTATCCAAGTCTGCAAAGTTGACTTGGGGAACGAACTATGGAACGAGCATCAGCCAGGAGTCATGGCAGAACCTAGCTGGACAAAGCTCACGTCAGGACCAGCCTTGGCGATCTCAGCAGTGCGTGTGGCTAGCTCGCCAAGGAGGTCATTCCAAGACGCTGTGAGGCGTTCTTGTGTTGTCTCCGAAACAATCTTGCGTTTCAAGTCGAGAAAACGGGGGGGCCATTCGCACCAATTTGACATGATGGGTTTGAGCAGTCAGTTCTCAAAGGAGGAATGAGGTCTTTCCACTCAGCAACCTGTTCTTATAACCCGCATAATCGCCAGTCTCAAGGTCATATGACCTCTTTCCGATATTACGCCGAGGTTTCGCCGGTGATACAGCACTGCTGATGTCTGTTGCGAAATTTTGCCACGGTGATGACACCGTAAGCATGAAATCAATCCCGATGGAAACTAGCTAGGCACATGGGAGCCACTGACTGGTTGAGCTAAAGCGATAAATCTGCCGCTACCAGATCAAATACTTACCCTTGAGATGAACGTGAACCAGGTAAAAAATTGCAAGATAAACTGTGATTGATCCGGAAGCAAATTACGAAACAAGTCAGCAGGTACAATAAGTTTCAGATGTTCAAGAGATTGAAATGGTAAAAAGAAAGTAAGAAGGGACGAAAGTCGTCATGGTAGATGGCGCGTTATTGTTCTGCTGCTTCCTCTTCTTCTTCTTCTTCTTCCTCGACACTCGCTTCTTGATACTGCGAAAGTTATATGAGCAGATCACGGCATCCAGAAGTAGAGTAACTCACCTGCTGATATTCTGCACTGCACGATGACAAGAAAATTAGTTGTTTAATGGCACAAATCATGAGATCATCTCCTACATCAAGTCATTAGTGTTACTCTCCGCTTCGGAGAACTCCATGATATCCATTCCTTCCCCAGTGTACCAGTGGAGGAATGCCCGACGTTTGAACATCACAGCAAACTAAAGGCGGACGGGTCAATAATTAGGTATCTGATCATAGGGAATACAGTGACCTGCGTGAGGTTGCGTTTGAACAATTCCTGGATGCACGTCGAGTTCGCAAGTGCTACGCCGGCCTATGGTGCTTGAGACACATCATCTACAGTGTTCGAGATAAAACAAACCTGTGGTTGCCCGACTGGGGGCACCGAGCACAACGACACGGAAACATTGTCAGGAATCCACCTTATTCAAGTTGATCAGGCGGTGGCGATCTCTGAAACACACTCTTACTCACTCCACGAAAAGGTTGGAGTTCTTGCGTTGCAATTGCGCAACGGAAGTCTAACACAGGATTGAGCAAACGATAACAGAGAAATATAGTTCCCTACTTCTGCCTGATGAAGAGTAGATGTCAGTCGGGTTTCGGGGAACTGAGGTTATCCACGTACATCGTTTGAAGACACTTTTCCTCGGAATATACATGCGGCAGTGAGATATCGTCTGGAGAGGCGTTGACGTACTCAAGCAAAAGGAAATAATCCAACACTTACCCAAAGCGCGGATCGCATGCGACCAGTAAATTACGACGATCGAAAAGCCTAACAAGATTAGAAAATTGACTGAGTTGCATATCATGGCACTTACGACGAGGTCAACTCGGAAACAGAGAGCTTTTGGAACGCCTTATCCTTCGGATTATAGAATGGTGCAAAGCTGGGCATCAAGAAGTGGAGCTAGAGAGCATAGTCAAAATGAGGAAGGTCAATTTACTCTTAGAAACCTACTCGAGGGAACGGGATCAAGTTCATGCCAAGTTTCCGCATATCACTGGCAACGATATTGACTTTCCTGGAATCAAGAACGATGGGGAACCTACCCATTCAACTGTCCGGGGAACCGGAGACTTGTACTAACACCGCACATGACTTTCGAAATGAGCTGTATGGATTATCAAAATCAACTGTGGGTTATCATCAGAGGTCAGGCAACTTACTTGATTGAGGTCATCGAAGCTCGGATTCTTGATCTTGAGTGTTCGACCGGCAATGTCGTACCTGTCAGTGCTCGGTAGCCTGAAGAAGTGTGATGAATTAATTATACATACAGTGCCTCGTTATCAATGCATATCGTCAGATCGCAATTGTCGACAAGTTGATGGATAGAGAGTAGAGCGTTGTATGGCTACACGCCGGTTAGCAATCTAATATATCGAAGAATGTAAAAAAAACTGACTTCAACGACTGTTTCTGACACCTGGTGCTGGTTGTTAGCTAGGTCCTTACCACGCAGCTGGTAGACTGACGTTCGGTGAAGGTAGAATTGAGAAAGTTTGAAGCATCCGGTCAGGGTATTCCTGCGAGCCATCAGGTCAAATTATCGCGAAGAAGTGGACATTGCTTGCCTCGCGTAACTTGGACAAGAGCAAAGAACCAAGACCAGCACCAGTGCCTCCGCCTAGAGAATGAATGATTTGAAAGCCTTGAAGGGCTTCACATGCCTCCGTCTGCCTTCTTACGATCTCAAGAATGGAATCAATGAGCTCGGCACCTAAATATAGTTGCAGTTGAAGCTTGCGATCGAACGTATTCTCGCCATACCTTCAGTGTAGTCTACCTCCGAAAGGAATAAGCATTGGCGACAACCCAGCATCAAAACAGTGTCGTAACTCACATCCCTTTGCCCAGTTATTACCAGCCCCTGATTCACCAGTGAAGAATGTATCCGGCCGGAACAGGCTTCCAAGCGACCCTGATCTTAACTGTTGTAAACGTGAGCCTCAGTTGCCTTTGCCTGCATCGTGATGACTGACGTGGTTGCACACTCCAGACTCCAGATCGACCTGAACGCTCCTTGGGACGTACTTGGTCGGGCCATTGGATTCGACGGGCGTAAAATACACCCCGGCCTAAAAGAGCGATGAGCTCGGGTTTTCAAATTCAAAAAAAGCACTGACACGCTCAATTTGCAAAGGATCTTTGCCCACATACATCTGGGAGCATAAAGGTTCCGCGTTCAAACACCGACTAGATCATTATCCGAAGGATAGCGTGACATGTGAGCAAGAACATACCCCTGAGTCATCTAGCCCATGTTCGGCGAGGAGCATCTTCCAAAACCTCTCTCCGACTTGATTTCCGGCCTGCAAATTTTTCGTCAAGCATTAGGGTGCCTAACTCGAGCTTGAATTTAGTTACCTGGCCAGCCTGTCAAAGGAAACAAGGACAAGGTCAGCGACCAGAAGGAAGGACGAGACAAATTATTTTACCTGAATGTTGATAATTTCTCTGGACATGGCTGAAGGAAAGCAAGGATCGATGCTGGGTTTCGACAACCCTCTTCAAGTTAAACCCCGCGGCAGGAGCGATGCCGAGATAAATCACCCCGGTTCGGAAGCATCCGCTCTATTGGGCACGTGACCGCGTCCCATTGCACCCCATCTACACCCGAAATGCGCTTCAGAGCAACGGTAGAAGGTATCCCAATATTCTTCCGTATGTTCTTTGCCTCGCAAGGTTCCTTGTTATTCAGTTGAGTTGGGCCAGGCATTATACAGGCGATCGAGAAGCTACAAAAGAAATGCATCATCAAATTTACCGAGAACGAGATGCACATCATCTGCAACGATGACGCCAACGAAGGCGGTATCCAAGTCTGGTCGTGAGTCCCTCTCACATAAGTCTAACTCCACTGCTTCACCCTCGGAACAGCGTAGTCAAGGTCGAGTCGTTATTTACCAACTACCGAATACAATCCAATGCGGAAAATAAAATCACGGTTTCGCTCTCAACGGAGGCACTTCTTTCTGCCCTCCGGTCCTCATCCTCCTCAGCATCTTCTTCTTCTGTAGCAGCTTCTATTCTGCCCACGCACGATGCTGACGAGCTTGTCATGAAACTGGCCAAGAAGAACGACCAAGCAGTCCTTAGCTTCGAAATGTTGGGTGTATCGCGGTCAGGTCGAAAGGTACGCGTGGCGCACGACGTCCGAATCGACGTCATGCGTCCTTCCGAGGTGGACAAACTTCGCGAGCCCCTGTGTCCTGAGCCAGATGTATGCTTCCTCAGCTTCAGACTTGAGACGAAGCAATTGAAGACACAACGGACCAGGTCACCATTTTATTTCCCCAGTTGCAAAAGATGCGCACTATTGTCGAGAAACTCCGACCTCTGTCGGATATATTGGCTCTTAGGGCCAACAACAGCGGGAAACTCCAAATCTCAATTAGTACTGATACTGTTCAACTTGAGACACAGTGGGTGGGATGCACGAACCCCTCGATGAGTACGTGGTTACCCTCTTACCCAAAGATCGCACACTACTAAATCCGCGGTCTATGGTATTTTAAGGACAAGCTCCCGACGATAACGCACCCGAACCCGAGGTGGCGGAAAATCCTGACCCAGAAAAACTATTTTCTGTGCATGTGTCTATTCGTAGTTTCATCAAATTTCTCAACAGCCATGTCGTCTCGACTTCGACTATCGCATGTACGTGGTCTCTTCGCTACACCTGTTTGTTGGTTTCCTACCGTTGTTAACCCAGGCATTTGTCAAAACCATTGCGCAATTCTCTACGTGTACATTGGAGATGTGGCAGATGCGGGAGGTGTCCTCACGTTCTACATTCCAACCGTCATTGATGATGTTTGAGGGACGGACCTTCCATGCCCGCGTCTGGAATAGGCTATTCCTTGTTGCGAATCATTGCCGTCAGAGATAGTTGGAACTGGCACCATTCGTTACCCACCCATCCACCCCGGTCGGAGCTTCCGTTCCCGGGGTTCTGGGAAGGAGAGAGAGAACAGGCAGAAGTCCGCAGGACCCAGCAAAAAGCAGAACGCAAGGCGTTCGAAGCTCGTACGCGTGAAAAAGAGTATATCGAACCTTGTACGCAGCATCGTGGGACGGAACGTATTAGGAATACAATTCGACACATCTATCGACAATATACAATTTACACATTGGGAACTCATGTCCGGAACAGCTGCGCTGGCCATGAAACTCATTTGCTCCATTTGAGCACCCAACCTTCCTCCTCAAACCCAAGCCTCCGAACAGACTTTGTCGGGTCGTCTGCTATTCCTACCACGGCAATCGATTTTGCCGCAATCCTGGCAAGCATTGAGACAGAATGTACGTCCGCCTTTCCCCTTGCAATCTTGCGAACCGCACTTACAGCAATGCCGTGTGCGCTTTTGCGAGGGTTCAAGAATGGCCACTTCGGATGTATTTTCACCATACCCGAATGGCCGTTTCAGCCCATTTTGGTCCGCTCCAGGATGTGCGTGTGATGGGACGCTTTGGCTTTGGGTAGGCTGGGGGAAGTAGGCGTAGCCAGCGTAGGGGTAGCTCACGTAAGACCCAGGTTGGGCGAACGTGTAGGGTGCGGGCTGGGCAGCAGTCGAAGATGACGCAGGAACATCAGTACTAACACTGGCCATCGTAGAGGAAGAAGGTTGCGCCTGCGCATGAACCTGGGATTGTGGTTGTGATTGCGAGTGAGACTGTTGAGACGGCGCTACGGCGGTCTGACTTGAGCCCGCTTCTGCCGTGGCGCTGTTAGCTTTCCACGCGTTATCGTATTCATCAGAAGCGTCCTGATTATACCGTGAGAATCAGGACATCGTAGGATTTGGTAAGGAACACGCACTTGTGATGTAGGCAGTGTCGTGGGGTCAGGCTGGGGAACTGACGAGATGCCTTGGGCATCCTCACCTGGGCCTTCCTCCTCTTCCTCTTCTTCTTGCTTTTCCCTGTCGTCTTTGAGGGGATTCTGGATGGCATTGATGATGTGGAGGATGGCATCTTTGGACATTCCGGATTTCAAACAACCCTTCACCATGTTCCAGAGAGACTTAGAAACACCCATCGCATGCCAATTCCAAACATTCGGTCCGCTTCCCATGTCAGAGTCACCCTGGAGTAGCTTAGCAGGGAACTCCTCCTTGAGTCTCGTCGGGAGGGCCTGCATGATTGAAGCGTCCGTGCTCGCAAATCTACGGCCCTCTGATGCCGTGCTTGCGACACAGGCTGGGTTTTTGCAGACATATTCGCAACCGATGATAAAGAATGGCTTTTCGAGATCGTAAACCTTGATTGGCCCGGATTTGATCCGCCCGCGGTTCGTGAGTAGCGAAGAACAGGTGGAGCATGGGATGCCATTAAATACGAGTGGGAGTGGGTCCCAATAGAAGAATCTGTGCTCAGAGAGGGTACGAGAATTCGGACCAGAGGCTATAAGGGAAAGATATGCCGGGGAGGACGGAAGCCAGAATGTTTTGAGAATCGAGTACAGGGAAGGTATAGAATGAGTGTCTTTTGTTTGATTGGCAGAGGGCGCTAGCGAACTGAGATGAGATTTGAAGGCGTCCTCAACCGTCGGTCCTGCACCTGGAAGCGGGTTCGGGGCTGCTAGCGATGCGAGCAAGGACTGCAAGAATGCATCAGGCTTCGTCCGCAGTAGTTCTTCCCACTCATCCCTGTTGAGATTTGGATCGAGATTGTGCTGTTGATGAGAAGGTCCACCTGCGGCACCATTCGAAATACCAAGTGGAGGTGCCGAGACAGACGGCTGAGTGTTCAACGGGGCGAAGCCCGTCTGCCAATTGGGAACTCCGGGATGCTGAGGATAATAAGCCTGGAAAGAAACACTGAAAAGGGGGGTATGTTTGTCATCAACACCGACGCTTACGCCCGGAAAAGGTAACCCTGGAGGTCCCTGCGCGGGTTCCGCATGTGCCTTTCCAGAAGACTTGCGTGACTGAGCTGTTCGACGTGTACCAACTGAACCAGCGGGAAGGCCATCTTTCCTGGGCCGTCCGACAGGCCGCTTTATCTTCTCTCCAATGACTGTGGGGTTTTCAGACGGCTGCTTCTTCCCGCTGCCTTTGGGCCTACCAGGCCTGCGTTTGACGGGTGTTGCGTTGGGATCAACCGCTGGTCTGGTAGTGAGGGCAAGCGCAGTAAACGAGGATAAAACATTTACATTGCACGATAGAGGGCCCTGGTTCGGCTGGCATGCTTGGGAGAGTGCTTTCCATGGGTGACGGTCCGTGATCCTTTGATCATGTTAGCGTACGAATCGTCGATATTCGAAACATGAACGGCGAGCAAAATATCTCTAACAAAAGCCGAATATGCGAAATACGACACCATGCAGAAAAAACTTATCCAAGCCAAACAACGTATCCGAACAAACGATCTAGATGTATAAAATACAGGAAATTTCGGAAAAAAAGACAGAAGGAGGAGGAGGTGATTTCAGAAAATCTCGAATGAACACACTCACAAGATATCGGCACAGAACTTGCCAGCGGATTTGTGCAGGGTTTTTGTTATCCTCTTATCCCCTGAGGCCGTCGGCTGTCGTGAGAATGCTGAAATCGCAGATGAGCACAAGGTTTTCTTTTCTGGTTATTTAGTCGGAGCTACAAATTGCCACCATATACCTCCCGCTCGGACCACAGGCATGATGTTGAATAAAGGTGAGCAGTCGGTCCCAATTCTTGATTCTCTTTCACCACTGTCTCCACGATGATTTCAACCGAATGCAAATAGGAAGTGCCGTCTAAAAGGAAATATCTTCTGGATATTTTCTACTGTCGATTCTCGGTTCTCTGAAATATCAATTTTCTGTGTTTCCAGAATTCAGCGAGCTGACAAGTGCCTTCTAGCTGGTAAAACGGGTGTTCTAATGCGTGGAATATCCCCCTCTTATGTTCCATCCTTCTTGCTTGAGAGGGCAGTAGAACCACACCGTCGAAAGTTTCAACCCTCCGATAACAGTTATCCACAAATCCAAGTATGTGTCGTAAAATGTTAGCATTTTTGATAACCACCCCTTGCCGCATTCCTTTCTCTCGGTTTCCGCTGCGCGTAGCTCTAGAAGTGCGTACGAGTAATGGACATTCAACAGCAGGGACAGTTCAATGTACCTCAAAGGTGACTGTATCCAGGATAATAACTCCAAAAACCGTGAAGGAGATGGAGATCATAGTAAAACCTTCTACCAACTTGGGTAGGTCCACTCTGTGAGATTGTACTGTTATTTACACCCAGCGTCCGTGGGATATGCGCTGGGTGTACCAACCTGGATGGCATCAAGGTCCTGCAATACGTATCCATCCTCAGCCCAACTGCAAAGTCCTTATCTGATAATAATTCAGATGTGTCATTTAGACGTGCCGCTGCTATCGCAACTGTGACCTCTGCAGTCGCTGTTCTGTGCAAAAGGTACCATCGTGTTTAGGACAGAACGATACGATTACCAGGAGAGACAGATAGCAAGTCCACCCAGCTCTCACATGCACACTTGGGACGAACAACCAGAACTCCGTTGTAGTTCGCCAAAGAGACGCGATACGCGACTATCGTACCGATAGTAAACAATATCGACGCCCATGCCGATGCCTTTAATGAATCAGTCACTCTGACACTCGTACCATGCTAATGGAAATGATGGAGAGAATATGTTCGGTCCGAGTCTAAGAGTTGTTGTTACTGTGGAAGCGGCGTAATTTTTCTGCTACTGATGTACGCTATGCCAACGCATCTACTCTAGTATCGTTACGATATAACTTCCGTTCACCAGGTGCTGAAACACCGTCATTCACAATCGATCCCATCATGTCGTTTTGCGTCGTCTGTTTTCTTCAACGCAGATTCCATCCCTCCCAGCAGATTAGCCCGGCGGAACCTTTTTCCTCCTGACCTCGCAGCAGAGCTCGAGGACTCGCGCAAGTTTTCATTGGCCTCGGTATTCATCTTGCACTTGTTGGCACCATCCTTGACTGAGATATGCGTTGATTAAATAGCTCACAGCTCTCCTCGCGTGAGTCCTTCTCATATGTACCATTCGCACCTCACTGACAGGTCCTCAGCATCCTCACTCTCTCGAGATCCAAGGTATTACAGCCGGTGGTCTTGTCTTTTCTCATGTATACCATCACCCTTCGTCTCGCTCTCAATACTTGTTTTCTCCAAGTAGACATCTTCTCCTGCTCGTTCTCTCCATGGTCTAACCATACCTTCAGGACTATCCCACTGTGTCGAGGTTATCCCGCTCCTTAGTATAATTTGCATGGCTTGCGTCGAGTTAGTCTCCAACGTGCAATCGTCCGCGCTTGCAACGGTTTGCATTCTATTGGGTGTCTTCCCGCTGGCCGCCATGATCATTCACCACTGGAAGACAGTATGCTGAAATGTCTACGGCGGTACTACCTGTGCGGATGGAGCACGTGCAGGCGTCTGTAGTGTGACGCTGGAGGCATGCTACAAAGGAGCGCAAGGAGGAGGAGGTAATGGCGACGTGAATGGCACGGACCTGCTGTGTCGGGTACGGCTGACACCACGCCCGCGTCAAACTAGGAGGGAACCTCGAAAGCGATTAGTTCAAACTCGACTATCGCAGAACCCCTACTAGATCAATTCCGTCATTCGTTTTCCATGGGTTGTATCATATTTCTGTCGGTGTACTCAAGTACCTGTGGTCATCGATATCTCATCTTCTTCAATATCTTGCATTCTCTGCTTCAACCTAGTATGGGATACAACATGAATGGATCGATGCAAAGCGACAATAAATGGTCTGATGTCGATGCAATGGGTATGGATATTTGTCAGTCTCGAAGGAGCACATATAGGGAGGGGACTAGAGGGATCCCGTATGGAAGTGAGCTTCACTTCTCATCAGCAGAAACGTGCAGGACATTATGATCGTTACCGAGCGCTGGAAATGTGCGTGTCTCTTGAGACGGCCGTTCCATAGAGGATGAACCTAAGGTACGTATCAGTAAAATCACCTTGTTCAAGTTTCAAATTTCATCACGGGTACAGACCGTACAGTGAGTAGTACTCAAGCGGGTATACAAAAGGCCTGCCAGTGCACGAGTTTTGAATGAAGCAACAAGTGATGGAGAGTGTCTACGAGTGGTGTCGTGATACTATGGAAGCTGGTGGGTGAATGCCATGAGAAGTACGAACGTCTTGAATGGCGCTACTAAGTAACTAGTAAGTGCGCTGGATCCCCAGCCAAGTAAACTTAAACACGAGCGTTGAGCGCCGATCGATCAACCATTGTCAGTAATCTGCGTATTTACAGATCAGGAGCAACTTGAGCTATGTACCTTGGGGCCAAGCTATGTGACGATCAGAGATTCACCAAAAAGAAAGAAATTGACTAGACTTTTACCATCGTTCAATTTCTGACTGACAGTCACTGGCTGCTCGGTTGCCAATTGACGCCCGTTGCTTCGAGCACACAATAAGATCTCCGGGCTGTAGGGCTCATTCACACCGATTACAGTACCTTTGGCCAGTACTTGGTGATGTGCAAGCACGTCCGAGATATCGTCCGTGGGCCTATCACTGTATTTGCACCCCGTGTAGGAGTTGGATGAAGGACATGATACAAAGCAAATACCATTCGATCTGACTGGGACTCTGGGAGTGCATTCGACGTTTTCACAGTGTGTCGGGCGTATTGAACCGCTTCTGGTAGCTAATTGGTTCACAGAGTTCTGCAAAGGTCATACAGTACTTTATTTGAAAGCTCTCAGGCATGTTGTTTCTGTATTGTCTCTATGGCCCTAAGACCAACTCGGCGCAGGCGTGTGATCAGCGGGGTCTGTGACAGCTGGAGCCGGTACATGGACCATCCGTACAGGTAATACCGCTGTGGACATTTCAGCGCACTGTGTTCCGTGGTGAACGACCATAGTGACCGGTGGCAAGATAGCCAGAAAAATGCAAACGGTTGCATGCGGAAGATCAACTCGATGCAGGCCATGCAAGATATACCAAGGAGTGGTATGACATGGAAAAGTCTCGACACGGTGGGATAGTCCTGGTGTTATGGTTAGATCATGGAAAGAACAATCAGGAGAACATGTGTGTCTACCTGGAGGAAACAAGTATTGAGGGCGACACGAAGTGTGATAGTATACATGAGAAGGGTCAAGACCACCGGCTGTAATGCCTTGGATCCCGAGATCGCCAGGACGCTAAGGAATTGTCAGTGACGCGCAGATACTACATATATCATAGACGGACTCACGCAAGAAGCGCCGTGAGCTATTTGACCAGTGCACATGTCAGTCAGGGGAAGTGCAACAGGCGCGAGATGCATACCGCGGCCAATGAGAATTTGCGTGAGTCCTCTAGCTCTGCTGTGAGATTGGAATGAGAAGCGTGCCCTTGTGCTGGGTTGGCCTGCTGGGAGCAGTGGGATCTGCGAAGGAGACAGATGAGGCAGAACGACATCGAGTGATCAAATGTGAATACGCGGCGTTTCGAGGATGTCGGGTAGGCTTGAGTTGGGGAGGGTCAATGTCCCCATCCATATATACGTGACCTCAGGTGCATGACGGGTCGGCTTCCACAGTGAGGTTCTAAAATTACAGGTTGAATCGATGATGTCCAATGTCTGCCCTTCACGCGGACCACATTGCTCAATTAGGAATACCTGTCAGGACCGAAGTTTATGAAATACGGTTGATGCAGGTCGTAGGAGGTTGCATAAGGTTCAGCGGTGTTTCAAAGATAGTATAGCCACTCGGATTTATCCTGCTCATGTTGTGAAGAATGCCGGGTGGTGTTTGTTTACAAATGTTTTCTTGTGCCGAAGTGCAACAATCCGTCGACGGATCACGCTCCTGAGGCCATGTATATAAGGCGGATGGGGAGGTTCAAATCTGTTCGACATCCGAGAAACGCCGTGTATTCACATCTGACCCCCTGATGTCGTTCTGCCTCATCTGTTTCCTTCGCAGATTCAATCGCTCCCAGCAAACCAGCCCAGCCCAGCGGCACCCTCTTCATTCCGACCTCACAGCAGAGCTCGAGGACTCGCGCAAATTTTCATTGGCTGCGGTATGCATCATGCGCTTGTCGGCACTTCGCCCAACTGACATGTCCACTGATCAAATAGCTCACGGCGCTTCTCGCGTGCGGCCTTCTATGACATATGTAGTATCTGCACGTCACTGACGACTCCCCAGCATCCTTGCGATCTCGGGGTCCAAGGCATTACAGCCGGTGGTCTTGACCCTTCTCATGTATACCATCACCCTTCGTCTCGCTCTCAATACTTGTTTTCTCCAGGTAGACATGTTCTCCTGATCGTTCTCTCCATGATCTAACCATAGCCCCAGGACTATCCCACCGTGTCGAGACTTTTCCATGTCATACCACTCCTTGGTATATCTTGCATGGCCTGTATCGAGTTGATCTTCCGCATGGAATCGCCTGCGCTTGCAACTGTTTGCATTTTTCTGGCTATCTTGCCACTGGTCACTATGGTCGTTCACCACGGGAGACAGTGCGCTGAGATGTCGATAACGGTACTACCTGTGCGGATGGACCATGTGCCAGCGCCCGTTGTGTCGAGCCCCGCCCATCACACGCTTGCGTCAAATCAAGCAAAGGGAACCTCGGAGACATTCAGTTCAAACCCTTGCTAGACTAATTCCATCATTCAGTTTTCATTGGCTGTATCACCTTTCTCTGTCGATGTACTCATGTGCTTGTGTAGCCCCCAGCATAAGATAATTGTTACCTAGTCTACTGCAGTCTACCTGTCACCTACCTCCCCAATCCATCAGTCATCTCCTTTGACGTCTTACATTTTCTGCTTTTACCTAGTATATGGGATACAGCGTGAATGGATCGATGCAAAGCTACAACAAATGGGTGTCAATGGTGTCTCCCGCGTCATGCGGTGCGGTGCGGTGCGGTTCGCTCCAAATCGTGCCAGTGCGTGATCTCCACAAACCAACCCTCATGGCGGTGCGTGGGACTGTTTGCTGCCGAACTCATTTGTTCCACTCACACGCGTCGTCCAAAACGGTTGGGGGTTTTCTGTGCAGGCGCGACGCTCTGCGTTGGGTGCTCTCTACCCCCCTTCTTTCTCGCTGGGGCAATGGCGTCGTGGTGCGTTCATGATCGCTTACATTTTCGTCGATGCATTTGGTGTCAACTGCACAGACGAGCCCGTCCACCTCCCCATGCTCGCAAACACCATCAACATCAGTGAAACTGTCGATTTTCTGTACCCTTTAGACGTGCTCTCTCACCCTGATGCATGCCTCGAGCATGCATTTCTCTCCGCATGCAATATCTTCGTTGACAAATTCAACGGCATTGTCCTCGATTGGCTGCCTGGTGACTACAGTATGACTTCAATCGCTTTCTGCCTGTACATTGAGCAATCTCATGGTGACGTGCAGCTTCATGCTTCAGCGTTTCAGTGCTAATTCCATCAAAGAAGATCCTTTGAGTTCTACAACCCGTGACTCGGACAGCGACGAAGACTCGCACCCACCCTGGTGTTCCTCCACACCGCCTCGATCTCAAGGTGGGATAGTACCCAAACAGGTGTACTCACCGGTATCATGATACATGTGGATTTGTTTTCCTTGGCTTGAGATGACTGTCATTTGTGTAGAACTTGACGCACAGGTGGGCGCATTGAGGCTATTTCGGCGCACAGCTGCAGAGCCCTGTGTGGCAAAATGACGCAATGGCAAGGTGCCTACCAACAGGAACCCGATATCACAGACGCGCAATCACCGCGCACTTGTAGTGGGTGGCCTATTGATAGGCATCTTGCTATTACTCATAACAGCCACGCAGGACATAATGAGGGGGTATGCCATGGAGAAATCTAGACAGGGTGGGACAACTGTAAGAGGAAATTCTGTGAAGAATAATAGAACGGTAACGAGTGGAGGCTGAAAAGGGGAAAATATACAAACTGGCGCCAATAGTGGTGTAACCTTATTGAACGGTCTTACTGGCCAAGTGCGCTGCCAGTGGGACCTCCATCTCGTTCGTTGTGCCTGACAGTCATCATCGCAGTGCAGTGTGACATGTGCACTCACGCCACGTGTTCGGTTCGCTCGAGTTGATTGACGCCGCCGCCAGTCGCCCACTTCCATTCGGATTTCCGTTGCTTCTTCGTTGCCACCCTCAGGTTTGTAAGATCCGTGTAGGAGCTGGATGATGCAAGGCATGTTCCATTCGATCCAAGCACATTCGACGCTCTCATGATGTGCGGCCCGGCGTCCGTAATGGGGTGGCCAAGCGATCAAACATACGAGCAAAGAGTCTACTATTGGTTTACAGAACCTGCAGAAAAGTCATACACCACTTTCTTTGAATGCTTTCAGGTACGTTGTTTCTACTCATCTATCCCGTTTCCTGCGACATCGTTGAAATGGATGGGCTTACTGCGACAACTGTTTGATCTTGGCGATGATAGCTGCTGAGACGTATGAATACACTCGGCGGAAATAGACAAGCAAAAATAGCAGTCCGTCTTATATTGCAGATCAAGGCCCTGGTAAGGAATCTGCTCGGCGAGACCACCACAACCCATGTATCCGTACCGAGGGGCCATCATCGAAATGTTTCAAGGTTGTGAGTGGGTGGATCCTCGGTCTCCACCATCTCGTCCGTTTTATCAATCCCCGTGCGGATTTGATAGCGTCGATCGTTTTCGTCACGAGATCGATCGCACGCAGTTCCATTCATTGTGTGTTTGTCTTTGCAGATGAGATCCAAAGCTTTGCAACTTTCCTTGTCATTTGGTCTTGCGGAATGTCATAGAAGCGCTTGCGGTGTACTCCCAACGTAGTGTTTTGGGGATCAAAAACCCTGTTCATGAAGTTAAAGACAGACATTCGACCGCTTCGTAAGATCTCTAGTGCATTCAGAATGCGCTGGTCTGGTGATAGACGTTCTGACGGAGCTGGTTGGGTTCAAATCTTGAATGTTGGTAGATTGCTGTGGAAGAGCGGGAGTGTTCGTGGTAGAGGGCACGTGCATCGGGACAAGTAGCCTCGCACACATCGTACATTCACAACTGTAAACTCTGACGCAGCAGACTCCAAGTAAGATAGGGTAGTACATTTCCCATGATTTAAAAAAACCCTGTTAAGCAACTTGGGTCCCACAGGCGGGCTGATGTTGTTCAATCTCTGTGGTAGTTATGGACACTTAACCATCCGACTGTTGCGTGACTTCAACGATGCAATTTGTCAAAGAGGACACCGAGTGCAGAGAACAACAGGCTGGAGGAACTGAACGAGAGAATACTGAAATGGTGGAGGGACGGGCCACAAGAAAAGTATGTATTTCCCAGCTGCACCGCTCCACACTGGCATTCGAAACAAAGCCTCCTTAGCGATCCCCGCCCTCCTTCTACATGCTGGAAACGGCGCAGCAACGAACTGTAGTCCGCTCGCTGTGAATGGGTGCATCCGTTCTGGAACGTACTGAACGTGTTGGACTGAACGTGTTGGACGGAGAACTCCGGGAGCTGACACCACATTGCTTACTTCATTCATTCTCCGTGATCGTCACCGGGTGGCTGACTGTTTTGGCCTTTGGCCTTTGGCTGTGTCAGCATGTAGCGGATAATACGGGGCGCAGGTACGACCCCTGGGACCCCTGTCAATGGAAGTCTGCAATTCTGTCCCATTGCATCAAGCCTGGGCCGGATCAGACCAAATAATGTATTGGTTGTACTTCACTTAGACTCGCCAATGAGCGACCGAGAACGAGTCAAATGTGATCCTAAGTAGTATGTCGCCGAGGCGCGAACGGTGCAGTAATTCGTACCGCTTCAGCCTTCGCCACTCGATGACTATGCACTCGCTCGGGCGCAAAATATTTCCTGTGAGGCATACTGTTCTCCATGTGTTGCCGGATCAAGAGGCACTCTGCCAAGAGGCGTGTGCTCAGCGACTTCCGAACACTCACCCCGGTTGGGTCCCTGCGCTAACAGGTGTCAGAGGTCCTCACTTTTTTTCCTTTTCGAGCGAAGTCGAGGTTACTGCAGCCTTTTCACTGAGTTTCTGTCTGGTGCACGCAGAACACATTTCTGGTTCTTGTTCCATTAGGAAAGGGACCCAAAACTATGTATGATACACAACTCTGTCTACTTACTTTCCAATAAATTTCAGTTACTGTTCTGCTATGATGATTTTGAGGGAGACTCATAACTGTTCCAAATTAGGACATCCCGATCGTTGATTCTTAAACGCGTCGACGCGTCTCTCCTCCGTGTTGCATCTCTCTCCTTCATTTGCACCTCTGTACCCCTCTTTTTGGACTCCCTTAGACTATGTTAATTCTTTTTATCGATGTCCTTCCCTCACAGATCTGAAAATCACTCGCGTTGGCTCGCATCTGCGATGCCTCAGACCTGGATTGTACCCGAGCCCGCACGTACTAATGACACCGAGCTGCGGGGCTCACGTCCCTCGTTACCTCCGATATTATTAACTGATTCCCCCAGTGAGGTAATTTCCCCAAATGTAAGTCTCGCCTCGTGTCGCTCACAGCAACCCTTGACCACCACCACTGGCAGTTGGCCCCGTCTATCCAGCATTCGAATCAGCAGCTTTCTTCAGAACAAGTTTCACGTCTTCTCAACACTGGCTCACCTTCAGCATTCATGACACTGTATCAACATGGCATTCTCAATGTTTCCCCCGTTGATGGATTCCATGCTTTCAACTGTCCTCATTGCCTCTCCTTGGTCAAATCCAGTATTTCTGTAACTGTTTCTCTTTCAATCATCGGTCATTTTACAGTCCTCAGTAACCATTATCGTCGCAAGTCCTGTATCGCACAACACGCACGCAATGAAAGTCATTCAGCGCAGATAGCGCTCAAACGGCTCAACAGTATTCCGAGCACGCCCGCATCTTCATCTTCTCCTCTTTCCGATTCTTCTTATTCCGAGCTGTTTACTCCTCCACCTATTTCTAGGTACGCTCCATCAATTTCTTTTGTCAAGCAACTAACAAACATATTCATAGTAATAGTGCAAATTATTCGCACTCCAACTTGTCCAACACCATCCTTCCATGCAACCCTGTCTATGGCCCTGCACCCCCACTCCCATGCCATGGCCTCCCATTTCATTGGGACGTTCCTCATGACACCAATATGCAAGTCACCCTGCTGTGGCTGCGCATGCTACGTGGCAAACAGGATGAACTTCCCTACACGCTCAACATCCTCGATGATCAAGCTTATGCCCGCTCCCCAAACTGCACTCGCTTTGTAGAAGACACCGGCGATTCCTGTGCTCTCTGTGCTTCTCTCAGGCCGGCAGTAGACGATCTAGGAAAGACCATCCAGCACTACCAGCTGCGTACGAGGCGCTCGCTCAAGAACGTCCATCAACTATCGCAAACCATTGACGACCCATCAGTAAATTTAAAGAGTTCAGATAATGTTATATAAGCTAATTATAATCCCCACAATTACAATAATATTAACCATTATTACTATCAAAAAGCTAATCAAATATATATCAAGATATAGGACAAAACTCATTGATAACAGCAGAAAAAATTATGCTTGAGTATCTTAGAAGCCAGTTATTCAGGTAGTTTAGAATGGATAAACAATCTATAAACATTACCAATATAGTATCATTTGATAAGAGTATTGTAATGCAATACAATGTCATATATGACAATATCATTAACAATATTAATTGTCAAGAGAAAAAGAAATGTGAAAAAAAAATACCCTTGCAGGATTCAATGGTTCAATTCATCACTCATACAATTAGAATAAACAATACTAGTAATCCATCTATTGGCTTTGATCTACAACACAGACTACCTACTGAATAGATTACCATAAGGTACTACTGTTCTAAACTAGAAAAAAGCGAAAATTAAACATGAAAAAAACACTTACAAGGTGCTTCACACAAGGGTACACTTTCAGTTTGAACTCTAGCTAAAGCTAGAGTGACTCTCAACTCTGAGGTGAATAGAACTCAGAGTCAAGAGTGAAGAAAAAAAAAAAAAAAAAGAGCAGGTTTATATAACATGTACTATACAGTTATTACAAATATTTTCTCATGCATCTTAGTCTTATGGTACAGATATTGTAAGGCATTACATGACCATACATTTTCTGGAAAAATTTTATCAAACAATTGGAAAGACAGTTCACAATGTACACATTTTCCAGTGTGTTGTATGACCATAACACTATCAAGAACTCTTATCAAATGTGATATTCTAATAAGTATATTGTGTAACTAGATAACCTTATTAGATAGTCATAAAAATACTTATATTTTGATCTCAAAATTGAATTGAATTGAAATATGTATCAGGGCATAGCGGGGACAACACATCCTGCTGATGCCGAGCTAAAGAGCTCGAACACTGGAAGCTCAAGGTAAGCAACCCACCAATTTACAGTTATTCCTGTCGCTCATTATTGTTTAGTCGCTCAACGATGGAAGGTCCATCAGTAATAAGCTGAACACCATCAGCAATCACTCTGCGCTTCTCATGGCAATGTCTCAAACGGACGTCCCATTGGCTTCAACGTCTTCTCTGTTACGATCGCTCCAAGTTATAATGGACTTAACATTTTTCTTTTCATTCAACCCCTATCTATTTCCTTCACGCATTCACATGCATCCCTTTCATCTCCGCTCTATCGTTTCTATTCACACATGCGTATCTAATCTCCCACAACCATGCTTCTCATTCACATTAGATCCGCATTGCAGCCTCATGTTGCCACAGCGTACATGCATACAACGCATGTCCGCTACATGCCTTTACCTCATGGTACCTGTTACGATCGCTGCGATCACTAGTCCAAACGTGGACTTAGCAACATCCATTTCCTATTTATTTCCCTTACACGCGTTCGACACGCCCTCTATGCATTTCCGCCACATCGCTTCTATGCACACATGCCTATTTCATTAACCACATCCATGCTTCTCAGTCACATTGCATACACGTTGCAACCTCATGCTTAACATGCATATGACACATGTCTTACTTCTTACACGCACAAGCTGCATGCTGGCATAGCTATACATGCATACGACGCATGTCCGCTACATGCACTTACCTCATGTTCTCCAATACTTACCTTATGTAGTAGTAGCACTGCTTGGTCCGTGCACTCATGTATTTAGTATATAAACCCCAATGCCATGCCCAGAGAACACTAGTCTTGTTCTCTTGGTCTTTCCCCCTAAAGGATATACCAGCTCCCGACTCACTGCGTCTTCAGTCCTCTGTTCACTTTGCAAGCAACCTAGATACATTTAGGCTTCTCTTAACTGAGAGTCCTTTAAGGGTTGTTTCAGTACCCGGTATCACAGATACTTACCTTATATAGTAGTAGCACTGCATGGTCCGTGCACTCATGTACTTAGTATATAAACCCAAATGCAGCGCCAGAGAACACTAGTCTTGTTCTCTTGGAGTTTCCCCTACAGGCAACTCTACTTCTCTTCTCATTCGTCTTTCTCTCAGTTCAAGCGACCTAGCGATAAGGCTTCACTTAAGTGTGAGTCCTTTAGGGTTGTTTCACTAGAACAAGACTATTCAACATCGCTACCTTGCTTGCGGACGGCTATTGACGTAGACCACCGAAGCACCCAAGACGTTTCCTACCGCCCACCATACACTCGCGTTTTCGTCAAACCCTCCAGTATGTCTAGGAAGGTACAACGCGCTATACGGGGCTCAAGACATCTTTTTAGTGTCTGCACCACCATCTTACATCGCATCGGTAGAAGGATCGTCGCTCGTACCCAACGGGCACGTATCAGAGGTTCGGGAGTGGTTCGGGTCGGCTCAAGAAGAAAATGAGTCATTAGATTTAGTTTACCCTCCAACACCAGTAGTAGAAGCAGCAGAGGCAGGGCCAGCGCAGACAGGACAAGCGCAGGAGCCAGGAAGTCCCCACCCATCGTCTCTCGTCCTTTCGGACTACGAGAGTCTACAGGGAGCGCCAGTTGCACCCCACGCCCCATCGGTATGTAGCGAAAGCTACGACCCGAACGAGTTCGACCCGCCAGCACACCAGCAGATCCCGCAGGCATTAGTGCCGTTATTTGTGCCGGAGAGAGTAGTCGATTGGCTCGTCGAAGGGCTAGTGGACCGAGTTAGGAGAGAACGGATCAGGGAAAGGGAACCAACCCCGTATCACCGAGTCCAAAGACCTCGACAGAGGAAAGTGTGGCCAGCAGCCACTAAGATAAGGGAAGAAGAACCAAGGGTTCTTTGGCCATTCGAAGACGAACTACAGTTCGCACCATACCTTAGGCCAAGAAAGAAGTGTTACAAGGCGAAGAGACGCCCTACTTTAGCACCACATACAGCGGAACCACGTACACACCGCTTACGAGTACCAAACCCCCCTTTACCTCCTTGTATCTAGATAGTGTTACGCAATGGCAACAGCTTTCGATCGAGGACTGTTCGAGCAGAATCTCGTAAACAATAACGTCAATGGAGTCCTCACACAAGAACTCCTTGCTATGTTCGATTTCTTCATTGCAGAAAGAGACATACAGAATCACAACATACAAGCGTGTTTAGGACAAATTCACACACTGCAGCAGCAGCAGTTGGCGGCACAAGCACAACCAACAGTACCCAAAATGAGCAAAGTGTTCCAAGACCCTGGAAACTTCAACGGGTCAAAAGGAAAGTTTGAAGAATGGTGGGCTAAGATGAAAGCCTGGATAGGCGAAAACCCCACCGTTTTCCCACAAGGTTCGCACAAGGCAGTAACAGCTGTGCTATCACGCCTTGAAGGACAAAAAGCAGGCGGCTTTGCCCGCACAAGGATAGATCGTCTGTTGAACGGCGGCACATACACGTGGGCAGAATTGGAAACAGAAGTCGAAGCTCTCTTCCGTTCTGTCAATCAACAAGAGTGGGCCAGGCAGAAGCTGAAAGCCCTTAAGCAAATGGAGTCGACACCCATAGATGATTGGATTATCGACTTCCAAAGATATAAACCACAGACAGGAATGGACACCTCCCATCTGTTAGAACTCATCGAGCAAAATGTCCAACGCTCGATAATAGATCGGATCATAATGGAAGGGCCACGCCCTGATACCGTAATCGATTATCTCAAGAAAATCAGAGAAATCGGCACACGGAAGCAATTAATAACCTTCCTACACGGCAGCAATAGCCGAAGATCCAGAGATCCCCATGCAATGGACATAGACGCTTTTGAGCGTCATCCCTCTACATCAACGACCAGAGCACCGATGAAGTGCTACAATTGTGGCGGAGGTCACTTCGTTAAAGAATGTCCCAAGCCGAAACTTGCATGCCCAGATTGCAAGTATCTCGGCAGAGGACACAAAAAGACTTGTAGACGAGGCGGCCGCAAGGTCAGGGACGTCGAAGAAGAAGGTTCCACCTCGTGGGACAATGAGTCACACAGCCCGGATCAAGCTATCCGCGGCATGTCATATGACGAAATGAAAGCATACTTCTTCGATCTCCAAGTCACAGAATCCAAGAAGGGAAAAGGGAAAGCCACATGAACGCACCGGGTGTTCATGGGGATACTAAACGGGTAAGGTTTAACTTAACTGACGATAACAGGTTTTTGCCACTGGCTGGTGAAGAGTCTGAAGAATCAGACAATGAATCATCTGAAATGCCAAGTGGGTCTCCCTCAGTGGAGCTCGGCAGGGGCTTCACACCTGTACTTAATTCACTTTCAAACACCGATATTAAAATCCCGGAAGAAGCGTGCGTACGCAGCACAAATCTGCAGAAGGAGATCTGTATGACCATCCGAGTCTCTCCTTCTCGCACAAGGAATTTCATCACCGCAGAAGCACTGCTAGATAGTGGCGCAAACATAATATTCATTGATCGCGCATGGGCATAGAAACATCAGTTGCCCCTAACCCCTTTATGCCACCCTATTCCTGTGTACAACGTGGACGGAACTAAGAATTCCGCTGGAAATATCACACATTCTGCAGAAGTAATTATTGAATACCAGGGACACAGAGAATGTGTCACTGCTGAGATCACGGATCTTGGAAGGAACCAAATGATACTCAGCTTCTCCTGGTTAAAGAAGCATAATCCTATTATAGACTGGACCAAAGGAACGGTCGAGATGACATGTTGTCCAAGAACATGCTCCTTCCTTCAGGATAAGGAATCATTCTTACGTCATGCTGATAAGGAAGAAGAGGAAAATGCCTACCTTGCATATGCAGTACGCGTGGCTTTAGATAAGCCTATTCCTAAGAAAGAAACAGCAGAGGAACTCGTCCCTAAAGAGTTCCACAAGTATCTAAAAGTATTTCATAAAGGAGAATCTGAGCGAATGCTGATTCAGAAACCATGGGACCACGCCATTGATATGAAGGATACGTTCACACCCAAGAAAGGACGCATCATTCCCCTATCTGTCACAGAACAGCAGGAAGTTTCCGAATTCATAGATGATCAGCTCAAAAAGGGATATATTAGACCCTCTAAATCTCCACAAACATCACCTGTGTTCTTCGTTCCAAAGAAGGATGGACGAAAAAGTATGGTACAGGATTACCGTTATTTAAATGAACACACGGTCAAAAATAACTACCCGTTACCCCTAATCTTGCAATTGGTCGATAAGCTAAAAGGGGCTAAGCTATTCACAAAAATGGATCTCCGATGGGGATACAATAACATACGCATCAAAGATGGTGACGAATGGAAGGCGGCTTTCGTTTGCTTCCGAGGAGCATTCGAACCCCTCGTAATGTATTTCAGGCTATGCAACTCCCCTGGAACGTTCCAGGCCATGATGAATGAAATCTTTGCAGATATGGACGACTGCGTCGTCGTCTACATCGATGACCTAATGATATTTACCAAGACAGACGATTGGGAAACACATAACAAGATCGTTCTGGAAGTACTACGACACCTTGAAGAAAATGATTTATTCATAAAACCAGAAAAATGCACATTCCACGCCACAGAAGTCGAATTTCTGGGAATGATCGTGGGAGTGGACGGAATAAAGATGGATGAAACAAAGGTCCAAGCCATTCTAGAATGGCCTACGCCCAAAAATGTCCGAGGAGTTAGAAGCTTCTTAGGATTAGCAAACTTCTACCGAAGGTTTATCCAAGATTACGCAAAGGTGGCCAGACCACTTAATGATTTGACTGAAAAAGGAAAACCCCTTCGAATGGAAGCAGGAACAACAGGAGGCATTTGATACGTTGAAGCATCATTTCACCACAGCCCCTGTACTCACATTCCCCAATGATGACGCTCAATTCCGCTTAGAATGCGATGCTTCTGATTACGCAACAGGAGCAGTACTATCTATTCAAAAAGATGACAAATGGCACCCAGTTGCCTATTCCTCTCACTCCATGTCTCCGCAGGAACGGAATTACCCTATCGCCGATAAAGAAATGCTCAGTGTGATTCGTTCACTCGAGATATGGCGCCACTATTTAGAAGGTGCAAGACATGAATTTGAAATCTGGAATGATCATGCGAATTTGCAATTCTACATGACTCGTCAAGACCTCAACAGGAGGCAAGCACGATGGGCGCAATACTTATCGCGCTTCAATTTCAAATGGTTACATAAGCCTGGTGCCACAATGGGAAAAGCAGATGCTCTCTCTAGATGAGAAGATCATACAGTCGGCCTTGAGGACGACAATAAAGGAGTATTAGTAATTTCCCCGGAGAAGATTAGGGCACAACACGTTCTGCTCTCTGATGAAGGGGACCACATAAAACACAAAATCTCTGACGCAATCAGCCGTTTCACAGAAGAAGATATCGTCACATTATGTAAAGATTGGAAAGTGTGCGAGGAACACGATGGATTCCTTTACGACACACTCCACAGGCTGTACGTGCCTGATGACGATGATCTCCGCATGGAAGTCGTGCGGCTGCACCATGACACCCCTATGGCCGGACACACCGGTTCAGACAAGACACTTGACTTGCTGCAGCGCAGCTATTGGTGGCCAGGATTGGCTACATTTGTTAAACGTTATATCGCTGGATGCGATCGATGCCAACGGTTAAAGGGAACGAATCAGGCCCCAGCTGGTCTGTTACAGCCACTCCCCATACCTGATCACCCTTGGGAACACATCTCGGCGGATTTCACTACAGATCTCCCCCTATCCCAAGGCTATGACTCTATCCTCGTGGTAGTTGACAGGTTCTCCAAGGAAGTCGAACTCATTCCCTGCACGAAGACCGCAATGGCACTCGATACAGCTAAATTATATCTCAACTACGTTTGGAAGCACCACGGCCTTCCCACCACTATTGTGTTACGCTTGGACCGGGTAGGTACGAGCGTAGCCCTTGTGAAGCGAAGAACAAGGAGAGCGTCGACTCAGAAGCACGACGAGGTCTTATAGAAGTAACGTCCTTCAGAGTAGGACGAAGACTACAAGGGATCAAGGAGCTCGTGGGGTCGTCCACACGAGGTTCAAAGGTTCAAGGAGGTTGGGCTGATTACCAACGGTTCAAGGGGTGACCACAAGAGCGATGGATTGTACAAGGATACAAGGGAGCTCAAGAGTAAAGAAAGTACATGGGGTGATAAACGACGGTTTATATATTACATGGAAGGGAAGTTAAAGGTAGGCATAGAATGCAAAGGAAAGAGATAGAATGTGGAGGAAGGTGTACGATGACTAAGCAAGTGGAGTGTAGTCGGGACGCCGACGGAAAGGAACTGGAGATAAGGGAAGTCATCGTAGAAAAGGAATAGCGTTCGCAGTACGTGTAGTACAAGATAAGCGATAAGAGAAAAGAAAAGATAAAGTCGTAACATATTGTATCCGACAGAGGACCCCAGTTTGCCAGCACAGTCATGGCTGACATATGCCGTTCTCTCGGAATTAAACCTAAATTATCCACGTCTTTCCACCCACAGACAGATGGTCAGACGGAACGCATGAATCGCGAAGTGCAGCAGTTCCTTCGCTTATTCACATCTGAAAAGCAAGATGAATGGGCCGCTTGGTTACCCGTAGCCCAGTTCTCCATGAATTCCAAGAAAGCCACTGCAACAGGCAAGTCCCCTTTCGCAGTTACACGGTCATATGAGCCCAGAATGGGTATCGAATCACGTCACTCAAAGGCGCCGGCTGCCCTCGAGTTTACTGATCGCATGGCTGACACATTGGAACAAGTTAAAACTAATATGTCCGCGGCACAGGATCGCATGAAGCGAAACGCGGATCGCCACCGTTCCGAATCCCCGAAATACGAAATTGGAGATAAGGTGTGGCTGTCCACATCAAACTTGCACTTGACGCGTGCCTCTCGTAAATTAACGGAGCGATGGCTCGGCCCCTATGACGTAACAGAGCTGATGGGCTCCAATGCTGTAAAACTCAGGCTCCCCTCTTCCATGAGGATTCACCCTGTCGTCAATGTCTCGCGATTGAAGCCCTATAAGGATAGATTGCCTGGTCAATCCACCTTTCGGCCTGGTCCCGTTCTGGTAACCGAGGATTGAGATGACGAATATGAGGTTGATTTCATTGTTGACTCACGGTACAAGGGCCGTCGCCTCGAGTTTCTGGTGCATTGGAAGAGCTATGATGAAACAGATCAGACGTGGGAGCCACGGACTAATCTCACGCATGCTAAGGATGCTATTTCCGACTTTCACAAAGCGCACCCTTCTGCCCCTCGGGCCTTATCTATGACTCCTGACGTGTTCTCTTCCCTCTTTAGGGTATATGAGAACTTTACCACATTTAATCCGCGCCGTCTCCCCTTTGATCGCCTGGAAGTCGATCTTTAGGCCGGGGGTGGTTTTGGTATAAAAAGACAACACTTTCCTTCCTTCATGGCCATCACACTTTTCACCCACAATGCCCTACTACCAAACGTCCACATTGTTCATCATGCTCCTCTTTCGAGTCGCCTTGGAAATCCACATCATGAATTACTTGTTCTTTCACTCTCCATCGTGGAACGAACTCTTCTCTTTCCTCTTTGCTTCTTATGATTTTACTTTCTTTCATCTCTATTATCTTTGGATCCTCCTTGTCTTTCCTCCAGAACGCTTGTGATTCGTCACTCCCCTTCCAGGGATCCTCCGCCGACGCCTAACCCCTTTTGATGAAGGGTATTGGCAAAGGAACCTGCATGTCCCGCACTCCAACTCGTCCTACTCCCATAGGCCACTCACGTCCACAATCCTGTCATCCTCCTCCTCCTCTTCCTCGTCGGGCCCTGCTCCACCACAGGCCCCTACTCCATATCCTTACGGTCTCCCGCAAAGCGTCCACGTAGCCCCTGAGCCAGCTCATTGGGACGCCATCTACAACGCGGATGAGACATGGAATGACGTCGAGGAACCCACATACTCGATACACGGAGAATCGGAGACAGGTCTGCTCCAGCCAATGAACGATGAAGTCTGGGAAATCGGCATTGATCAACTCGATCCCAGTCCCATGTTGAACTACAACAGGACTCTTCGCCGTCGGAATCCTCTGGATTTCGAATATTTCCACCCAGACTCACAGGAGCATTCCGCTCCCTTACATGTTGAACAGGAGGTTGCCGGATTGAATGTCGCTATTCTCGGGAATGATGGAAGTATGCCCGGAAGCCCCATCACTCAGGCCAGTGATGATCCTTGGGGTGATGCAAACTTCCAGGACGCAGAAACCCTCTAGGTCACTCAGAGTTTGACCATAGGACGGGGAAAGTGTTACGATCGCTCCAAGTTATAATGGACTTAACGTTTTTCTTTTCATTCAACCCCTATCTATTTCCTTCACGCATTCACATGCATCCCTTTCATCTCCGCTCTATCGTTTCTATTCACACATGCGTATCTAATCTCCCACAACCATGCTTCTCATTCACATTAGATCCGCATTGCAGCCTCCAGCGTACATGCATACAACGCATGTCCGCTACATGCCTTTACCTCATGGTACCTGGTATCACGGATACTTACCTTATATAGTAGTAGCACTGCATGGTCCGTGCACTCATGTACTTAGTATATAAACCCAAATGCAGTGCCAGAGAACACTAGTCTTGTTCTCTTGGAGTTTCCCCTACAGGCAACTCTACTTCTCTTCTCATTCGTCTTTCTCTCAGTTCAAGCGACCTAGCGATAAGGCTTCACTTAAGTGTGAGTCCTTTAGGGTTGTTTCACTACCCACATTTCCATGCAAGAGTTACAAGCTGTCTAGCTGGCCCTCACATTGGAAGCCTCATGGTCAACTGGGAATGCAATTACTGTCGATATATCTACATGTACGCTAGGTATTTTAATCGTCAACTCAACGACCTACGCTCCCAGTTTTTTTTTTTTTTTTTTTTGGTAACCTGGTTTATTGTCCTTAGGGCAGAGCCCTTTGTTGGACAGTACATGCGGGGATTTGGTAAGTATGTGCGTAATGTGGTAGTTTCTATGGTATCTGCTCGAGTCCCGTGATGGGTGAGCTGGGGGTTGTGCGTGATAACCTAAGTGGCCGGGGGTAGTAAGTATTGTAGAAAGGAAATACATGGCCATGGATCGCAGGTACAATTTGTAGGATTTCTCGTGTTAGTAGCCGTCTTTCGTGCGTGCGTGTGCACCTTAAAGATTTACTTGGGGGGTTCGGGGGGGTTCCATTGGGGCAGTGGGCCGGGTGGGGTGTGTGGTCTATTTGTTATCTCGGGGTGGAGTCAGGTCACCATGGGTCTTTTGGAAGCGCTGCGTGGCATTGATGTATTCGAGGGCTGGTTTTATGCAAGAAGGTTCGGCGAGTAGGCATGATACATTGCGGGCTTTGCGATGGAGCTTTCCGCGCAGGCGTGCACGTGCATTTTCATAGTGAGGGCATTCGAGGAGGAAGTGTAAAACTGTTTCGAGGCGGTGCGGACAGTGTGGGCAGTAGGGAGATTCTGCCTTTGCTATGCGGTGTAGGTGCTTGTTAAGTGGTACATGACCGGTTCTTAGCTGGAAGAGAATGGCCGCGTGTCGTTTGTGGAGTGAGTCGACGAGCTCTATGAACTTGGAGGATGGGAGGGATGGGTCGATCTTTGTGGCCAGATGAGCGCGGGGTGAGGATTGGAATATCTTTCGATGTAGCGCTTTCGTGTTGGCGGTGAATGTCCTCTTTTTGGCTGATTTGCTCGCTGGTAAGGTGCGAGTGTTCCTCTTGCTTTTTAAGGCTCTGGGTAAGATAGTAGGGTTCGACGTGGCTCCTCGTGCCGCCTCTTTCGCTTCCTCGTCCGCCTGTTCGTTTCCTGGGATGCCAGAATGCCCTGGTGTCCAGTGTATGATGATTTCCTCGGCTTCGATGGTCTGCAGTGCTTCCGCCAGCGTGTGGTGGAAGTGGTCCATCAAGTAGTGACCGGGGCCAGCCTTGAAAGACTTTGCCGCCGCGATTGCCGCTTTGTTGTCTATCCCCAATGAGACCTTCCTTACCCTTTGTTCCCCTCGTAGTAGTTCGGCTGCCAAAATCATCCCGACTTCCTCCCCTTCGAACACCGTGTGGTCCGTCTCTGGGCCCAAGTGAAACCTCAACTTCTTTTTCATCTCTCCTCTCCGCCTCAGTACCGCTGCCGCTCCTATGTTCCCTTCAAAACCTGAACCGTCTGAGTAGAGGCAGATGTTGTCCTCTTCTTCTGCCTGTATGTCTTGTATCGTAGCGACAATCGGGTCATCTGCGGCCTCTATTTTTATGCGGGGGGCCCAGTGCGGGGGATGCCGGACCGGGTTTATGGTCTCCAGAGTCTTTGGGTCGATGTCGAAGGCATTAAAGAGGCGGTGGAGCGGGGACCTGTGACGACGCCTGTTGCGCCGGGCTGCCTTTATGTGAGTGGTCAAAGGGTGGTGCGTGGGCAGTGTTGCCATTCTTAGTGTCACCCGGTGGCAATGTTTTCGGATAAGTAGTATGGTCGGGAGAAGGTCTGCGTGGGCATTGTCACGACCCAGATATTACCAAGTCCAACTCCGGACAACTCCGGTTAATCTCGGACAACCCTTGACCTAGGACCAACGGACATCCACGGAGTTGCAACTCCGGACTCGTACCTCTATTAGTCTCCTTTGGTTATAGTCTGCATTTCACCTGTCCGATCGTTACAGCCTTCTCCGGCTGTGCTCCGTGTTCCGTTACTCAGCCTTCCCTTCCTATGTACATCGCCTTCGCGCAGTAGTTCTGAACCCAGACTTACTCCGGGTTTCGAGTACTATATAATCCCCTGTATTACTCTGTCGTACCTTCAGTACGAAAATTAACTAAGTCACCTCCTTTCGAGTCTGGCTTCCATTTCACCTTCCTCTACTCTAAATACGAGGACACGGGATTGACAAGGGCGCGACACATAAGTCCTGCGCCAACGTCCTCACTCCTCCGTACCTCTGCACCTCTGCACCTCTGCACCTCCGACGACTTCGGTCGTACCTCCGTCCCTCAGACCCAGTACCCTCGGACCTCCGCCGGACTTGAACCCGGAGGATCTGGACTTGACAGTATTTTCGTACTGACTCTTGTCACAATCCCTTCTGAACTATCATGTCTACGCGCACTACCCGAACCTCACGCGCCACTATGTTGCAGTCTGCCTTTGGCAGCACTCGCACTGTACCAGGCGAATATGTCAGCCTAACCCAACGCGCCGCACCTTCGGCATCATCAAGGTGGCGCGCCCAGCCCACCCCATCTCCGCTCACTCCGCTCCCTGAAGAACGTCTCTCCGGAGTTCCCCGTATCCGGATTTTACCGGAAGACGAAGAGGACTTCTGGGGCGAGGACCGCCCTGGCACTCCTCTACCAGGAGCAAGAGCAAGGGATGATGGTGGTGGTAACGATCCCAATGACCCAGACGACGATGGCTCCTCCACCTCTTCCACTCCGGACTCCGAACGACTCTTCCGTCGTGATCGTCCAAGAGAAGAAGATGAGGCACCCAACGACGTCCCTCTGGCTTTCGAGCCATTCAACCAATTGGCTAACGCCATCCGTGATATGACTCGCCAAGCACTCCGTCGCAAGAGTCCTTCTAGCGACGCAAGGATCAAAGTCCGTGAACCGGACACTTTCGACGGGTCAGACCCGAAGAAACTCCGTTCCTTCGTGGTGCAGTGCGAGATCACCTTCCAAGCCAACGAAAAATCCTTCCGAAAGGACCGAAGCCGAGTCACCTTTGCTCAGTCGTATCTCAAAGGAATGGCCCTCGACTACTTCGAGCCGGACTTGCTCGGAGTTGTCACTCCGTCCCGTCGTCCTCCCTGGATGACAGATTGGCAGGCCTTCCTGTACGAGTTACAGTCGAACTTCGGCCCCCATGACCCCGTCGCTGAGGCAGAAACTCAACTCGAGCAACTGCGCATGAAGGACACTCAGCGAATCTCCAAGTACATCGTTGAGTGGAATCGCCTAGCGAACCAAGTCCGAGAATGGGGACCCGGTGCTCTCCGCCGGAGCTTCTACGTCGGACTTCCGGATCGCATCAAAGACGAGATCGCTCGTCAGGGCAAGCCTGATAACATCCACGACCTCCGCACCCTCTCGCAGCAGATCGACCAAAGGTACTGGGAGCGCAAGGAAGAAATTTCGCGCGCTCCGAAGGCCCCCGGTTCGACACCCTCCAACAACCACAACTCCAGTAAGTCGTCGAGCTCCGCTCCGACTAACTCCTCCACGCCTAAGGACGATAAGTCCAAAGGCTCCTCGTCTTCCAACTCCGGTTCTTCCGGGGGAGGAAACAACAATAAGAAGGGCAATAGCAACCCTTCCAAGGCAGACGCAATCGCCTCCAAATTAGGAAAAGACGGAAAACTCCTTCCGGAGGAACGTCAACGCCGAATGGACGCCAATCTGTGTCTCTTCTGTGGTGAGAGTGGACACTCCGCCAAGGACTGCCCGAAGTCCACTTCTAGAGCGTCGAAAGCCCGTGCAGCTACCGCAATTCCGGAAGCATCGGCATCGACCTCCGCTTCTTCGGAGGCGAAAAAATAGAACGCGACTCTCGTACGTCCGCACAGGCTGGGAGTCGCGTTGATCCGAACTGTGCCATCACGGAACTACGTCTCAACGCGTCCGCTCTTTCCGATCCGAACTCTCTCCGTCCATTTATCTCTATCCCCGTACATAACCTCTCGGATGTACCTATTCTTGTCGATTCCGGCTCTACTCATTGTTTCGTAGACACTGCGTTCGTCGAAAAACACAAGATTACTGCGTACTCCGTCCCTCCGATAAACCTCCGTCTCTTCGACGGCTCCTCAACTTCCATCATTACCCTCGCGGTAGATCTAACCATCCTCTTCGCTTCTGGCGTCTCCACCTCCGATACATTTTATGTAACCTCGTTGGATCCCTCATGCAGCCTTGTTCTCGGACACTGCTGGCTCACCCGCTACAATCCGTTGATTGATTGGGTTACGAGCAGCATTACTTTCCGAACTCCTGCAGACGGGATGCCAACCCCGATATCACCCTCCGAACCTCTGAGCGTTCCTTCTCCGTCGCTAGACGACACTCCTCCCTTGGAACGCTCACCGGACCCGCCTAAAGCTCCGGGACTACCAGCCCCTCACATTTCCTTCGTAAATGCAGTCGCTTTTCATCGCGCCTGCAAGATGGAGGGCTCAGTCCAGTTCTCTCTTTCCCTCCGGTCTACTGAAGACATCTCCGCTCGCGCAGCCTCTGCCTCCGTTGATTCCTCCGACGAGGAAATCAACCTCTCCGGTGTTCCCTCCGAATACCACGACTTCGCGGACGTCTTCAGCAAGCAGAAAGCCGATACCCTCGCCCCTCATCGGCCATATGACTTGAAGATCGAGTTGGAGGAAGGAGCAGAACCCCCTATTGGAAAGATTTACTCCGTTTCCGCTACAGAACAACAATCCCTCCGTGATTTCTTGGACGAACACCTCAATATTGGATTCATCAGACAATCTACGTCTCCGCACGCAGCTCCGGTATTGTTCGTCCGAAAGAAAGACGGTTCCCTTCGACTTTGCGTCGACTTCCGAGGTTTGAACAGTATCACACGAAAAGACCGCTACCCACTTCCCCGCACCTCCGATCTCCTTGACGCGCCCTCCGGAGCCAAGGTCTACACGAAAATCGATCTCCGACATGCGTACCATCTGGTCCGTATTGCGGAGGGAGATGAGTGGAAAACCTCTTTCCGCACTCGCTATGGCTCCTTTGAGTGGTTGGTCATGCCGTTCGGACTTACCAATGCTCCGGCGGCCTTCCAGCGGTTCGTCAATACCATCTTTGCAGATTTGCTAGATGTTTTCGTTGTGGTTTACCTCGACGACATCCTGATTTACTCCCATGACATGGAATCGCATCGTAAAAACGTCCGAGAAGTTCTCCGACGACTCCGAGCTAATGGCCTGTATGCCAAGCCGGAGAAATGCGAATTCCATACCACCACGGTCGAGTACCTTGGGTATGTTCTCTCCCCCACCGGCCTAACCATGGCCTCCGACAAAATCAAGTCAATCCTGGATTGGCCTGAGCCTAGGAAAGTCAAAGACATTCAGTCCTTCCTAGGCTTCGCCAATTTTTATCGTCGTTTCATCCAGGGTTACTCCGATATAGTGGTCCCTCTGACTCGCCTTACTCGCAAGGAAGTCATTTGGGACTTCTCCGACGTCTGCCGGAAATCCTTCCAAAGTCTCAAGGACGCTTTCACTTCCGCTCCGGTGCTCGTTCACTGGACTCCAAACGTCCCCATCACCATCGAGACTGACGCCTCCGATTACGCCGTTGCCGGCATTCTCTCCATCACCACTCCCTCCGACAATGAACTTCATCCCGTCGCGTTCTTCTCCCGGACTTTGACCGGAGCAGAATTGAACTACGACACGCACGATAAGGAGTTGCTGGCAATCTTCGAGGCGTTCAAGTCCTGGCGACATTACTTGGAAGGCTCTCCGACCCCCATAGACGTCCTTACGGACCACAAGAACCTCGAATACTTCTCTTCCACGAAGCTCCTGACGCGCCGCCAGGCCCGATGGTCCGAATACCTTAACCAGTTCAATATGGTTGTTCGGTACCGGCCTGGTAAGCTCGGAGCGAAACCGGACGCTTTGACTAGACGCTGGGACGTCTACCCCAAAGAGGGGGATAAGGACTTCGCTCGCGTCAATCCTGACAATTTTCGGTCGATTTTTACTCCTGAACAGCTCGCGCCCTCCCTCCGAGCCACTATTCTCGAGGCTCCGTTACTCCGAGCATCAGCATTAATCGACATGGAGCGACTCCAGTCCGACATCCTCTCCGCACTCTCCAGCGATCCTGTCGCGTCCCCTCTCCTGTCTTCGACACCACTAGACCCACGATGGAGCATCAACTCCGAAGGATTCCTTCTACGGGACAATCGCATCTACGTCCCAGAAGCTGATAACCTCCGACTCCGTATACTCCGGACATTCCACGACCATCCGACCGCAGGACATTTCGGTCAGAATCGTACCCTGGAGCTCATTCGTCGAGAATACACATGGCCGAAAATCCGGACTTTCGTAAAAGACTACGTTAGCTCCTGTACAGCCTGTGCTCGTGCGAAGACTCCTCGTCATCGTCCTTACGGTCTTCTGAAGCAACTTCCGGTTCCGGAAAAACCATGGAACTCAATCTCCATGGACTTCATCGAACAGCTTCCATCTTCGGAGGAATATACCGCCATCCTAGTGGTAGTCGACCGACTCTCCAAACAATGTATCTTCATCCCGACTCATGATACGATCACCTCCGCAGGACTTGCCAAGTTGTTCCTCATCCACGTCTTCTCTAAGCACGGAGTTCCATCCCACGTCACCTCCGACAGGGGCTCCGAGTTTGTATCGCACTTCTTCCGGTCTCTCGGTAAAGCTCTCGACATGCGCCTCCACTTCACCTCCGGATATCACCCAGAGGGGGATGGCCAGACAGAACGAGCCAATCAGACGCTTGAGCAGTACCTCCGGATTTATTGCAGTTATCAGCAAGACGACTGGTCCGAACACTTGCCCCTCGCAGAGTTCGCCTATAACAACGCTCCTAGTGCTACCACTGGAGTATCTCCTTTCTTCGCCAATAAAGGATACCATCCCAACTTCTCCGTTCACTCCGATCGCGATCTTACCTCTTCCGCAGCCAAGTCCTATGTCACGGACTTGAACGAACTCCATGAGTTCCTCCGATCGGAGATGCTGGAAGCACAAAAACGCTACCAAGGACCAGCAGACAAACGACGAAGTCCCGCTCCGGACTTCCAGGTCGGAGATCAGGTGATGCTTAAGGCGAAATACCTCCGGTCTACACGACCATCCAAGAAGCTCTCCGAGAAGTTCCTGGGTCCCTTCAGTATCATTGCGAGACCCGGTACTCTCTCCTTCACTCTCCGTCTACCCGAATCTATGAAATCCGTACACCCCGTTTTCCACGTTTCACAGCTAGAACCTTCAGTTCCGAACACCATTCCGGACCGCGTCCAACCTCCGCCACCTCCGGTTGAGGTTGAGGGCGAACCAGAATACGAGATCGAAGAGATATTAGACTCCAAGATCGATCGGAGAAGGCGTCATTGCCAACTCCTGTACTTGGTACGCTGGTTGGGACATGAAGGTACTGACGATGAAACTTCCTGGTTACTCGCTACGGAGTTAGGACACGCAACAGACTTTGTCTCGGACTTCCATCGGAAGTGCCCGGACAAGCCCGGTCCGCTCCCAACTTAATCATTCCATTTTTTGTTCTCTCTCTTTTTCTCTCTCTCTGACTCTGTTTATATTATACAAAAGACAAACACTAAAAAAGGAACTTATTTTACACTACTCTTTTTCTCCTTCTCCGTCCGCGTCCGTTCCGGACCCCTCCGTTTCCTCCGCGAGCAAAGCCGCCAGCTCTTGAGCGGTGTTCTCGCTCCTCTCCGTGGACAACTCCACCAATTCGTCCAGCGGCACCTCCTCTTCTTCCTCCTCCGAGTCATCTCCTCCGTACACCTCCGTCGTCTTCAGCTCGACGAGCCGCGCCAGCAGAGTGTTCTGGCGCTCGAGACGCCGGTTTTGCTGCATCATGACATTACGGATGTCATGGACCGCTTCGACGAGTTGCGCCGACAACGTCTTCGCGTCCGGTTCTTCATCGTCCGACGCCTCCACTGTTGCCTCCGACGTCTTCTTCCGCTTCTTCGACGGGCCAGCCTCGCTGTCCACGCGCCTCCTCCGCTTCTCCGGCTTCTCCGCTCCGGGACGCTCGCACTTCACCTTTGCCTCGCGGCACTGCAAGCACGAAGTCGCCTTACCAGGCCCGACCTCGCACTCGAGTCCCCGGAACTCGCACCTGTTGCACTGCGGCGGTGCTCGTCCCTTTCCCTTATTGGCGCCTTGTTGCGCCTTTATCTCTGCGGCCTAGACTCCGTTAGCGCTACAGTGGCAACCCCGAAGTGGTCACTCACCCGCTTGCGCGCTGCCTCCTCGGCCTCCTTCTTCCGTTGCGCCTCCTCCGTCTTCCGGCGCGCCTCCGCCTCTTCCGCCGCTCGTCGTCGCTCCTCCTCCTCGCGTTTTTGTCGCTCCTGCTCTTCTTTGCGCGCTTTCGCGCGCCTCCGACGCTCCACGAATTTTGCTTCGGACGTCTCGTCGTCGTCGTCCTGGTGCTCCGCAAGGCGGGCTTCCGGCCACTGAGCGATGTTGGCGATGGAGTTGGACATAAGGAGTTGTTGGAAGTCCGACCAGAGTACGCCCTGCTTTTATACGCACAGGCCGGCGGAGTTCCATTTCCGTTCGTTGATCCATGGGTGGACCACATCACGTGACCTCGGATGAAATGTCCACACGGACTTCCCACTCAGGGGTTTTTCCTGGCAGGCCTCGAGGGCTCGGCCTAAGAGGGGGATACTGTCACGACCCAGATATTACCAAGTCCAACTCCGGACAACTCCGGTTAATCTCGGACAACCCTTGACCTAGGACCAACGGACATCCACGGAGTTGCAACTCCGGACTCGTACCTCTATTAGTCTCCTTTGGTTATAGTCTGCATTTCACCTGTCCGATCGTTACAGCCTTCTCCGGCTGTGCTCCGTGTTCCGTTACTCAGCCTTCCCTTCCTATGTACATCGCCTTCGCACAGTAGTTCTGAACCCAGACTTACTCCGGGTTTCGAGTACTATATAATCCCCTGTATTACTCTGTCGTACCTTCAGTACGAAAATTAACTAAGTCACCTCCTTTCGAGTCTGGCTTCCATTTCACCTTCCTCTACTCTAAATACGAGGACACGGGATTGACAAGGGCGCGACACATAAGTCCTGCGCCAACGTCCTCACTCCTCCGTACCTCTGCACCTCTGCACCTCTGCACCTCCGACGACTTCGGTCGTACCTCCGTCCCTCAGACCCAGTACCCTCGGACCTCCGCCGGACTTGAACCCGGAGGATCTGGACTTGACAGGCATAAAGAGTATCGGTAGCTGTTGAGCGCATTCCCCCGGTGATTAGTAGCGATGCGAGTCGTTGGACTTTGTCAATTTGTTTTGCGAAACCTCGTGGGCCCCATCCTTTTTCCCTCTTTCCTCTCCCTTTCCTCAGCAGCTCCGTTCCCCAAATGTCGACCGCGTATAGCATTTTTGGTATTGCTACCGTTTCGTATAGTTTTTTCATCATTCTTCCTCTAATCCCTTTTGATACCCTCGTCATCCTTCCACTTGCCAGTACGTACTTTGTTCCCTTCGCTATCGCATATGCTGCGTGCTCCTTGAATCTGAGTTCGTGGTCCAGTATTACTCCTAAGAATTTGCAGTTGTTTGTTGGCTCGATGCGGTGGCCCTGGATTGTAAGGCTGGGTCGAGGGATCGGAATTGACTTTCCCCTATTGTTGGGGTCCGGGACCCTCCCGCGAGTGATGCATAGTAGCGCCGTTTTGTCGAGTTCAAACTCGGCCTCATGTTCTCTTCCCCACGCTAAAGCTCCCTCGTCATCTTCCATCAGTCTCTTCAGCTTCTCGTTTGCCTCCTCCAAGCTTTTCCCCCTCGCCGCAAAAGCTGTGTCATCTATGAAGCCCAAGCCCAACTGGTCCTTTTTCTTGTCAGCGAGTCCGATCAGGTCCCCGTTGTAAAAGAGGAAGGCGATCGGGGATAAGGGACACCCTTGATCGAGTCCCACAGGGATTTGGAAAGGGTCTGAAATGAAGTCGTCAAAAGATAGGGTGGTGCGGCGCCCGCTTAGGCGCCGCTGGTACCATTCCACGTATTCTGTGGGGAGGCCCTTCATGCGCATGTTGTGGAGGAGTTTGTCCACCACTACGCTTGGGAACGCTGCTTTTACATCAAGAAAGAGAACAGATACGTACTTTTCGGAGGGGTGGGCCCATGTGTCGTACGCAAATTTGGTGAGTAGGTGGATTGAGTCGACTGCCGTGTGCCCTGGACGCCCTCCAAAATGAGTGGGGGGTAGCATGTTGTGGGTTTCTGCGAGATAGGTTATGTTGTCAGCGACGCATGATGAGAGGATCTTAGCCATGGTGTCAAGTAGGGCGATCGGGCGGTAAGCCTTGGCGATTGTGTAGTCTGGGCGACCCGGTTTTTTGAGCACTACCGTGGACGAGAATTTCCACTGTTCGGGGTAGTGCTCTAGTGTGAAGGTGGCTCTGAAGATGGGTCCTAGGTGGGGTACGAGGAGGTCAGCACACTTTTGGAAAACGACATTGCAAACCCCGTTTGGTCCCGGGGCCTTGTAGGGGGATAGGCGGGCTATGGCTCGCTGTATTTGACTGTTGGTGACGTTGTTGAAGGCGCATGCTGGGTCAGGGTAGTCAGCGGCGTTGGCGTTGGCATCGGGTGGCCGGCCTGATGGCGTTTTGAAGAATGTCTTGTAGAGGACTTCGCTCTTTTCTTGGTTCGACTGGTCTCTAGGCGGGGGGGATGATGTATTAGTGCGAAGGCTCGGGATGCGTGAGAGGAAATGGTCGGATGGTTCATTGACCAGGTATTTGTGTGTGTCCCATACGTTCCCGAAGTTTACGTTCTCTAAGTATTCCAGCCAATGGTCCTCCTTTGCTTTTTGAATGTCGGCCGCGAGAGCGTTGCGTGCCGTTTTGAGTTCCGCGTGAATGGGGTGGTGGCGTTGTTGGCGTTTAGCGTAGGCGGTTCTAGATAGGCGGTTGACTTGAGATATCTGGACATCAAGTTCTGGGGTCCACCACCTTTTTGAGTATGGTGATGGTCTGCTGATAGGCACACAGGCCTCGATGGTGTTTGTGATGGCATGTGTTAAGTCCAGTAACCTATTTTCCAGCCGGGCGACCTCCATGATGTCGTCTGCTGGGGGAGGTAGCGCTTCGAGTTGTCCTGTGAGATGTTTGGAAAATTTTTCCCAGTTCGTGGTGCGGTAGTTCCTCTTTGGTGGGGGGTTAGTGCGTTCCGGGGACAGGGATAATTCCGTAATGATCGGGTAGTGGTCAGTTCCGGTCGGTCTTAGGTCCGGAATGACATTGCATATGTCGATGGCGTCCTGCAAGTGGGAGGTGCAGAATATGTTGTCCGGGCGGGTGTGGTTGCCTGTTGCGTTTGCTATCAGCGTGGGAATGCCTCCTGGTAGCGCCATGACGAGGTCATAAGTGACCATCATATCTAAGAGCAGCTGTGCAGCCCAGAGGTTGGCAGCGGTGAAGAGATGGTGGTTCCTGGGTTCGTCCCACATGGGGTGGTGACGGTTGAAGTCGCCCATGAGGAGGATGCCGTCCACTGGGTTTTCGTCGTCGTTTGGGCGTGTTTCCGTGAAGAGATTTTCCAAGTCATCCAGGGTGTTGTTGTGGGTCCCATCATTGTAGACATTGTATATCTGGAGCTTCCCGAAGTCTCCTTTTAGCTCTATTGCAGTGACGTCTGGGGAGTCCATAGGGATTGTCCGCCATGCATCCTTGGATATTTCCTTGTTGATTAGAATAACGGAGCGTGTGCGTGCCGCGCGATCACTGTTGTGGCAGGTAGGGTATATGGCGTTCCATCTGGGGTTCGTTGTGGTTAGGTTTACTACATTTATTACGGGTTCTTGAATTAGGGCGAGGTCGTATTCTTCTGGGTTGAGGTTCCGCAACAGGTGTTGTTGTGCGTTGCGTGACTTATTGATATTCTGTTGCCAGATATGAAGCTTTCGGGGCTTTCGTTGGTGTTGGTTATGCGTAGGGCTTTGCAAATTCATTGGGCATCAACGTAGTTTTCCGCCTCGGACGAGTCATCGTCGATGTTGTTTTCGTTGCTGAAAGGTTGGGAACGAGGGGGAGGGTGCGGGTCGTGGTGGTGTTGGGTAGTGCATGGGGCAGGAGTCCTCTGAGTGCCACCCGCCGTGAAGTCGAAGTCGTCGATACGTGCTTGGCGATACTTTTTCCAGCCCGGGTCCTGAGAGTCGACAGGTGGGTTTCCATTTCGTGCGGTTTTCCTCTGGGATGGTGCGCTTCTTGTTGCCGGGGGTTTGTATGGGTTCGCTTGGGCAGGCGGGCGTGGAAGGAGGCGGACTGGGGTCTGACCAATTGGGTTTACGATTTCCCCGTCTACCGTCTCCCAGGTCGACGAGTCGCTAGGAATGGGGAAATACTTGTATTTTGCCTCTTTGTTGGTCGCCAGGAGTCTCTTTTTGGCCTCGGTAAAGGCCTTGCAGGTTCTGCTCCAGGCTGCGTGGCCCCGTGCGTCACAGTTGACGCAGAAAAATTTTGTGGGGTCTGTAACCTTGCAGTTCGTCGTGGAGTGGTGTTCCCCGCAGGTTCCACATACTTCATGTCCTTTCGGGCAGTCCCTTGCAATGTGGGACTCGTCTAGTGCCTGACATCCGTAGCATCGGTTCGGTTCGGGGAGCTGTTTGTGGGCGATGACCTTTCTGCCCTCTATGTTGAGGCCGTTCCTCAGTGCTGTGTTGGCGGCCTCGCGGGTGTCAAAAGAGGCGATCACATGAGCTACTCGTTGGTTGGGTGCACGGAACGTCTTGGGTTTGATCCATTTGATAGATTTGAGTCCGTCTTTGGTGAGCCCCGACGCCTCCTCGACCCCACGTAGAGCCGTGGTATCTTGTTCCTCGAAGGAGACAGGGATGAACTCTACTACTGCTCTGTAGGTCTTTGGGATGAATGTAGAGTTAGCGTCGAAATACTGGAGAAAAATCTTAGGGTGGTTTGCTTTGCGGAGCCATTCCGTGTTGCCTTGGGAGTTGATCTCGAAGATGATCTTTGATCCTCTTGATTTCCTCGCGCTGAGTGCGCTGATGGCCGTGGGAGGGGGTATGTCGACAATCCTTCCCATGGTTTCTATGGCGATGTTCGCTTTTTCTACAAGCTCTTTTTCTGAGAGGCCGTGTACAGTGTCCGAGTCACATTTGAGGATGACTTGGCGTGATATGGCCTCGCTCTGTGCTAGTATGTCCGCGTGCTGGGCCGGGACTCCATTTTTGAGTGCTTCCACATAAGAGAGGTGGGTTGCATGGGTTGCGTGGGCGTTTGAAGCAGTTGAGGGGAGGGTGGCGATGTCCTGCAGTGTTGAGCAGGCCTTTTTGGTTGTCTCAGCTAGGGACTCCACCGATTCCGTGATTGAGCCTTTAATGTTATTGGTCAGGTTGGAGAGTAGCGCAACCTGGGTTTCCTGCCGCTCGATGATGCTGTCAAGCCGAATTAAAGAGTCCCAGGCCGGTGCCAGGGGGCCGTGGTCAGATTCCTTCATCTGAATGGCGTGGTCAAGTGCCACATGGATGGCGCATAGGACTTCCGTTTGAAGTGTGGTCATGGATGGGGCTGTGGTGGTGAACTCCAGGATCGCTAGAGATACATCTTGGAGAGTGATTCCGGTATCGGGTATCTTCATGCCATACTTATTGAGTAGCTGGTGCGCGGACGGGAGGTCCTTGATGTTCTGGGCTACTTCGAAGGTTTTGATTTCGTCTTTGGTGCGGTTGGAGAATAGGAAGCCGAAATCTCCTTTGGTTTTTGCCATTCGGGTTCTTGGTTGGGTACCGGTGCCGGTCGGTGTCCTCGACATACTTCCCACGTTGAACTTCCTCGGGTTTTGGGTGTCTATTTCTAGCAGTTGGGTTGTCAGGTGTCTTCTGCGGTCTCGTGCGGTGATCTAGGGGTTTCCGGGTTGGTTTAGATTGTTGGTGTCGATATTTTTGCTGGGGTCCTAGGGGTGCCACCTTGGGTGGTGGTGGTCGCCGAGAAAGGAAGCTTTTACGCTCCCAGTTAGCTGCCCAGCACCCACACCAAGCAGCCATACAAGTGCCAATCAGCAATGCAATGTTAGACCCCTATGAACCTCCATTTCTACCTATATCTAGAGATGTAATACAGAATACTCTAGATGCCTTAGTGCTTCTAAGTGCTGGACTGTTACCAATAAACCCAGCAACACCACCCAATGGAAACTGAACCCCCTAATCTTGGAAGTTTCCCATCATACAACGTACAATCGGGGACGATTGTATTCCGTTCCCTGCGGATGACCTGCACGCAATCCATTACATGCTGAGATCATGAGTATAACTCTCTCCCAATATTCTAGCCTAACCCACAGCTAGAAAATCCTAATATGCACAGTAAAGGTAGCTTACTATCTAAACTACCTACCCTCCAAATTTCATCATGTTTGCTTTATTCCTTACAGAGATATTCACAAATCTCTAGTAACATACCCATATTACCATAGTGTACTCAAAACACTATTACTCTTATTACTTTCTCAATAGACAATTAGCCCTTAGTTAGATTATCTAATCATGTACTACACAGCTTGACCTGCACAGCCCATATATCACATGACCACTTGCCTGCTTAGGATGCTACCCAAATTGCCATTCAAGCACAGCAGTGAGTCTCACTTTAATAGAACATTCTAAATAGAATGTACAGCCATTAACCTGTGCAAGGTTTCTGTAACTCATAGCATAGCCCTGCATGAGTCAGTGTGAGTCATACCTCAGAAAAGTGAATAAGAATCACACCTGAGTCAACATGAGTCATACTGAGTCAACACAAGTCATACTGACTCAACATGAGTCATGAGTGTTGAAGCTCATAGCGTAGGCATACCTGAGTCAACATGAGTCATAATGAGTCAACATGAGTCACACATGAGTCATGTCAAGTAAGTCTTGCCACCACTATTCCTAGTCATATTCTACCCATCCAATCATATTCATTCTTGGCAAGCAAAATGACTCAGAACATAGCCTCAAAGCTGCTAAATGTAGAAGCATAGCCACATGTAAAAAAGGTATATAAGGAGTGGAATTTTGCAGTGAGATCATATCTGAATATCCCATTATCTGATTATCCATTATTAGAGGATCTCAGAATCTAAGAAAGTCCCAAGCGACCCTTAGAGTTCTAAATCTCTACATACTTGGTAGCTAGTACTTAGCAGAAAACACTACCAAAAGAGGCAGCTAACACAGCTACTCTTACATAAGCTATTACTAAGTGGGCAAATACACTGCCAACTGTAATCTAAGCAAATCTAGTTTAGGAATACTTAGTACCTGCTACACTCAGAGATCTTGCTGACATACATTCCACTCCAGTTTCCCAATAAATAAGGTTGTAAACAACCCATATTGTGTGAGAACTGAGTGACCCCTTTAGGAAATATCCTACACATTACATCATACATAGCCACCACAGATTCCCAGGAATCTAGCTACACTCTTCAAATAGGCGTATATACACGGCAAAGCCTATAATTTGGTACACATAACCAAACAACTCATATTAGCACACCCATATACTATTATACAAGGTAGTCTATTCACACCCTTAACAGCTAAACTATTAGCTTTAAGAATCCTTACACAACTAGAATACGATTCAGTACGTATCTATTGCTAGTAACTCTAGCAACCTGTTAGCCAGTAACAATAGGAATTGTCTACATATTCCTTATATCTCTAGAACCTATATTAGCTAGGAACGAAGCCAACCCTTTTACCCTTGACTAACCATCAGGAAAGGAAGAACAACCAGGGATCCAATTAGTTAAGTTTCCTACTCATTCAGTAGACAAGTTTTCCCCTTTTTATATATATATATACTATCTTCTGTTTGATCTGGTAGATAGAGTTGTCCTATCACCAGCTTATAACTAGATTGGGCCTGGAGGATTGATTGCATAGGATTTTCCCCTAGCAAATCTAGCACTCTATATCCTGTAAGAACGACACCGTCCCATTTGCGACATCGTTGAGTACGAGTCCATTGCCGTCATACGGGCAATGGTATCCATCACCACCCAAGCCTGCGTTCCCCCCTGCCCCCAACTTATCCGTGGCTTACATCACTCCCCCCACCACGCCCGACACACAGACCTATCTCCCCTTTATACCCTCGATGTCGTGCCACACGCTTCCCCTCTCCTCCGCACTTATGGGCATATTGTGGCACATGTTTGGGCCCCTCATTCCTCCGGACCTATCCCCCTTTATGCTCTCGTCGTCGTGCCGTGTGCTTCTGCTTCCCTCCTCACGTATGGGCATATTGTGGCTCATGTTTGGCCCCTTGTGCACTCGTCATGCTGGTTACATCACCTATTAGCTAACTACAACAGTAGTAGTACTGTTTTTTTTGGTCGGACTGTATCATACACTTGCTTTTCTGGTGATGTAATTGCTTTTGGTGCTTTTCGTAAGCTTTTGGCATATGTGCTTTTCGTGATGCTCAATGTGACGAAAATGTGATGAAAAGCCACTAAAAAGCAGAAAAAGCAACTTGTGAATTTACTGATGCTTGTGTCGAATTAATCTTGGGTATAGGGATGAGCATGGGTATGGGTAACCCACGTGGGTTGTGGGTATGGGTATGTAGTGGGTGTGGGTGTGGGTCTGCCTTTGCAATACCCACACCCATACCCACACCCACATGGTGGGTTTTCACTTAGTATTGCCACAAATGTGACACTTTGTTTGTCAGTAGTAGATACATTGTTTGGCATACACCCAGCTGGCCTAGCAACTAAGATTAATCCCTCTCGACACTGCAGCATTCACCCCTACATCCCAGCCAACTCAAATTCTTTTCTATCCACCAAAGATTCATCACCATGTCAAAAAGGGTCATCAAACTATCTGAAAAAGCTAAGGCAACACGCGAGGAAATTTTTAACAAAGCTACACGAAAGCGCCAGCTTGATGATGATCTACCCGAGGAGCCAACCAACCAGCCCAAAAAAACTAAATCTACTGCTACATCCAGTAACCGGTCCTCTCCTAACCCAGCCTCAGAACCTCCTCACTCCAACTCTGAACATGATGAACAATCAGCCACCCCCGAGGCCCGACTTGAGAGTGAGAGAGGGGCCCCAAAAGAGGGGCCCGACGACAATGTTGACGAGACGCCGGAGGATGAACTCCGTACGTTCTATCACACTTTAATTAATAAGTGCAATGACTAACGTACATAAAGATCGCATCAGAAAGGAATGGACATCACCTATCTATGCTTTTTTCGAAGCTATTCCCGCCATCGAGCATGTTGGTACACATCAATCGCATGTTTTCAAGTGTGCGTCGCGTGGTTGCAAGGTTACCATTCGCCGGTATCTTGACACGAAAGATGCCCGCTCGACGGGTAATATGCGCAAACATGCGAAGAAATGCTGGGGAGATGATGCCGTTAGCGCCGCAGATGATGCAAAAGATGCCACAGAAGCACGTACCAAAGTAGTTGCTGGCATCTTAAAGAACGGCAAGATCACGACGGCATTCGAAAGGAAGAATAAAAATAAACCGACTTACTCGAATATACCGTATACCCGTTTGGAAATCCGGTGCGCCTTGTTGTATTGGGACTGGTGTGACCGACGAGCCTTGACCGTGTATTGATAGCGCGGAGATTGTGCGCTGGGTGACAGAGAACCTGCAGCCATTCACGATCGTCAACGATCGGGCTTTCCTCTCGCTTATGAGGATGGGAAGGCCAAACTACTACATACCGTCTCGTTTCACTGTTGCGCGGGATGTGCGCAATGTGTTCGCACGCACACGCGCCCGAATTGCTAAGATGTTGAAGGTAAGTTCGTCATTCTGCTCGAATGCAGAAACCAAGTGAGCAATACATACCAGGTATACAACGGTAAACTCAGCATCACGACCAACGCTTGGACCTCACCCAATCACCGAGCCTTTGTTGCAATTTGCATCCACTTGGAGAACAAAGGAGGGGCGCTAATGATGCCGTTAGATCTGGTTGAAGTCGATAAGGTACGGATGGACTCACCCGAGCCAGATCGAGCTCGTTCCTGATCGAGATCGCAGTCGCACACTGGCACGACCCTTGCGAAGACCCTACAGGATGTTCTGGAAGCCTTTGGAGTCGCAGATAACATCAGCAAAAAGGAGTATTACAACATTGTCCTATATTGACTACATATCTACAGTTGTCTTGTTGTTATCCCCTTACTATTATGTACAACAGGGGTGCTATATTGAACTACATGGACTATAGAGTCAATATGTACAGCTATTTTGCTCCCTATTGTACCATTTTGAGACTACTATTACAACAAACAAATCTAGTCATGGTAAGCTATAGTACTATACTGTTCTATGTACCAGCTGTGTTATTCATAATGAGACTGCTATCACGACTCACAATAAGGATGCTCATTCACATTGCACCCAAACAAGTCTAAACATTGAGAGCTATACTACTCCTCGTCCTCACTAAAGTTGCCATTCCGTATCTCAAATTCCCAGATTGCCACTGCAATTGCATCTGCTTGCAAGGTCCTCTTGTGAGCTACATTAGTTACAATGTCTACCTTAGCATGACGACTACAAGAGAACTGTCAATGCCATTACACCAACAAAGACCATGTGAACACATTACCGCCCATTATTATCGAGATGGCTAAGTAGTTTCGGCATGATCTCATGGTCCTTTGTCAATGCAGCAAACTTTTGAAGCTGGTTGAGGTGGTTCTGATAGACCGGCCGGAAAGTCGGCTCATTGAATGGAATGTCGTTTCGGTCACCAGAACTCCACTCGTCAATGCAAGCTTCGACCTGAGTGTTGGTATGTGATTGTGTTAGGTGTGATACGAAGGACTGGACACCTACTACCGTTAAGATCAGTGCCACTCCAGCCATCGGAAACGGCTGGAAATATTCTGGATACAGTACCCCTTCGTCCCTCTTGTTCCTGTAGAAGGAAATGTTGATGGCTTTTTGAATGATCTTGTTCTCGTATAGGCCCGAGCGGGGTATATTATTCTCCGGGTCACCTAGGGACTGCATCGTCACAACGGCGATGTTTAATATGAGTGTAGAATCATGTTGCCGAATAAGAACTTGAACCATACCCTATAACACAGCCCGAAGTCTTCTACGAGATCTTCCACAAGCTTGCGGTTGTTGGCTTGAACGGCTCTCTTTGTGCTGCTCTCGAAGCCATATATGGCCTCAGTGAGGGGTCGGATCTTCGTCTTGAGCTCACTGGTTAGATGCCATGTTCGGTTGGTGATCTGAGTACGAGCGTAAGTCAGTAGGATCTTGCAGGCGAAATAGTATTCGGAAAGACGGCCCGGGAGACACGGACCAGCTGGATGATCTCATTATTGAAGTTGATCTGCGTATCGCACACTTTGCAACCCTCTGTCCATGCCTCTTTGGCCCACTTAACCTGCTCGATACGGTCCGGGTAGGCATTCTCTGCAGTCAAGCGTGAGCGGAATCGCCCTATGGCCACCTTCAGTATCTCTCGGACAGCGACTTCATAATCCTTCGCAGCAACCCGGCCTGTTGTCGCACGGATCTTCTGTGGGTGGCGTAATGCATCGGGATCTTGATCGTTGCTGCTGTCTATTGAGGTCTGCGCGTGCTTCCGACCATGTTCACCGTTGTCAAGGCTAGCATCATGATCTGAACCAGATACATCTCCGGCATCAAAATCCCGACCGCGTCCCATCCCGGGCCCTGTGATATATCATCTTGGGAAAACATACCACCAATGAGCGACATACCTGCAGCATGGACATCTTCTGAGTCATCGAGGGCATCACTTTCGCCATCAAGACTATTATGTCCCCATGCGTGACTTGACGGCGGGTTGGACTCATCATATCCTTCGTTGGTAGCATCCTGAGGCTGAGATCCGTCACTGAGTTCTTCATCTCCTTGGCCATCAGGTTCATCCGTGTCCACGTCTTGAGGGATGTCAGGGAGTTAGCGGGTGATTGCACAATGACACTGCACTGACCTTTTTGAGTGTTAAGGTCTTGAGCCAGAACACGTCGTCTGTCCATGAGTTCCTTGGCCCGCGCGCTGGTAAGCATTCGTTTGGCTGGCTGCCAGTGGCCAACCCGATAACCTTCCGGGGCAGCACCGAGTTCGCCGTCAGCTTCTTCTGTGTCAATGGCTTGAGTGTTAGCAATGATTGCGCAACGACATGCACTTACCATTTTGAGGAAAAAGGCCTTGAGCCAGCACGTGTCGTCTGTCCATCAGTTCATTGGCCCACGTGCTGGTAAGCATTCGTTTGGCTGGTGGCCCAACACTATAACCTTCTGGGGCATTGATAAAACCAGAGGACTGAAAGGACTCGAGATAGTTAGTATGTTTGTGGCCACATAGTGTTATTAACTGACCTGCGTCATGATGTCATCGCGGTTCCCGAACCCGGTCAGAGTACGCTGAGATCAGCTGGTGTTAGTCTGTATACACAACCATGAAGGGCACTGTGACTGACCTTCGTTTTGGGACGAACACTACTAGTAAGCGGTGGGACTCTCCCACTCTGCGGCCTCAAGTCTAATGGGGGATTACTGCCAGTGTTAGGAGTACGGAGCTCCACATCACGCGATGTGATCTGAGAACAGGCGGGTGGGTAAGCGAGGACCAATCGTGAGCACCCCACCTACTACAGCATCGCGTGCCTCGTGAGGGGCTGTGTAAATAAAAATGGTGAGACAAGGGAAGAGCGACAATGAGCTGCTTACCTCTGGTTTCTACATTGCGCCGGGTAGTCTTGCCTTTGCCCTTCTGTCGTTGATGTTCTCGCTCACGGCGTTCATCAGCTAAAAGACAACGATGACTGTTAGTATGTAGTAATGATCATCGCGTAGATTGTACATACTGATATACTGTGCTTTTTGCGTTGGGCGAGCTTCACGAATGGGCCGTGCTCGAACCTGGGTACTGGTTTGGTCAGTTGACCCATTGATGGCTTTATTGAGAGCTGCTTGGGATGGGGGACGGGACGACATGCTTCCTGGCGGTGAGATGGAAGATGAAGGGTAAGATATATAAAAAAGACTGACGTGTCACGCGGTGGCGAAAAAAAAGAAAGATGTCCGCCACATGCTTGGGGCACACATGGTCACTGGCAGGTCATCAGCGCACAGACCATGATCGGAGTTGTTGCAATGGAGTGTCAGAAATGGGGGTGATGATACAGGGCAATGCACCTTTGGCCCTCAGGCTCACATCTCACAATGCAGCGTTGCGACTTTTGCTGTCGCTCCTTTCGCTCAACAAGAGCAGTCAATCACCACATCGCCCACAGTCTTGCCTGCAGGCAACAGATGCACACCACTCGAGAGCAGCCTCTCAGGGAGCGTGCATCACAGCATCAACCCCAAGACCACCCCGCCGACACATCCGCCGACACATTCCTGGATTTAAATCAGCATCGCGTCCTCGATGATGACATCGACATACCTGATGCCACTGCAGACGGCCTTGCAAACGAAGGCAATGATGAACCTGTGGCAGCTGGGGGCTGCCGTTTCGTGAAACCATATCCCGGTGTTGTTGCCTCCACACACGGCCGCGCGGAGCGGACATTTGAGACCATACTGAGGATGCAACAAGAGCATGGCGGTCTTGACGTGCACGCCCCATTTGCTGATGGTGAGGAATGGGAGCTCGTCAAATGGCTCTTCAGGCATGTTGGACAAACTGGAATGGAAGAATTCACGAAGCTTCCAATGGTAAGTCGTAGTAAGAGAAAGATCTCACCGCGACATCAACGCTGATTGGCCAATAGGTTGATAGGCTCAATCTCTCGTTCACCAGCAAATACACGCTGATGAAAGCGGTCGATAAACTGCCAAGATCGAGTGAATGGAAACTCAAAGCGTTGACAGTAGAGGGAGACTTACTAAGGCCCGATGGCCAGCGGCAGACAGAGGAGGTCGAACTGTGGCTGCGTGACCCGGTTGAATGCATCCGCGAGTTGATGGCCGATCCAACCTTCCATGACGATGTCTGCTTTGAGCCCCAACAGGCATTTGATGACCAGGAGGGGAGAATGAGACGTTACGACGAGATGTGGACTGGAGAATGGTGGTGGGAGATGCAAGTGAGTGAGCAACCGCAGACCATCAAAAATCGTGACTCACGCCCTACGCGCCTGACAGCAACGTGTTCCGGAAGGGGCCGCAATTGCCCCATTGATCGTTGCTTCTGATAAGACGTCCCTTTCACAGTTTCGGGGGGACCAGGAGGTCTGGCCTGTCTATTTGACAGTTGGGAACATCTCGAAGGAAGTGCGCCGTCAGCCATCTCGACATGCGTATGTCCTGGTTGGCTACATACCTACGACAAAGCTAGAGTGCTTTTCTCGCAAGAGCCGCTCCCTCGAACGCTATCGGCTATTCCATTACTGCATGGCAACAATCATGGAACCGCTAATCGAGGCCGGCCAGAATGGTGTTGAGATGACTTGTCCTGATGGCTACGTTCGACGGCTGTATCCCATCCTGGCCGCTTATGTCGCTGATTTTCCAGAGCAATGCCTCGTGGCTTGTTGCAAGGAGAGCCGGTGCCCAAAGTGCACGGTGCGCCAAGAGGACCGTGGTTCATATACGAGTTCCCGGGTGCGTACAGCTGCACGTACGCTAAGGCACCTGCAGAAGTATGAGCGAGGGAGAATGAAGAAGAAGGAATTTGAGGGCAAGCATGGACTACGTGCCGTTTTCGAACCGTTCTGGGCAAAGCTACCCCACTCCGACATCTTCTTGTGCATCACGCCCGACATCCTGCACCAGCTCCACAAAGGCGTGTTCAAGGACCACTTTGTTGCGTGGTGCGCCGAGATCATAGGTGACGATGAACTGGATGCGCGCTTCAAGGCGATGACTTCGTATGCCGGTCTGTGTCACTTCAAAAAGGGAATATCAAAGCGCAAGCAATGGACGGGAGGAGACCAGAAAGAGCTGGAGCGGGTGTTTGTCGGTGTTATCGCGGGTGCAGTTGATCATCGGGTCCTTACGGCTGCCAGAGCCTTGCTCGATTTTATTTCCTATTCACAATATCAGTCACACACCGAAGACACCTTAAAAACAATGGAAGCCGCGTTGAAGAGTTTCCATCAAAACAAGCCTGTATTTGTCGACCTCGGCATTCGCGCTGATTTCAACATCCCAAAATTCATTCAATGAATCACTACACGGCCTCGATTCGTCTCTTCAGTAGCGCGGACGGATTCAACACCGAAGTTCCTGAACGCTTGCATATCGATCTTGCAAAACGGGCATACAGAGCCAGCAACAGGCGGGACTATGTCATCCAAATGACCACATGGCTATGACGCCAGGATTCCATCCGCCTCCATGATCATTTTCTCAAGTGGGCTTCGCCTCGGGCCCTCAATGATTCGAACTCACTACAAGGCAGGCACTTCAATATTCTAGAGGATGACCAAGATACCTCTGATTCAGAGGGCTCAGCGTTCGACAGTGACCCCAGTGACCCTCTGGTGCCGCCCCAGCTCGCCGTGCACGATTTTGGGCGTGATCTGACTCGCTTTGTCATGATTGGCCATACGCGCGGTTACTACCTCCCCACGTCATGCCCAAGTCCAAACATGCAAATTGCCCATATAGCGGAGAAGCACGGTGCACCATTGCTGGCCCAGAGTCTCCAAGCGTACCTTCAAGTCATTCTCCCGCACTCTTTGCATCCCATTCGAGTCCGTCCGTTTGATCGACTGGATGTCTTCAAGTACATCACCATTTTAGCGCCTGCCAGTGGCCAACAGCACACCAGCCATTCGAAGCGGCTCTTCAAGATTCGCGTTTCACCTGAGTCGCCACCTCGAGATGCTCGCAAAAAACCCACAGCGGCCATATTCGATAATGCTATGATAATGGATGATCCCGCAACGTTCACCGGTGCTGGGATCTCAGGTTTGTCATCTTTTGGTGTCGTGCTAATGCTCACTGACTGCAACCACCACAGGGGTTCGTATCGGCCAAATCAAGGTAATTTTCAAGCTCCCACCTAACCTCTCCGAAGCGAGCCATCCGCTGGCCTACGTCCATTGGTATCGCCCACTTCAAAGCTTTGATGCTGAAACGAAGATGTTCCGCGTCACCCGAGCTTCACGCCAGCATGGTCCGCATGCTGAAATTGTCCCGGTGGATCGCATCTGGCGTCCGTGTCATCTTACACCTCAGTGGGGAGCGGCAAAGGTGGCCGCTCCCACATGCAATGCCAATGAGGTAGAAAAATTCCTACTGAATAGATACATTGATTTAGATCTGTTTGATGTACTAGCTAATGTCAGTATGTAGTGTCGTGGACTCGTGAATTCGTAGCAAGTGTAGACAATATATTCCATACTGAATATGATATGGATGTATGTAGGGTATAGCATTGTAAACACAGCTATAGTATACACAATCGTGCAAAGGGATAGCAATATTGAACTACGTACGTCGCAACAATCTTAGTACAGCTATACCATACATAATGATGTTATGTGGTGCAATGTTGACTATGGGGAACAATACACAACTGTGTAGTGCTACAATGACGACAGTGGGCAAGATAGCTTGGCAGGTAACTATGGCATCTGAACCTTTTTGCTGATGCAAGGTGAGCGCCGAACACGAGAGGAGTCAAACGAGAGACTTACGCACCAAAAGTTATTGTGTATAACTTGCGACAATGCTTCAAATAACCTTGCGATGATTCACGAGCTCGAGTTTGAGCTGCCCGACTATGGTGGTGAAGCGGGACACGCGCGGTGCTTCCTTCACACGACGAATCTCGTCGCAAAGTCGTTGTTGCGGGCGTTTGAGGTGCGGAAGGGAAGCAGGGTTGCGAGCGACAGCGGAATGAGTGTTGATGAAGAGCGGCTTGCATTGGAAATCTGCGAATTGAGTGAGCGCGAAGACAATGAGTCGGACGAGGTGGAGAACACCGAGGACGACGACACCACGGATGACAATGTTGATGGATTGGAAGATGAGATGGCGATGCTGAGTCGAGAGGAGGTAAAGGAGCTACAAAAATCTATCCAGCCGGTGCAGTTAGCTTTGGCTAAGGTAGACGGAATCTTGTGACGCACCTTCGCCAACCAACTGACTCGAACGTCACAGATACGCAAGCTCAGCTACAAGGTCGTCAACTCATCCACCAAGCTCCTCCCCGAGTGGCGCCGAATCCTCGAGCGCTTGGATCTAAACATCACAAATTTACCGCGTGATGTTGCCACAAGATGGAATTCAACTTACGATATGTTGGAATATGCCTTGAAGCATCAAGAAGCCGTTGACATCATCACGCAACGAAAGGAATTAGGACTGAGGAAATGTGAGTTGGGGGAGGACGAGTGGAAAATGCTTCAAGACTTGCGCAATGTGCTGAAGGTGCGCTAACCGCGTGCTGTGGCTGTGACACCCGTGATAACGCCACGGTCACTAGGTCCTCAAAGATGCAACGCAGTTTTTCTCTCGTTCAACGCCCAGCCTCGCAACTGTGATCCCGGCAATGGATCTTATTGAAGAACAACTTACCAAGTTCATTCGCGACCACTCACTCTCACCTTCGATCCGTGCCGGTGTCACCTTGGCGAAACGAACGCTCAACCGTTATTACTCTTTGACGGACGCCTCCGAAGTCTATCGCATTGCCATGGGTGCGTTTTCATCACTCATCCACCATATTTCTCAACATTTTCATAGTACTACACCCGCGCCACAAACTCAATTATTTCCGACTTGCCAAATGGGAAGATAACTGGATTCAAACCGCGGAACAACTCGTCCGCGATCGGTTCGCATCGACTTACGCTACGGAGGAAGAACACAACACTGACGTCGAAATAGTGGAGTCCCCATCGGTAAATAAATTATATCTAGCAATCTTTCTTTACTAACATACAAACGGCAGCAGGGAAATATGTTTGATAGTATGTCGTCTCTGGCGCCTCCCAAGCCAGCAGATTTGCGGGGCGAGCTTGATAGGTATCTCCTGGCTGATGTCGAGCATGTCACTGACCCGGTCATGTGGTGGTTTGAGCGTCGCATCACCTATCCGCGTTTGTCCCGCATGGCTATTGACTACCTCAGCATTCCTGGTAAGTATTATATACTAATTTCTTTTCTCTGTACAATACTGACACTTTCTTCTAATAGCAACCTCTGTGGATGTCGAACGGCTGTTTAGCCGGGGTCGACTGATCCTTTCCCATGTCCGCTCACGACTGTCAGCTCAGTCGACACGAGCTCTCGTCTGCCTCGGCTCATGGAGCCTACTCAACCTGGTGAAGGCGGAGGATTTGAAGGCAGCGGCTGAGCTACCGGATGTCGACGAGGAGCAAGGATTGGAGGATGGGTGGGATAGTATTACTGTATAGTACTTTTGAATCCTGAATGAATTTTTTTGGTCCGTGTCGCTACAGTGAAAACCCACGGGTATACCCACAGTGGGTTGACCCATGGGTAATTTTGAGCTTACCCATGGGAAAACCCATACCCACATGGTGGGTGTGGGTATATACTGGGGTATGGGTATGGGTATCAGTGCAGATACCCCAGGGTATACCCACGCTCATCCCTGCTTGGGTATGCAATCGCCTGCACTTGCAACCATTTACATTTTCTTGGGTGTGTTACTGCTGGTCACCATAGTTGTTCACCATGGAAGACAGTGTGCTGAAGGTGCTGAAGTGTCTGCGGTGGAACTACCTGAGCGAACGGAGCACGTGCCGGCGCTTGGTGTGGCAGGCCCCGCTGGCACCACGCCCGTGTCAAATCGGGCAGAGAGAGCTGGGAGAGGGATTAGTTCAAACCCCTGCTAGACTAATTTCATCATGCATTTTCCATCGGCTGTCGGTGTACTCAAGTATTCGTGGAGTCCACCAGCCTGACCCTAGTCTACTAATACCGCAATGTTGTACCTGTCAGCACTACCTGCCCAATCTATCAGCCATCCTCGACAGCTTACTTCTCTGCTTCAAGCTAGTATAAGATACGGTGTGAACGGATCGATGCAAAACCACAACAAATGGTCCAATGTCGACGCAGTGGGAATGATATTTGTCTCTAAAGACCACATTCGGGGAGATGGCGGGACCAGGAGGGAACTTAGGGGGTGTTTGAATGGAACAGGGCAGTGCAATCTGGACAGCAGCCGGCCTGGTCAACGTGTTATCTGGTAGGACCTCTTTCCATTGGGATATTAAGCATGCTAGGACTACCTTCAATGACATACTTCCCGTCAGCAGAAAATATATTTGACCATATTTCTTGAGACAGTCACTCAATAGAGGATGGAGTGCGTTTCAAGTAAGTGTCATTCGAACGGGTAATTGCGCATCCATAATGGGGTCTGAGCTGACAGCAGCTGTGCGGGATACACCCAGGCAGGGGGAGGTACGGAGAAATCCTGGCAGGGGGGATCATGAAGGAAATAAATGCTACGAATAGAGAGCGCCGGGTCAAAAGCGGGGAAATACCTCAAGGAAACTGGCGCTCATAACTTGAACGAAATGGAAGCTGATGGGGGTAAATGAGAAGCGCGAACGGCTTGAACAGCCCTGGTAACTATGTTTTAAGTGTGCTAGAGCAAGGCCACGCCGATCGATCGATCACGTTGCGCGATTTGCGTAAGACTGTATTGATGGATCGGAAGCAACTGTCAGTGTGTATCTTGAAGTCAAGCTGCATGACTCCAAAAAATTGACCAGACTCTCACCATCGTTCCGCCTGACAGCCACCATTGTTTACTTTGTTTGCTACTCCGAGCACACAGTAAAGCCTCCAGGGTCTCTCAGTCACTCGAATTGCATCTTGTCGGCCCTTGGTGATGTGCAAGCACGTTGATATCTTCCGCTGACTTGCCGCTAGGTATTGGCACCCCGTGTAGAAGCTGGATGAAGGAGATGGTTCAGGGTGAATACTAATTGATTCAAACACATTCGGCGCTCTGCTGGACCAGGATAGTCTGGTACCAGCCCTCTAAAAGAGGTTGCGCAAGGCAAACCGTCGATAGGAACTTTCTGCTAACCCGATTGGTGAGGCTGTACAAACACCGCGCTCCGCCTTTTGCTTATATAAGTGCTACAACGTTCGGTCCCATTGTCCGGTGATTGTGTAAATTTAGAACATCCACCAGTGTGCTCTTTCAACTCGATGTACAGCGTCATGCACCTGAGGTAATGTATATAAGGACATTGACCCTCCCCAACTCAAGCCTACCTCTGCGTATTCACATTTGATCACACGATGTCGTTCTGCCTCATCTGTTTCCTTCGCAGGTACCATAGCTCCCAGCAGGCCAGCCCAGCACAGTGGCACGCTTCTCATTCCAATCTCACAGCAGAGCTAGAGGACTCGCGCAAATTCTCATTGGCCGCGGTATGCATCTCGCGCCTGTTGCACTTCCCCTGACTGACATGTGCACTGGTTAGCTCACGGCGCTTCTTGCGTGAGTCCTTCTATGATATATGTAGTATCTGCGCGTCACTGACAATTCCTTAGCGTCCTGGCGATCTCGGGATCCAAGGCATTACAGCCGGTGGTCTTGACCCTTCTCATGTATACTATCACACTTCGTCTCGCCCTCAATACTTGTTTTCTCCAGGTAGACATGTGTTCTCCTGATTGTTTTTTCCATGATCTAACCATAGCACCAGGACTATCCCACCATGTCGAGGCTTCTTCATGTCATACCGCTCCTTGGTATATCTTGCATGGCCTGCATCGAGTTGATCTTCGGTATGCAATCGCCTGCGCTTGCAACCGTTTGCATTTTTCTGGGTATCTTACCCCTGGTCACTATGGTCGTTCACCGCGGAAGACAGTGCGCTGAAATGTCCATGGCGGTACTACCTGTGCGGATGGAACATATACCGGCGCCAACTGATCACACGCCTGCATCAAATTTGGCAGAAGGAACCTCGGAAACGTTCAGTTCAAACCCCTGCTAGACTAATTCCATCCTTCGTTTTCCATTGACTGTATCACCTTTCTCTGCCGGCGTACTCATGTGCTCGTGTAGTCTCCAGCCTAAGATGATTGTTGCCTAGTATAATACAGTACCGTGCTTGTACCTGTCACCTTCCTGCCCAAACCATCAGCTAGTACCTTCCTCGATGTCTTACATTCTCTTCTTCAACCTATATATGGGATATGGTGTGAGTGGATGCAAGGCCAGAAAAATGGTCCGATGTTGACACGGTGGGTATGGATGTTTGTCATTCTCGAAGAACCACAAATGGGGAGGGTGGTGGGGTCCTGAGGGGACTACAGTGCGATTCGAACAGCAACCGGCCCGGTCAATGTGTTATCTGGTACTAGGACGTCCTCTCATTAAACATTATACATACGAGGAGTATGCTTCAATGATGTGCGCTTTACTTACCGTCAGCAGAAATGTGCAGGACATATATATGATCGACCGTGTATCTTGAGACAGCAGTTCCATAGAGGATGGAGTGCGTTTCGATTTAAGTAAACGATACCGTTCAAGTTGCACCATCGGTATCGTGAGTAGTACCCAGGTAAGATGTACGAACGTCCTGTCTGAATTCTGAACGAAGAAACAGGTAATAAGCTAACTGGCGTCTATTATATCTATGCGGATTTGTTTTCCTTACCTCGAGGCGGCCGTCGTCCAAGTAGAATGTGGCATTGACCTTGCAAAACAGACGGCTATCAAGTATGAACAACCAAGGCGGCTACCGGCAGGTCATCTGTTGCAACTTGAAGAGCGGGTAATTCCACATCCATCACGAGCTCTGAGTTGACAATAGCTGTCTGGATATGCCCAGGCAGGGGGAAGCACGGGGGAATCCTCACACGGGGGATGATGAAGGAAGAAATAGACTGAATGCTACGAGGGGAGAGCGCCGAGTCCAAAGGGGGTCGGGTAATGCCTCGAGGAAACTGACGCTGATAACGAGTCTAAGCTGATGGGGTAAATGAGAAGTTCGAACGGCTTGAACGATCTTACTAGATCTAGGTGCGCAGTGGATCCTCAATAATCACTGGCAAGTGAAGTGACTAGCGCCGCGATCGGTCGATCATTGTTTGCGCGATCTGGTTATTTTGTGAATCCGAACTTGAAGGAGCTGTGTATCTTGGAGTCAAGCTACGTGAGGGCCGGAAAATCATCCAAAACAAATATTTGACTACTCTCACCATCGTTCCGCCCGACAACGGCTGTAAAAGTCATCGTCGCAGCGCGCATGTCCTTTCGCGCCACTGGCACGTGTTCGGTTCGCTCGCCGGTTGATTGACGGCCACTGCCTCATGAAATTTCCCCGCTTTTTCGTTACACCGAGCGCATAATGAAGCCTGTAAGACACGTCGTATCTTCCATGGTCCTATTTCATTCCCATGCAGTGTGCGTTCGGGATTCGGCCCGGCGCCCGTAATGGGGTTCGACGAGCACACGAGCAATCTACAATTGGTTTACAGAACCTGCAGAAAATTCATACACTACTTTCTTTGAATACTCTCCGGTACGTTGTTCTACTCTGTCTATCTATGTCACGTCCACATCGTACAGGCTTACTGCGACAACTGTTTGATCTTGGCGATGATCGCTGCAGAGACGCGTGAATCAACTCGGCGGAATGGACAAGCAAAAATAGCAGTCCGTCTTACATTGCGGATCAAGGCCCTGGTAAGGAATCTGCTCGGCGAGACCACCACAGCCCTCCTTGACGGTACCCATGTATCCGTACCGAGGAGTGAGTCCGCGCTCAAGCAACCATGTGCCAAATTTGGAGCCGAGCTGCGGAACAAGGATGAAAGACAAGTCACCGAGACGACGAGACAACGATACATACACCAGTCTTCTGGTTAAACGACTCGACAACGAGGACGAAGGGGCTCGAGCCAATCTTTCTCATCGTCTACCGGCGTGGTTGCTCAAATATGACCTTTCCATGCCGGACAGATTTCCTCACCTGTTCGTCAACAACGTTGAGCGTGGGCTTGTTGATCAAGGCCAACGTCCAAGCCATTCTGGCGGCATCGCAACACGGCATCGCAAGAACGGTATAACATCTCCCCGAATGATACGACGTACCCCGCAGTGCCCTCGATGATTGTCTCATCCTTTCCGGGTACAAATTTGTAGTCACCTTCGAAGAACTTGGTCTTTCCGTCCTCTTTTAGTATGTAGGGAACCTTTGAACGCGTGGAGAAGACGAAGCGTATACCCCGTTCGAAGAACACCTGTTTCACGATAGCAATCATTTGCAACTGGGTCTGCGGGGAAGTATAACCAGGATTGAACATCCGAGAGACCGTTGTCAGCGAAGAATGAGTTGACACCAAAGTGACAGGTGTTGTCTGCCATTTCATCAACTGAATGGAACAAGGAATATCAGATGATGTCCATCCTTCTTCGGACGACCGCATATACACACCTCCTGAATGGGAGAAGTGGCAGAGGACATTGCAGTTGTTCAATCGTGCCATCGTGATCTCAGAGATAACCATCTCCAGGAACGCAGAGAAGGTGGAGAAAACACCGAACTTGTCCGCGTCGAAACCGAAGCCAGCGGCTGCAGAAAAGTTACCACGTTCCATGATACCCGATGGAATGAACACTTCGGGATGTTTTTGGTGGATCACCTTGAGACCGGTCGAACCCTCCAAGTCGCCTGGTCGTGAGGCAGTAAGCCGGGGCAGCTTCACGGTATCATAGATGTCACTCACTATCGATAACCATAACCTTCTTAGCAGCCTCCTCTTTGGAAAGCTTGTCGAGCACCAAATTGACTGCTTCACCGAATATGGCACGGTTAGCAGCTGTCTCCTTTGTGGATCCAATGTAGGAGTAAGGGAGAGCAGCGGGCTTGATGCTGCCAAAGATCTCTGAAATGAGGGACTCGGGGTATCCGCGTGAAATGAGATATTTGGTGGCAGACTTGACAGGGATAACGTCATGTCCATGTGTGCTTCCTTCGATGTCTGGGATACCAGGAGCCATTAAACGCTTAGCAATGACTGTGGGAATCTAAGTGGATTGGTTACAGGTACTTGAGATTTATACATACCGGCGGCGGGGCCATTATGATTGATGACAGACGCCATCGCACCCCAGAGGGCATCAATGTCCTCACCCTGTACAGTGTAGACCTTGAGACCGTGTCCTTCGAGCGTCTTTTGCAAGTCGTATCCCTTGAGATAATCGGAAGGGTGACCAGCAATAGTGACGTCATTGTCATCAATCAAGAGCTTGATGTTCAAGCCTTGGGCAACAGCGAGACGAGCAGCCTCTGCATCGTTGCCCTCCTGCTGAGAACCATCAGAACCAAGACAAAATATGACTTTGTCTCGGTGAGCGAGGGCGACACCGTTTACATGTGGCCACATGTGCCCGAGACGACCAGAAGAGAACTTGACGCCCGGAGTAAGGCCAAGTTCGGGATGGCCGGGTAGCCTTGAGTTTGCTTCGCGGTAGTGCAGAAGATGTTCTGGAGGAATATGACCCTGCAGGGCAGAGAGGAGGTACTGGGTCGCGACACGGTGGCCTGGTGCCCAAGTCATCAGACGCGTTGGGAGAAGGCACAGCGCGAACGTGCGTACCAGCTTCGTCAAAGAGGATCGGGAGGTATCTTTCTGAGCCCTCGAATAAGCTGAGTGCTATGCAAACTTCCGGGACAGTGTCGTAGGCGCCACCTGTATGCATAGAATGAGCAGGCGGACATTCGGCGCCCGAGAGGAGACAGGACCTGTGTGTCCGCTCACACCACGCGCAGCACCAGTGGCAGTAAACAAGACGATAGCATCACGAAGGAGCCGGATGTTCTCCTTGAGGGTGGATTTTTGCTCTGCGGTAAGCTTGGGTTGTGATGCGTCGAGCGTCAATCTAGAAATAGATCGTGAATCAAGCACTCAATTCAGAAAGAAGAGAACGGTGATACTTTTTGTATTTTGCGAGATCGATGGGGAATTTACTCAAAGGGCTGGCCATCGTCGAAATGTTTCAAGGTTGTGAGTGGGTGGATCCTCGATCTCCGCCATCTCGTCCGTTTTATCAATCCCACCGTGCGAACTTGATGGCGTCGGGCGGCGCCGATGGAAACGAATCACAGCAGTCCAGACATGTTCTCAGTGACAGGCTGCAGCGCACTGAGAACGATCCCATATATCGTGAGTCCTTTTGTCAGCTGCCTCCACGAGCTTTTAACTTTAGGGATTGCAGTCGCACACACTCGGCTGCTTGAGATTGCACAGCAGGTTTGCAATTGACCGACACAGCCCGAAACGATCCTAGATCCGAATCACGGCGACAAGGTGGAAGTGGTAGGTGATGCGGCCACTTCATATCGGTCGTGGGATTAGACTGGTGACCAGTCCGCTATGAGGCTGCCGAATTCTGCCGAATTCATAGCGCTACTGACTGGTCACCAGTCTACGAACTAATATAGACCCGCCTCAGTCACTGAGGAAGCCCAGAGTGGTATACGTGGGAGAATAGCTGCTACACCTTCCCATCTACTTATCTTCTTATCGGACGCCAACCTCCAGTCATCGCGCCTTCACGAATGATGTCCGACTCGGAGCAGTGAGCAATGCCAATCTTTCATGTAGACAATGTTTATCTCAACATGTTCATGTTTAGAGATTCACCAAGGATATTCGGGCATATACGTGGCTACAAGTCTGGCCATCAGTTTAAGGACAGGAAGGTGTTTGCCTCTTAGTACTACCTGGCTTGTAACTTGTTATCCAATTTCCAGACAAGCACTGAACGCTTCTGGTGTGCATGTTCCGCCACAGTCTGGGATCTATGGCGATTCCAGTCCAGGCGGAGGTGCATTCTCGGTTTGCCTTTCTAGCGGCAAATACGAGGATGACGTGGACTACGGAAACAAAATGTATGTCACTTTCTCTCCATGTAGCGCCATACGTCCTCACTACTACTCATAGCATCTATGTCGGTGCAGGTATGCTCTATGCAATGACTACACATCTTGTTTACATGACGGAGATCAGGGGGACAGGACAAGGACACCAAAGTACATACATTCCTTGTAGACAAGCTTTGTGTCACTAACGTTCTCCTAGAAACAAATTGCACACCAATCCTTTGACAAACATGAGAATAGGGCTCTTTACGTCGGTTCCTCAACACATGTACATTGGTATGCTTTATTCACATTTCTTCAGTTTTCCTACAAGACAAAGAAACCAGTCCGAGTGATACGAGGCGAAAATAAGTCCAATCAGTGGGCGCCATCCTCCGGGTCAGATGTGCATGAATGTTGGTGGTCGTGCAAAGACTCACGTTCATTGGCAGGTACGAATATGATGGGCTTTACGTCGTGGATTCAGTACGTGTCATCCTTTTCTCAAGGCGTCTCCTCATTTTGTCCAGGCCACGATGAAACGAGGCAAGGCAGGTTTCAAGATGTGTTTCTTTGAACTTCGGGTAAGCTATCACAGCCTGCCTCCTTAAGTCTGCTACATTTCAAATCATCAGAGACTCGACAACGATGATGCATAAGTTGCCTCCTCATCCCAGGGAAATTGAAAAGGATAGACTGAAGCTGCTTTCTCCCCCATTGCTCCCTTTCGAATGCTTTCGCTGCTGATCTAGCTATCGATTTCAAGTCGTGTACCTCTACTCATTATGTAAATTAGTCAATGTGTTCCGATGTAAACCAGTATGGGATGTCCACAGCAGTGGAAACATGTCAATTTGACCTATCTCTGATATGACCTTGATTGGGTCGGTGGGACCGTGTAAATCCGAGATGCCGCACCTCGCAGGCTCTTCGCCTCTTCGTGACAATCAGATCTGACCGTCTTCAAGATGACAGACATGTTGAATTTTGACATACATATGTGGTTCGAGCCAACTTGCACGCATGACACTCGTACTCGCGTCGGATGTGGGGCACACCGGGAAGGTCAGAACCTCAGAATGACGAGTCGTTACATCCACGTCCAAAGAAAATGGACCCAAGGGGACAGATTGCAAAGTGACAACGCATCTTGGCATAATGATGGTTCATTGAAAGAAGAGAAGAAAGATAATGTACGATAATATCAGATGCAGTGACCTGCTTAAGGTCGTAGAGACGGACAACGGAAGCAAAGGAGCGAGCGGCGCACCGTGACCTCGCGAAGCAACTGAGGCGACGAGATATGCTCATCCACTACGCCAATACGTACTGGAGACCGTCAGCGCGTTGCTTGAGGGAGAGCGAGAGGGTCGAGTGGCGATCGACTCCGTGGACAAAGGATAGTCGCTGAGCGACCTGCCAGCGAGCGAGGACAAGACTGTGTCAGGTCGAGCGGTCGAGTCGGCCAGCTACAACAAGAGTCTGGATACACCATCGCGGCGTGCGCGTCGGGAGCGTGCAGGTGCAATGATCAAGTCGCACAGCGACGCGGGCGCACGAACCAAGCCGGGAGGTGCATGTACATACGAGAACGCGTAAGCAGAGCACCAGAGAACCCAGGTGGCGATGTAAGAAATCGCGACAGACGATGAAGACGAGGTGGCAAGCCACCAGGCCATGCAGATGCGACGAACTCGTCGAGCAATGATATGGAACTTGTCGAGAGGTTTAGGAAATTCTAGGGAAATGCAGACGATGGTAGACAAAGCAGCGACGATGACGCGACGAACGGGCGCCCGCAGTGACTCTCACGGAGTCATGCTGAAGTCGTTAGCTGAAGAAAAGACTCGGCAGCAAGGAGAGCGGCCCAAGAATGCGTCAAACGACTTACCTACACCACCAGAGCCACACAATGAAGTCGCAAATCGCACAAGCACCCCCCCCACGTTTAGCTCAGGGGGGAAAGGATTGGGAACAAGAGCCACGAAGGTGCGCATCTCAGCGTCAAGGTGAATGTGCCGAGAGCGCTAGGACACGACAGTGATGCTAGGTACCGTCCGAAGAAGCTGTAGAACGCGTCAGTGAACGGTGGGAGCCAGGAGAAGAAGACATGCATGGTTATGTAAATTTCAGTCGTGTAAATCTTGTCACCCCCCTCCCTCTTCTTTTTGATTGTGTTCTGCTCATTTCTACTTTGAGGTTCTATTCTCCGTGAAACACGTCAAGCATTGGTTTTTTTGACGTATTTTATGCAGAATAGAACGTGCGTTGTAGTAGAAATGTTACTGTTCGACTGGGACGATACTTCGACGACTCGGCTAAAGACAAGTATTAGGTTGGCAATCAAGTCAGTCGATAGACGAATTTCGAGATGAGCTGGGCGGTCCGGGCTGCGAAGATATTGTGACAAATTGACTCAGGGCATCGACGAGTCACGAAACTGCATCGCGTGGCCGCGCTGATGCACACAGCACCGACAGTGAGTATGGACAGCATCTACACCTACAAAAAAGACCCCATAAGCGAGGGGGATGAGTGTGTCGATGGAACAAGCGCGCAACATCGAGATGCAGGGCCCGGAGGCCGAGTAGGCGAACAGGATGCGAAGAAATGTGTCGAGAGCGACTGGCCCGGGGCACGCCACAACGATGGAGATAGCACCAATACGGATGCGAAACAACAGGGAATGGGCGATGCAGCGAGCGATGCATGCCGTGACTCCAAACGAGTCGAGGAAAGACCGCCAACTGGAAAAGGTCATCAGCACCAGCGATATGCGCGCCAACCTACAACGGACATACCTGAGGGGTATACCATCTCCCGGAGATCACAGACGTCCTGCCGAAAATACGAAGCCGTCTTGTCATCGAGGAGGGTGGAGTCGAAGCCTGCAAGCGTAGTTGGGCATACAATCGATCATCGCATCGAGGCCACATCATGCGGGCGAGATGGACGCATCGTATTGCGTCGTATATGGAGTATAATTGTTCAGGGAACGATCCCAGATTAGGTTAACACACGGGCGTCGACTAACGTGCAGAGTGGTTTGCGTGGGAAAGTATGTCCTCCCTAGCTAACAGTCAGACGCGCGCCTCCAATCAACGCGCCTCCAACTAGTAGTATATCGCGGTACTTACTAGTAAGTACTGTAATCTTTCATGTCAGATCTCAACATGTTCAGAGATCCAAGGGTATTCCGAAGGTATATACCTGACTACGAGTAGGTTGCCGTGCCGAATTCTTCCGAATTCATAGCGGACTGACTCGTTGGAAGATCTAATGACCCGCGTCCAGAGTGGTACGCGTGGGAGAATAGCTGCTACACCTTCCCATCTACTTATCTTCTTGTCGGACGCCAATCTCCAGACTCCAGTCATCGCGCCTCCACCAACGATGTCCAAGAAGTAAGCAGTGTCAATCTTTCATGTAGACAATATTTCCTTGTTTATCTCAACATGTTTAGACATCCATCAAGGGTATTCGGGCATATACCTGGCTACAACTCTGGCCATCACTTTGAGGACAGGTAGGTGTTTGCCTCTTAGTACTACCTGGCTTGTAACTCGCTATCCAATTTCCAGGCGAGAACTGAACGCTTCTGGTGTGCATGTTCAAGTGCGGTCTGGGATCCATGGTGATTCCAGCCCAGGCGGAGGTGCATTCTCTGTTTGCCTTGCTCGCGACGAATATGAGGACGACGTGGACTACGGAAACAAAATGTCTGTCATCTTCTCTCCATCTAGCGCCATACGTCCTCACTGCTCATAGCATTTATGTCGGCTCAGGTATGCTTTATGCAATGACTACACTTCTTGTTTACATGACAGAGATCAGGGGGAAAGGACAAGGACACCAAGGTACATCCATTCCTTGTAGACAAGCCTTGTGTCACTAACGTTCTCCTAGAAACAAATTGCAGACCAATCCTTTGACAAATATCCGAATAGGGCTCTTTATGTCGGTTCCTCAGCACATGTACATTGGCATGCTTTATTCACATTTCTTCAGATTTCCTACATGACAAAGAAACCAGTCCGAGTGATACGAGGCCCAGACCAGACCAATCAGTGGGCGCCATCCTCCGGGTCAGATGTGCATCAATGTTGGTGGTCGTGCAAAGACTCACGTTCATTGGCAGGTACGATTATGATGGGCTCTACATCGTGCATTCAGTACGTGTCATCCATTTCTCAAGGCGTCTCCTCATTTTGCTCAGGCCACGATGAAACGAGGCAAGGCAGGTTTCAATATGTGTTTCGTTGAACTTCGGGTAAGCTATCACAGCCTGCCTCCTTAAGTCTGCTACATTTCAATTCATTAGAGAATCGACAACGATGATGCACAAGTTGCCTCCTCACCCCAGGAAAATTGAAAAGGATGGACTGAAGCTGCTTTCTCGCCCATTGCTCCCTTTCGAATGCTTTCGGGCGGCTGATCTAGCTAATCGATTTCAAGTCGTGTACCTCACCTTTCCCCTGTTCATTATGTAAATAGTCAATGTTCCGTTGTAGTCTAGCATGGGATGTCCACAGCAGTGGAAATATGCGTCAATTTGACCGATCTCTGATATGTTTATGGCCTTGATTGGGTTGGTGGGACCGTGTAAATCCGAGATGCCGCTTCGCTTCTTGGTGACGATCAGCTCCTCTGATTGTCTTCAAGATGACAGACATGTAAAATTTTGACAGGTGACCTTTTGCTCTGCGCCTTTTTCTGGGACGGATACAGTTGTCAAGCATTAGGATATGATATGTGATTCGAGCCAACTTGCACGTTCCCAAGGTCCATGACATGTGACACTCGTACTCGCGTCGGATGTGGGGCACACCGGGAAGGTCGGAACCACAGAACGACGAGTCGTTACATCCACGTTGCAGCCAAAGGAAATGGATCCAAGGGGACAAATGAATCCAAAGTGACAACGCATCTTGGCATAATGATGGTTCATTGAAAGAAGAGAAGAGAGATAATGTACAGTAATTTCGGATGCAGTGACTGGCTTAAGGTCGTAGAGACGGACAACGGAAGCAAAGGAGCGAGCGGCGCACCGTGACCTCGTGAAGCAACTGAGGTGACGTGATTTGCTCATCCATTGCGCCCATACGTACTGGAAACCGTCAGCGTGTTGCTTGACCGGAGAGCGAGAGGGTCGAGTGGCGATCGACTCCGTGGACAGAGGATAGTCGCTGAGCGACCTGCCAGCGAGCGAGGACAAGACCGTGTCAGGTCGAGCGGTCGAGTCGGCCAGCTACGACAAGAGTCGGGACGATACTTCGACGACTCAGCTAAAGACAAGTATTAGGTTGGCAATCAAGGCAGTCAATAGATGGATTTCTAGATGGACAGAATCTACACCTACAAAAAGGACCCCATAAGCGAGGGGAATGAGTGTGTCGATGGAACGAGCGCGCAACATCGATATGCAGAGCCGGGAGGCCAAGTAGGCGAGCAGGATGCGAAGCAAGGTGTCGAGAGCGACTGGGCACGCCGCGACGATGGAGATAGCATCAATACGGATGGGAAAGAATATGGAATAGACGATGCAGCGAGCGATGCATGCCATGACTGACTCCAAACGAAGTCGAGGCAAGACCGCCAACTGGAAAATGTCATCAGCACCAGCGATACGCGCACCAGCCTACAACGGTCCGGGACGTAGTACCTGAGGGGTCCATGTCATCTCCCGGAAATCACAGACGTCCTGCCGACAATACGAGGCCGCCTTGTCATCGAGGAGGACTGGAGTCGAAGCCTGCAAGCGTCAGTCACGGTAGTTGGGCGTGCGATCGGTCATCGCATGGACGCATCGTATGCGTCGTATATGGAGTATGGAACGATCCCAGGTTGGGCAGCCTAGCAGCGTAGGTCATGACAGACATTCGGAAAGTCTGCAGGTTAACATACGTTCGCATGCCATGACCGCCGAGTGGGGGAAGCCCAGAGTGGTTTGCGTGGGAGAATAAGTTACACTCGGTTCCCATCTAAACAGTCAGACGCCGCGGCGGGTGACCTTCAATCAACGCGTCTCCAACTATGTCGCGGCAAGTACCGTCAATCTTTCATGTCAGAAATACATTCTTGTTGATCTCAACATGTTTAGAGATCCAAGGGTATTCAGGCATATACCTGGCTACGAGTTTGGTTATCTCTTTGACACTAGGTATGCGTGCCTCTTAGTAGTCTTTCCTGACTCGTGATTCACTAGCACTATCCAATTTCTAGACAAGAACTGAGTGATGCTGGTGTGCATGCTCCGACATGGGCAGGAATCCATGGTGATTCCAGTCCAGACGGAGGTGCATTCTCAATTTGCATTTCTGGAGGATATGAGGACAACAAGGATAACGGAGATAAGATGTATATCCCATTCTCTCCATCTTGAGCCATACGTCCTCACCGCTGCTCCATAGCACTTATGTTGGCTCAGGTATGCCTTATGTAATGACTTAAGGTCTTGTTTACCTGACAGGGATCAGGAGGACGAGACGATGATACCGAGGTACATCCATTCTTTGTAGACAAGCTTCGTGTCACTAATGTCCCCCTAGAGGCAAATTGCACACCAATCCTTTGACAATCCTCCAAACAAGGCACTACTTGTCGGTTTCCCAACAACTGTATATTCGCATGCCTTACATTGTTTCAGGTTTCCTGCGAGACAAAGAGACCGGTCCGAGTGATACGGGGCGCGGATAAATTCAATAACTGGGCGCCATCCAAAGGGTAAGATATTCAATAATATTGATGGTTGTGCAATAACTCATGTTCATTGCCAGGTACAGATATGATGGGCTCTATGTCGTAGATTCAGTAAGTGTCATCCTTTTCTCAAGGCGTCTCCTCACCTTGCCCAGGCCACGATGAGACCAGGAAAGGCAGGTTACCGGATGTGTTTATTCGAACTTCGGGTAAGGTGTCACGACCTGCCTACTCAAGCCTGCTACATTTCAAACCTGCAGAGAATCAAAGAAGGGAATGAGAATTTGCCTTACCGATGCCTCACCCTAGAGAAAATACAAAAACAAGCACGAAACAACTGAAGTTCCATTCTCGCCCAGCTCACCCTTTTCAATCATCGGCCGGGCTGTCGATATCGAGTTGTGTGCCCCACCTTTTCCCTATTACGGGTTGAGTCCGAGTGGTATGGATTGGGGTGTAGGTTCTGACGTAGACTAACATGAGGTATCTGCAGGAGTGGAAACATGTATGTACGTGAATCGACTAATCTCTAATATGTTGTATGAAAATGAATTGGGTTGATCGGGACTCTGTGATTAGATCTTTGGGAATTCCGCGACCGCAGGAATCCAGTGGTTGGTTTTCCAGCGTAGGACAGACCGTAGACGTGACATCTAGCGTGTAGATCTGAAATGCCGTACCGTTGCAGGCTTCACGTCTTGGTGAGTACCAGCTCTTCCGATTGTCTGCTGGATAAATAAGACACGTGGTTCGAGCTAGCTCGCACGTTCCCAAAAGGTCACGGTTTTTATGTGATATGAGGTGGGTCAGCCCGCCGGAAAAACTAGCGCCTCAGATTCGAAATCTGGGTTGCCAGGGAACTGATGGCTCCAGAACGACAACGCATCTCAGCATAACGAAGTTCATTCAAAGAAAAGGAGAAATGTCAGCCCAAGGCCGGAATGAGTGAAGTGCGGCCTACGATACGACAAACCGGCACGACTCTAAAACTGTCCCGAAACGGGTGGGGAGAGTTGGACTGTCTTGTGAGCAGCAGCTAGCTGTAGTGACTCTCCTTTGGTCAATGGTGGAGAGGAGAGACTGAATTTGTAAATCAATTATTTTATTTGCTAAACACTTAGCAAAAGAAATTGTCAAATTACTCGATATGATGAGTTGCGCTTGACCCTTCTTGTTTCCTGCAACTTGTAACGATTTCCATCAATAACGTATGGCAAACGTGAGCCAGCTCCAGCCAGCTCTCGCCCCCCATGTCCAGACAAGCTCCAGTGAAGCTTCGGAGAAGGATGCAGACGTATGTTTGTTAAGCAGTTGCTATTGCCTTCTCTGATTTCACCCTTTCTAGTTTCTCGCACTACGTCTTCTAAACAAGCGTGCTCGACTAAGATTATCACCTGCACCGCCTGATTTAACCTCCTTTCCGGGCAAGGCTAGTTTGTTCGCGACTGTGAATTCAAAAGGATGGTTTGCAGCAGTCATCCGAGATGCCAGTGGCGCGTCAGGTACGGGGAAGATGAATTCAACGTGTTCTCTGGCTGATTGACGATCATTGTGTATCCAGCTTTGATTCTTTCACCACTTGCGGATCTGCGTTCTGCGCTTGCAGCAGCTTCAGCGGAGGACGAACAGTCATACAGACCTCAGAGACGCATCCCAATCAACGCAGCACCCCCACATATCCTTACATTTGCGTGCAATGACACCAGAGTACTTCTGGGATTGGTAGACGGTTCTATCCATGTCTACGCCTGCGACCAACTGTTGTCCAGCGGTGAAGGGTTCGTCCAACCCATCCACGTGTTTGCAACATCATCCTCCGCGGCTCTTCTATCCATGCAACCGAATCCAGGGGACATTCCCGAGCTGGTAGCTGTCCTGAGAGATTGTACGAATAGCCCTGGCTCGCTTGGAGTAGAGTTGCTCGATGTGCAGAAATTCACTTCTTCTGGTGGTTGGATGGCTGGCAAGTCACCCAGCACAACGCCAACTTCAAGTGCGTATTGTACTCTTTTCATCTTTAACTCGTACTAAGTTGTCCGCAGTCTCTTGGTCCCCGAAGGGCAAGCAGCTGGCACTTGGTCTTCAAAGTGGTGACATCGTCACTTTCAGTCCAAGTGCTACTGCTACTCCGAAGTCTAGCATACCCCATCCCCCCTCGGCCAATAACATGAGCGTTATATCCGTGCATTGGCTTTCGACGACGTCGTTCCACACGATATATGCTCCACCAGGGCAGCTGACACCGGATGTGGAACAGGTTCATTTTCATGCATCCTTGGATTCCAAGAGTAATTCTGCACAAGATATCAGATTCACCAACCCATATCTACCCTTCCCCGGGCTTCGCCCTCCTGGCGAATTTCTGGTTTGCCTCCGAGGCTGGGATCCATCAAAGGTGCTCCTGTTCATTGGAGACAGCACGTCGTCGGACATTGGTTTGATCGGCAGCGTAGCCGACGATCCCGGGGAACGTTGGCATAGCCTTGCCTTGGAAGAGACGTCCACACCCAGCTTGCCCTTAGACAAGGACCAAAATGACACTATCCTACTCGGAATGGATGTTGACCTGACGAGTAGTGAATCATATCACCACTCGACGGCGTCAGGGGAAGCGCTTGAGCTGCCTGCTCATCCGATCATATTTGTTTACGCATCGGATGGGACGATACTCGGGTGGCACGTACTTAATGTTACCGGGGCAACTTATCCTGGGATGATTACGTCCTGGAGTGCGTCGACTCCTGCGCTCACTGTCCCATCAATTCCGAGTAGCATCGTACGTGAATTATCTTCAGATATGCAGACCACCCCTACCATTTCTCCGACCATCTCTACTCCAGCGGAGGCCGCTTCAGTGAAATCACCGTCCACTGTTTTTGGTCAGCCATCTACATTCGGTGCTCAGAGCTCTGCATTCGGTCAACCTTCTGCCTTTGGGCAGCCGCAGTCTGGATTCAGCCAGCAGCCTACTTCTGCGTTCGGCAATGCACCGTCTTTTGGGCAGGCTACAACCCCGGCCTTTGGATCGACATCTACCCCATCACCCTTTGGGCAATCCTCCGCGCCTACTTTTGGCTCCGTTACACCCGGTATTGGCTTTGGGGCATTCAGTTCTACAGGGCCGGCCAATTTCGGTCAATCGGCATTCGGTTTTGGTGGCCCGCCGCAACCTCCCTCGACATCCGTCCCCGAAGAAAGTATGGCTGCAGATGACGCACCAACTTTGGGTGGCTTCGGCCTTGGTTCAGCAAATTCTAAAGATGCTGATTCGAAACCGTCCATCTTTGGCAAAGTCAGCGTCCCCGTATCCTCAAGTCAACAGTCGGCCGATGGTAGTCTAATTAAACCGGGCACTGGTTTTGGAGCATTCACTGGATTTGATCAGAAGAGCCCGTTCGCTAAACCCCCTGCCTCCAATAACCAGCAATCCACCGCTACGTTTGGTGCAAATGCATTCAAAACGGAAACCGCTCCTTCGACCATGTCGTTTAGCGCTTCCCCTTCTTTCGGTACCGGCCAGTCGGTGTTCGGACAGCCAGCACCCATATCCACTTTCGGACAGCCAGCATTTGGCCAATCTTCTTTCGGTCAGTTGCAGACCGGTGCTTCGACATTCGGAAAGCCGTCTTTGGGACCCGTCTCCAGCGCTCCCGCGGCGACATCTTCCATCAGCGCTGGCCCTAGTGGTGCATTCAGCGCGTTTGCGTCCGGTACCCAAAGTGCATTTGGCGTAGCAGCTTCGAAAAATGGACAATCAGCAAAGCCAGTTTGGGTCATTGGTGATTCGTCCAAGCCAGCGGAGTCGAGTCCTTTAGGAGCAACAACGAATATGTTTGGAAAACCCGCTGAGTCGCCTGAACCCAAGACACCTTTGGCGATTCCATCGAAGACTACGGACATATCAACTGCGCCATCAACGTCAGTTTTCTCTTTGCCTTCGCAATTCGCGGCTCGAGACTCTATCACAAGAGACGATGACAGCAGGTCCCCTTCTCCTGCCCCAGTTCAACCAACAGTGACGACCTCGTCCTTTTTTATGAGTTCCGCTCCCGCTCCCTCTACTGGTGCCTTCAGCAACTTACAAACGACGCCGTCTGCGTTCGTCAAGCCTGCCCCTGGTGTTTTTGGTGGATTACCCAAGGATTCGCCTTTCTTTACACCCAAGCCACCCGAGGCAAAGCCTGTGTCTGTTTTTGCTCAACCAGCGACGCCGGGTACCCCAACCTCGACGCCCCCGCAAGCAAGCTTTGCTCAGCCTGCTTTTGGGGCGTCCTCGATGCCCGGCGGGGCATTCAAGAGTGCCTTCCCGTCGGTCTCTACGGCTCCCTCCCAACCGGCTCCCGCTCCTAATAGTGATGCCTTTAGTGCGTTCTCGGGTGGTGGCGGTGGCTTTGCGGCGTTCACGTCAGGAGGAAGTAAATCATTCAGTGATCTCCTTCGTTCTAGTGAAGAAGGCAAACTCCCAAGGGCGGAACCATCTGAGGCTACACCCAAGAAACCCTCCCAGGAGTCGCTGCAACAAGCTGTCTCGACGACACCTATTAATGAGCCACCCAAGCCACCGTTTGTGCCACCGGTAACACCCAAACCTGAGAAAGAAGAACCAAAGACGGCCGAAGTCAAAGCAACCGAGGTATTTGTCGAGCCCAAGGAGAAACCAGCAGAAACGATGCCAAATCATGAGCCATCCTTGGAGTCGATATCGTCCTCTACGAGCTCGTCCTATGTTAAAGTTTCGGCTGAAGAAGATGGTGAAGTTGTTGAGGAAGTGGCAACCGGCGAGGATGAATTGCGAGATGAAGCAGAATCACTTTCGTCTTCTAACGAGCCTTCAGAGCCTGAGGGGTCTGAGGAGGAGGAGGAGGAGGAGGAGGAGGAGGAGGAGGAAGAAGAAGAAGAGGAGGAGGAAGAGGAGGAAGTCGAAACACCCGAGGAAGAGGAATCCGAAGTAACTGAGGAGGAAGAATCTGATGCGTTGGAGGCCGCCGATAAAGAAGAGACAGGGGAACAAGCGATACCTGACCCTACCGAGGTACCCTTACCGACAACGCCACCGTTTACGAGGTCGCCATCCACGACACCCAAGGCGGAGTATCCCAATATCACCGTATCGGTCTCACCCCCACCTCAAACGACTTCGCCTTCTAGCGTCCCTCGAGCGTCTCCAGTTGGAGATCCCGGTACAACGCCCCCTGGCTCTCCCATCAGGGAAACTTCTTCAGTACCAGTGCAGATGCCAGTGCCTACATTCATTACCTCTCCCCCATCGACTTCGCCTTTCAGTCTAACACCTCGTGCGAGCAACCGGCCCATACGCAGCTCCCCGCTTGCGAGTACATCCATTGTCCTCGAGGGCGG